>WNWU01000021.1:8311769-8386074 GCA_012654045.1 Ptyas mucosa | reverse complement strand
CTATTCTATTCTATTCTATTCTATTCTATTCTATTCTATTCTATTCTATTCTATTCTATTCTATTCTATTCTATTCTATTCTATTATTCATGTTGAATCTACTTTTAAATTAAAGGAGGATTATTGGTTTAGAAATGTAATGTATTGATACGTTATAAAGTTAGACTTTCATCAGAACAAACTGGGTTCAGATATTTGCTCAATGTTGTGGACAAATAACCATTACTTTACAGTCACCATACATTACTACTACTACTCTTAAAAAATATAAATATAATATATGTATACTATATTATTATCTTACACTAAAGTGATAATGTACTGCATTTTTGACATCTTGGGGAAAATGTTTCCTGGCAAGTAATAAAATAAACAATAATAAAAATCAAAAATCAAAATCAATAACAATTGAGAAGTGTGTGTGGCATATAAATTGGGATAGCAAAGATTGGGAGAAAATAATTCATAGGGACTATAACAAAGGAGAAATTCTTTTTCTAATGTGCTATTATCTAGAGGGTAAGGATCAGTGGTGGATTGATCCCGGTTGTGTCCGGTTCTTGCGAACCAGTAGTAAAAGTGGCAGGAGGCTCCGCCCACCCACCCGGACGTCATAATAGATGATCTGCGCATGCGCAGAAGCGCATACGGCGAACAAAGCAAGAGCGTGTGCACGCCCCCGTTGCGAACCGGTAGTAAAGGTAAGTAGAACCCACCCCTGGTAAGGATGTCCTTGTAAAACGGATGGCATCAGGTTAGCTAAATCAAGGGGTTTTTGGTTTATTTTCTCCTTGCTGAAGTTTTGGCTTTATTTAAAAACCAAGGAATAAAAAGTCCTGGGAAGCAAATTGCTTTGGCCAGAAACACTCTGCTCAAAAGAGCTGTAGCAGGAAAGCAATTACTGACTGCCAAAAACCTGTCAAGGCATCAGAGTGACTGGCCACGATTCTCATTGCTATGTATTGGTTGCCCGCCACAATATGATCTTCTGTGCGATAAGTAATGGAACAGAGATATAGGAGCAAACACGGGGTATATGCAAATGTTAGCATTAGGGTCAAGCATGGCTAAAGAAAGGATTATTTTACCCCTCTCTGGAATTCAGGGCTCCTGTCCTGTCCTGTCCTGTAAACTAGATTGACAATATATTTTATTTGAAGTGGTATATGCAATTTCACGTAGAATGATACCGAAGCTGTCTTACATGCCACTTAGAGGCAATTATATTCTTGAGAGTGAATGTTGGTATCGGTCTAAGTCTTCCTTAGAAGCTGTGGAAGAGAACTCTCGTTTGATATCACTTGATAAATTAAGAATTGCAAATTTAAACATTCGTTAATTTATGTTAACATTTTTTGCGTCAAGAAAAAAAAATTAAGTACAGATAGTCCTCCACTTACGAACATTCATTTAGTGACCATTCAAAGTTACAACGGTACTTTAAAAGTGACTTACAACTGGTCATTGCACTTACCATTATTGCAGCATTCCATGTTCAAAATTTGGGTGCTTGGCAACCAGCATATATTTATAACAGTTGCCGTGTCCCGGGGTCATCTGATTGTCATTTGCAACCTTCTCAGACAGCTTCCAAAAAAAAAGCAAACTCAATGAAGGAAGCCTGATTTGTTTAATAACCAGTTAATAACTGCAATAAAATGTTTTTCCAGTGAAACCGGTCTATCAGAGCAACCTGGTCTACCCAAATATGAGACAAAGCATACTGCTCAGTGGGTTTCAAATTTTTTTACTACCGGTTCTGTGGGTGTGGCTTGATGGGCGTGGCATGGCTTGATGGGCGTGGCATGGCTTGGTGGGCGTGGCTGGGGAAGGATACTGTAAAATCTCCATTCCCTCCCCACTTCAGGGGAAGGTTGGAGTGCAAAATCCCTTCCCGATCCGCTGGGACTTGGGAGGCAGAGAATAGATGGGGGCGGGGCCAGTCAGAAGTTTTACTACCGGTTCTCCGAACTACTCAAAATTTCTGCTACCGGTTCTCCAGAACTGGTCAGAACCTGCTGAAACCCACCTCTGATACTGTTTCCACTTTTGCCTTTCAGCCCCAATCCAGGCGCCCTCGCAGGCAGTCACTTTCGCGACAAACTATTTTTTGTGTTGAATTTATATTTTACCGACAAAGAAATAAAGGGAGACTAGTTTAGACCTATTTCAAGCTATTTAGCTCTGGTCAGCTAGCCATACCCTTGCTGGGATTCGAAGTAGCCTGGGTTTGAAAGGGTATGGCAAGCTGATGAAAGCTTAAAATAATCTATACTAGTCTCCCTTTATTTCTTGGTCAGTAAAATATAAATTCAACATAATAACTACAATGGGTTTTTTTTAAAACAACTGTGGCAAAATAGGTTGTAAAATCGGGCACAATTCACTTGACAATTGCCTTGCTTAGTAACAGAAATAGTGGTCACAACTGTGGTCATAAATCAAGGCTGTATGAATATAACATCTCTGTAGATAGAGATAGAAACTCTACTGAATCTTCATCCAAGGCATAAACAAAAATGTTATTCTTCTGTTAGACTATAAACAGAAGAACTAGAGATCTGTAGTGTGTTTCAGAATAAAAGAATAGAGTTGGAAGAGACCTTGGAGGTTTTCTAGTCCAACCTCCTGCTCAGGCAGGTAACTCTATACCAGTGATGGCTAACCTTTTTGTCTTTGCATGTCGAAAGCACGCGCACGCATGCCCACACCCATAATACAATGCGTGCACGACACACACACCCTGAGCATGTGCTCGCCATCCCCCCGTGAGCTTCCCCTGCCCCCCTGTTAGGATATGGTATAAGCCTAACAGGTTGTCCAGGCAATATATGGGCAATATGTGTTCTATGACTTTAACATGAATATGTATTCTGACTTTAAGAAGTACTGCTGAGTCATTGTATCCTAATTGGATAAGTACTGTTGTAACTGTATTTAAGAAGGGAGCTGAAATGTAGTCATTGATGATATGCTATCATTGTGTATGGATATGCTACCATCGTGTGTGGAGATGCTATCATCGTGGGTGGATATGCTACCAGCGTGATCTGTTACCAGTGTGACCTTGCTGCTATTATTATCTACTGCTGTTTGTATGGTAAGAAGACTTTTGTATCACTGGACTGATTTGAATGGCTAAGACTTGGATTGACTAAAGACTATGCAATTGTTTTTCACCACAAAGTAAAAACTTTGATAAACCAGTTTGTATGTATTTTATTCATTGCTCTCAGCACCATTTCCCTGTGCTCTACGCTTTGCTGGTTGGTTAACACAACAATATCCTTAACATTCCACACACATGCGACTCCCCCATGCCTAGCAGGCCTCCCTGAAGCCTAGCAGGCTTCCCTGAAGCCCGCTGGACCAAAAAAAGGGGCGGAGGCACAGGGGGGCATGCCGCCCTCCATGCTCCCTTCGCCCCCCCACATGCCTACACTGTTACAGGTGTTATGTCTAACTTGTAAGCAGCTTTATTCCTCTCTAGCATTCCTCTCCATTGTTCAGTGATTCATTTCCTGCCTCTCTAGGATTTACCTCTATCTGCTCCTGTGAAGTACTTCCTATTCCTGTTGGATGTATATACAGCTCAGCTGGGGCGAGGGCTCACGTGCCATATGTTTGCCATCACGGTTCTATACCATTTGAAACAAATGGCTGTTCAGTCCCTTCTTAAAAACCTCCAGTGTTGGAGCACCCACAACATCTGGAGACAAGTCATTTCACTGACTGATTGTTCTCACTCTCAGGAAATTCCTCCTTAGTTCTAGGTTGGATTTCTCCTTGATTAGTTTCCCTCCATTGTTTCTTAATCTGCCTTGAGGTGCTCTTCTTTATGGCGGCCCCTTAGATACTGGAACACTATCATGTTACCTCTAATCCTTCTTTTCACTGGACTAGCCATACCCAGTTCTTGCAACTATTCTTCATATGATTTTTTTCTTCCAGCCCCCTAATTATCTTTGCTCTTCTCTGCACTCTTTCTAGAGTCTCAACATATTTTTTTATAATGTGGTGACCAAAACTGGATGCAATAATTGTTGCTCCTGGAAATTCCAAGGGACATAGTTGGAACGGCACAAGGGATCAATCAATTAGTTTTTCTGGCATAGCCAGAGTAGAAGTTTCTTACTTTATAGAAGCGATGATACTTGATATAATGTCAATATATAGTAGCTCATTTGTACTGTGTCAAGAACCCAGGATAGGGAAATAAAAGGTGAATCTACTATTGGGACAAAGCATCAATTAGGATCAACACTGAAGACATACATGTCAAGCAAAAGCAACGAGAACCCCTCTGAAGAGTCTCAACTATAGTTTAGTGCTAGTTAACTACATTACAAGAATCTCACCAGGCTGGAAATGGCATGGTAAGGCTTCAAGGATTCTGGGGGAGGTTAGCTCTGTGCCAATTATTGCAGTGCAATGACTCTAAGACTGGGCCCCTCTTGACTCCTCCCTCCAGTTTAGATGGAGATTCTACGCAATATCTAGGAGCTAATCCCATGAAGATGCTCTGCAATGGCAACTCAAATTATTACCCTGCTAAGTAAATTTGCCATACGTTGGATAGCAGTAGCACTTAGACTTATATACCGCTTCCCAGTGCTTTACAGCCCTCTCTAAGCGATTTACAGAGTCAGCATCTTGCCCCCAACAATTTTGGTCCTCATTTTACCCACCTCAGAAGGATGGAAGGCTGAATCAACCTTGAGCCTGGTGAGATTTTAATTGCCAAATTGCAGGCAGCCAGCAGGCAGCAGAAGTAGCTTGCAGTACTACTCTCTAACCACTGTGCCACCATGGCTCAATGGTGCTGACCGGTAATGCTGGTCCCATTTCATACTGTAGCTTGCCATCCTGAGATTCATTGCCAGCATTTACAATATTAAAATACAGGTAGCCTCAACTGAGGACCACAATTGAAATTTTTGTTCAGTGAGTTGGTCCCATTTTATGACTTTTCTTGCCACATTTGTTAAGTGAATCACTGCAGTTGTTAAGTTAGTAACATGGTTGTTAAGTGAATCTGGCTTCCCCATAGACTTTGCTTGTCAGAAGTTTGCAAAAGTGGTGTGGTGTGGCTTGGTGGGCGTGGCAGGGGAAGGAAATCTCCATTCCCACCCCACTCCATGGGAAGGATACTGCAAAATCTCCATTCCCTCCCTGCTCCAGTAGAAGGATACTGCAAAATCTCCATTCCCACTCCACTCTGGGGCCAGCTAGAGGTGGTATTTGCCGGTTCTCCAAACTACTCAAAATTTTCTCTACCAGTTCTCTGAACTGCTCAAATTTTCTGCTACCGGTTCTCCAAAACCTGTCAGAACCTGCTGTATTTCACCTCTGATATTAGCTCAATGAGAAGGGAGAATTGTACACATGGTTTATACATTTAGAGTCCTCAAAATGAGCAGATCAGTAAATGTTGGGAGTTTTTCTTCTTCAGGGACTGGAATCAAACACTTCAGTATGTTTAAGAGTTTGGAGAAGCTTTGACTTTTCTTCTAAACATGCTTACTTATGCCAGCACCCAAAAATATGCTTCTATTGTCTTACCAGATGAAAAGTAATGTTTCAGTTGGATACTAGTCAGAGCTGAAGACAGAAAGTTTCTTTCTAAAGTAAACCAGAAGCAACATGGTCACGTCTCTGAATTCACCAAAAGCTTGACTTGATTTTGAATTTGACTTGAAGGAGCCTTTACATTTCCTTCAGTCCAAACTATCCCTCCTCAAAACGGCTTTCCACAAAGAAACAAGCACATCCAGCTAATGGAGTTAAACTGGCTACATCTGTGCGTTACACTTTTATTTATTGATAACGTTCATATCTTCGAAATAAGTTGCAGATACATTGATCATTAGGTTGTTGTTTTTTTAATACCCTAACAGACCACATGCAAAGCAAACACATGCTTTGAAGAACCTGTTCAAATCTGGAATAAAGAACTCACTTAAATTATTGCAAACTGAGAGAAGAAGAATGCAGTACACTTTGTTCCCAGTTTTCAGCCTTATTCTTTTTCATTTCTTGATGATTTTGCACGTTTCAATCAGAAACAGTTGGACCATCCTTATTAGGATACTTAAGAGTGGTGGTGTATAAAGGTGACTGATTAGAGGAAAGAACAGAAGGGTTAGGGAAGAAGCAGGGGACGGAGAAATGGAAGGAATAATAAAAAGGAACGACCCTGTCAAAATGGCCCTTGAGAACCCAAAGATTGCAGAGCCTCAATGGATACAGACAAGAAAGCGAAACTAGCAACTAGCTAACTCTATAGAAAATGGCAGGGAGAAAATGGCCAATCAACCCCCAAGGGAATTGCAGACCTTTTTCTACCATTTCTTCCCAGGTGTTCGAAATGGGGAGTCCCATCTTCTTGTGATTGTGTTTTATAACAGTTGGCCTCCTTGTCATCATTGCTAGCATAGTTCAGAGAGTGGACAAGGTGGCAGACTCTTAATTTTTACACGGAATGATTCAAGATACTCGCCGCTCAAAATTTTTCCAAAAGCTACATTATACTGATTGTTACTAAAGAAATGATGGTTAAGGAAGTGGTTCTGTATTAAAATCAAATTGCTTTCCCCATGTTGTTTTACCTTCCCAGGCCCCAATGTGACACCAGGGCAATTTAAATGCTCGCCTCACCAGGTTTTATTGGAGCTTTGTAGATAGGCCATCAGCAAGTCCTCTACTAATGAACCATATTGATTTCATATTATCTTTCTCTTGTCGGTTTAAATAGCAAGTGGCATATTTGATAGATCAAATAACCACACGTTAGTTTGGTGACCTCTCAGGCACTCTCCTGCTAGGTCTGTAATGAATTTTGCAAACTAGTAAGACAGCAGAAATTAAGATCACAGTCTAAAGGAGAAAACATAAATCACCCCCATGAACTCTGAAATGCTTATGTCAGGGGTGAAATCCAGCAGGTTCTGACAGGTTCTGGAGAACCAGTAGCAGAAATTTTGAGCAGTTCGGAGAACCGGCAAATACCACCTCTGGCTAGCCCCAGAGTGAGGTGGGAATGGAGATTTTGCAATATCCTTCCCCCAGGAGTGGAGAGGGAATGAGGATTTTGCAGTATCCTTCCCCTGCCACGCCCACCAAGCCACGCCCACAGAACCAGTAGTAAAAAAAATTGGATTTCACCACTGGCTTATGTAAAATGTCTTTCCCTATAGTCCTGAACTATTTTTTATCTTCTCTGCCACATCAAAAGCCCTGAACTGTCTGTGTAACTGTGACTATAAGACAACTAATGCAATCAAGGGAGCCAATACAGGTAGTTTTCAACTTACACCCATTTCTTTACCAAACGGTTAGAATGGCATTGAAAAAAGCTACTTATGACTGATCCTTGTACTGTACTTATGACCGTTGCAGCATCCCCATGGTCACATGGTCAAAATTCAGGTGCTCGGCAACCAGTATTTATTTATGATGGCTTATGGTCATGTGACCACCTTGCAACATTCCCAGCTGACCTCCGACAAGTGAAGGGGGGAAGCTGAATTCACTTAATGAACATATGATTCACTTAATAACTGAAAAGATAATAAAGTTGGGTGCTGCTCAGTGGTGGGTTGCTACCAGTTCGCCCTGGATGGGATGAATCGGTAGCGGTGGCAGCAGGAAGCTCCGCCCACCTGCCCATCTCTGCGCATGTGCAGAAGCATCACGCAAGCGCGCATGCATCCACGAGCGAACTGGTAGCGACGGGATTTGAAACCCACTACTGGTGCGGCTCACTTAAATATTGTGGTTGTAAGTTGAGGACTATCTGTAAGCTATTGAGCCTGAAAGTACTAACTGTGGTCATAAGTCGAGGACTACCTGTAGGTATTACTGACTGATCTCAAAAAGTCACCCAGAGTTTGACATCTTATTAGTACTTGGAGGGGAAATCACCCCCCAAAATCTCAGCTTTTAAAAAAATTCTTCCACTTTTCAAGGGATAAGTTTGAGAAAGAACACGCAGGATTTTGACCTAATATCTTTATTTTGCTCTCACCAATCAGCATAATGGATGGACACCTCATTTTAAACTAAAACTCGCCCAATATACAGTTGTCTTCAAAATGCTAGCAAAGCAGAAAAATAAATTGGAGTTGGAAAGAGACGGGGGGGGGGGGGGGAATCACAATACCAAAAGATTAATCATTTATTTGTTCTCTAAAGGATATAATTTGAAGTGCTAGAAATGTATTTCTGCCGGTTCCTCTCATTCACTTTTTTTTTGCTTATGTTATTCCATCCTCTGAAAGAGTGTATTTATACTGACAGCTCCATCAAGACCAATAAGCTGTTGTGAAAACTGCAGGGTTTTTTTCTCTGTCTGTCCCCTGCCCCCCCCCCTTCCTTTCTTTCTCTATTCAGTCCTGGTGCTGTCACACTTCCTATTCTACTCTGTTTTGGTTTTTACAGATTGATGTTTAGATTAAGGAGATAAACAGAAGCAAAGAGTATTGCATTTTGACAGGCAGACAAGAACTACAGATCTGTCACTCTGCTACCTAGTAATTCTTCTGTTCTTTCACTTCCTTTTCAGAGATGAACTGATAGGAATATTTAAAAGGGGCAAATAGTTCAGGCAGAAAAAAAACCATACAAAAAAAACCCTCTTTGTATTTAGCTTTCCGGACAATTTGGAATCTCTTTCTCCTTCTCTGATTATTTAACAATTTACCATTCCACAGGTTCGCAGGTTTTTCCTCTCTTAACTGCAGATAAAGAATTCAATTTTCTTTTAAATGGTAGGGGAAATTGAAAGAGATTTTCTTCTGTTTAAAGTAACACAGCTGGAGTCTCTGGACTCTAGGGGGGTTTTGAACAATGAGATCAATTAAGATGCCAACGGAAGAGGAGGTAAGAGGGGAGATGAAAGAGGCGTGGTATGAAAAGCAGGGAAGGGACAACCTGGAAGGGATGAACTCATTTTTTGTGTGTGATATTGCTCTTCATTTCATACTTGCAAAAGTAGATTTGGGCTGTCAGCTTAAAGGTTTCCAATATGATTAGCGGGAGAGAGAAGCATTGATAACTGCTTAATGGAAATAGTGAGTTTCAAACGTCTACAAGGCTTGTCTGCTCTTTTACATGTACCATGTTTGTCCAATTGGGGCAATTCTTATTCGTATCTGTCTATCTGGATAAGGAAAATATAATTAAAGTGAATCTTGGCAATAACATGTTATGGACCTTCTCAGATTGATAAGAGCGAGTGTGTTATTATTCTTTCTTTTATGAAAAAAAAAATCCCAGTTCTTGTATATGTTTAAAAGGGTTATCATATTTTCTGCATTCTCTGCTTGCCTTTAATTAATCACACACACTATAGGACTCTTAGATGAAAATGCTCTCAAATTGAGTTCATCTCTTGCGGATTACCATATTTTTCGGAGTATAAGACGCTCCGGACTATAAGACGTGCCTACCTTTTTTGATGAGGAAAACAAGAAAAAGAAATCTGCCTCTGTCTCTGCCTCCCAGCAATTTTGCCTCATTGCAGCAAACAGCAAACAGCCTGCTTTACTTTCATTTTCATTTTCAGCATAGCTTGATTAGCACAAGAAAAAAAAATCTGCTCCCAGCAATTTACCTCCTTGCAGCAAGCAGCAGAGCCTACGACAAAACAGCTAAGAGTTGGGAGGCCAAGGAACAATCAACTTGTGCTAATTAGGCTGTGCTGAAGCTGAAACGAGCTGTTTCTTCTTGCTGCTTGCTGCAGGGAGGTAAACTGTTGGGAGGCAGAGGCCAAAGGGTGGGGGCCAGTGGGTGGGCGGGGCTACATTCGGTGTATAAGACGCACCTAAATTTTCACCCCCTTTTAGGGGGTAAAAGGTGCGTCTTATACTCCAAAAAATACAGGTATGTAGATATAACAATGCCCTTTGCTTGGCAAGAGTACCAAACAAGTCTGCCAATGCCTTATTATAGCGCCCCGTTAAAGTAGGATTACATCAAGGGGGAAAACAAGATAAAACAAAACCACATTGACCAACAGAGTCAATGTAGACTCCAGTTCAGATGCCAGAGAGTCAGCACGGTTCCAATTCTGGTTTTGCTTCTCATCACATCTGTCGTAGGCCAAATTCCCATGCATATTTTCTCTGACAAAACCAGGTCAAAGTAACCCATGCTATCCATGATGGAATTCTCTAGGAATGGAATTCAAGTCGAGGGCATCTGGAGTTGAACTCTACAATGAATGAGTTATTATACTAAGGAAGAAAAACAAGGGGAAAAAATGATGGTCCTGATAACAAATCCATAGGGCTTAGAAAGAAGGATGTTTCAATGCTGACAAAATAAGTGGTTTTTGCTGGACAAAAACACTGATTTCCAACAAAAAATTCATAAATTATGATCATGACTACAGGACACTGCAAACGGCTATAATTGCAGGCCAGTTGCTGAATGCCCAAAATACAACCATGTGACCATGGGGATGTCACATTATTCCAAATTACGCACTTACATTTATGTGTCCCAAGATCCAAAATGTAGTCTCCCCCCCCTTTAAATACTTTGTCTTTGCATTATGCAGCTGACTTAATTCAGCTGATATAAAGTCATTGTTTTGCAAAAATTTATTCGATTAGATCAGGTAAAATAATTTGAATGTGACCACCGTGGTTTTCTTTATAAAATACTTGAAGCAGAAAGGACATTATTGTTAGGGTGGTGCAGCATGCTGGATTTGATTCAAAGTTCTTTGAAGCATGCAGGAGCGCACGCAGAGCACCTGCCTTCTACTTCCCAATGCAGCTGCTTCTTAAAAGATCCAGCTGTTTTAAAGAGAAGTATGCCTGTGCTACTTTTTCACTCCAAAGCATCTTTCTGGAATCGAATCTGAAGCTCTGCATAGTGATAATTATTGAATTTTGCATTGTATATGTTTTTTTAAAAATCCTTTGATATGCATAGTTCCCCTCACACGTGTGCTAGTCGTTTCTGACTCTAGGGTGTGGTGCTCATCTCCATTTCAAGCTTAAGAGCCAGCGCTGTCCAAAGACATCTCCGTGATCATGTGGCTGGCATGACTAAATGCCAAAGGCGCATGGAACACTGTTACCTTCCCACCAAAGGTGGTCCCTATTTTTCTACTTGCATTTTTTACATGCTTTCGAACTGCTAGGTTGGCAGAAGCTGGGAGAAGTAGTGTGAGCTCACCCCATTACGCAGCACTAGGGATTCGAACCGCTGAACTGCTGACCTTTCGATCAACAAGTTCAGCGTCTTAGCCACTGAACCACTGCATCCCTTTTAGTTCCTTACCCTTATAATATTCTTTTAATTGGGAGAATCAGGAGGAGGAAGAAGCAAATAAACATTTTTAGATGGCCAAATCTGCCAGCTCACAGAGACTCTGTTTTTAATGAAAAATGTACTGCCATCTTAAGACTTTCTTTTGCAAAAGTCCAGCTTGCTGCCTCTGCTGATTTTTTCCTCTCTTGCTCTCACCCCATAACTCTTTGCTAGCCTTCAAATCCACAAATGCTTCATGATAAAGTCACCACCTCTGGACAGGATCAGTGATTAGGGAGAGCATTTGAAGAGATGTCCTTGAAAATTCTGCTCTAGAAAGTTAAGGAGCCAAACCAGAATGTGGATTAAGAAAATGGAAGATTAAAATAAAACTCTCTATGATAGCAATAAAATATCAAGCATACGTAAGCAAGATAAACCAGATCTGTTAATTCATTATTTTCAGTTAGCTAAGATAGCTGGGCATATTAGAACATAGAACAATAGTGGGAAGGGGGTCCCTTCTCGTCCAACCCCCTGATCAAGCAGGAGACCCTATACCATTTCAGACAAATGGTTGGCCAGTCTCTTTTTGAAAGCCTCTAGTGATGGAGCACCCACAACCTCTGAAGGTAAGCTATTGTATTAGTTGATTGCTTTCACCATTAGGAAATTTCTCCTTAGTTCTAGGTTGCTTCTCTCCTTGGCTAGTTTCCCACCATTGTTTCTTGTCTTGCCTTCAGGTGCTTTAGAAAAAAGTTTGACCCCTTCGTCTTTGTAGGAGCCCTCAAATATTGGAACACTGCTATCATGTCACCCCTAGGCTTTCTTTTCATTAGACTAGACATACCCAATTCCTGTAACTGTTCTTCGTATGTTTTAGCCTCCATCCCCCTTTTTGTCATTTTGTCTGCACTCTTCAAAGTTTTAACATCTTTTTTGTATTGTGGTGACTAGAACTGGATACAGTATTTCCAAGTGTGGTCTTACTAAGGCTTTGTAAATTGATACTAGAACTTGACGTGAATGTAAATTTCCATTTGGAGGTAAGTGATTTTACGAAGTAGTTTAGACCAACAGGAAGTCAATGATAGGGAACTGTGGAAGTTGTTAGTATTTTAGGTAGGTTGATCTTTTTTTAGATGGCACATGATATCAACACTGATATATTTGTTGCTGATTTACAATTAGTAGGAAAAGAGGGAGGGAGACATAAAAACTTGTATGTGTGTGCTTGTATATGCATGCACACATGAAGTCTCTTGTGTATGAAACCCAGTTGGAAAATGAAAAAGCACTGATTCTGGGTGAAAGTGGTTAATATGAAAGTGACTACAACTTTAATTAAAAGAGATAAAATGAGGAAGGCAGTGAGCAATTAATGAACATAATGATTTTGCTACAGATGCTTGAAGGGCCCTTTTCAATCATATATTAGTACAGTGTTTCTCAATTTTGTGTAGTCTTCAACTCCTAGAATTCCCCAGCCAGCATGGGATTTGACGTTCACACATCTTAAAGTTGTTGAGGATGAGAACGACATGTTGTGCTGGGGGGAATTCTGGGAGTTGAAGTCCTGATTCTTAAGTGGCTGAGGATGAAAAACACTGTTAGTGTGTGAAGACTTGACACATATCAAATAGAACACAAAACATCTCCAGTAAGGTGGAACTCTTTTGTTTCTTTGCCTCGCTGCATCACGACTAACCTTTCCACAGTTCTACAGTTGTCTTTTATTTATTTGAGTTCTTGAGGGGTTGCAGGGTGGTGATAACAATGACCTGAGGATTTCATGAAGATCAAACATGTTTAGCCTGTGGAAAGGCTCAGAGAGGATTTATGGTGAAAAGAAATTGCTAATGGCAATGGAACAAGCGGAAAAATAGATATTGTCTGTTCTTGCCTTGTTGAAAACAAGTGTTTTCCTTGTCATCCAGATCCTTCGTCTCAGTATTCTTTTATCAAAAGAAAGAAGGAAACAAGATCTCACGGGTATCTAAAACAGGGTCTCTGAAAGCTCAGCTGAAGCAGCTAAGCAACTGTTTGGCATCAGGAAATCTAAACAGGCTAAAATAAATGATTTGAGTCCAATCTTATCAAATCAGACAGAGTGATGGAATGAGTTATGAGCAGCAAGTCTACTTGGAAAGTAATATTTTCTTAAGTGATTGTCTGGGAGATTCAAAATCAAATGGAATCCATGTCACTACAAGAACAAATTGTTTTAAAAGTAGAAGGAAACAACTCTGAATTAATTATTATGCATATCTGAGCTGCAATCTATATGCCTATTTGTAGTTACTTATTTGCTCTACCTCATTTTTGCTCTGTTTGTCTACAATTCTTGAGACTTCTTTGTGCTGGTGTACAAATGCCTATTTCCTACTCAAACATGGTCATATGAGGTGGTAGTATCTCGCTGATCTTGGTTGATTCTAAAAAAGTTAAGCAAAGTCAAATCTGGTCAAATTTGGATGGGAAGGAGTGCCCAGAAATTCTTAAGGCTATAGATGGAAAAGTTTTTAAAAATATCAGAAAGAGGGTCTATGAAACAACGTCCTTTCTGTTGCCAAGAAAAAAATATAGAAGAATCTGAGCTTCACTCAAAGTACCCTTTGTGTCTTTAATCTTTAACTATCTTTTAATCATCTTATGAAAAGCCAGTGGGCACAAGACTCAAAGAGCAAGCTAGGTCACTCTTATGGACTGGCTTGGGGTGACTTATCTGTAGTTGGATATCCCTCTTGCCAAGGACTTAATTTCAGTAAGCTACCACCAAGTTAAGCTGAGCCTCCCTAATATATATCGTATATCGGACATCAATATGATTGAGTGGGTCCAGAGATATTTCACGAGAAGAGTTACTCCACTCCTCTACTCACAATAGAATCCCTTATGCCACCGGGCTTGAAATTTTGGGCTTGGACAATGTGGAATTGCGCCGCCTGCGGTCTGATCTAAGCATAGTACACAAAATTGTCTGCTACAACGTCTTACCTGTCAATGACTTCTTCAGCTTCAACCTCAATAATACTGGGGCAAACAATCGATACAAACTCAAGATAAACTGCTCCAAACTCAATTGCAGAAAATACGACTTCAGCAACAGAGTGGTCAACGCCTGGAATGCTCTACCCGACTCCATTGTTACATCCTCAAACCCTCATGGCTTCAACCTTGAACTGTCTATCGTGGAACTCACCCCATTCTTAAGAAGTCTGTAAAGGGAGCGTGCATGAGCGCACCAGCGTGCCTACCATCCGTGTCCTGCTGTCCCTATTTATCTGTATTTACTTCCTTTTATTCATACTTATGTTCATACTTATACTTGCTACCTTGTACATGTTTGACAAACAAATAAAATAAAAAAAATTAAAAAAATATATATTCTACCTGTCCAGCTGGGGATTCTTAGCTATTCTGCTAAACATCCTCTTTAGCCCAGCTTTAGGGGGGACCCCCCTCCCCCCACAGAAACAAGAAAGATGCTTTGGACTTCCGTATCCCAAAACCAGAGTTGCAGTATTAACAGTCCCTGTGGAAATTCTTAAGATACCAGAGGTAACAATTTGATTTAATTAGGGTATCTGTTGGAACCCTGACAGCAATCTAAAGGGAGAGGAAAGAGGAGAGAAGGAAAGAAGGAAAGAGAAAGAAAGAAAGAAAAAGAAAGAAAGAAAGAAAGAAAGAAAGAGGATGCAAGTAAAAAGCAGGAGGATTAAGGAATGGCAATCACCAGACAAAAACATTTCAAATAAGATCAATACATTCATTCTAACTAAGGTAATATTATCTGATTAAATAGGATCCTGGATTCCAGAACATGAGCAGATTTCCTTGGGGAGAAAACACTTTGGCTTCCTTCTTAGGTGTTATTAAGCAGGGCCTTCTTCTTTTATTAGGACCAGTCCCATACTTTTACAAAAAGTAGATAAGCAAGAGCCAGCATATTAGAAGAGATCAACTTATTTTGCCCAGTCAAGTGATAAAACTCCATGTGTGATATCAGACTAAAACACCCAAAGTATCCTCTCCAACAACCTTTCGGTTTTAGGATAAAATCTCTGACCAGTTTTCATGGTACAGTAATCTGTTGTTGAAAATAACATATGTTGAAAAAGGAAAGATGGAGAATTCTGGATGAGACCGATACACTAGACATTGCTGGGAATGCCATTAAGCCATTTCTTCCAATTGCAAAGTAAGGAGATCTGCAAAAATTAATCACTTGGGAATCAAGAGGAATTCTGTTTACTTTTATTCATATTTTCATTGTCTTTTACTTAGGTAAATTAGATGAGTACAGTACACATCTTTCCATGCAACAGGATTCCATCTCTCAAAGTACAGAGCAACTTTAAAGAGAAGATAATGGAAGACAAGATGAGAGAGAGAGTAAACCTATGTTCAATTAAAAAAGTGAATGAAATCTTTTGTCAGCAAGGTGTCACTGTGAAATTTTGTTTATGAGATTTTGAACACCAAAATCTTGTGAATGTTTATGAGTTCATATATAGCAACATTAGCTTGGAGAATATATAGCTTGGAGAAGTGGTTTTTCATAAAATAATTAAATTCTCCCTCCCTCCCTCCGAGTTTGGCATAAGTAAAGAAAAAAACATGCATAGTAGTTTCCAAATGCAGGAATTCTATCTTCCTTCTGCATCTTAAAAGCAGAAATAATTTGTAGAGGAAGATACCTTCGTCTCATGAGCTGAGTTCAAGACTTGCTGAGGCTGTTAGAAAATGCTTAGTAGGGCTTCCCTCTTCTTAGAACAGGAAAACAAAAGGAAGAAGAACAAAACAAATACACACAACACTTAATGAATAGAAATTAAAGATTATGGTAAATGAAATAGGGAATTTCTTTCAACTTGTTTAGTTCAAGAAAAAAGCACTATAAGACACATGCAAAACTCTTTGCAGTGTGAATAAATATTGTGAAATGTTATAATACCAAGAATTAAAACATGGTTTCAAAAAGCAGTTACAGCGTGTAACTATATGTGTGGTTTTTAACACCTTAAGCACATTGTACATTGAAATGTTTACTGCTGAATACTAAACTGTTTTCATGGCTGCTTGTCTAGTACTTATTCTGAAACAAACTTTTCATTTCATGTGTCGCACCTTCTTGTTGCTAGCCTTGAGCTGTAAAGAAAAACGCGAAGACGTACACGATTTAAATAATGCAGGGAAAAGAGAAAGGAAGACCTAGGCTATTTTTTTTACCACCTGATTGTCAGGTGAGAGGAAAACAAGAACTAATGTTTACGCAACAGAGCAATTTCAGCGCAGGATATGCAATTCCATTCGTGCTCTGATTGACGGAGAGGTGTGATATCCACATATATGGATACACACATTTCAGCCTCCGTAAGACTTCTGAAGATTAGCACAACTTCTCTTTATCCCATAATTTGACTCTGCTGATTTAAGCTTAGTAAGAAGAGAGATTTGAAGTGTGTGGATGTAAGCTCCAAGGGTCACGGTGTCCCTGCTATTCTGAAATCACTCACTTTTACAGTTTGCAGCAGCATTGAATAAATGACAGGAGTCTTTCTGAGACCCAGACAGCTGCATGTATTAATACGAATGTTCATTATTGCCAGAAGATAAAGACTTTGCAGCCTGACTAGCCTGCTGGCTTCCAATACAAAATACTGACTCAGGAAAAGACTGAAGTCAAGCAACAAGCACTGCTTTTATCCTTGATTTTGTATGGGATCATTTATCCACGCAGATACTTATTGATCCAGTAATAAGCCTGCAAAAATTGGGGCTGGGTAAAGTTTGTGTAACCACAAGAATATACAAGATTCCTAATACTTCAGAGTACTTCAAATCAGAATGTAATAAAAATCGGTCATTTCTAAGGCAGATAGGAAACTTGATCTGTTCCATGCTTATGCATCCAATGCTGTACCACTGGTTTTCATGCAGGTCATCACTTATTAAGGTTAATAAAACACTTTGAGGCCGCAAACAGAATGTCAACGAAGAAAGGGACTAATAGTACAACTAGGACAGAAATACTGTGAGAGTGGAGTAGAGTAGAGTAGAGTAGAGTAGAGTAGAGTAGAGTAGAGTAGAGTAGAGTAGAGTAGAGTAGAGTAATTCATATATAGAACTGGCCAGGCAGGCATTGTCATCTAGGCATACATAATACAGGCAAACACAATCATTTTAAAGTTATGTTCATATAGCTATAGAAAGCCTGTTTAATGTAGAGGTTAAGGCACTGGGGCAGGGGTGAAATCCAGGTTTTGGAGAACTGGTAGCGGAAATTTTGAGTAGTTTGGAGAACCGGCAAATACCACCTCTGGCTGGCCCCAGAGTGGGGTGGGAATGGGGATTTTGCAGTATCCTTCTGTTCTGTCCCCTCCCTGCTTCAGGAGCCGAGACAAGCACACACACAAACAGAAGTGTACGAAAGTCGTTTATTCACCATTCATAAACAACAAGCTGGCAGCGAGCCCGGGAGAGATAAAGACAGCTGTTATTTTGAGTTGCCACGGCCAGTCCCTGATAAGGCTCTCCGGCATGTCCAAAAACAAACAGTCTTAAGATTAGCAAACACTTATCTGATGCAGTACTTCAGGAAACAAGCAGCCAAATTAATAATTTGTTCGTCACAAAAGCCAACAAGGTAAGGTCAGCTCCTTTTATACCTTGTGGGGCGTTGGCTTTGTGACTCATCACCTTGTGCTCGGCCCCACCCACTCCTTTGCTGAGCCCGTCTCTCTGATCGTCGCCACCTGGGATTAATCCACTCCCTCTCCTCATTAACGTCTGACTCAGAGGAGCTTTCCTCCTCAGGGCTTTCAGCTGGGGCCTGGGGTGGTGCCAAACCAGACGGGCCAGGAGAGGGGGGGCCTTGCCTCCTCCTCCTCTTCACTTTCGGAGGGTTCTTCCTCCGAAGGTCCGGGCTCGGGAGCCGAAGACACAACACCTTCCCCTGGAGGGGGTGGGAATGGGGATTTTGCAGTATCCTTCCCCTGGAGTGGGGTGGGAATAGAGATTTTGCAGTATCCTTCCTTTGCCACGCCCACAAACCCACACCCACCATGCCCACCAAGCCACATCCCCAGAACCGGTAGTAAAAAAAATTGGATCTCACCACTGCACTGGGCTACAATAACAATAGCAATAGCATTTAGACTTATATACCACCTCATAGTGCTTTACTGAGTCCTCTCTAAGAGACTCAGCATATTGTCCCCAACAATCTGGATCCTCATTTAACTGACTTTGGAGGGCTATAAGGCTGAGTCAATCTCGAGCCGGTCAGAATCGATCTCCTGGCAGTGAGCAGAGGTGATTGACCTTGGGCCAATCACCGTCTCTCAGCCCTTGGAGGAAGGCAATGGCAAGACACTTCTGAAATCTAGCCAAAAAACCCCCAAACAAACCCCTGAAAGGACCAACAGGCACATATATCAGTACCTGCAATGGAATATCCAGAAGCAGAGCACCCATGGAGCCCTAAGCGAGATGGTAAAATCTGTGTCTGTTACTAACAATGACTCAGGCAGACATTGGCAAGTCCCAGTCCCAGCAGATATTGAAATAATAAGACTCAACCCTCCCTTGAAACAAGTAGGCATGAAACCTTTTAATAATACAACAGAAAGGTCAACAAGAATGAATTTCACACTTCCTGAGCATGTTGGTGGTTGTATATCTTTATAGCCTCCAGGAACAAGAGATGCTGAAAAAGCAAAGAGCACCCTAAATCAGTGGGGGAGGGGGAGACGTTGACACCCCTTCCTGAATCTCGTGGACTTCTTGCCAGGAGCTAGGAAGATATTTCATTGATAAAGTGGAGACTTTTTGTGCCTGTTCATTGAACTGATGGAAAGGGGGTGTGGTGGTACATTCCGAGGCAACGTTTGAACAAGGAAGGGAACAGCTCTATTTCTGCAGGTTCAGCATTAAGAACCTCCAGACTCTTTCCAAAGAAATAACTTCTTAATTAAAAGAAGACAATTCAAAAAAAAAAAAAAAACAGAAATAGGGCTACTGTGAAAAACAACTTCTTTTAGGTAAGTATTTCATTGAAAAGCATTGATTATGAACGGTACTGATACTTGAAAATTAATTCCTGTTTCTCCTTTAACATAAGATTATTTATGTTTCTTCTTGTGGAGTCAACATAAATAGAGCTCGTTTGCTATATGTAGACGTCCCTACTACTGTTTTTGCACCTCTCACGCCTCCTGAAATAACAACCTGCTGACTTATCAAGGTTTAATTTGAGAAATAAATAAACGGATTTCAATGGGGAGGAGGAATCAGGATAGAAAAAGAAAGGGGAAAAAAAAAAAGCCTGAGAAACTCTTCCAGAAAAAGAAAAGCTGAAAATAACAGACCTGATTCCAGGATCACCATCTATCTCTCCCTAACAGTTTAGAAGCCACGCTAATGACTGAAAAACAATTGCAGTTGTCAGCCTTATGAGATAGACTGGACTAACAGATCAACACCACAGGAAGGATACAATTACTGTTATTGAGACAAGCCATAATAACAGGATCTTGCAAGGTTTGAATCTGCTGTGTCCCCCCCCCCCCTGGAAAGAGTTTCCTGAGCTGCCTCTGAATGTTATCTCATTGTGGACTTCCAGATCCTTTTGCCTAGGCCCGTGATGGTGAACCTATGGCACGCGTGCCACAAGTGGCACGGAGAGCCCTCTCTGCGGGCACACGAGCCATCACCCAGCTCAGCTCTACTCTGCATGTGCCTCCCACTGGCCAGGTGATTTTTGGGTCAATGCCGTGCATGCACAGGGCCACATGTGGAAGATGCACATGTATGCACAGGGGGCAAGGGGATCATGCGTGCATGCACAGGGGGAGCGCAGGGGGTGTGGCGCCCCTCCCCCCGCAGCCCGTTTTGGGCCTAGCAGGCTTCCCTGGAGCCTCCTGGGACCAAAAATGGGCCACGGGGGGTGCTGTGCTCCCACCCCATGGCCCGTTTTTGGTCCCAGGAGGCTGCAGGGAGGCCTACTGGGCCCAAAACGGGGCATGGGGGGGGGAGGTCTCACGTGCATGCGCGGTGGGGTGGGGCAGCACGTGGAGTCATGCGTGCATGCGCAGGGAGGGTCGCGCACGCATTGCAATATGGATGCAGGCACGCACACACACTTTTGGCACGCAACGACAAAAAGGTTAGCCATCACTTGCCCAGGCAAAGGATCCTCCATATCTCCATCAAGATCATCTTTTTTCATTTTCTACAACAGCTCCTGATGCCAAAATGGAGGACCCCTGCTTTCACAAGATTTATACTTATCTGCTGAGGGAGAGTAAAATGTGTTACAATTCCACTACGGTAGTTACCTCACTGCAAAAAGTTACTCTAGAGCAGGGATCTCCAACCTTGGCAACTTTGAGACTTGCGGACTTCAATTCCCAGAACCTCCAGAAGTTGCCAAGGTTGGAGACTCCAGCTCTATAGGTTTTTCCTTGCTTCTATAAGCCAATCAGGTAGCTTGAGGATGGAGGGCAGATGGATCAAAGAGAAAAGCTGAATTTCTTAATTCTGCTCTAATCAAATAGCTGCATGTTTGGAGAATTTCTACAACACATGTTGGCAAGGTATGGTCCTCCAAAGGTTATTATGGAATTCCCATCATTTCTGACCCACATGGACAAAATTTAAGGCTGCTTCAACACTATTTGGGTTAGTAATACATTACTGGACCAATTCTTCCTCTACATTGTGCCTGGTGCTTACTTATCACCATTATCTGATAATTTGATTTTAAGTCAGGCATTGCTATTTTATGGATCCAAGTGTTATTTGATTGATAAACTGGGAGTAAATTTTATTTGGATCCAAACTGGTTTTCCTCAGGGTTTTTTTCTCCCTATAACAATCCATTTCTTATGACAGAAATGTCAACTTATGACAGTTTGGAACTATTTGAAACTATTTACATTTATACAAAATTCTCCCAGTCCCCAGCCAAAGGCACACACAAAGATTTCTACAAATGCCCTCACAAATAATTTGATATGAATCTTCTTCTTTTTGTGCTATATCCATCATCGGACGTTGCCGATCATATTGGCAATCCTATTTTTGTCAACAGCCGTCTGAAAAAGTGCTGCTGAGTTTTGTCCAAACCAGTCCCTTAGGTTTTGAAGCCATGATGATGTTCTTCTGCCTGGACCTCATTTTCCTTCAGTTTTTCCCTGAAGGATTAAGTGAAGGATGCCATATTTTTCTGGGTGTCGCATCACATATCCAAAATACTCTAACTTTCGCTTTTTAATGGCTTTGAGTATTTCCCTTTGCTTTCCCGGGTGGCTTATCACCTCCTCATTTCTGATTTTGTTAACCCAGTTTATATGTAACAGTCGTCTGTAAATCCACATTTCAAATGCTTCTAGTTTCTTCAAGTGGTTTTCTGTTTTGATATGAATACAAATGCTAAACTAAGAACAATAGGATCAGAGGAAAGGAGAATACAATACTCCCTTTCAGAAAGCAGCATACTAGAAACTTGGAATATTTGCCTGTCTTCTTTTATACATTTCTTTCTTTTATACATTCATACTCATTGATAAAACCCAATCCTTCATCATTACAAATAGTCCTTGACTTACAACCATGACTTTGTGTCCATGACTTTGAGTACCTCGGCTCAACTATGTCTGACACTCTCTCTTTAGATACTGAGCTGAATAAACGTATTGGTAAAGCGGCCACCATATTTTCCAGACTTACAAAGAAAGCATGGCTTAATAAGAAGCTGACAGAACATACAAAGATCCAGGTCTATAGAGCCTGCATCTTGAGCACACTCTTGTACTTCAGTGAGTCTTGGACCCTTTACACACGGCAGGATAGAAAGTTGAACACCTTTCATATGTGCTGTCTCCGACGTATTCTTGGCATCACCTGGCAGGACAAAGTTCCAAATAGCGCAGTCTTGGAACGTGCTGGAATTTCTAGCATGTATACACTATTGAAACAGTGACGTCTACGCTGGCTTGGGCATGTGGTGAGAATGGCTGATGGTCGGATTCCGAAAGGACTCCGGTATGGAGAATTAGTGCAGGGAAAGCACCTCAGAGGGAGACCACAGCTGTGATATAAGGATATCTGCAAGAGGGACCTAAAGGCCCTGGGAATGGACATTAACAACTGGAAAACCTTGACTTCCGATCGTTCAGCTTGGAGGCTAAAGATACAGCATGGCCTTCTCCAATTCGAAGAGACACTTATTCGGCAAGCTGAGGCAAAGAGGCAGTCCCAGAACCAGCGAAATCTGGGGGCTGGGCAGGGGACGGAATGTATCTGCCCTCAGTGTGGAAGAAATTGCCACTCTCGAATTGGCCTTTTTAGTCACACTAGATACTGTTTTAGGACTTCTTTCCAGAGCATGATATCATAGTCTCTTGAGACTGAAGGTTGCCAATGAATAACAAATAGTCCTTGACTTACAACCACAATAAACCCAAAATTTGTGTTGCTAAGCAGGACAGTGAAGTACGTTTTGCCTTATCTTATGACCTTTCTTGTCACAGTTGTTAAGTGAATCTGGCTTCCTCATTGACTTGTTGGAAGGTAGCAAAAGGAGATCCCATTGGGGTCACATGTCATAAATATAGGCCAATTGCCAAGCATTCGAATTTTGATCATGTGACCATGGGGATGCTGCAAAGGTCATAAGTATGAATAATGGTCATAAGCCACTTTGTTTCAGTGCTGTTGTAATTTTGAATGGTCACTAAGCAAATGGTTGTAAGCCGAGGACTATCTGTATTTCGAGTTTCTCTTTTGCAAGGAGCTCATGCTGAATGCTCAGGCAGCCTTCTGATCATGGTTTGCTCTAAGACTCTGAGTGTTCTGTGCAGAACTGTGCTGTCCTCACTCACCCACATGTCAGGGTTGGTGTAAAGAGCTTTATTCAGCCTGTTCCCCCAACAGTTTTCTTTCAGGTTTTCAGTTAACCCCCAGATGCAAGATTAGCACAGTAATTGGCTCGCGGCCAAGTAGATAACCAAAAGCAAAACAAATTTACAGCCAAACCAAAAACAGTCTTGGTAATAAAGGTTTTGCCTGCGTAGGTTCCAAAAATAAGCAGCCAAAATGCCCTCCGAGGTACCAGGCCTCCACTGAGGTTTGTCAACAAGTCCGGTTTTAGGGCTTGTAGGGAGGAGTCACAGTAATTGTCCAAGCCAGGAGTTCAGGCAGTTGTTTTCAGTGAAGCCAGCCACCAACAAGCTCCAGACTAACCTTCCAGGCAATGGCCAATTAGTCTACCCAACTGATAACCGGCTGCTCCAAACACGAACATAAGCGCTCTTTGCAAAGGAGTTAAAGCTGCAGAGCCCTGGAAACGCAAACAACCATCTGGCCACAACCCACACATGTTGCTTCCAGCAACGCCTCCCTCTGCCTGCCATGCTAAATAGCCCCTCCTGGTGTAGCCCATTAAGAGGGGTGAGGCCTTTTCCCTATCAGTCTGGCAGAACTCCATCTTTCTGCCCTGCATACTCTAGCATCTACCAAGGCTGGTAGCTCCTCCCCCTCTTCCTCATTGGTCTGCGAGCTCTCCCCAGGTGAGGCATGCTCCGCCGGCAGTTCAGAGTCAGCAATACTGGACATGCCAGGATTGCTCTCATTCTCCCTCAAGGCCTCTGAGGAAGACATGGAGGAGCCATCATCCACAGGAGACATCACAAGAACAGGGAAACCAGCATGGGGCATGTGATACCAATGAGGTGATTCCCTCCATCATCAGCCAAAGATGACACTCTAGAAGCCAGCGGTGACCAGTAAGATCCTGAGGGAGGAGGAGAAGTAACGGCAGATATAAGCCAATCCGCCATTTTGTTCATGCCTAAAGTAACAAACAAGGCCAATACAATTATGGATTCATGAAAAAGTTTACATATATACCTAACTCTGATATCTGTTGCAGATATACGGAACCATGGATACTATGACTACAGGGACCACTTGTATGGAGGTTTTCAAGAGCTCAGAGTCCTTACAAATAAATAATATTCACTCCCGCAAAAATGGAGGCAGAGGTTTACTTCAGGTCAAACAATTTGTCAAAGAAGAAAAGCGTACATTGGCTGGTTATGTAATAGACAGCCAAGAACAAGCACTGATACAAGTTAAAAATTAGACCTTACTAAATGTAGAAGAAACACAAAGTGAACCATCAAAATAATGTCATAAACATACAAACAGAATGCTGGCAAGGAAAAGAATTACACGGTCAATTTCCACCAAAGATAAAGTGGATAAAGAGAAAATCTAGCAATGGCTTACAAATGGAACATTAAAAAATAAAATAAAATAGAACGCTTGATTTTGGCTGAGCAGAAGCAAACTATTCGATCTAGTTCAATCAAGGCCAGGCTTGAAAAATCTAGAAATAGTTCATAGTGCAGATTGTACAAAGAAGCAGAAGAAACATTAGATCGCGTACTCAGCTTGTGAAAGAAGATCACGCAAACTGATTATAAACCACAAAACACAGTATGCCAAAATTATTCACTCAAACCTCTGTAAAAATTATTATGTCCCAGTTATGAAAAACCGGTGGGGAAATTCAGTTGAAAAAGTAGTCAAAACTGAGGTTAACCTATTAATAATAGAGCCTTGGATAGTACAGTGGTCTAAAGCCCTGTTATTAACACCAGCTGCCTGCAATTATTGCAGGTTCGAATCTCACCAAGGCTCAAGGTTGACTCAGCCTTCCATCCTTTCTAAGGTAGGTAAATTGAGGACCCAGTTTGTGGGGCAATAAGCTGACTTTGTATAAATATACAAAAGTATGAAGGCTATTGCTTAGCGCATTGTAAGCCGCCCTGAGTCTCCGGAGAAGGGCAGCATATAAATCAAATTAAAAAAAAATAATAAAGTCATAGCACATCAGATTTAACTGTAGTTTGAAAAGAAGAAAGTATGGACAATTTATGCAGCAATACAGGGGATAGTAGAACAGAAAACAAAGAATTGGAGAAGATTACAATTTGAAAATCAAAGATGAAAGACTACGGGATAAATGAGCCATGGTAGACCCCATTTGTTATTGGCATACTGGGTACCATACCAAAATATTTTGGAGAACACTTATAAAATCTGCACATTAACAAGATTTCCATCTCTCAATCAGAAAAATCCAGACCCCTTGGATCCATATTTATATACTATACAAAAACCTTAGGACATCCTAGATTCCTGACAAGACCTTGATATGTGTGAACGCCAACAGCAGCTAAAGAAATGGCAGCTGTGATTTCACATTGTTGTGTATATAATAATAATAATAACAACAACAACAATGACTTTCGAATACAGAAGGATTGTCACTTGGAACACAACATGCCAGATATCACAGTTGACGAAAACCGAAACATACAATTTATTGACATTGTGGTACCAGGAGATGCCAGAGTCGAAGAAAAAGAACTGGAAAGAATCATGAAATATTGTGACTGGCCATCGAAACTACATGGCTATGATTGAAACATGTAACAGTGATACCCATTGTCATCGGGGCACTTAGTACCATGTCCAAGAATTTTATAAGACACATCAACAAATTGCAGCTTCCTGAAATTACACCAGCGGAACTGCAAAAAACTGCACTACTCGGAACATCGTACATTTTAAGAGGATACTTGATTGATACCTAGGATGCTGGCAGCAACCTGAATCAACCATCAGAGCCAGTCAATGATATTTGTGATACATTTTTAAATGTTCAGTTGACTGAGTTTCATGTTTAATGAATAAAAGAGATAATAATGTATCTGCCTGCCCCATCAGATCCAGCAGACCGTGGCAGGACACTTGGTGGGACCAAGGAGGCATCGTTCTCTGCCATGGCACCCGTCTTATGCGATATTCTCCCCCCCCCCCCACCTCCCAAAATGAACTCAGCTTCATTCTTACTTTCTGAAAGCCCTCAAAATCCAGCTTTGTCATCGGACTTGGAGTCTTAAGAGGCCAGTGAGATCTTGAGGGGGTGTCTCCCTCTCTATTCTAATCTCATGTGCTGAATACTTTTTAAAAAATTAAATTATGATTATTTTTTGACACCCTTTATTGTTTAAATAATTGTTGTATACCCCTAGAATAGCCCCTTGCGAGATGGGCTATAATAAACAAACAAATAAACAAACTTCATGAAGATATACGTTATGGATATCATAAATGCTGAGATATGATCCAAAGCCAAGTAACATATTTTATTATTTAGTTGGGTTGCCAAGTCAACCATATATATATATAGAGAGAGAGAGAGAGAGAAAGAGAGAGAGAGAGAGAGAGAGAGAGAGAGAGAGAGAGAGAGGGAGGGAGGGAGTTTGGAAGAGCACTTGTTCATATAAGTTTACCAATTAGACTTGACAAGCTGTGAGTTAGATGGACCAATGGACTTGGTACAAGGCAGTTAGTATATTCTTAGAAATGTAAATTCACTTGTATGTATTTAAAAACCTCACTGACGCACCCTTCCAAAGCAAAACTGTTTATAATTTTGCAGTACAATCTGCACATTACTGAACTCTTCCCATCAGCACTCAATTGTGCCTAGACAGTGCAACGTCTTTCAGGAACAATCACATAAATGAACAGCACTTTTGACATGTACAGAGTGTTTCCTCTCAAGTATCAAAAGAATACAAGCAAGCACTTTCTTAAAAGTTGGGGATCAGCTGGGAGGCCAATCTGTATTGCAAGGCTAATTGCATATATTCTGATTTATCATCGAGGATTCAACTCCTGGCATTTTGCATTTACTTCAAAATGCTGGCATAGCTGGAAGTGTAAGGGGAGAAAAGATGCTATAACAATCTCATTGTTTAGTGTTTGACAGCCCGACTAGCTAAACATCTGTTTGAAATATTAATAACTGTCAGATGGGAACAGCTCAGGGGCTCTATATGGTTTCATACCATCTGTTTGTAGAATAAACACACTTACATATAAACCCTTTAAAACATTTTGTCTGAGTTCTGTCTTCCTGTTTGCATATGTTGGTTGATGGGACGTCGGGGAATATATCAGCGCTGAACGGGGTGGGCAGACAAGAGTTGAACATCTTATTGGGAAAGGCATCAAAGGGCCATTCAAGTTATGCTGCAGATATATTTCCCTTGGTTGGTTGTTTTTCTCAATGAAACTGATCACATCCATATAAACAAGCCAAATGCATATGAACTGGATAACACAAGTACAGTTCTGGGGCATATAATCAATGACTCTGTCATTCGTTTACAACTCTCTTTTCAACCCCTGGGTTTATAACAGGAGAGAGTTCATGAAGAATATGCAAACGTGTCAAAGTTTAAGCATAAAAGGCTTGTGAGGAGAAACATACTCGAAGGAAAGGAAATCATGCTTACGTAACTGCAGTGGTATAAAGAATACCAGCAATTACTAATATTTTATTGTGAAAATCAGCTTAGTAGTAGATTTCCTAAAACCCTCTGGTTGTTATTACAACCAAGCTTAACGAAAGAATATTTAATTTTTCTTTGGAGGCAATACATATATTAACTGACCCAAGTGTTATCCCTCTTATGGGAGCTTCATGATGCCCATTTCCATCTTACTGACGCAGAACATTTGCTCAACTGTCTTTTCTTTGTTTTGGTGCTGTTGTGTTCCAGGTCTGCTAAGCCAGATACCATTGATGCAAAGCCTGACCTGGCATGTATGCAGCTGTTTAGTGTTCTGGGGGAAGCCCTTGAAGACCTGCAAGGTGGTTACCAATTTGTAGTTTTTGAAGTTACACAAAAGTAATCATGCCAGCTATATTTAATTGTGGCTAAATGCAAAGGAAATGAAGACACTGAAATTTAGAACTTTCCTGCTCCCATATTCCTAGTTGTAGTATAGCTCATAGCTGGCCAAATTCTACACTCTCAGCATCTACGTTCAAATTGATTATAGTATGGAAAGACAGAGAAAACATTCGACCTGTCACAAAGGCTACCAGATTTGGGCAGATGTTTACTAGATGAGAATTTTTAAAAAATGGTTGTTTCTTTTCTCCTTTCCCTAATAATTCCTTTCTATAATTAAATAAAGGAACTTCTCCCACCCCAAAGAAATTAAATTTGGGAGCAATAACATACAGAAAAAAAAATATGTTTTTGTTGTCAACTAGTAGTTCTTTGGATTTTTTGCAATCCAGATCTGGTTGCTAGCCCCTAGCACTGTGATGGCAAATCTATGGCATGCATGCCACAGGTGGCACACGGAGCCATATTGGTGGGCACGTGAACGTTGCCCTACCTCAGCTCCTGCATGCATGCGTGCACTGGCCAGCTGATTTTTGGGCCTTCTGGGCCCACCGGAAGTCAGCAAATGGGCTGTTTCTGGCCTCTGGAGGGCCTCCGGGAGGGGGGGAGGCTGTTTTCGCCCTCCCCAGGCTCCTAGAAATCCTCTGGAGCCTGGGAAGGGCAAAAAACGGGCCTACAGGCCCATCACATGTCAAAAGCGGGGGGAGCATGAGGGAGGTCACATATGCATGTGTGTGGGGGCAGGGCGCATAGAATTATGAGTGTGGGCAGGCACGCACGTGACCACCTCACACTCACCCAGCTTTTGGCACGTGATGGCAAAAAGGTTAGCCATCACTGCCCTAACATCTCTAAGAAGTGAAGGCTTGTATAATACTACAAATTCAAAATAGTCATTGCCACACCTCAGTGAATCTTGGTAAGGAAAGGTAGCTTGCAGTCATCTTGTTATGTTTCTCTCTCTGCGTGTCCTTTGTCTGCCCTTAATCCTATTTCTTTCACTTTCCAAGTTTTGAATTTGCCATTCGCAATTGTCAGCTAACAAAGGTTAACTTATGGTTATGACAATAAGTGTCTCACATTGTCATTCTCTGATCTTTGCTTTTTCAGAATTTGGCTACCAGCTTATGTCTGATTAAATCGACTGGAAAAGAAGCATAAACATAAATTCCTTATGCTTCTCCTCTTTCTTTAAAATCTGACCTACAATAAGAACGAGTTAATTGTTCTTTACTTGTCTACCTATTGATCTGACTAAACCTATTAAAGATATGTGAATCCAGATTTAAAGATTTGCACGCCCGTGTAATTTTCTTTAGAATGTGTATACTTACCATCAAAATTTATTTAAATCTTTCATTACAAAACCAGCATATTTTCTAATCCATTTTCAGTTTGCTTGAAAATTTAAATGTTTCATCCACAGATAAATTGTAATGTATTGGTCTAAGCAACGCATGTTTCCTTACCAAAACTCTCAGAATTGTAGTTCCCACTGTGGCATTTTCAAACAGGCTGACATTATAGAGGATCTGGCTGAATACTGGTCTGTTGTCATTCTCATTGATGAGGTTAATCTTCACCCGTGCAAAACCAACGTGGTCAGGTATGCTCTCATTTGCAAATAGCTAAAGAAAAAGAAATGCAAAATAATTAGGATAAAACTTTATCTCTCTTCCAGTGAGAAGCCCTTATTTCCCTATAAATGTCTTTTACAGCAGGCCAGGCATGAAATCTTGAACCAAACATCTCCGAATACGCATAACAGAGGACAGTCACTGAAATAGCAGCGATTTCCCCTATGTCACTCTGCCCCCTGACATAGCCTTGCCACATTCCTGCCAACAAAGGGGTTATACTTCAATCTTGCAAGGAGAAGCTAATCTGGACCTGCTAGATACAAGAACATCTTCAAATCCCACCATCACGAATCATAGGGGGGAAAAAGATTGTCAGTCTGTCAACGTACATTTGACATGTACATTTGACATGACATGACAGAGATGTACATTTACCATTGTGCATAAATGGTGAGGACGTGGAGAAGGTTGGTAGTTTTAAATTTCTGGGCATTTATATCTCGAAGGACCTCTCATGGACTATGAATGTTAACATGCTTGTGAAGAAGGCACAGAAGAGGCTGTACTTCCTGAGAATGCTCGGAAAGATAAATCTATCTCAGCATCTACTTCTGTCCTACTATGTCGTGACATACGGCATTTTTGCATGGTATGGGAGCAGCTCTGTAGCAAACAAAAAAGCTCTACAGAGAATCATTAAAACTGCCTAGAATATCATCAGGCTCCAGCTACCAGCTCTGGATGACATCTCTGAATCTCGCTGTTTGAAGAAGTTGCATAACATTCTTAGAGATTCTTCCCATCCTGCTCACAATCTTTTTGGACTGTTGCCTTCTGGCAGAAGATACAGAACAATTAAAACTCGGACCACATGTTTTCTGAATAGTTTTTATCCCAGAGTTATAATTGCACTCAACAATGAACTAAAGGGCCACCATCAGTGAGCTGTTGGACAGCATTACTTGGTCTGTTGTGTGGATGTTTGAGTGATTTAGGGGTGGGGAATTTGTGGTGGGTGGGGGTGTGGTTGGGGATTGTTATGTGTGTTGGACCTGGTCTTTGGGTGTTAAGTGAATTTCATTGTATGGGTATACTGTGTTTACACATACAATGACAATAAAATTATTATTATTAATCTGGAAAATATTTCTAGCATACTTTGCCTTTTGTGATCTTTAGAAGGATCACCAAGGGCATTTTTAGAGTCCATAGAATCTGTTGGTGTGTCACCAGATACATTAAATCACGAGTCTGATGCATGCAACCGATCCAGGCACCCCATCTTTGATTCTGCTTGAAAATATGTTGCAAATCCCTAGAATAAGAAAGATGGCCACATCTGAAACCTGAAGAGAAATATGCTAGTAAGAAAACCAAATTTAGAATTGGGATAAGTTTTGACAATCAATATTCTGAATTTTGGGCTGGCTCACAAAAGGATTACATGCTGTTGTCAGATAGACCTATCTATCAATATTTTTTTTACCTGTTCCAAGCAAATATATTACCAGCAGAGAAAGTTACACAGAGAGAGGACATATTCCGCAGGAGCCTGTTGAATTGTAAATGATACTTCCGAGAGCATAAACTTCTGCTAGAATAGATTGGATTAGCAGCCTTCCAAGGGATCTTGAATATATATTCATCAAATGTAAATTAGCAGCCTTCAAGCATTTGAGGCATATATTCAAAGCTGCCCTTAATCCTAAACAAGCCCCCCCTTCATGAGTTTTAACCTACCCATCAGGGGTATAAATACAGGGCTGGCAGCATTTGTAAAATAAAAAAAAATTAATCAGACCCCCTTGATTGCCACACCAGCCCAAAGATTATCACACACATATATTTACGATAAGCTTATCTTCTAACCTTTAACCCAAGTCATTTCTATTTCTGTTTTATGCCTTACAGTTTTTCAGAAAAATCTGAATTTTATTCATGTTTCTTTGCTGTTGCCGCTACTGCATAAAGACTAATAGCAACAGAGGCTGCTGGCATGGTGTTTACAGACAGCTCTGACTTTCTACAAATTTACAGCTCACTGAAACGCTGGGATGCAGCTCAAGCAGGCAGCTGGGAAGAGCTCCACTGCCTGAGAGATGCATTTAAACTGAAGTTTTATAGGATATAAAACTTTCATAGCGGCAAACTATAAAAAAAAGGGGAGTTCTATTTAAGCTGCTGCAGCTGGGGCCCTAAATTTTGGAAGGCATCAGGCTCATAGCAGACCTCTCTTCATTTTCTTCTTTCTCTCTCTCTCTCTCTCTCTCTCTTTTTTTTTTTTGGCTAAAGACGAATCCTGTGAGACAGTCAGCTATGAGTGAAGTTGCAATTAATGCTAATCGATATATGCCAATTTTTTTTTTATCCCTCGTTTTTGCCACGTTCGGTCGATTAACGTTGTGCCTTTCTAACCCATCGATGACCATCTACTTTACTGCCGTCCAATAATAAGGCAATTACATGAAATGTAGAAAATCCTGGAACTCCTACAGATTTTCTTTTTCATGTTCCCAAAGGCGCAGAGTTAATGCACGCTTAGCTTTGCACTCGCTCTGTATTTCCACAGCTGCTTTTTCTCATCATCATTTTAAGAGATCCTAAAGGCTGTTCACGGACTGTGGCTCAGTGACCCATAGCTACCAGTAAAACTAATTTCTTACTCAACTATTCTCAGAGAAGGTCACAAATTCCCAAGCCCCACATGCCAGCAAGAGGGGCCTGGTATTGCTTAGATGTGTAACATGACACCAGCATTTAATGGTCTTTGACTCCAAGCAAATATTAAATGCTGTTTCTGTTTTATTTATACAATTTATTTGGCTGCCCGTCTCTCACAGGGTGGTGTACGAGGATCAAAGCACAAAAATCCATGATACCTAAAGGTTCCCAACCACTTGATATAAGGGACTACTGTGGCAAATTTATCAAGCCAGACCAAAGGGGGATACGTTGAGATGGGGCCATTCCACGAGACTAGCCCCATCCGATTCTAATTCTCCTTGAACTGTATCCAGTTTGTCATTCTACAACAGCTATCCAAGGTCAGTGTTTTAGTTCTGTCTTCTCCTTTTCTCCCCTCTCCTGTCACTGCAACATTTTGCTTTTTAAGCTTGTGAGCGCTTCCTAGCTTCTCTAGGAAATGTTTGCATGGAGGGCAGGATAAAAATGGTTTCAGATAAATAAATCATAATAATTAATTATTATGAAAATAAGCATTTGAAGTATATTATATCTAAGGCAATGTATATCTAACAAACATGGGAACAAACTGGAACACTCGTGTCCAGCAAACAACAAGTCTAGGAATATTTTTTTGATGACCAGCAGTCCTTGCTTAACAATGGCAATTGGGACTGGAATTGCCATCGCTAAATGATGCAGTCATAATGTGTGACATCTCATATGACTGCATGCTTAGTTAAAGGGTCATTCCCACCTCTCAGGAGTGAAATCCAGCAGGTTCTACTGGTTCTGGAGAACCGGTAGCAGACATTTTGAGCTGTTCAAAGAACCGGTAGAGGAAATTTTGAGTAGTTCGTAGAACCGGCAAATACTACCTCTGGCTGGCCCCAGAGTGGGGTGGGAATGGAGATTTTGCAATATCCTTCCCCCAGGAGTGGGGAGGGAATGGGGATTTTGCAGTATGCTTCCTCTGCCATGCCCACCATGCCACACCATGCCCACAGAACTGGTAGTAAAAAAAATTGGATTTCACCACTGCCACCTCTCCTCCCCCAGTTGTTTATAAATTTTTGCACTCAGGATTTGGTTTTAAGATTCAATTCTCAAAATTGGTCAATAGTCTGTATTGTGTCAAAGCAATTCCATTCTTTTTTATTTTTAAGCTAATTACCCTGTTTCCCCCAAAATAAGACATCCTCTGATAATAAGCCCAATCGGGCTTTTGAGCGCATGGCAATAAGGCCAACCGCTTATTTCAGGGTTCAAAAAAAAATGTCTTATTTTCGGGGAAGGACGGTAGCTCACAGGCCCCTAATCAAAACAAAATCTTTAAAAGTTTATAGGAATTGTAGACCCCCCAGAACTCAAATGGTGATTTGTTAAGATCACACAACTAACCTTCATGTATACATTCCTACATACATTTCATGTTACATGAAAACAAGAATCTAGAAAAATTATCTCCAGTTCAATATACAGTAGTTAAGATTTATATTTTTAAAAGAAGGGCTCATACAAGCCATTCTGGCAACGAACATAAAACCTGGAAGGTATTCCAGCAAAGTTTGATAAGTATTTGGGGATTTATTCAGCAAAAGGACTAATATACACACAAACTTTGTGCAGCTGTGCTCCATTAAGCATCTGCCTATTCTGGCATGTGACCTAATTCCACTGCTGCTTGGCCTATGGCACGGGGACTATAAAAATTTATGAAAACACACCAAATGCATTTTAACAAATTCATACAAATATGTACACCTGGATGTTGGATGCATCATCCCCATCCACCAATTTGTCTCTTTGATGGTGCAGAATAGAGAAGGGATCACCTCCTGTCTGTTGTGGCCCATCAGCGGCCTGTGCGGATTGTAGTTGATTCTGACAGTGAGGAGGCTGGTATGGTGTTGCGCCAGCAGCCGGTGCAGCTGGCACCCAAGTCAGGCAATGAGGAGGCTGGAGAACATGTGGTGCCACAGGCGGGGATTCAGCCAGGGCCTTCAGAACCTCCAGAAACTCCTTTAAGTGAAGAGGACGAAGAGGAGCAGCCTCTTCTCGATGCACGGGCGCGCAGAGCTGCCAAAAGGCAGGAGTGGCTCCTGAGGAGGAGGTCTCCTCGAGAGTAAGACTTGGGACTAATTGGTCTATTTAGCCTATTTAAGGAGGAACACCGACTGAAGCAAGTTGTAGGGAACAACTTTAGTTCACTCTACTTCGCGTCTGGATTCTCTGCACATTGCTTCTGGGCTTTCTGCCAACCTTGAATAAGATTGTGATTACTTTATCTTTGGTTTCTTGTAGGCTGTTAAGAAAGTTTATTAACAGCCTTTGTTTTGAAAAAGACTGAGTTATTTTAGTAAATTAAGTTTTGTACAAACTTTGTGTGTGCTGTGTTCTTTGGGATCCGTAGCTGGGGTAGAACACTGTCTTACTTTCCTCTCTTCTGCTTACTTCTATGTTAAAGCTGGAAATAACTAAAGGCCACTCACTCTCTTTGGGACCCTGCATGCAAATTATCTGCAGTATTGTTTTCAGAGGCTTTTGAAAGTGCTGTGCTTTTTAATAGATAGCTGGTGATACAGAGTTAATATAAATTCTTGCCTGTAGTTCAAGTCTCTCTCCCTGTTTTTGCCTCCTTTTAATCCAGTGGTGAAATCTGAACCGGTTTACTAACGGTTCGCTGGCTGCATAGTACATGCCAAAAGGAGGCATGGGGTAAGTAGAACAGCGCGCAGGGATCAGCTGTGGCGCACGATCCTCGGAGCCTTTTTTTCACTTTTAAAAGCATTTTAAAATAAAATAAGTTAAAATAGAATAAATTGTTAAAAAATGCTTTTAAAAGATTACAAAAAAAGGCTCTGTCGATCGCACAGCACAGCTGTGATTGTTGGAGCTGTTTTTTTTAAACTTTTTAAAAGCATTTTTACTACCGGTTCTGGAGAACCGGTTGTAAAAAAAATGCCTTCCGTGATCTGCAGAACTTTTTTTTTTTTACTTTTTAAAGCATTTTTAAAATGCTTTAAAAAAAATGCTAAAAAAAAGTTCCCACGATCGCGTGCCACTCAGCTGATCGTCGAAACTTTTTTAAAAACATTTTTTACTACCGGTTCTGCGAACCAGTAGCCTTTTTTACTACCGGTTCAGGTGAACTGGACCGAACTAGGAGCATTTCACTCCTGTTTTAATCCCTTTTTTCCCAGTTATTTTAACATTTGCTGATGCTTATTAAGTAAACATCAAGCTATACTTTTTTCCAGCTGAATTAAATGGGTGTATGTGTGTGCTTGCTTTGATCTGGATAGGGAGATTAACTGGGTGTATGCCGGATGCCAACTAAATTGGAAATTGCCCGTAGTAATTTTCCAACATTGGAAGAGAATAAAACAAGTTAGCTACTTCTAAAGTAGAAGCTGATGGTTGGGCTGGAGAGTGGGGGAATCTTTAAACACACAATTTAGAATGGTTTTAAAGTGAAGAAGACAGAAATGTCACCAGTCTTTATGGATAGGCAATTCTATGCACATATTATTTAAATAAAAGTCTTGTGTTATTAGACTGTAATAACTGAGTCTCTATTATATTCTTGAAAACAGCATTCACCTGCAATATAGGGAAATAACTAGTGTGTTTTACAGGTTTGTGGGAAGAAGGACTGAGAACATGAACCTGAAAGATTCTGAACTCTTAATGATGTTAATGGTGACCATACAGGTAGTCCTCGACTTATGACCACAATGAGGATCAGAATTTCTGTTGTTAAGCAAAGCAGTTATTTAAGTGAATAGTGGCTGATTTTATGACCATTTTGCCCTGGTTGTTAAGTGAACCACTACAGTTGTTAAGTGTAACCACATCATCATTAAACAAATCTGGCTTCTAATTTTGCTTGGTGGAATCTGGCTGGGAAGGTCGCAAGTAGTGACCTGTAGCTTTTTAAATTCTTAAATCTTAAATTTGAATTGGTATTCCCATGTTTAACCTTATTTACTGGATATTCTGTTTTAATTTGTTTATTTGTTTATGTTTATGTTTATTTGATTTTTATACCACCCTACTTCTTCCAGACTCAGGGCGGTGAACAGCCAACTAAAAACATTATATACAAAAGTTAAAATAATTTTAAAATAATTTATAAAATTTGGCCCATAATTTAAAACATTTCAATTTAAAATCAGTATCAAACTTTAAAACCAACATGGAGTCAGGCCAGCCCGGCTAACTGAAAAAAGTAAGTTTTAAAGGCCCGACAAAAAGTCCGGAGGTCTGGGATCACTCGTGTCTCTGGGGGGTAGATCGTTCCAGAGGGTGAGCCACCACAGAGAAGGGTCTCCCCCTGGGGATCGCTAGCCGACATTGTCTTTTAACTTTTGTATTCTCTGTTTTTTATTGTTGTGAGCCGCCCTGAGTCCTTCGGGAGAAGGGCAGCATACAAATCCAATAAATAAATAAATAAATAAATAAATAAATAAATGATGATCACATGATCCCTGGGATCCTGCAATCGCTGTAAATCCATGCAGGTTGCCAGGCATCCACATGACCATCTAGATGCTGCGATGGTCACAAGCCTGAAGACTGATTGTATAAGTCATTTTTTCAGTGTCGTCATAACTTTGAACAGTCAGTAAACGAATGGTTGTAAATCAAGGACTACCTGTAGTGGTGGCTATGAATATCTAATCACCTTAATCATCCAACTATCTTTGCATTATCTATTATAATGAAGAATCGTATACTATTTTGTTGCAAAATCTACTCCAAACAAATTAACCATCACATGTGTGCACCCATATATATATATCAACATCCTGTATCACCCATGCCACCTCCCCATACTGTCCATGCAACATTTGAAGAACCCTTACAGAAAACACATAGCGAGGGATTGTCTCAAAATCCAGGGGGACTGCCACTCTAATCCGAATGTCTGCTTTTCCTTGGATTGAAGTCGGAGAGATAATGAAATGATTGGAGTTGTTTCCCACCAGGTAAACTTCAAAAATACTGTTGAGTCCCTAAAAAAAGAAGAAGAGGTAAATATGTTAAAGCCACTGAATTTAGATGTATTGTTGGCGTGAGTGAGTCACTCTAAATACCTTGAAGGATCTGTTTAATTCAATAGAAAAAAATAAATGTAGAAAACAAAATAAAGATGGAATAACAGTTTGGGAAGACACTAAATATTCAAAATGTATGTATATGTGGGTAGGTTGTACGTTTGGGTAAACTGCAAACTTGGAACACAGTCAGATCAGTTTTTCATGGCCAATTCTCTAACGCTGATAATCAGCTGTTGCAGCCAGTGTTTCAGTACGAATCCATCTTCCTGAACTGCACAGTGAAGAATCAATGTAGAAGTGCAAATAATGCTACTGAAGAATACTGCTAAATATGTATTGTTGAAATTATACAGAATGGAAATGGCCTGATAAAGAAGCACATCTAAGTAACATCTTTCAATGGTGATTTTATAGTCAGTTTAAAATGCATTTATTCTGCTGTTGACCTAAAACATAATTTCTCAAGCTTGGCAACTTTAAGACATGTGGACTTCAATGCCCAGAATTCCTCCGGTAGACTCATTTAGACCCTGATCTAAAGTTATACCATTTTCTACCCAAATATTGCTCCGTTGCTAGAAAAGTAATTATGGTAGCCCATTGGAACATTAATAATAAATATTTACCAATATTTATTGACTCCCATTTCCCAAACAAACTTCTGTTATTGATTTAGTAGATGCTCTCCTTTTTCAGCAAAAATGCTCCAGTATGGCTGAATGAAATCTTCTCACTTGAATCAGCTGGTCGTAGTGGAATGGCCATTGTCTATTTTTGACAATCTTGTTATACTTAACACATCAGACAAGTTTTACATGGAGTTTTGGGTCAGTTCAGTTGTATATTCTTTCCTGGAATAGTGAAATGTTAGCTTGGAATTTTATTTCAATCAATGTTGAATTGAATCAATAACTCGAATAGTGGTGGGGAAAATAAAAAGAGATTGGAGAAGATAAATGCCTGAGAATACTGAATACTCTCAGAATTTTCTCACCAGATATATTTTTTTCCTCTTCTTTTTTTTATGTGTTTCACCAGGCACAAGAGGTGACTAGTGAAAATTCTCAAGTTTCTGATTTTCTTCTGCACTTTGGGAGATGGACTTGGGAGCAGAGATTTTCAGTGGCTCTCCTCCTTTCTCCATGGCCCACTCCAGTTGGTGTTGGAGGGGGGGGAGATCCAGCCCTAAGCCCCTGCAGTGTGGAAGGCCTCAGGCCTTCGCCCTTTTACTGATCCTTTTGAATATCTATATGAAAATGCTGGGAGAAGTAATATGCAATCACAGGGTATGGTTTCATCGGTATGCAGATGATACCCTGCTGTACATCTCTACCGTTGGCTGAGCAGATGGGGCCATTCATGTGCTAGCCCAGTGCCTGGAGACTGAGGGTCCAGATCAGAGGTGGTATTCAGCCGGTTCGGATGAACCTGCAGTGGCAACTGCGGATAGGCCTGCCTGCCGACCCATGTTGTGGTCCGCCAGCACCCTGCAGAGCTGGAAGCAAATGGTCAGAGAGGATGGTCTCTCTCCCAGAGAAGGTCAGGGATGCAGTTATGGGGAGGGATGTGAAACGATGTTCTGAGTAAATTTGATAAGAAAGAAAGCCATGTGTGACGTTAGCATAAATAATGTGTTAATTTCTGACTGGTTGTTTTAGTTAATTTTATTTCATATATGCAATATATTGTTTTTTTTATTTGTTTTCCCCCTAGAAAAAATAAATGGAAATACCACTCTTTATGTTAAGAAAACAAACTGTGCTACACCTATTTTGGTCTGATTTTTTTTCTTTAACTTTCTGGATCAAACAAACTCAACTGACAAATCCAAATAAGGAGTCTGGAAATCTGCTAAGTCAATTTTTCTTTAATAATAGTACTGTTTTCAAAGACTGTTTGGAAATTGCTGTTGATACAAAATCAACAAAAGTAGTTGTTGATAGCAAATGTTATCTCTAATCCTTATGTTGGGGGCACAGGATACCCTTGTTGTATCAACTAGCTAGGTGTCTATTTTAGGGGCACAAAATGCTGCAACTTTCAAGGCCCAGACTGAAGACTGCACTGACTGAAACCCCCACCTCCCTATTTATTTATATCAAATATTAATCTGTCTATCTACTAAGTGTAGCGGGGGGAGAAGGGAATAGGAGGAGGAGATTTTGGCAGGAAGGGAGAGGAGACAGAGAGAGTGTGAGAGGAGGAAGGAGGGGTTTTTTTTCTGGGGGAAAAAGGAGGCCTGAAAGGATAGGAAAAGAGGCTTAAGGGGGAAATGGAGAAAGAGGCCTGGAGAAAGAGAGGGAGTGAAGACAATAGGGAGGATAGCAGAGGTTCCTGTGGGCCAAGCCTGAGGGAGAAAGGGGGATAGGATAGGAGAGGCTTCTGTGGGGCAAGGCTGAGGGAAAGGGGATAGGATAGGAGAGGCTTCTGTGGGGCAAGCCTGAGGAAGAAAAGGGGATAGGATAGGAGGGCTTCTGTGGGGCAAGTCTGAGGGAGAAAGGGGGGACAGGATAGGAGAGGCCTCTGTGGGGCAAGCAGAGGAATCCATAAAGGAGCAGAGGCAGTGGAAGGAGAGCTCAGCAGGCAATTCAAGAGAGGGAGAGAGGAGAGAGAGAGAAAGGAAGAAGGACTGACCAGCCACATGTATACCATCTCATCATGTGACCTGCCTGCTGAGAGGAGACTGACCACCATGACCCTACATGACCCAGGCCAGTAGTGGTGCATGAGCAAGGGACCAGTGTGGACCAGTGGCCATACCAAAAAGGGCCAGGAGAACCCGGACTCCAGCTTCTTTTCGGGGGAGCGCTATATAAGGTAATGTAGCAAAATCTTCTCTCATTCACTGCTCTATAGTGAGATGCCAAGAAAGATTCCCGAGGACTGTAAAGCATTTTCCCCAGGAGAGACACATGCGGATTGTGTACCATTAAAATGTTTTTCTCCTAATGCCAACTGTTATCAATAATAGATAATCAGCATCTGAAACTCAAAGTTAGCATTTACCACCCTTTATATGAAACCATTCATCAGCATAAATTGAGGCAAGGAAAAAGGCAAGAATTCATTTTTTCTTGACATGTTGGCATCTCAGTGTTTATTATATTATAGGCCTACTGATTCCAAGATGATAAGACTTTTTTCATTGAATATTATTTTGGCAATGATTGAATAGTGGTTCCAGAGAATTCATTATTTGTTAGTCGCTAGTGGACTAAGAGTTGGATCCTCTTGTCAAGGACCTTGGAGTACTCATATCAAATGATCTAAGTGCCAAAGCCCACTATAACAACATTGCCAGAAAGGCATTAAGGGTTGTAAACCTAATCTTGCGTAGCTTCTTCTCCGGTAATATTACACTACTAACCAGAGCATACAAAACATTTGCTAGACCAATTCTCGAATACAGCTCATCTGTCTGGAACCCGCACTGCATATCGGACATTAATACAATTGAACGTGTTCAGAAATATTTCACAAGATGAGTCCTCCACTCCTCTGCTCGCAACAAAATACCTTATGCCACCAAACTTGAAATTTTGGGCTTAGAAAATTTAGAACTATGCTGCCTTCGGTATGACCTAAGCATAGCTCATGAAATCATCTGCTACAATGTCCTACCTGTCAATGACTACTTCAGCTTCAACCACAACAATACACGAGCACACAATAGATACAAACTTAAAGTGAACCGCTCCAAACTCGATTGCAGAAAATATGACTTCAGCACCACAGTGGTCAATGCCTGGAATGAACTACCTGACTCTGTGGTTTCATCCCCAAACCCCCAAAATTTTAAGCTTAGACTGGCTACTGTTGACCTCACCCCATTCCTAAGAGGTTTGTAAGGGGCGTGCATAAGAACACCAGCATGCCTGCCGTCCATGTCCTAATGTTCCCTTTAATTGTATTCATTTTATGTATTCAATTCATGCTTATGTTTATATATATTATCTAATACGTACTCAACAAATAAATAAAAATAAAAATAAATAAAATCCTCACAATCATCTGTGGTTGCTCAATTTACACAACAATTATAATTGGATTCCAGGAACAGGAATCTATACAATCGTTTAACTACAGAATCCCAATTCTTAAAATTGCATTAAGCACATTCAAGTCATGAGATGGTCTCCCTTAAGGGAAACGCCTTTTTGGATCTGAATTTGGATCTGAAGCTGTGAAACAAATTGACGCTTCTATTTTCGAATCCCTTTGCATGTCTTCTGGACATGCAAGATAGCTAGTGAAGAAAAAAAATATATACCGGTAGGAAGTCCTCAACTTAAAATTATAATTGAGCCCCAAATTTATGTTGCTAAATTTGTCAAGTGAGTTTTGCCCCAATTTTATGACTTTGTCATAATGACTGCAGTTGTTAAATTAGCAACACGGTTGTTAAGTGAATCTGGCTTCTCCATTGACTTTGCTTGTCCGAAGGTTGAAAAAGTTGATCACATGACCCCGGAATGTTGCAACCATCATCAATCTGAACCTCTTTTCCAATTAAAACTTTTTTATTAGTTTATCAAAGTATAAAATACAAAGGAAAAAAAAACATGGAAAAGTAGGAAGAGAGGAAGGGGGAAAAGAGGGGTTATACTAGTGTAATGGGAGAAAAAAAGAAAAAAGGCACCAATTTCTGTCTCTCTGTGGCACAGTCAAAGGTAACAACATTACAACTACAACTTTTTGCTTTTAGAAAGCAATAGGTACAAGCCATTTCTAGAACAGTAAGAAATTGTTGTTTCAACTGTCATAAATCTGAACCTCTTTTCAAGTATCTGAATGGAAATCACATGACCATGGGGTTCACTGCAATGGTTATAAATGTGAAAAATGGTCATAAGTTACTTTTTTCAGTGCGTTGTAACTCCAAACACTCACTAAATAAACTGCTCTAAGTCAAGGACTACCTGTGCTGAAAACAGAAGAACAGCTAAAGTAATGATTACATTTCCTGGTATCCTCTAACTCTACGTCTGTGATGGTGAACCTATGGCACACGTGCTAGAGGTGGCACGCAGCACTCTCTCTGATGGCACATGAGCCGTTGCCCCAGTTCAGCTCTGCTGCGCATGCACATGCACCTCTCGCCAGCCAGCTGGTCTTTGGGTCTCTGCCACACATGCGCGGGGTGGGGTGCTGTGGGGTGTGTGTGAGCATGCGGGGGGGACTGCACATGCATGCATGGGGGCGGGGCATGTGTGGGAGGCATGTGCATGCATGGGGGGGCAGGGCGCACACGTGGTGGCCACACACATTGCATTTTGGGGGTTTGGGCGCACATACGTTTTGGGCACCCGGTCCGGAAAAGGTTAGCCACCACTGCTCTAGGTCATAAGCACAATGCTCTTGACAAAGAAACTTCCAAAACGCACTTGAGTTTTCACACAATAAAAAGTTTTGCTGGCCCTTGTGATATCCCCTTCCCTTATTCCTTTGGACACATCCTGAAGCAAAGCTATAAGGAATGATTACCACCAAGATAGCTGCCAAAGTGAAATGATCAGGAAGGTCTTAAAGCAGTCAAACAAAGACTTTGTACATTTTGAAGCTGTTTTACACTTTGGAGGATTGCAGTCATTTATCAAACAATTTCCACTCAGTTCAAGCTCTACACAAGTATTTATTTTCAGGGCTGCCTAACTTCAGGAAAATCATTTGGTGTAGACAGCTTCCCTATCCTGATGCCTTACAGAAACTTTGGATGAGAATTTCTGTCATTAGCAGCCAACATGCCATGCGCAGATGAGGTCGTGGGAATTGTAGTCCAAATTAGATTAAATCTGGAGCTTTCTAAAGGATCAGTTTCTTTATTGTGCCTGAACAGAACACATTCCTACTTTTAGAAACTTACACACCCACCACATATGTAAAATCATTTTTTTTCTTCACAGAATTATACACCGAATATTCCTAGAGATAATCTAGTTTGCCTCCTAATTCTTCTGGCAATATTCCTGTGAGGAGAGATGGCTGCCCAGCTCTTGCTTAAATCTCTAAGGGTTTTCCCCCCACAAAAAAGCAACTGGACTGTTTTTTCCTTGAGGAGGAAATGTTTCACTTTTCATCCAAGATGAAGCTTCTTGGATGAGAAGTTAAACATTTTCTTCTCCTTCCACAAGGAAAAAAAAAAGTACAGTTGCCTTTTGTAAAAGCTCCTTTGAGACAGCTATGACCTGGATGACTGAGAATTTCAACAGACATCTTGCTTAAATACTTCTTCCAGGGGAAAATACACCCACTCCTGGAGCAATATTTTTCTCTCTTAAACATTGATTCTAATCTGGATTTCCGCCCCCTCCCCGATTTTTAGCAAAATCTGCTCCCTGTGTTTTTTATCTATTGACTAGTGTTGCTTTCTAGACCACCATAGAATTTTCTGCTGCCTGCTTTGCTGGAAGCCTTTTAGATATTTGAAAACAACTGTGTCATCTACCACAGATCTCTAGGTAGCAGACACAAAACTCTTCCAGATGTTCCTCTAAGAGTTATCATAGCTCTCACTGTTGCAGATGTTTCAAGTTGTCCATCTCTAAATGCAGTTTGACGGAAGCATCCTAATTTCAAGAAAGAAATGGAGGATGACGTACTATGAAATTTGAGGGTAGACGGATTAGTGGCAGGTTCTTTAATCTTCCTGATGGTTTTAATTCCAAATAATTATTATGAAACTTAAAATTTTTAAAAGAACCTTTTGGACTGATACCGTTAAGTATTTAGCAACCAGCACAAAGCTTGTACTAAATGGTAATAACCAGGCCTTTTATGCAAAGGGAAAGCAGCATCAAGCATTTTTGAAAATTAATTGAGCAAAATACAGTTTTGTTCTCCCCAAATATTGACACTTTGCAATCTCCACACCAAACACTGTATTCCTTGCCACAGCCCAACCCAGTTGAGCACATTACAATAAAGTTGAAAAAACTGCTGGAGCTGAATTTCCAATTTTCCCCCAAATGGAGTCAGTCTTGTTGGAAGGAGGGACCAATTAAATGCACGAAAGGGCACTAATAGCAAAAGCTAGCTGAGCGTGACAGCTGAGAAACGGGTGACATGGCTAGAGAATCCCTCTTTCCATTTCTATCTCCCTCCTCCGCCCTACCAAATCCAACAATAAAGAATGCAGCAGAAGAGAGCTAAAATAATATTGATATTCATATAGTACCAGGGGCAAAGATAATATCTCAGAAACAGATAAAGATGACTAAGTTCTTGATCCAAGGATCTGGCAACTTATGGAAGGCGAAATTGAGAAATATTGCACTGGGTATTTTGAAAAGTAGACTGATACTCCAGGAAATTATGAAAAACCATTGTTCTTCAGGTAGAATGTGTGCTAATGAGAAAAAAAAACCTACAGCAGGAGAAAGGCATCCCACCAGACTCAACTAAATCCAAACGTGAAAGGCCAGCTGTCAAAAATCAAGGGCACCAAGACGTACATTTGCTACCCTTTTCTTTAAAAAAAAAAAAGAATAGGGAAGAATGCCTTGCCTCAGAACCCACCCACCCCAAAATATGTATTTTAGCCTCAATTATAATTTCACTTTCCTCAGCAGTTCTGAAACAATGGAATAATTGTTCTTGAACGCAGAAAAGTTAATCATTCGTACGGCAGGATTACATTAGACTGTATTCCCTCATTTGCAATAAATAGCCTTTTTGGAGGACGTGTAATTCAAGCCACAGCATCTGTTCTGCATCTGGGAAAATTGCTAGGATGCTGCTCTAAGCACTGTGTCTATCAAAGGGCAAAACTTCGGAATCCCCAGAAAAAGCACAGCCTCTCGAGGATTACCATGTCATGCCTTCTTGTGAGGAGTGACTATAGCATGGATAAGACGTTTGAAAGCATGCTTGTATAAGCTCTGGAACATTTCTAATCTTCCCTTTCTTCAGAAGGTTGTGGAAAAGGGTGGTTGGATGGCAGGTACGGAGGATGTTGGAGGAAACAGATTATCTGGACTCGTTTCAGTTTGGCTTCAGGTCAGGTTATAGTACCAAGAGAAAGTTGGTTGTACTTCCTGATGATAACCTTTGGTGGAATTGGTACGAAGGTGATATTGTTATAATAATAGTTCATAGAATAACAGAGTTGGGAGGGACGTTGTAGATCTTCTAGTCCAGAGGTCAGCAACCTTAAACACTCAAAAAAGTCCTAAATGGAAGCCCCCCCCCCCCGTTCAATTCTGGAGTCGACCAGAAGTCTGGTTCCCCCACCATGGAGTCTCCTCCTAGCATGGCGTACTTTTTCCTATGCTGACCGGAAGTCTGGTCCCCCCTCCATAGAGTCTCCTCCTAATGTGGCATCCTTTTTCCTCTACCTGTCCTAACCAAAAGCCCTATCAGTTGTGGAGCCGACCAGTGACAAGGAGCCACAACAGAGGACTGAAAGAGCCACATGCAGCTCCAGAGCCACAGGCTGCTGACCCCTGTTCTAGTCCAACCCTTTGCACAAGCAGGAGACCCTGCGACATTTTGGACAAATGGCTGTTCAATCTTTTCTTAAAAACATCCAGTGATGGAGCACCCACAACTTCTGAAGGCAACCCGTTCCTCTGGTTAGTTGTTCTTACTGTCAGGAGATTTCTCCTTAGTTTCTTCCCCATTCTAGTGAGCCTTGATCTCTCAGTAGATCTTGATACTGCCAATCAGTATTGTTCAGATTGATTCTGGGGGTTAGGAGTGGGAGGCAGCGTGCAGTGGTTCACCTCCTTCCTCAGTGATCGGTTTCAGTCAGTGTTGACAAGGATGTCAAGGAAGAGATGTTCATGGCCCTGCAAGTTTGGGGAGCCTCAAGGCTTGTTGTTCTTCTCTGTCCTATTCAGCATCTATGTGAAACCGTTAGGTGAGGCCATCAAGTCTACATCTCAATCCCGAGAGGCATATGTGAAGCTGTGGATGTCTTGATCCAGTGTCTGAAGGCTGTTTGGATCTGAATGGAACAGAACACATTTCAGCTCAATCCTAACAAGACTGAGTGGTTGTAGCTATTTGGGCCCCCTAAGTAAGAGATGTTGATGGGGCCACACTTTCACTTTCAATTTCTCAGTCGAGACTGATGCACAATTTGGGGATAATTCTGGACTCACAGCTATTGCTTGAAGAGCATGTGGCAGCTGTGGGCAGGAGGGCCTTTGCAAAGATATATTACTATTGTGCAACAACTGAGCCCTTTCCTCAGTTGGGAGGCCTTTCAGACAGAGACTTGTGCCTTGGTCACCTCATGTTTGGATTACTGTAATCTGCTCTATATGGGTCTGCCCTTGAAGATCACCTGGAAGCTACAACTGGTTTAAAATGTGATGATGTGAGCAGTATCAGGTGCCTCTCAATGCTCACGACTACACAAGCTGCATTGGCTGCCATTTGGCTTTCAAGTGCAATTCAAGATGCTGGTTATTAGCTATAAAGCCCTGTACGGCATGTGGCCTGGATGTCTCCAATTGTTTCTGCCCACCCAGGATATTCCAGCACAGAGCATGCACTCCATTAAAGATTACAGTTTCTGGGATCTGTTGTGACCTAGGCTTACTGAGTCATTACAAGATACAATTAGTCCCAAACAAACCTATTTTATTGTAAGAGCTGAGAATTATGTTCATTCCCAGCTGAGTCCCAATTAGTTGCAAAACAAGTCCTTCGGAAGAATCACCAACCTTTATCTTCTTTGACATCCTGCCAAAGGCCTTACTTGGCAAATCCCCACGAAGTTCAGAAACAAACAAGAGATGCCAACTGGAAACAGAGTTAGCAACGTTGCTTTCCTGCAAAAGGCCCCTAGTGCCTTTGTTTCTCTTTTAAGCCTTATGGGAGGGGCCATCTCCTGGCCTTACTCCCGAGTCGTCCCTTTTGCTTTAGCTGTTCTTGGGGCTCCGGAGGCTGCGCATCTCTCCCAGATGGCCCTGGCCCCATCTCTGCTTCCGATGCAGAACCCTAATCTGGGCCTTCCCCAGACTCCAGGACTGGCCCATGTTCTCCGCCGCCTCCTCACTGTTCGACTCTGCTGCCAGCTCCGTAGGCTGCTGGCGGACCACAACAGGATCTAGGAAATGTGACTTCCCTGTTGAAGCCCCACCCTCTGGAACAACATTGCCCCGCAGATAAAGATGGTACTCTCTTTCGTGAAATCAAGAAAGTCTTGAAAATGTGGCTTTGATCCCATGCCTGGGGCTGATGTTTGTCATTGTTTAATAGCCCCTATGCATTGTCAGCAAAATAATTTAGCTAGATTGCCTGTTGAACTAATGCTCCTTGCTGTTTTTGTGCCTTTTAGTTTTATACGCCACCTGGAGTCCACTGGAATTGGGCTTCTGATACATTTAAATAAACAAACCAATGATGTACAGAACCTGCTCTAAGAAGTCAACATTTTAGAGCGCCACATCTGAGCAATTCAATTCCTGGCTTCTTCAGATAAGACGTGAAATGCTAGAAAATTACTCCAAGTCAGCTTGACAATGCTGAGCCAGATGGCTCGATGGTCTGATTTAATACATAGTAGCTTCTCTCATTCTAATGCTATTGCTACACACCCAGTTCTAGGACTCTTAACACTTCACAAAATAGACACTGGAAACCCTCCTATAATTATTCATTCTTTCTCCTTTGAACCAGAATCATTTCTATGAGGATGCAATAGTGAAGGATATATGTAGCTCAGGGTGGCATTGCTGAATTTGATTCTTTTCACGGGGATGTTATCCAATACCCAAGTAAACAGGAACTTACTAGCCCCAGAGTTGACTCCAAAGAAACAGAATAGGAAGAGTATTGATATTTTTAATCTCTGGGTAAGCTAAGGTTCCCGAGAGTCTTTGAACAGTCAAAAATACAAGCAAATGGATCATCAAACAAATCAATCCAGAGTTGTCACTTGAGGCACAAATGACAAGATTCAAATTATCCAACTTCGGACAGATTATAGAACTCTTCATATAATGCTCAGAAAGTAGGAGGATGAAGAGAGCATCCATCACCTTGGTGATGAATGCAACATTGGAAGACCTGAAAGACCAGGTTAGGGACAGATCATTACAGAGAAAAAAATCTAAATTTTTCCTAGAAATTGATGCCAACTTGATGGTACACAATCAGTAATCAAAAGGCACAGATAAAGAAGAATAATCAAGAAACAACACCCTAATCAAGCTATCCCATATAAATACATAGCCAGAAAACTCCACTCCCTCTTTGCATCACTGATGTTATCTAGTATTGGTAATGAAATCATACTGGAAGAGAAGCAAGCTCAAAGAACGCCAAGGACCCAGCAATTATGAATTCAGATATGGGATGTGCCTGAAAAAAATTGGATTTCCAGTTTGTCCACGAATTTGCTTGTGTCCAGGTGTAGAATGAAAGAGAATGTTCCCTGATACAATTCTTCAAAGTCCAGGTGAAAAACATGAGCCAGGTTGATGCTGCCAATGTCTGACAGGTGATGCTTTCTAAAGCATTTCTGAATGCCATTCTCCATAATGAATCTACTTCAAAAGGCCATTTTGTACTCCATAATGAATCTACTTCAAAAAGTTACAAGATTAACTTTAAGCATATATATTGTGGTTCACTTATGCAACTCTATGCAGTTTCTAGTTGAGGGCAATGAGCATCGATGTAGTGAAATCTGGCCACAACCCCAATCAGTAGATATACAGTATTTTTCAGTGGTGAAATCCAATTTTTTTTACTACTGATTCTGTAGGCGTGGCTTGGTGGGCATGGCTTGGTGGGCGTGGCAGGGGAAGGATACTGCAAAATCGCCATTCCCACTCCACTCCAGGGGAAGGATACTGCAAAATCCCCATTCCCTCCCCACTCCTAGGAGAAGGATATTGCAAAATCTCCACTCCCACCCCACTCTGGGGCCAGCCAGAGGCGGTATTTGCAGGTCCTCCGAACTGCTCAAAATTTCTGCTACCGGTTCTCCGAACTACTCAAAATTTCTGCTACCGGTTCTCCGAACTACTCAAAATTTCTTCTACCGGTTCTCCAAACTGCTCAAAATTTCCACTACCAGTTCTCCAAACTGGTCAAAATTTCCGCTACCGGTTTAATCATCTTAGTTGCTCTTCTCTGCAACTTTTTCCAAAGTCTCAACATCTTATTTGTAAGGTGGTGACCAAAACTGGTTACAGTATTCGAGGTGGGGTCTTACTAAAGATTTAACATAGTGGTAGTAATACTTCACGTGAGTTTGAGTCTATTGTTCATACAACCAAGGATTGTGTTAGCTTTTTTTGGCTTTAGAATGGGCCTATCTTCAGAATGCCACCAAAATATTTTTCTTCAATACATTTGACTGGAATGTATCTGTAGAATCCTCTTCTATCACTGTGGTGGAAACAAAATCCTTTCATTGTGATAAGCTGCTACTGATTTTCTGGGTCCTGGGAAAGAGTGGCTTTGTTGGAAAAACAGAATAATGTTGAACATCAAAAGAAGCCTCCAGCATATGTAGAAAAGAGTGGGCTTATTTAATTCCTTTCCAGCTGGGAAAACAGATCAGCCTGTTGATATTTGCCATCCCTAATTGCGAGCTCCTTCGGTGTCTCAGCTGCCCCATGTGAAATCTCAAGAGCTGGAATTCATCTGCCCGTTGGGAGGGAGAGAGAGCGAGTACTTTTTTTTCCTTCCTTATTTATTTATTTCATGATTTTTGTTGCTTCTGCCTGCATGCTGCTTTCTTTGCTCCTAGTTTACTGAAGCCTCTGAACCCCTGGAGATGGCTGAGAGCAAATATAAATATTAAAATTGTTATCAGCTGCCCAGCAGAAGGGGCTTGTCTTAGCCTAAAATCACAACCATCTCCACTTGGTACATACTGGCTCTGCAGGAAAAGAGAAGTAAATTCTGGAAGATTTTCTAAATTACATAGATATATGTACATTTCCACTACACTGTTCCCTTACGGGGTAAGCAATCTTATGCAAAGTACAGAAAAAAAGAGAAAGAAATACTAAGCCAAAGAAATTGATGATGTACGATAAGAAAAGGAGATACACCTTAAAACTAGTTTACACCAACATGACTTGCTACACCATTTCATGCCTTTCTATATCGGCAAACCATCCCACTTCCATTGTATAGCTACACAGCACTCCGTATTTTGCTTTTTTTAATTTCAGACTTCTCATCTTTCCTTTTTGAAGTTCCACCTCTAATGGTTCCTTAGTCCATTCACTCAAAGTTCAAATATTTTGATTGCAGTTCAGTTCTCCTTCATTCATACTAGCTCCCTGGCCTGGTCAATACTTTCCTTGTAAAATATTCTTTATTGGCCAAGTGTGATTGGACACACAAGGAATTTGTCTCCAATGGATAAGCTCTCAGTGTACATGAAAACAACCAAGTAATATAGTCAGAAGATACCAACAGTAGAAGGCAAAGGGAAAGATGAGAAGGATAATAGTAATAAAGCCCTACCACATGGGTAAATATCTTTAGACATAAGACAGAGCTATGGGAATTAGGTGTTCATAATTAGGGGATTAGGGCGTTCAGCAGAGTGGTCATTTATTTCTATATTCAATCCATCTTTATTCATCATCTAGTCATTCTTGACTCTGTCTCTCCTTGTTTTACCAAACACAATAGTCAAGTATCTCATTTTTACTGCATTCAACTTACCTTTATGTTTTTCCTGACCTACCCAATTCCCTAAAACCAAATGGGCAGAAACTTATTCAATGCAAAATGATTACAATTTCTTTTAACAAACATTCATTCCTTCATGGGTTTCTGAAAGGTTGGTCAAAAGTCAAGATGTTGACCATAATAAACAGGTAAAGCTTTGATCTCACTACTGCAGCCATGGTCTTAAGATTTCTGACCACACCATGTGAATACCCTTGCATTCCTTTGAAGAGACCACCTACATCATTCTGATATCAAAATTTTTCATATATTAATTCCCCCCCACCCATTTTTAAAAATCATTAAATCATCATTCTAGGGGGAGAAAATATACAAATTATCTCCTTGCATTAGTTTTTGCCAGTTATCTATTGCTTACAAGAATGTATTCTATTTTATCTGTCAAATACAATTCTTTTGGTTTTTGGTACATTCGTTTTCAAATTCACAGCCCTCATTGCAACATAAATCTGCGCTATATTTACAGGTAATCCTCAATTTATGACAATGGGGAGTGGAGAATTCACTCTTAAGTGGCACAGTCATTAAACGAGGCATTGTGTGACCACACTAAATCAATCAGTTTATTACAGTCTTAGACCAGAGAGCAGAACAAATAAAAACACTCAGTAATTATAATTTAAAACTTCTAGTATAAAATAATAAATAACAACTAAAATCTATAATCGCACCAGGCTCGAGGTTGACTCAGCCTTCCATCCTTTCTAAGGTAGGTAAAATGAGGACCCAGATTGTGGGGGCAATAAGCTGACTTTGTATAAATATACAAAAGTATGAAGACTATTGCTTAACGCATTGTAAGCTGCCCTGAGTCTCCGGAGAAGGGCGGCATATAAATCAAATCAAGTCAAGTCAAGTCAAGTCAAATCAAATCAAATCAAATCAAATCAAATCAAATCAAATCAAATCAAATCAAATCAAATCAAATCAAATCAAATCAAAAGATCCAGTCTGTCAATTATACGTGGTCTGACTATTCTAAAATTACAATCCATAAACTGTGAGGCCCATTGTTCAATGCTAAAAGGGAAAGGACTAAGCAGTGCAAAGGGTTTGCCACAATTGTTATATAACATCACTATGGTGGAGAAGACACAGGTTTGTGACGAATCCCCGGTGCTGCTGCGCAGAATCTGGCCATCTGCACTATAGTTATGGACTGTTCATCCTTAAGCAGCGACTGAAGATAGGTAGTATCGGAATGGCCAGGATACCTAGCAGTGACCATACTCAATTTTATGACCTCTTTGTCATAATAGTTAAGTGAGTCACCAAGACATCATGGGAAAAAGACTTGCAACCTACCCTCCTGGCTTCCCTTTTGACTTCGTTTGGTGGGAGTCAGCTGGGAAGGTTGCAAATGGTGATCATGTGACCATGGGATGCTGCGACCATCATAAATGCATGACAGCTTCCAAACAGCCAAATCATGATCACAAGTGTAGACACGACAACAGTTCTAACTGTGGGGACCAATCGTAACATCATCATAACTTGGAACGGTCGCTAAGTAGTCATTAAGCAAGGACTGCTATTACTACTGCAAATCATATGAGCTCATACAAAATCATTTGCCAAACAGTACAGTATCATTTGCCTGTGAAAATGCACACACATTTACATTATAACCAACATTCCTTTAATGTCACCACGAGCATTTTTTGTACATCTGCCCACAAATTCATTTAACAACCAAGCAGACATTATATATTGTTCTATATATATAGAAATAAATAATGTTCTATACCAGTGATGGCTAACCTTTTTGCTATCATGTGCCAAAAGCAGGGGGAGTGTGGGGGGGGTCGCACACACCCATGCCCACACCCATAATTCTATGTGCCTCACCTCCGTGCATGTGAGTGCGACCCCTCTATGCTTCCCCCACTTTTTACACGCTATGGCATGGTGGGCCCAGTAGGCCTGTTTTTCACCCTCTTCAGGCTCCAGAGCCTTTCTAGGAGCCTGGGGAGGGCAAAAACAGCCTTCCCCACCCTCCCAAAGGCCCTCTAGAGGTCAGAAACCGCCTGTTTGCTGATTTCCAGTGGGCCCAGAAGGGTCGAACATCAGCTGGAGCTGAACTTGCGTGCCCACCAATATGGATCCACGTGCCACCTGTGGCACGCGTGCCATAGGTTCGCCATCACGGTTCTATATCTTCCATGTTAAACCATACCTTCTATTTACTCTCACCAATCAGTTTATTTCCATAATGCTGTTGTCAGCTTTGGAAGCCATATTAGGCCGGAAGCTTCCATGCTGCTACCTTCTCATGTGTGGGAAAGTAGGAAGGGGGATTTAGTAGAGGGATTGTCTTTAGACATAATAACATTCTTCCTGTCAGTCAAGGTCAGGGTGATCCTGCATCTGGAGGAGTGGTCGGAGTGCAGTCTTGAGATGGGAGGGATGGTGATTGGAGCATGTCATCGCCTGAGGACTGAGGGGATGGTTTTGGGTTTTTTGATTTACTGAGGGAAATCCTGGACGTCTCAGATTCGGGTTTTCCCAGATGTTCCAGTTTGCCTATTCTAGTAAATAGAACTTTGAAAAATGCTTGCTTCAGAGTTTTACTTGGAGTTGGGGGGTTTTCTGGAACGCTGACAGCTGTTTCTGCATTTAACAACTAACTCTACATCCAAACAGAATTTTCCATAATTCCTATTTACTTTATCAAATCCTTCCTCTAAATCAGTATGCAAAAAATATTCTCATATTCCTACACTCATCTGGCCTTGTGCACTCCCCGGATAGCAGAATGCTTCACTGCCCTTCCTAAATTTTGTTCACTGTCACTTCTCGTACATTTCAATCAGAAAGGAATGCTTAACTACCGTAATTCATGCTCTTTTAATTTTTACATCCACTCTTGATTCCTTCCCTTTGGAAAAGGGGAAAGTAATAGCATTCTTCCAACTGTCGCCCACAGAATCAACTCTCACAACATATCCATATTTTAACATTTTCCAGTTATACCATCTATACCTGTATCCTTATAATTTTTCAGCATTCTCATAGCATTTATGATTTTCTCTAAATCATTTTTTTTTCTTAGACACAAACATTTATAGCATTTGTTTTAGTCCTTCCATTCTCTCACTGAAATCATTTCATCATTTTTATTGTTAATTTCATTCCCTCTGCAGGAGGTTCCTTACTTATGCCTTTCTATGCATTTCCAGAATACTCTATTTTCATCAACTTTTGTCAAATCCTTTCGTTCTAGTTTCTTCTGCTACTTTCCTTTTTCCCCCTCTTCTGTGACTCTGCAGAAGGAGTGGCAGAACCTGGGGGTGGAGCCAAAAAAGGGATCAGCCTAGAATCCCTACGTGGCCATAAGTGGACTAAGTGCAACCCTTGAATTCCATGATCCTTATCTAAGCCCAGGAAGTGTTAACCATCAGTTGGGAAGATTCATGTGCATAGACTGTTTAGGGTTTAATCAGTTTAATTTGACCTTCATGTATGAACCTGTTCTTTCATATGTGACAGACGCTTTTTCAAAGATTCACTTGGATCATTACTGTGAGAAGGATTTCTTGCATGCAAGAAGAGGCTAAGCTTTTCTGCTGTCCATAAGACTCCTCTAAATCACATTGTAAGGTCAGTATTCCCTGGTTGATATTCAAATGTCACCACCTGTAGGAAAACTGCCATCAATGTTCATACGGAATAATTACTTGTAAAGTCCAGATGCTCCATTTGATCTCCCCACCCCACTTCCTCTATATAGAAGGTGGGCAATGACTAAGCAACACCAGACAAAAACAAAACTTTCATTAAAAGCAACAAAACAAATGAAAAGGTAAAGGTAAAGGTTTCCCTCGCACATATGTGCTAATCGTTCCTGACTCTAGGGGGCAGTGCTCATCTCCGTTTCAAAGCTGAAGAGCCAGCGCTGTCCAAAGATGACTCTGTGGTCATGTGGCCGGCATGACTAAACAGCAAAGTCGTATGGAACGCTGTTACCTTCCCACCAAACGTGGTCCCTATTTTTCTACTTGCATTTTTTACATGCTTTCGAACTGCTAGGTTGGTAGAAGCTGAGACAAGTAATGGGAGCTCACCCAATTATGCAGTACTAGGGATTTGAACCGCTGAACTGCTGGTCCACTAATTTAGTCACTTTGCCTAAGAATTCAATAAGATTTGTATGCCATGATCTGCTTTTGACAAACCCATGTCGGTGTCTAGTAATAGCTTTGCTTGTTTGTAGGTGTTCACGGATCCGTTACTTGATTTTCTTTTCCAGGATTTTCCCAGGTATTGATGTCAGGCTGATTGGTCTGTAGTTTCCTGGATCCATTTGTACTTTTTTTTGAAGATGGGAATCATATCAGCTCTTTTCCAATCCTCTAGAAGTTCCCAGTGCCCCAGGATCTTTGAAAGATATGGTTCAATGGTTCCAAGATCATGTCTGCCAGTTCCTTCAGAACACTGGGATTCATCTAGTCCTGGGGATTTGAACTCATCTTGAGTGTATAAGTTATTCATGATCTTCTGTAAGGCCAATAGAGTTGGGACCATCCAGGTATCAAAAGTGAGGGTACTCCAAAGGGCATCCGCCATGACAAAAAGAATACTGTCCTTGGAGCCAAACAAGTGCCACGGTTTCACAGAGGGTACTGGTGCGTTTTCAGATCTGGTGAAGTGGGCAGAAACCACTGGACACATGCAGTCCCACAAGTGATCTGATCTTATGTTACACACAGCTTTAAAGGTGAAATTTAAAGGCATCCAAAAACCTACTGGACTGGAAATCTTTTATGGACTTTTTGCTAAAGGAAGAAACAGGTGAAAGATGATTTATGCACTTAATGATTGAGATGATGAGAATTAAATAAGGGGCTAAATGGATTTTTAGAATATTTAAGAGAGGGGAGATAATGCGTTTGTTAATATCTGTTGAAAAGAAGATTGGAAGTCAATATCTCCTTCTCTTTTCTCTCCCTCCCTTTCTCTCTCTCTCTCTCTCCCTTCCTCCTTCCTCTTTTATATGATCATTACCATTTATTCTTCTTACCAAATCATAATCAATGCAGCATGGATAGTTACTGACCTCCACTGCCCATAATCAATTGGGTCAATCTAAGCTTTTAATATTATGCTTTTCAGCAAGATAGAAAAAAATTAATATGTTTATATTGATTTGGTTTTGTCAGTCATTCCTTTACCCAGATTTGTGTTTGTGTGAAACGAAGATTCACTGCAGAATGTTACAGAACCAGAGCTAAACCAGATGCAGTGTTGTTTGGGGTTGCTCATTTTTTTTTTCAAAAAATTCAACAAAAAGCATAGGCAGTATAGGTAGCATGCTACTTAGAAAGGAACTGAGTTTCCTTATTAAAATATTACAAATATTGGGTTCTACTGTATATACTGCTGACTATTGTCAGTATGTATGAGAGCTCATGACTGGGAAGACATGGTAACAAGGTCAGCCAATGAATAGGCATAGCAACTAAATCAGCCAATGGCGACTGTTTGGATAGACATGGAAACAGGTCAGCCAATGGGGACTGTTTGGAAACTGAAAGAGCTTTGGAGGTTGGGCGTGGCTTAGCTCTGAGTCTGTGCAAAAAGGAATGAAACTAGTCTGCTCTCTGAATTGAAATTGAAATTGAAACTGAAACTCATCTCTGCTGTTATCTCCTCTGCCTGTGTTTTTTGCCTGTAACTCTCTACCATGTTGGAAAAATCTGCTGTTGGTATTGTATGTGTTATTATGTATATAAAGAGAAGTTAATGAATCCTGCTGAATCAGTTATCTGTGTGTGCTTTCTGGATTTGATTTCTGCAGCGAAGTCTGAGAACTACGTAGAATCATCTTTTGTGGAAAAAGAGGAGTGGCATTCCCCACATTTTTCCTTAATGGACACATGCCAGCAAGTTGTTGGTTTTTTTTCTTACAATCCCCATCACAATCACACTCCTGATTGTATTTGTAAAAAGTAAAACAAATACACCAACAACTCTATTGCAGGTAATTACTCCCTGGAAGAAAAAGAGACTGATAAGGCGATTTGCCATTTGAAGGAACAAGTGTGCATCTTTTTCCTTTGTATATAGGCAAGACAGGAAGGATAATAAAGAGAAGCTGCTCTACAGAATTCCATAATCAGAACTCGGCTTGCAGGAAGCTTTACCTTTGGAAAGACTCATTGAGTTTCATGTTCATACAGTCAGGGGAGAAGAATGGTCAAAATGAGTGCACAGATACTCTCAATCTACTCGCTACTTTTACCCCGAGTCCAATACATAATTACAGTAGTGCAAGTACATCCTCATAGATGGATTAGTAAGAAACATTAGATGTCAGAATCTTTGTTGATGCAGTCCTCATATAACAGTGATGACTAACCTTTTCTGGACAGAGTGCCCAAAATGCACACACCCGAACCCCCCAAACGCAATGCCCTCATGGCCACCCGTGCGTATGCCCCACATGTGCCCGTGGCCCCCTGCATGTGCCCCTCCCCCCACACATGTGGCCCCTGCAAGCGCCCTGCCACCCACATATGCACAGCAGAGACCTGAAAACCAGCTCGTCGGCGGGAGGCGCGGGAGCATGTGCAACAGTGCTGAACTGGGGCGATGGCTCACATGCCATTAGATAGGGTGCTGTGTTCGCCATCACGGTCATATAACTTTGATTTTTTTTAAAAAATCAGACAATCCACATGTTCTTTCACTTTAAGATTCCATTCTTTTCTTTGCTAAGTGAAGCCAAATCAAGAATGAAGACCGACCACATACTTGGGGGGGAAACAACATCAACACCTAATCTTTTTTCTTTCTTTCTTAGTGATGCTTGTTCCTTAAAAAAATAGACCACAAACTAACAAAGAACAGATTAGCAGATGATTTTAGTGCACTTCCATTATAAAAGCAGCATTTTGGACTCAGATGATTGACTAGTGATTTTCTCACCATTTGTTCAATAACAAAGAAGCCGTGATTAACTTAAAGAAGGTCTCCTCTCTGGTTCATAATGAAGAAAGGAGAAATTTCTCAAAAGAGCAAGTACTCAGTGTCTGTCACAAACGCATACAAGTGACTTGTGGTAAAATGAATGTCTTCATAATATAAGGGTTCCTTCCATGAATTATAGATAGATTTCAGATCTCTCTTCCTCTGGCTATGCAACATCCATCCCCTATGTGTGAAATATCTCAGGATGACCATGACAATCCTGTTTGGTTAATGCTGCAGATGGTATCAGTCTTATTCTGATTCTATTGAATATAAAATTCAAAGTTTAGCCACAGCTTTTCTCTTTACGAAACTGTTTTCTGGGCATTTCAAGGCCATATAGCCTTTGTGAAAATTATGATTTTAGATACTAGTCCTTTACATCAAGACTTTGCTGGCTTGAATTATCTCTGTTTATCAAACTATTATATAATATTTTGGAAAGTGATTCAAGTGGGAAGGAAGGAAGGAAATTGCAATTAGGGTGAAATAGTACAAACAGCAGGGATGAAATTCAGCAGGTTCTGACAGGTTCTGGAGAACCGGTAGTGCAAATTTTGAATAGTTCATAGAACCGGCAAATATCACCTCTGGCTGGTCCTAGAGTGGAGTGGGAATGGAGATTTTGCAATATCCTTCCCCTGGAGTGGGGTGGAAATGGAGATTTTGCAGTATCCTTCCCCTGCCACGCCCACCAAGCCACGCCCACAGAACTGGTAGGGAAAAAAATTGAATTTCACCACTGACAAACAGTGCTGTTAATCTATGGGACTGGCTCAGTTCTTGGGTAAGACTCTGGATCAGCACTGATATATATTTGGAGAGCATGAACATTTTGCCACTATATGAAAGATGCTTCAGAATGAATTCCATACTTCATTTCAAAACAGCTTTTGTGAAGAATTGGATTACATATCATAGGAAGCCATAACATAGTTTTACTACTGGACAATAGGGGTCTATAATGACCTATAATCAATCTATTATTGTTTGTTTTAGAAAATATAGTTAATGAAATCATGACTTAAACCCAAGTGCAGACCTAACTGTGCAAATATGGGTTTATAAGTGTCAAAAAAGTACTGTGAACATCTGCCACTTACTGAAATAAATGAGTTGCTCTCTATCAGTCCATGAAAGTCAGACATGGAGCTCTTGAAGACTCTGTTAGAAATCAGCTTCAGTTCAAAGTCTATGTCTGAATGCTACATTGATTTATTTCTGGCACAGTGCAATGTCATCATTCCATACGTTGTTATTCCATACATCGCAGAAATGTCTGAAAAGCTCAGGAGGATTTGCAACCAACACAACATACATGTACACATCAAACTCAAGAATACACTAAGGCAGAAGCTTGTCCACTCCAAGGATAAAACACTCAAGACACATATTACACACAGTGTAATATATGCAACTGTACATTGGTGAAACAAAACAATCACTTCACAAACGCATGGTACAACATAGGAGAGCAAACCCATCAGGACAAGATCTGTCCATCTGCATCTGAAAGACAAAGGTCACTCTTTTGAAGACCACATTCTGGATACAGAGGACCATTAATTTGAAAGAGGGATAAAACAGTCTATGTTAGAATTGAACAGCCCTCCTTCAACAGAGGGAGCAGGATAAGACACCACTTATTTCCTTTCTACAACATAATCCATAGCATAGCCAGCCACACGAACAGACTGAAGAACAGTTTTTATCCGTGGGCTGTCAGACTCCTGAATGTGAAATAACATTGTAACTACGTAGTACGATGGACTTGCAGGGCCGGCGCAACGTAACATGTTCACACTGGTGCAATAGGACTGGGTAGTTGTTAACATGATTTATTGGGTTAGGGATTTTCTGTCTTCACTGTGAGCTGTATTGTGTTAGGGTGTGTGCACTGAGGGAGCTCAACCAATCTCCTTGTACATATGTTGTACACTGACAATAAAGATTTGAATTGAATTCAGCAGTTCCAAGAAGGTTCCATATCCATTTGCATTCCTATACAGGTGAGGGAACAGATAAACCCCCAATTGGCCTCAACCGCTCTCAGGGAGAGAGCTAATGACCAGATGACTGCAAAGAAGTATCATCCTTCCATCAACCCCACCAACCTGCCAGAACCGATGAAGCTTCTTGAATGAGAAGTGAAATGTCTTCTTCTTTCTCAAAGGGAAAACAACCAGTTGCATTTTGGAAAAGCATTTTTGAGATTCTGGCTCGGTGGTAGTATATTTAAAACCACAGTAAAATTACTCTTTTCTTTGGAATGCAGCAATGCAGATGATCTTAGAAACGATCTATTTTCCCCTTTCTGGAACCCTTCCCTCACCCCAGTCTTCTGACTTCTCGTTCAAGATACCCAAGCAAGAAATCAAGAAAAAAGATGACTCGATGGCTTTGCAGCTCCTCTTCGCAACAACCGCTCAGATTTTTAAAGGAACTATCAGACCAAAATATGCAATGTGAAGTAATGATCTCTAGGTGTATTTTCCTTTGAGCATATTCAAGAAACTCATTTTATTTCCCTTTTTTGAGTGGTGGATAAAGGAACTATTTTTATCTCCAGGACCTACAGCAACTTGGGACGTAAGCACGATTCCTTGCTTTTTCCTCATTTTCAGTTCTGAGGGAGGAAAGTCTCGGATTGCCTTCAAACTGCTTTTGAGAGAATGGAGTTCAGAAAAATAGCAGTGTGGCAATCCTCTTAAATGACTACCTGGGGAAGAATGTGATTGACAGTGTAGCATTGGTCAAATTTCTGAATGTCGGTACAAGATTCAGCATTGGCTGAGTGAAAGTCGCAGCTGCCACAGTTCCAAAGCTACCAGTAAGCTGAATAAGCATATCTTCCTTTCAAGAATGCACCCGTGCAATTTAAGGGCGTCTAGAGCCCAAGCAATTCACTTTCATTTGGTTCACATTTTTGCTTTTTTCCCCAAAGTGAACATTTTGTCTAGAGCTCAAGTATTCCCTGTTTCTCTTCTGCTGGCCCCAGGCTCTCTGCTGAATTCCATCCACGCGTGCACAGACGGGATCAATCCAAGGCTGACTCGCCTTCAGCTTATCTCTGCTCCAAATGATTGATTCTCCCTCTTTAAGGATAATTTGCTGTTTAATTCCATGTACTGCAAATCCCTCTGTGAAATCTAATTCATTCCAATCGACAGCTCCCACTTTGGGGGAAAGAATACTAGAGAGGCGTCTTTTATTCTTTATTATCATGATCCATGTCATGCTTTTACATTACTGTATCTGTGGATTAAAGAAAAGCATCGCGTAATGCACTTTTGAATAGTTGCATGCTGTGTGTTTACATAGGTATACGAATACAAGCACACACATTTTACACATCAGATAATATATTTAATTGGTTACTGATTAAGCTTATTGATAATGTTATATTCTGTAGGCAGAGCTGTACACTGGATTTCCAGATTGTATTTTTGACTCTTGATGTCACCTAGATTAGTGGTTGCAATGCTAGGGCTGACTTCATTCAAGTTGTGAGTTTGTGAGAAAAAGCTTTCAAGCTCTTTTAAGCAATCAGACCATCAAATTTCCTTTCCTAAAGGAGGTAGCTGGGTCACATCATCCCCGTGGAAGTATTGTATGAATATGAAATGGAATCAAACCACTGTGGGGTACGGCATTCAGCTCAAAATCCATGCTGTGCCATGATGAAGCTTATTGGGTGTCCTGGAGCAAAGATGCCATTTTTTTCAGTCTAATCTACCTCACGGCGGTTTCATCAGGTTGCAGTAAAATTACTCCATTTATATTCTCCATAGCCCAAGGACTGGCAACTTATGACCATCAAATGTTGTGTGTTCCAAACCCAACGAGACAAGCCAGCATAGCTAGTGATCAAAGGTGACAAAAACAGTCACTGGAGATTTCATGGAAGATGCCACTGTTCCTTTGGGTAGTGTAAATGTAGTTGTACTTGTAAAGGCACACTTGGCTGCCCCACAACATTGTCACTGACCATACATTGTTCCTGCCTTGACTTACAACTACAAGTAGTCCTTGTGTCCTATGACCACAATTGAGCCCAAAATTTCTGTTGTTGAGACTTTGAGTTTTGCCTCATTTTATGACCTTTCTTGCCACAGTTGTTAAGTGAATCACTGCAGTCGTTAAGTTAGTAACCTGGTTGTTAAGTGAATCTGGCTTCCCCATTGACTTTGCTAGTCAGAAAGTCGCAAAAGGTGATCACATGAGGTTTAATTAGAGGTTTTCATACATTAATACCCTTAAAATATTTTAAACTGACTAATAAACTGACCTTTTTTTAAGAAAAAGATTATGGAAGGGAGAAAAAACAACCTCCTAGCATTTAATGATTCAATTGTTGTTATCTTAGTATGATGGGGATTTTATTTTTTTGATACATTTTGTTCATTTCTGTATTGATTGGTTAGATTTACTGGTATGTCTCACCTTTCTTCCAAGAGTGCATGACAGCTTCATGGGGATCTCCCTTCATATTATACAACAACAACAACAACAGGAACAACAACAACAACCCTGTAAGGTAGACTGGGCTGAGAGAAAATGATTGGCCCAAAATAATTTTGGGTCAATCATTTCATGGGGAATGATTGGCCCATGGCTGAAAAGAGACTAGTCCCTGGCAGCTCAACTGCTGACTTTCCTTGTGAAAATGATGGGTTGAAGTCCAAAAGCCTGAGTGCTAAATTCATAATCTTAGAGAGGAAAGATATAGGCTTGCTCTCTATTAATGAACTGGTGCTATATCAACTTAATATCAACATAATGTGAAAAACTGATCAATATTATTCTGCATGGTCAAGATTTAATGCTATGTTTAAAACTTATATGTATACAGTATATTATGCTTCAGAAAGCCAGTTTGATATAGTGGTTAAGGCATCAGGCGAGAAACCAGGAAAATGTGAGTCTAGTCTAGCCTAGGGACAAAGCCAGCTGGGTAGACTTTGGGCCAGTCACTCTCTCTCAGCTCTAGAAAGGAGGCAATGGCAAACCACTTCTGAAAAACCTTGCCAAAAAACTGCAGGGACTTGTCCAAGCAGTCTTGATTGCACATTTTTTATCAATACTTATGTTTTATAGAATCTGCCCTCTTCATATTATTAATTGTAACATATTACTAATTTTAATAGTCGGTTTTCTTCTGTAAATATTAATACTTTTTTGAGATTGGAAAATGGTAGAAAAAGGTTTCAGAGAATGAAAGCAAGTTGTTTTGCTTACAAAACATGGTAGAAAAGGAATATGCCAGTACTACCATGTTTCCCCAAAAATAAGACCTCCCCAGATAATAAGCCCTCCCCCAAAAATATTTAATCGCATGCACAGCTGGTCCCTGCCATTTCCTCTGGTTAGGGTTAGGGAGACAGAGCTGAAAATCAGGTAAGACAGCCTTGCTCCACGCACCCCAAAATAATAAGACCTCCTTGAAAATAAGGCCAAGAACTTATTTTGGGGTTCAAAAAAATATAAGACAGGGTCTTACTGTTGGGGAAACACGGTATTCATGTATTATCTTTGAGTCTGAGCCCAAGATTATGTTTAGCCTATGCAAATAGTTTTTTATAGATTTTCCAGCCCAATAAATCCTACACAAGGCCCATCTCAATGAAACTGGAATAACTGTTGGGTTTCTTTGCCTTTTGGGGAGCTAAGGAACTCAGTGGCTGGTTTTCAACCACAGAAATCTTCAATCACGTTTTAATGCCGGCTGATTAGCACCAATTAAGACAATTGATTATTTTTAGCTGACAGTGAAGAACTCTTAACTAACCCATTCAACTCTGTGTTTTCTGCTAGGCGTTTGAAATGTAGCTTTCTCTTCCTTATCCTGTAGGATCTCTCCTTCCTCAAAGCATTATTCCTGATTGGAGACATCTGTTCTATCTAATACCCTGGCACATTTTAGTAGCAATAATAATATTAACAACAACAAAAACAGTGGGTGCATGCAAGGGTGTTCTGGATCGGCTTAAATACCATTCCTCTGGCATCAACCCCATACAGAGAAAAGACAAGATGTCTGCTGGCAATGTGTGGGGGTGGTATTTATACAATTCAAAATGTAAACACATTTCTACAGATATGCACCACAAACTGAAAGGATTGTCCTTGCTATGGCAATCCACGCATGGAAAGGAACTCTTCCAAAGAGTTTATAAGAATAGAGTTCGGATCTGACCCCCCATTTCTACAGCCCTTCAAAGGACTTCCCCTCCTCTCGCAGGCAGACCTTTCACTCTAAAAGGGGTTTCTGCAAGTATGGGGGTGTGGGAATCTCATCTTTGCAGGAGGTGGTAGCAGCTTAGAACCTCCCCTGCCGGCTTCCCCATTAACTTTCTGGGGAAGCCAGCAGAGAATACTGCAAGTGGCAATGACATGCTCACAAGGTGCTTAGCAACCAGTTGGCTACCAAGCACTCAGATCGTGATTCAGGTGACCACAGGGATAATGGTATAATACTTTGCAATGACTGGAAGTGCTTTATGTATCCATTCTGTGGCTGCCGTAATTTCACATTGTTGTTAAATGAATGGCCATAAATTAAAGACTACCTGTAATTTACTTCAGAAATACTATAAACATTATTCTCTTTTCACAAGGATAACTTCTCAGAGGACTGCCATTTGTCAGAAATGGTGTAGAGCAGGGGTGTCAAACTCAAGACCCGGGGACTTAGATCTGGCTCGCGGGGCCACCCTGGAAACAGCAAAGGACCGGCCCGCAGTGCCTTCTGCCAGCAAAAATGGAGCTCTGCTTTTGGCTATGACTGCCTCCTGCTGCCCTCTGTCAACCAAGATGGAGCTCTGTTTTCACTGGCAGAGGGTGGCAGGAAGCTGTCACAGCTGAAAATGGAGCTCAGGAGCCCATTTTGGTTGGCAGAGTGCTCGGGCCACCACAGATGCCCCCGACACGAGTGATGTCAAGCTGGCCACGTCCACCCTGGCCATGCTCACCCACCCTGGCCATGAGGACCGGGGTGAGGATCCTGATGCGGCCCTGAACGAAATTGAGTTAGACATCCCTGGTGTAGGGTTTCCTGCTTTGGCGGGGGGTTGGAATAGATGACCTACAAGGTCCCTTCCAACTCTATTAATCTAATCTAACTTTGTGAGTAATCCTGGCTTTCTATACTTATGCACATTTCAGGAACCTGTGTCACTCCCGTTTTCAATGTCACTGTTTCAGAAGTGCCAATACTTATTTATGACCTTGCTAGGAAAACAGTTTGGTACACCGACGGCATGCTTCCATTTTCAAGGCAATTGTCTCAGTTTTACATGTCATGTGATATATTTTTTTTAATGTTTAGGAGCTGGTTAAGCTGCATTCCCAAGGAGAGGAGCACCATCCAATCATTATGATTACACTGACAAATTGCAATCACAAATAAAAGACTCCACTCCACTTCATCTTCTACCGGTACAAACATTTGTAAACGAACATTTAAGTTAACCGTAAATGAAATGTTTTCTTCTTTCAAAGGACTACATGAGAGGACATTATCTCTTGTAATTTGATCTACGAGCTTAAAGGCTCCAATACAAAAGAAATTCAGAGGACATTCGGGGTTATATCTTACTACACATTAACTATCAATCACTTACAGTAAATGAAATGTCCCTCTGCATTCCTCCACATAATATTTGAAGAACTATTTCATTTCCTCCAAAGTTTTCCTTTGAGTCAGTTTGACCCCTGGTTACTTTATGGAAAAGTATATTCAGGTTTTCTTGATCACAGTTCTTCTCCCCCCCCTTTTTTTTTTTACTCCTTAGTTTAGCCTATAGTGCAGGTACCTTCCTGTCAAAGTATAGCCTGGGCCCATTTCTTTTTAACCTCAAAGCCAGAGAAGACCAGCCAAGTGCGAAGACATGTAAAAATGCCCCATGTTAATCCAGAACATCATTTTATTGTTTAGATAATGTAAAGACATGGCTATAATATTCTCCTTATTAACTATTAAAATGCAGGCAAAAATTTACTACACAAATTTCACCATTTGTAGTCTCCCTCGTGATCTGTAGTTAACGTCTGTTTTTCAAGATTTCACAGTATATTACAAACATTCAAAACCTCCGAATAAATTTGTGAATGTACTTGTGTATACAACACAAACAAAACCACTAATCTATCCTATACAGAGACAATGGAAATACAGCTTGTTTGGAATGTCATGGATCACTCACATGGGAGAACTGACAATAGCTGTGTCAATCTGGAGGTAAATTTAATTTTACAATTGCAGACTTTCAAGTTAGAAGATCTCCATCTGCTACGGTGGTTAGAAGTCAGAAAAAAGGGGAGGGAACTTGGGGGTTTATTTTTCATTTTTTTTGGGGGGGATGGATGTCTAAGAAATCCCTTTTTCTAAAATTTTCAATTTTTCCTATATTGGCTTTTAGATTTCATAGATCGCTGGGCTCAAAACCCTGTGGATTAAAAGGGAATTGATACCATGGACACAGCCTCAGCATGGATACTGGATGTTGTTATTAGACACAAAATAATCTTTTGGAAGATTAGGGTTGTACCTCTAGAGGACTGTCTAGAATCACTGTGTATCTGAATTAAACTTTAATGTGTCTATTTTTGTGTTGTTGTTTCTTCCCTATGCCTACCATTTCTTTGCTTGCTTTTTGATCAATGATAGTAATAAATACATTACTTATTTAATTCTTGCCCCTTTTAAATTGGGCTGCATCATTCTTATTGACTTTTTATGTTTTATGTACGCTTCTGTAGAAATCCTTGCAGGCTGAAGAGCAGGCTGATGAATGCTAAAATAAAACTGAACAATCTAGGTGGTCGCTGAATATGAAATGAAGTAAATGGGCTTTTGGTTTGATTTAGGAAGAATATTGTTTTGTTTTCACAGGGTTCATCTGAGGAAATTATCCCGGTTAAAAGCCATTTTTTCAGACTATGAGTTCTTCAAATTGCTACCTGTACAATTTCTTGATAAAGTGTAATGGGTTATCTACATGTAGGTTACTCTTATGAATAGATGATTTCCTGTTCGTGATACTTACAAACAGGAAATGCTTCATCTACTTAGTGAACTAAGGTAAAGGTAAAGGTTCCCCTGACACATATGTGCTAGTCATTCCCAACTTTCAAAGCCGAAGAGCCAGCGCTGTTCGAAGACGTCTCCGTGGTCATATGTGGCTGACATGACTAAATGCCAAAGGCACAGAGAACACTGTTACCTTCCCACCAAAGGTGGTCCCTATTTTTCTACTTGCATTTTTTACGTGCTTTCGAACTGCTAGGTTTGCAGAAGCTGGGACAAGTAACAGGAACTCACCCTGTTACATGGCACTAGGGATTCGAACCACTGAACTTCCGACCTTTCGATCGACAAGCTCAGCATCTTATCCACTGAGCCACCACATCCCTACTTGGTGAACTAATAATGCTCAAAAAAACCTGGCTGATCATGTGACAACCAAAAAGTTTTATAGCACTCCATGAAGGATTCACTAAAAAGAAAAATTCCCACAACAAAGTAAAAACGTCTCTTCTAACTCACAAAAGAAAATCCCTGGGAAAATAAAAGTAGAGGTCCTTTGAAGAATCAAAATTGTGAGAAATAACTAAATTTTTAGGGATTACTATCGAATCCAAAGATTTACAACCATGAGCCCTTATACTATAATAATTGAAGTGTTGTCTAGGGTTGGACAGACCTAAGTTCAAATCTACCCTTTAGCTCTTCAAACATGGGTGGCTTTGGGCCAGCCATTCTCTCTTATCCCAAAGTACTTCATAGGGTTAATGTGGGAGAAGAATGAAGGAGAATTGTCTGCTAGTTGCCTTGATCTCCTGGAATAAATCTAACAAATGAATAAATTGCATTACAACTATCTTTAAAGGTCGTCTCCAAATGGGCATGATCACCGAAATGCAATAACTCAAAGGTGGCTAGAGGCTTAGATGCTGGTCTTGGGCATCATGTGTAGATGGAATAAAATAATAGTTTTTCAACTGATATGGTCACAACAACTTCAAATATCTGAAGCATAAAACATTGATTGCTTTCCCAATATAAAACACCAAAGATGGAATTTTCTTAGGAGAAGCTATTCTTGTGGTTGACAGCTGGAGCATCTGTGTTAAATCGCTCCTTTTTTTCATGAAGTATTCAACATTTTCCTTGTGGCTAAATGTACATTTTAAAACAAAAATCTCATAATCTATTATCCAGTTTCCCTCCTAATTAAGACATTCCGTTAAATTAAATTAAGTCTCCAGGAGCAAAATAAATTCACAAGAGAAGGAGACATTTTTTTTTCTCTAAATACTGATGAATACTGATGAAAACAACATATTATTCCAGCGCATAAGAGGATTTACATATCTTTAATTATCTCCATGTGGTTTCAATAATTCTTTAAATTAGGAATGTGCATAGTGCTTGTGGGAACTGGGTTTTTTTAAATAGAAATGTTAAATCAGACTACGTAAAAATTCCTTATTTCAACAGATTATCTCCTTGTGACTGACAGTAAATAAACACATAAGATTTGTTTTATTTTTTAAAATTATTTTTATGAAGATATTGGGAATTAATACACTCATGGATTATTTTGCATCCTGGAAATTCAGCTGAATTTTTTTTTCTCCCTACTTTCTCATGTAAATGACTTTATCATACAAAGTTTTTTTTCCCAGCAATGTCTTTGATTTTTTTTTAATTAATTTAGACAAATGGATTTTTCATGCGTTGTATTTTAATTGATGCCTTATTTACTGAAAAGTCTGTTTACTGGATCAATACATTGAATTTATTTAAGGCAATGAGAGGTAGCAATAGAGTCAGGAATATCCCATGAGCCACAAATGTACAAATGAAAAATTGGATCTGACTTTCCAGCCATTTTAAAGTTGACAATGCAAGAAGGGAAGAACAAGGCTAAGTTCATCATGCCAAGTAGAAGTGGTTCATGTGAAGAAAGTAGAAATAGACGCAAGAAAAAACATGGAGTTGAGATATGATGCTCACTCTCCTTCTTAAGTAACTTCTAAAACAAAATTCTAAAGGAACCCTTTACTTAATATGATTTTTTTTTTATATGCCGCCCTTCTCCGGAGACTCAGGGCGGCTTACAATGCGTTAAGCAATAGCCTTCATACTTTTGTCTATATTTATACAAAGTCAGCTTATTGCCCCCACAATCTGGGTCCTCATTTTACCTACCTTTGAAAGGATGGAAGGCTGAGTCAACCTTGAGCCTGGTGAGATTTTTATTTGCAGTAATTGCAGGCAGCTGATGTTAATAACAGTGCTTTAGTCTGCTGCGCCACCAGGGCGCATTTGACATTCAAGACTGATGACCAAGTCAAATTTCTTCACTCATGTTCTGGCACCATACAATCATGGTCCTGAGGCAAAAAATATTTTAGGGGCTAATTATTCTGCCTATCTGGAAGCAGGACATTTTGCATTCCCTAAGACTTGTAGCAAGTGAGGACTTCATGATGTCAGCATACCCTTCCCCATTATTTAGGCTAAAATGAGTTGTCTCGGTTTGGGAGTTGAGATGATATGGCTAAGACCTAAGACATTTAGGTCCATTTATCACTAAATCCAAATTTCTGGGGGTTAATTGGCTTGGTCAAATTGCTGCTGTTTTCCCAGTTGCAAAATAGGCTACTTCACAATTAAATATTTTTGCATGAACTGGGATATGGTAGTCAAATAGTGATTATTTTTATTTGTAGGTTTAAGTTTTGGGAACTACTACCTCGTGTAAATCACTCAGATTTGCCCAGAGAAATTGAGCTATTACCTGCCAATCTCAGCCTTAAAGGTAATATTGCACATTAAGATCTCCCAGGCTGGCAACTTCCAAATATAATGGATAGCTATCCAACAAATCTTTAGTCTATGTACTGCTTTGGAATTATGGAAATTATAGTATAACACATCTGCAAGCTTTTAAGCCCAACTTAAAGGCTGTTGCACATTATGACATACTTCTATGGTTGAATGGTGCACAGGCAGTAAAGCATGAATATATGAGTCAATTTGGATGAGTAATTCAACAGCACAATATTAGACTGCAGGAAAAACAACTTCAGTACTGTTCCAAGACAAAGGGCCTTTGCTGAATCATATTAGCAACTCCAGACCAAAACTGATGCTACAGATCAGTTGTTAGTCTCATCTCAACAGAAGGCATGAACCCCAGTCATGCAAGAAACAAAGATTTTGGGAAATCAACAGAGATTAAAAAACAAATGAAGTTATCTTACACTTGAGAATCTTACAGCAGAGATAAGTGTTTGTGTTTTTATGCATGTATACGTGTGGGAGAGTATATATATGGAAAAACAAAAGGCAATTCAGCCGAATAACTTGGAGAACCTGTCATTTAACACACACTTTAACTGCAAGATTTTCTGATACCCACAGAGGTGAATTCTCACTGGACCAAGATATTCTGATATGAAGGATAAAATAAAAAGCTGTCACTCTGGCAAAGGAACAGACAGGAGAAATTTCTAGTTTTGTGCTAATGGCCTTTTACAGCACATCTCCTTCAACCTTGACAAATCTCAAGTTTTTTGTGCAAGGGACCATCTTGATAAAAAAAAATCACACAGGAAATAAACTTTCTTTTTTGTCAGTTTTCCAAGTGAGCACAATGTAAGTTTAACAGCTGGATAGGAGAAAAGCACATTCGGTATCATCAACTTACTAGCAATTTCTCAATTAAAGCTAACTTGTTATGCAATGAGACCAGGTAGATTTTTAAGGAGCATAGATATAAAATAACGAGAAGACCCCAGTGGTAGGTGAAATCCAACACTTTGAAAATTGTCACTGATTTCCACATAGTCAGAATGTTTAATTCCTGGTGACACATCTGAATTTAAAAAGGGCTTTTTGTATATACATAGGAACCAATAAAAGACTCCTGATGAAAAACTTTCTATGTTACTGCCACAAGAAGAAAACGCTCTACATTTATCACAAAAACCTGAGAAAGGAAGGCATTTAATTGCAAAAAAACCAAACAAAAAACCTGCCACGGTACCTGCTAGATAACGTAAATGGTATCAACATCATCATTTTAAAGCTGGAACCATGGGTTAAGAAGATGTAGATATTGAAAAGGTACTCCAAACATTTTCCACATATCATGGTTACTTGATGAAAGTTTAGCTTAACCACAAATTATTGATACATCATGAAAGTTATTTCCATGCAATTATGGATTATATAACTGATTATAATTATGACAGCAAACTGTCAAGGATGCAGGAATGTGCTTACAGTAGAAGGAAATTAAAATTACCGGATGTAAAAGAGTTGAGTTTTATACATGGCAACTATAAATAATGAGTTGGGGTTTTTTTTTAATTAAAAAAAGATCTAAATTGTTTGGAGAATTTTATTTGGAAGACTTTTAAAGATATAAGTCATGTAATGAATCAATATATAGTAAATTTTGAATTAGATATGGCATGTGTGATACTCTTAATAAATAGAAAAAGTATTAGAAAAAAATAATATGGAAGGTTATTCCAGTTAATTATCCAGATATTCTATTATGTAAAATATGAAGGAAAAACGTTACAAACAGAATTCAGGGAATCAAAAAAGAATGATTTAATTCCAGTTGTTCATGTTTTACCTCATCTTTATCCTGCACTTGGATGAAAAGAGGAAGAGCAAATCCAACTTGGGCCAATTCAGGAATAGCCACGCTGTACTCTGAACTATTGAATTCAGGAGCGTTGTCATTTATGTCAATAACAAGGATGTTGAAGGTAGTCATCACAGTGGCATTGGAAGGCGTCCGATCGTCATTTAGCTCAGTTCCCTGAAAAAATAAAGTGAAAATAAAATTTCACAAAGAACTTGGATAGTACAGTGGTCTAAAGCACCCTGTTATTAACACCAGCTGCCTGCAATTATTGAAGGTTCGAATCTCACCAAGGCTCAAGGTTGACTCAGCCTTCCATCCTTTCTAAGGTAGGTAAATTGAGGACCCAGTTTGTGAGGGCAATAAGCTGACTGTATAAATATACAAAAGTATGAAGGCTATTGCTTAGCGCATTGTAAGCCACCCTGAGTCTCCGGAGAAGGGCGGCATATAAATCAAATTTAAAAAAAAACAAAAAACTACAGAAACTGTGGACATCATCAAGAATTCATATTTGTTTTAGATTTAGCTATGTTTTGTATAATTAGCGCTATGTGATTAAGATCAACCAAAGCTATGGAAGAAGTTAAACATATGATTAAGCTTAACAAAGAGATCTTTTTTAGTATACTGTAGTGGTTAAGACGCCAGAGTAGAAACCAGGAGACTGAGTTCTAGTCCAGCATTAGGCGCAAAATCTTCTGGATAACTTCAGGTGAGTCTTTCACTAAACCCTAGGAAGGCCAAAGGTATAGTCTGAAAATATACTAAAAGTTTGTTATATAAAAATAGTCATATCTTTTAAAATTAAATATATTTTGGTCATCATTTATATATTTATATTGGAAAAGGTATCCTTTAGCAGAAGCCACTTGGGTAAAGAGTACCAATGTGAGGCTAGTGAAGAAACTCCATGACTAGAACCATCAAAAACCCAGGAGACCGAGAGATGAAGGGGGAGGAGGCTGAAAGGAGGCTTGACCTCTGCTTGTGATTCCTATTTTACAGATGCTCTTTTCGTTGTAAGGTAAGGGGAGCCGACTGTCAACTCTCGAAACGACTCTAGCTGAAGTCATACATTACTTTGCTTCGTTTCTAAATTGTCATGCATATGCGGAATGGGGAGGGGTGTGTGAAGAATGTAGGATGTTTTCCTCTATAGTGCCAGACACAACAGCGATAAAGCTCATGAGAACCAAGGTCACCTCAACATGCCCTAGCAACAGCAGGAGGGAGTGATGAGAAGTTCATCGCCTGCTTGGTTGATTAACGTGACCTGTGACATAAGGGGGCGGGTGGGCAATGTTTATTCTTTAATTATACCAAAGCGCAGGAATATATTCAGAGTTGGTTTCACATTTGAACATGCCAATATGATGTACCCAATAAACAGGATATTTGAGAAAAGCCACAGCCTCAGAGTCTTGAATTGATTGGGAGTATTACTCGGAACCGTGACGCCTTCTACCCCAAGGATCCAAATTCGCTTCCCCAACCCTGTCTCCCAACATGTTAAGGAGAGTGGTGAGTGGAGTTTTCTCCTTCTGCCAAATGAACTGGAAATGGAGCTAGAAGAATTGGCCAATCACTTTTCTTCCCTTTTCCCATATTAAAACTATAAGAATGACCGCCTAATTCTTGATCCAAGTTATGGCTCAGCAAGTAGGCTAGTGCAATTCATACTGGCATATTTTTCTGCTGATTTCAAGGCAAGAGGATAGCAAAAAATTTGCAACTTTGTGGAAGATCCCACGCGGAGGGAGGGCTTGTAACCAAGCAGTGGTCCAAACTTCATATTGGTGTACTCTTGAAAAGTTTTGAATTTTAAAGTATCTTTCTTGACCATTTGAGGGGCATAACTTTCAAGGCACTTGCAGGCTAATGAACAGAGAAATCAATAATTATTTATTAGATTTACGTGCTACCCATCTAGTCTATGTGACTTTAGGATGTAATGGGAGAGAACCAGCCTTTAAACTTAGCAAAGAGGGGGAGGGGGTGGGTGGGTGGGAGGAATTTTCTTCCCTATTGAAACAAAGGCTTTGGCTCAGTCAGATTTTTCTTTAACTAAAAAGAAAAATGAATTGTGGGAAAGAGCAAGATTTCAAGGGATAGCAATAATAGCGTATTGACCATATGGAATTCTGCTGAATGAAACTTAAGAGGGGTCAAATGGACTAATTGCACAACAACTTCTCTCCCTGACAAAGTGCTGCCTTAGTCAGCAGACGGGGTGTGTGTGTGTGTGTGTGTGTGTGTGTGTGTGTGTGTTTGTGTGTGTGTGTGTGTGTGCGATCATTCCTGTTTTTGGAAAATGCTACGCCCTCCTAATCAATGACCCTTCTAGCAGATGCCCTCTCTCCCACCTCCATCCCTTCCATTTCAGTAGAATATAATTCACTAAATATGTTTCCAGCTTTATATTGATTTTAATTAAAGATCTGTAATGGGGGGGGGAGGAGTGGTTTGTAGAATTGAAAAGGGCTATTTGAGTATTTGTATCTAAGCTGATTTGCTCCTCATCTCTCTAAGTTGGCTCCTCTGAGGAGCATCAAACATTGTTGGTGCTTCATAGATGACAAGAAAGAAAGAAAGAAAGAAAGAAAGAAAGAAAGAAAGAAAGAAAG
>WNWU01000021.1:8293774-8311759 GCA_012654045.1 Ptyas mucosa | reverse complement strand
AAGAAAGAAAGAAAGAAAGAAAGAAAGAAAGAAAGAAAGAAAGAAAGAAAGAAAGGAAGAAAGAAAGAAAGAAAGAAAGAAAGAAAGAAAGAAAGAAAGAAAGAAAGAAAGAAAGAAAATAAATAAATAAATCTGAATTTAATAATGGCAATTCCATTATAATGTATCAGCAGGCAGGATACATGACTATAGAAATTCCATCACTGTCATCAAACACTCCATCATTTATGGAAATCTAAGGACTGTTCTGCGTTTCTTTCCTATCTAAAATCAGTAGATATGAAGAAAAAAAAAAACAACCTTGGAAGAAATGAAGAAAGATCAAACTCTTATGGAATGGTGACTGATAATGGATGCAATTTTTTTTCATAAGGCTTACTTTTCTTACAACTCATTTCTATTAATGTACAGGTAGGCCTCAACGTATAACCACAATTCAGCCCAAAATTTCTGTTGCTAAGTAAAACATTTGTTAAGTGAATTTTGCCTGATTTTATGACCTTTCCAGCCATAGTTGTTAAGTGAATCATTGTAGATGTTAAATTAGTAACACGGTTGTTAAGTGAATCTGGCTTCCCCATTGACTTTTCTTGTTAGAAGGTTGGAAAAGGAAATCATGAGACATTGCAACTGTCATAAATCTGAGTCAATTGTCAAGCAGCTGTACTTTGTATGCATGACCAGAGGGATGCTGAAGCTGTTGCGAGTGTGAAAAATGTCCATAAGTCACTTTTTCAGTGGCATTGTAGCTTCAAACAGTCATTAAATGAACTGTTGTAAGTCAAGGATTACCTGTATTACAGTGGTGGGTTTCACATTATGTTACTACCAGTCCGTCGGGCGTGCATGTGCCCGGTTCGCGTGTGCGCCTGCCTTCGCCTGACCTTCTGCGCATGCACCCGGCCTCAAAAATGTGTCTAAAAAGGATAGCATAGAGCCGGGGAAGGTGGGCAGGCCCACCCGCAATTTCCGCTAATGGTTCGGGTGAACTGGTCCGAACCAGCTGAATATCACCTCTCCTGTAGTAATGTCCTTAGGACAGTGATGGCGAACCTATGGCATGCATGCTAGAGGTGGCACGCAGCGCCCTCTCTGATGGCACGTGAGTTGTCGCCCCAGTTCAGCTCTGTTGCGCATGTGCGCATACCTCCCACCGGCAAACTGGTTTTCAGGTCTCTGCCGCACATGTGCAGGGGGCGGGGTGCATACGGGGGGCGTGCATGCATGCAGGTGGTGTGCACACATGTGTGGGGTGTGCATGAATGGGGGTCTGGGCGTGCGGGGCACAGGGCGGGGCGCGTGCGGGGGCCCTGCCCACGCATGCACGGGGGGTGGGGCACATTGCATTTTGGCAGTTCCGGGGGGTAGGTGCATGTGTTCCCGCGCACACACACATTCTTTGGGCACTCGGTCCGGAAAAGGTTAGCCATCACTGCCTTGGGAGGACCAGTACATTCTTTGTTACTTCTGTTCTGCTCACACTTTTTGTATCACTATCATTCAACTAGCCAGCATTAACTTGTTGGCTTTGTGAGTGGTGGTCAAAACCCAAGCAAGTATTTCTAGAAAATGCTCAACAGAGGTAAAATATATACCTCATGATGGAGTTTTGAAACAACTTTAATATTCCATCATGGGGTAGATTCTGATATACAGAAACCCATTTAGAAGATAAATGAAAGATAATGAAAATTGGGTTGATCACAAAGTATAGGTAGTCCTCAACTTACAAACATTTGTTTAATGAACAAAGGTACAACAAAACTGAAAAAAGTTACTTATGCCTGGTCCTCACACCTACGATCATCATAGCATCCCTGGGGTCACATGATTAAAATTGGGGTGCTTGGCATCCAGCATGTATTTGCAACATTTCTTCTCTTGCCTTCTGATGTTTTGGAAAATGAGTTGACTCCCTCTTCTTTGTTGCAGCCCCTCAAATACTGGAGTACTGCTATCATGTCACCCCTAGTCCTTCTTTTCTCTAGACTAGCCATACCCAAATCCTGCAACCGTTCTTCATATTTTTATCTCCAGGCCTTTAATCACCTTTGTTGCTCTTCTCTGTACTTTTTCCAGGGTCTCAAGATCTTTTTTGTAATGTGTCTGGAATGGTATAGGGTTGGACTAGAAGACCTCCAAGGTCCTTTCCAACTCTCTTATTCTATTAACATCCTGGAGTCAAATGATCTCCATTTGCAACCTTCCCAACCAACTTCCAATAAGCAACGTCAATGGAGAAAACTAGATTCACTTAATGTGATTCACTTAACAACTGCAGTGATTTGTGTAACACCTGTAGCATTAAAAGCAGGGGTGAAATCCAGCAGCTTCTTACAGATTCTGGAGAACCAGTAGCAGAAATTTTGAGCAGTTCAGAGAACTGGCAAATACCACCTCTGACTGGCCTCAGAGTGGGCAGGGAATGGGGATTTTGCAGTATCCTTCCCCTGGAGTGGGATGGGAATGGAGATTTTGCAGTATCCTTCTCCTGCCACACCCACCAAGCCATGCCTATCAAGCCACACCATGCCCACCAAGACATGCCCCACAGAATCGGTAGTAAAAAAATGTGGATTTCACCACTGATTAAAAGGTTGTAAAATTGGTCACAATTCACTTAATCACCATTTTGCTTAGCAAGAGAAATTCTGGTTCCAGTTGTGATCATAAGTCAAGGACATCCTGTAACTGATACCTGGAAATGCCATGATGTAGTTCAGTCTTTAACAGTTTGACATCAGACAAGAAAAGTCCTTTAATTGTGGAAACGTGTGTATATAAAACTATAATTTACTGTAATTTGTGCACAAAACATGTCAAAAAAGAATTAGGAGGGCAGAGGTGGTTTATCCAAATATGTGAAAAGAATTAAACCCTGAAGCATCACTAAAAAGTACACAATAAACATGTTTTTTGAAATTCAAACCAATATATATGCATTTTACAATGTATCTTTTTCCAAGATACTAGTTCATGAATTTGTCTTTTTTTTTTAGGCATGAGTGCCCAATATATTTTGTTTATATTCTTGATAACTAATATTTTATTTCAGGTGCACAGCTAGAAAATATTGCCGGTTCTTAAACTTTCCCATGTAAGCCACATTTCAAAGTCCAATTTTCCAAAACATCTGCCACTTTCATGTGATATTCTTCTTTAACCTTTTTCTTAAATCTTAATAATTCCATGGGGATTACACGTTTATTTATTTTTTATCGTTATCCTACCTTTATAATTTTTATAAATATCTCAAGGTGGCAAACATACCTAATACTCCCTCCTCCTCCTCCTATTTTTCCCACAACAGCCCTGGATTGGACTGGGAGAGAAAATGATTGGACCAAAGTTACCCAGCAGGTTTTCATGGCTAAGGCAGGATTAGAACTCACAGTCTCCTGTTTTCTAGCCAGAAGCCTCAACCATTAGACCAAATTGACTCTCATGTTATTATTTAATTAATAATACAGTTTCCTTTGAGTTGAGATTGTCTGCTTGTGATGTCATAGACATGTCCATGTCATTTCCTTGGTAAAAAAAAAATAGAGAGATTTTATTAACGCCTCTCAATCTAGCCTACAATCCTGAAATGTTCTAGTTCAAGGGTGTTAAACTCAAGGCCCAGGAGCCGGATCTGGCCTGCAGGGTACTCAGATCTGGCCTGCAGGGCTACCGTGGAAGCAACAAAGAACTAGCCTGCAGTGCCAGTGAAAATGTAGCTTGGGAGGGCTACATGCGGCCTTCCTGACCTCCGTTTTCACTGGCAGAGGGTTGCAGGAGGCTCTCGTAGCCCGAAAACGGAGCTCGGGAGCCCGTTTTCACTGGCAGAGCACTCGGGCTCCCACAGGCGCCCCTGACACGAGTGATGTCGAGCTGGCCATGCCCACCCTGGCCCCCCAAGGCCAAACACAACCCTGATGCAGCTCTCAATGAAATCGAGTTTGACACCCCTGTTCCAGTTACTTCCCATTTGAATGCTAAAGGCCACTATTGAATTTAACACCTTGATGACATGCTACCGCATAATTGGTCATGCATACCACTAACTATTCCACAATCAAGAAAAAACAGTCTATGTTCTTTTCTTCTTTCTTTGAGATGTTCTGAAACAGTGGCTCAGGTTTTTCTCTTACCTTCACTGTAAGAATAAATCCAGCACTGTAAAAAGGATTTTCTCGGTCCAGTGGCCCATTCAGAGTTAAAGCGCCACTGATGTAGTCCAGTGCAAAGATACTGTTGGTGTTGCCTGACAATAAAATAAATAGGATAAGCACAAATAAACTCCCGTGAAAAAGCATAAAAAGCTCAAGAATTAATAAAGATGTTCAGAGGCAGACGTTCAGAGAAAGCTGCGTTATGTACACAACAGAATGTAAACTGCAAAGAGAAGCTTGAGAAGTGAAAAGGTTGTGTCATCTGGAACCCCAAGCCAGCGGCACGTTATGATGGGAATTAAAAGCATTTCATTAAAAAAAATATCTAAACTCAATTTCCCATTGCCTCAGTCTAACAAGATATAGGATGGAGAACTGAATAACTTCTGATAATATCACAAAAACTTCAGGCAATATTAGAAGTCTCAAACTGCGCCTTTTAAAATGGAAATGTATTCATCATTTTTGTGTGTACACAACAATTCTGTTATAAGTAGACTGCACTTACCTTATAGCTAAAACAGGACACGATGAGGTGGAACAAGGGTGCTTTGTTTAAAGCAGGAGTGTCCAACCTTGGCAACTTTTTGCTGGCTGGGGAATTCTGGGAGTTGGATGTCCACAAGTCTGATAGTGGTCAAGGTTGGACACTCCTGATTTAGAACATTATGGACATTCTGGAGGAGATTGGAATGATTTGCAGAACATAGGCAGGAAATGGGATCTTTCCTCTCTCTGCTATAATGGAGGGCAGCAGTGGTGGGATTCAAATAATTTTAACAACCGGTTCTCTGCCCTAATGACCAGCTGGGTGGGCATGGCCATGGTGGGAGTGGCCAGGGGGTGTGACAAGCAGCACTCAGCATCACTGCAGCCCCCTGGGAGCAAAAACGGGCCGCGGGAGGCCATGCCCCCTGTGCCCTCCCATGCCCCATTTTGTGCCTAGTAGGCCTCCCTGTGCCTGGGAGATAAAACGGGGCACGTGGGGACTTCTGGAAGGGGCGAAGGGGAGGGGAGGGGCCAGCCAGCAATTTAACAACTGGTTCGACCAAAATGGTGCGAACCAGTTGAATCCCACCACTGCACAGCAGTAACCCTCATGCAACATGGAACTCATTAAATCTGTATCCATAACTATGAGAAGTTGGGGTGAAAGGATCAAACTGGGAAGAAAAAGGAAAAGGGAAACAGTAATTTCCCTTCTGGGATATTTTGCTTCTGTAATACAAACTTAGCAATGTTTAATAAAACCATATCCCTAATTAGCTCAGTTTTACAAACCGTACATTCCCATTACAGGAGGTCTTGAACTTGGTGCCTTATGGACCAGCTAGTGAGCCACTCTTTGATTCCCCACCAGTAGTAAAAGAAAAAGAAAAAAATAATATTCAGGAAAATATGGAAAGAAACTTGTGGAAAATATAGAGGGACACACGAAAGACATGTGCGTTATTGGCTTGTATCTGAATCTTGCCCAATCATTTCATTTTCCCAGTCATCATTAGATAGATTTGATCTGAAAGTTTTCAGATTAGCTTCAACTTTTATTGTATTATTTTATTTTAACTTCATATTTCTTAACCCACCCATCCAAATAGAGGAGGTGAGATAAGCAGAGCACCTCTCTTTATTCTTCTACTCTAAAGCACACATTTGTGTAGTTACATACTTTCCTTTGGTGATCAGTGCCTCCTTAGCCTCCTCTACCTCTATAAAGCATTGTTGCTTTCGTTTATTTTATTGTTACCTTTCTATCAATTTCTTGACCCACTAAAAAGTCCCAGCTTGGGTTAAGTGCAGTTTGGCATGTAGCTGACTGTGCAGTTCTGCAAAACAGTGTGATGGCTTTCAATTGGTTTGTCTGCTCTAGTGATCTAATGGCAATTACACTCTCCTCGTTTTATATCCGAAGGGCAAATATATATATATATATATATACATACACACCCAGGCAAAAATAACAAGCCCCAAGCCTACTTGACATCTCTATTGTTCCTCTTGGATCTACAGCTGAAAAGGTACAGGTAACAAGTAACATGTGAAAGATGGAAGAATCACCTATATGTCTTCTTTGGCATTCACTAATCATCTCCAAATGATCACAAGCTGATAAGCTTGCCTTTATCTTTCTAGATCAGGGGTGTCAAACTCACGCCGTCACTGTGGCGCCACGTGATGTATTGGGACTTTCCCCCCTTCGCTAACCCAGGCGTAGGAGTGGCCAGCACATGACGCATGCGACCCCACAGCCCGTGACTTTGACAGCCCTGTTCTAGACAAAGAAGGTAGAAAGTTTCCATGTCTTCTTAGGGGTTCCTTCATCCAAACCTTTGCTGCTTCTCACCTACCGCTGCTGCTGTTAATATATATTTCAGAGAATAGACAAGGGAGTGGCACATTATAAGATGCATCAGCACTTCTCATTTTTAAAAATTAGGAGCATCAGCAAGGGAAATACCTAGACTATGGATGTCCTAGAAGAGTGATGGCGAACCTTTGGCACGCGTGTCAGAAGTGGCACGCAGCACCCTCCTTGATGGCGTACGAGCCGTCGCCCCAGTTCAGCTCTGCTGCGCATGTGCGCACACCACCCGCTGGCAAGCTGGTTTTCAGGTCTCTGCTGCGCATGTACAAGGGGTGGGGGGCATGTGGCGGGGGCATGCACACATGCAGGGGGTGTGCATGCATGTTCGGAGCGTGCATGCATGGGGATGTGGGCGTGCAGGAGGCACATGCAGATGCACAGGGTGGGGCGTGTGGGGGGGCCCTGCACGCGTATGCATGGGGGGGTGGGACACATTGCATTTTGGGGGGTTCCGGGGGGGAGTGTACATGCACACAGGTGCAAACGCACATTCTTTGGGCACTCGGACCTGAAAAGGTTAGCCATCACTGTCCTAGAACTTATGTTTTCCCCAAACATATTTATAGTAAATAAGATAGCATAAAGGGAGCAAGGGGAAAGCTCTCTTTATGATTTATATCTCATTTCATATAGAGACTTCTTCTTCTTGTTGTGCCATATCCATCATTGGATGTTGGCAATCCATTATATAGTCACCCTGGATTTAATTTGGAGGTTCTGGTAGAGTTTCTACTGTATCTAATTTGTGTTTTAAAATCCCAATACTGGATTCATAGGAATTAAAACAGATATATTCTCTGCTTGCAGCTGTTGAACAACGTCAGATCAAGACTGAAGTCTTGAATGTGTTTAAGTATGAACTTGTTGAACTCAAAGGACATAAGTTTAATATAATTAAATGGACTTATGTGGGAGAGGCTGGAAAGGGAGGAAGTGAACACAGACATAAATAATCAATAGAAAAGAGGAAAGCCGTGAATAGGAGCTCAGCCCAGCTGTGGAACAAGAACACATTCAAAGAGATTCTGCCTTAATTAATTCGCTATAAATGAAGGCTGGAAAATTCTCGTTACAAAGATTCTGTATTTATGCCACACTAGCAATACCTTACTGAAATCAACACAGTTCTTGTTTTTTTTATAATCTTGTCCAGCTGCGTGAAACAAGACTGTATAAGTAGAAAAATTAAATATCAGACTATCAGAATATCAGGGGTGTCAAACTCTTTTTAATTGAGGGCCGCATCAGGGTTGTGTTTGAACTTGGAGGGTTAGGGTTGTGGGCATTGTCATGGAGGGCGTGGCCAGCTTGACATCACTCGTGACGGGGTGGGGGAGGCATCTGTGATGGCCAAGCGCTAAGGCAGGACTTCCTTCCTTCTCCTTTCTTCTTCCTCCCCCTCTTTCCTTATTTTTCTTTCCTTGATCTCTTCCCATCTTCCCATCTTTCCTTCTTTTTCTTTTTCTTCTCTTTCTCCTTTCCTGTCCCTCCTTGCATGCTTAAATGCCACAGGGGAAACTTTTCTCCTTTTGTTTTGCTTTTAGTTTGTTTTGATAGCCATCTGACAGTGAAAATGGAGCTGGGGGGGTGGGTGCATGCGGCCCCGTAGCTCCGTTTTCACTGGCACAGGGCTGCAGGAGGCCGTCGTGGCTGAAAACGGGGCCCAAGGGCGCCATGTGTGGGCCCCCCCCCCCGGAGCTCCATTTTTGCTGGCAGAGACACCACGGGCCGGATCTAAGCACCCCGCAGGCCTTGAGTTTGACACCCCTGGACTATATATTCAACAAACTTGCTAAAATCCTTCATATATTTGAATTGCCTGTGTCTCTACTGCCTGAGTTTCTACTGTTTCTTGAACTTCAAGTTTATGCTTAACTGTTTCTATGTCTGTTAATATCATCAGCATTAGGCCAGGCAATATTCTTCTGATTCTGTCAGGTGCAAAGAACCAAGAATAACACAATGAATTGCTCAGAATGGTTTCTTTATTGCTGTTCACCCTTAGACAAGAATCTTGCCAGACTAAAGCAGATACTGCAGAACTATTAGATAAATCCCGTGAAGGTTTAGGAAGGATCCCTTCTTGGTATCTTTCTACATCCCAAGGACCCAATGATGATTCCTCTCTTAGCTCCTTGGGAAAGAGCCCCTCCCTTTTTTTTTTTTGTTTGATTTATATGCCGCCCTTCTCCTGAGACTCAGGGAGGCTTACAGTGCGTTAAGCAATAGCCTTCATACTTTTGTATATTTATACAAAGTCAGCTTATTGCCCCCACAATCTGGGTCCTCATTTCACCTACCTTAGAAAGGATGGAAGGCTGAGTCAACCTTGAGCCTGGTGGGATTTGAACTTGCAGTAATTGCAAGCAGCTGATCTTAATAACAGTGAATTAGTCCACTGCGCCACCAGGTCTCCTTGGTGAATTCTTTGAATTCAGCAGCAGACTTCACCACAGATTCACCTATATGGCATTGGCAGCCATTTTTTATCCTAGTGCTCCAGGGGTGAAATGTAAAATTTGTTACTACTCGTTCTGTGGGTGTGGCTTGGTGGTGGTGGTAATGTGACTGGGTGGGCATGGCCAACTTTTGTTTTTATTTTAACTTTTCAAAGCAAATTTCCTGCAAAAAAAATGCTTTGAAAAGCCTCTGCCGATCAGGTACACAGCTGGGATCGTCAGAGACTTTTCAAAGCATTTTTTAAACCACCTCTTCCGCTGAAGAGGTTGCAGAAAAAAATGCTTTAAAAGTCTCTCTGATGATCAAGCAACTCAGCTGGGATCGTCAGACAGACTTTTAAAGCATTTTTTTCTGCAACCTCTTCGGGGAAGAGGTGGTTAAAAATATGCTTTGAAAAGGCTCTGATGATTTTAAAGGCTTTTAAAAGTAAAAAAAAAAAGCCTCTGATAATCGTGTGGCTCAGCTGGGCATGGGGGGGGGGGGCACAGGGATTTTTGCTACCGGTTCTCCAAACCACCTACTGCCATCGCTACCGGATCGGGGGATCCGGTACAAACCAGGAGCATTTCACCCCTGTAGTACTCCCATTTTTGAGGCTGTATGAAATCTCCCTAAAGTAAAATAAATTATCTTCCAGGTTAAAATTTAGTAGTACATGCTAACATATCTGAAATATAGTGTACATGATGGGGAGAGGTACTTTAACAGCAGAAAACTGAACTGTTCATCAATGCACCAAATACCTTCACTGCTTCTCTGATGCGGTTTAGGACATTGACTCAATATTATCTCTGCCTCTCATCCTACATTACTAGCATTACAACTTGCATACAATTGTGAAAAATGAGGCAGTCCCTGCCTTTTCTCAAGGTCATAGCACTTGTTACCATCTCTACTAGAAGTGCAGTTTCTGTGGCACATAGACAAACAGCTTTCTGGGTGGGGGAAGAGAAGGAGGCTGAGAATTCGCTAGGGTCAGCTAAGACCTAATAGTGGAAGGACATCTGTTGTTAGAGAAAGGATCACACTTTTGAGAGAAACAGCTGTCAAGCAATAGCTAGTTGGAAACTGTTGTAAAGAAAACAGAAAAAGATGAAGATCAGAATTATCTAAGCCGGTGTTGGCTAACCTTTTTGACGTCGCTTGCCAAAAGCGGGGGGAGTGCGAGGGGTCATGCATGAGCATGCCCACCCCACCCCTCCGCACATGCACCTCACCCGCACTCCCGTTTTGGGCATGTGATGGCACGGTGGGCCCGGCAGGCCCGTTTTTCAGCCCCCCAGGTCCTCCGGAGGCTGGAAATGGCCCATTTCCTGACTTCTGGTGGGACCGGAATGCCTGTTTTTCACCCTCCCCAGGCTCCAGAGCCTTTCTAGGAGCTTGGGGAGGGCAAAAACAGCTTTCCCCACGCACCTGGAGGCCCTCTGGAGGTCAGAAACAGCCCATTTCCCAATTTCCGGTGGGCCCAGAAGGCCCAAAATTCAGCTGGCTGGCATGTGCATGCGTGCTAGAGCTAAGCTAGGACAATGCTCACGTGCCCACAGATATGGCTCCACGTGCCACCTGTGGCATGCGTGCCATAGGTTTGCCATCCCACATCTAAGCCCATAGCAAGCATGCTTCTCATGCAGGGGTGGGCTTCAAAAATTTTAGGAAGGGGTTCTCTGCCTGGTGTGCATGGCCTTGGTGGGCATGGCCTAGTCGGCCTCCTGCACCATGGCGGGGGCCCCAATTTTTTTTTTTCCTGGGCTCTGGAGTCTTTCCTCGAGCCTCTGGGAAGGCAAAAACAGGCTCCCCAGGCTCCGGAGGCCCTTCCCGAACTTTCCCAAATTCTCAGCTACCAGAGGAATTGCCCATTTTATCTGGCTGGCGCCAGGCTGAGGGAAACTTAATTCCTGCGAATAGCTCATGCGTACATCTTTACTCATTTTGGCGATTAGACAGATGATGCGAGAGGATGTTGAATTTTCACCCTTATATAAGAGCAGGGATGGGCTTCAAAAATTTTAGCAAGGGGTTCTCTGCCTGGTTGCTGGGTAGGCGTGGCCATGGTGGGTGTGGCTAGTCAGTCTCCTGCACCACGGGGGGCATTTTTGCCCTCCCCAGGCTCTGAAGGCTTTTATCGAGCCTCCGGGAGGGCAAAAATGGCCTCTCCAGGCCCTAGAGGCCCTTTCCGAACTTTTGGTAGGCCTGTTTCTCACCCTCCCTGAGTCTCTACCCATGCCTTGCACTTACCTGCATTCAAAACGGGCCACCTGGGGACTCCTGGGAGGGGTCAGCCAGGAGTGGGATTTGAGGGGTCTCCGAACTGCACAGAATCTTAGCTAGAGGTTCTCCCGAACCCCTCTAAACCCCCAGCAGCCCACCCCTGATCTCATAGAAGTCTTCCTAAGGAGGAGGAGAAGAAAGTGGAGGACTGGTGAAAAGAGAGTGCCCTGTTTGTGCAAATATCAGGTGGGAAAGCTGTAAGAGGGAAGACATTCTTAAGTACAGGGAAAATGTCAAGGTTAAACTTGAATTCTAGCTAAGAGGAATTAGTAGAAAGGAACAAACACTCAGAGTTTTAAAGGGATGATTAAAAGTGACAGAAGTAAGAAATCTCTGTCTTTAGCATATATGTGAACATTGTATGTACAATAAAGCCTTTTGGTAGTAAAATCTAGTTTTTGAGAAGTTGCCATTTATTTTCCCTCAACCCCAACAACCCCAGACTGGAATAAAATGATTTCCCCAAATATCAGTGCGTGTTAGATTAAAGCCTGTTTCAGTAACCAATATCTTAAATACTAAAATATTGCCTAGATAAAGATGTCTTTACATAGATCAGAGCCAAAAAAGAAAGAAAAGAAGTTAGGAAAAACTGGAGTTACTCTGATTTCTTTTATTCTTTTTTTGGAAAGAAGTCGTAAAGATTAAAGCAACCAGCTAGGACAGTGATGGCTAACCTTTTCCGGACCTAGTACCCAAATCAAACTCCTAAAATACAATGCACGCGTGGCCCACGCGCATGCGCCCCCCCATATGCGCCCTGTCCCCACACATGCATGGCACAGACCTGAGGACTAACTGGCCGGTGGGATGCACGCACGCATGCATGGCAAAGCTAAACTGGGGCGACAGCTCACGAGCCCACAGAGAGGGTGCTGGGTGCCATCTCTGGCATGAATTCCATAGGTTTGCCATCATGAAGCTAGGAAATGTCTTCAATATTCTCACCAAAACACTGTTTTTTCCAAGGGGAATGGAAGCTGAGGGTCAGTGTTGGTTCTGGGGACTCCACTGTGACATTCAAGGCCACAAGTAGTATCAGATTGCCCATATTTTGGAGACAATAACCAGAGAAGAGACCAAAACTGAGTGAACCTTACAAGAAGAGGTGGTCACTTTTGATGCTTGTTCCCAAAGTCAAACTCTTAAATGAGTTGAATAATTATGTTGAAGGAAAGCACTGGCCATAGGAAGAGATCTTTAGCCAATAGCCCTCTTTGATATTCTGCAAGAGTAATGTGGACAAACAAATCCCATGTGTGTGATGCACAAATATAATGAAGGATAATTAATTCAAAGTTATCTGGGACTTGAACTGCATCAAGAAACAAAGAATTAAGTAAAAAAAATTGTAATAAAGTTGCAGGGATCTATGTATAATCTAATCATAGCATTCTTAATCAGCCAATATTTTTGAGAACTTTTTAGAGGCAGAATCATGTAAACATGTCTCAGTAGTTGAACTGAACTCCTAAATCTGGAATCAGTTAACAGAATAGTAGAATAACAGAATTGGAAGGGACCTTGGAGGTCTTCTAGTCCAACCCCCTGCTCAAGCAGGAGACCCTATATCCGTGATGGCATACCTATGGGACGTGTGCCACAGGTGGCATGCAGAGCCATTTCTGTGGGCACGTGAGCCGTCACCCTAGATCAGCTCTACCGCACATGCACAGATGCCTCCCTCCGACCAGCTGATTTTCGGGTCTCTGCCACGCATGCAGGAGATGCACGCGCATGCCCATGCCGCCCCTCCCTTCCCAGGAGTCTCCATGTGACTCGTTTTGGATGCCAGGTAAGTACAGGGCTCGTGCAGAGGTTCTGGGAGGGTGAAAAACGGACCTACTGGAAGTCCGGAAATGGGCTGTTTCCGGTCTCCGAAGGCTTCAGGGAGGCATGCTAGGCCCAAAACAGGGCGCGGGGGTCACGCACACATGCACGGGGGTGGGGGAGTGCACGGGGCATGCGTGGGGGACATTATGGATGTAGGCACATGCTTTTGGCACATGAAAAAATGGTTCACCATCACTGCCCTATATTATTCTGGACAAATAGCCATCCAATCTCTTCTTAAAAACCTCCAGTGATGGAGCACCTACAACTTCCAAAGGCAAGCCATTCCACTGATTAATTGTTCTCACTGTCAGGAAATTTCTCCTTTGTTCTAGGTTGGATCTCTCCTTGATAAGTTAGCAATCTTAAAAAATGTGAATCAGCAGGCAAAAACCTCATGTGATTTTCAATGATTCTGATAGTCAGAACAGGGAAGACAGTGGGGCATTCTGAAGGTCAGAATACATGATCTGGTACTGCACTTTGATCTTCCTGACCCCCAACTAATGAACTGGAGTAGCGATTAAGGGCCCAAAAGATAAGATTATGTCATATATTTCAATTCTCGTTGACCTTTAATAACTCCCATGAAAGTGCTTTTAGGCAAATATCCCAGTAGTCCTCTTCTTCTAAATGAAGGGGCATTTGCTGTCAAGACATCCACTGCCTGGGATTCGCTAAACGTCGAGTGAATGACTTTCATGGGACGTGAAAGGGGAACTAAGCCTATACTATATGAAGTAGATAATTTATTAATCAAAATGTGCTCTGTCAGGGCTCCTCTTGCTGAAATAGATGCTGTTGGATGTGGTTCACAGAATCGGCAACAGACACAGTCATCATTATATAAATAGTCTATCAGCAGCTTTGACTACCTGACTGAATTTCACCTTGGATTCTGCCCCACACACCACACAGGGGGGTAGGTGTTCAGGACCACTCCCTTGTAACTTCTTCCTTCCTCCTGAATAACACCAAACCTGTGAAGCTTCGGGAGGGATGCTGGTGATGTCCATCCACCAAAATCAGATCCAAAGCAACAAAGCGTAGAGAAGCCCTTATGCCAAAGAAAAGGACAGCAGTTGTGGCAGTAATTTTAACATGAGGCAGCCAAAAAGCTCACTTCAGGATGATAACAAAACCAGGTGTACGATTTCAAGGATAGCACACAAAGAATGGATTACAAGCAGTGAAGGCAGTTACTATATTCTCAGGCTTAACACACAGAGTGTCTGAAATTGCTAAAAACGCAGAATTTCTTCTATGGATATAAAAATAACAGGATCAGTGTTACTCCAGAGCAGGGGGTGAAATCCAGCAGGTTCTGACAGGTTCTGGAGAACCGGTAGCAGAAATTTTGAGTAATTCAGAGAAATGGCAAATACCGGCTCTGGCTGGGCCCAGAGTGGGTTGGGAATGGAGATTTTGCAAAATCCTTCCCCTGGAGTGGGGTGGGAATGGGGATTTTGCAGTATCCTTCCCCTGCCACGCCCACCAAGCCACACCCACAGAACCGGTAGTAAAAAAAAATTAGATTTCACCACTGCTCTAGAGTGACTCTGGATAATTTCAGGCACTTGGGGAAAAAAAAATCTTTAATGACTATCACATTAGAAAAGAACTAAGGAAGCATAGATAGTTCAAAAATCCACAAGTATGCAACTAAAAACACAAAAGAAACATAAATGACACATGGGAGCGTTATGTAGCAGGGTGGCAGGGGCAATGCTGTCCAGTAACCACAAAGTTCATTCAGCTCAACAGGAAGCATTATCCCTAATTGGCTCTGGCACAACAGAGTATTTGCCTGTGATATGGAGTCCAGGAGCAACACTCCATACTTTTTTTTTTTTGTCTTAATAGTGAGGTAAGTATCTATCTGAACAGTGAGCAGGAGGGTGAATATACATTTTGTCAGAGTGTTTACAGCATGACTACTATTTTGAGATAACTGAGAAGCAAAATACAGGACACAGAGGTTTGCCTTACAGTGGTTTATATACAAGACTTCTATATACATACATACATGTGGTAGGCACATATCAGGCAAGCAATCAATCTTCAACTCTACACGGAGAACTACAATGCAAATAGAACACGACAAGGAGAGAGATACACGAGGAGAGAGAGAGGGAGAGAGAGAGAGATGCCTCTAATGGCCTCCCTTATATAGACAGCTTCTTAAAGGGGCAATAATCCTGCTGACTTATCTTCAGGTCATTATCCTGGTCCACAGGCTTAATTCAGCTGGTCAGCTTTAAATCTGCATTACACTGACACATTTCATTAAAAAAGGATTTGCTTTGCACATCTGCATTTCTACATATTTACTACTTGACTGCGGCTTGCAGGATGAAACTTTGCACACATCATCTACTAAAAACATGGTAATAAAACTGCAAAAAAAATCTGAAAAAATTGGATTGTTCAGTTTGCACTAATGAACCACATTATTTACCCTTCGTCCTACTTACTGGAGTCACCTCCGCCCTTGAAAACTGCTCCTGCATGTTAGGGGACTCCAGGAGAGTGTATGTTCCAGTCCTGCCTTAAGCATGAAAGCTGGCCAGGTGACTTTGGACTGGTCACTCTCTCTCAGCCCAACCCAACTCAGAGTAGTTTTTGTGGAGAAAATAGGAGGAGAAAGGTGTATTAGGTGTGTTCACTACCTTCATTTACTTATAAAGTAATAAAGGGATAAAAAAAGCCAAAAATTAAATAAATTCAAATAAAGTTAAAATGTTGCAACAGATAGGAAGACCCATATGCTAACCAAGGAGCTGCTGATACAGTTCTACAGAGCAATTACTGAGTCTGTCATCTGTACCTCTATAACTGTCTGGTTTGGTTCTGCAACTGAACAAGACAGACACAGACTTCAAAGGATAATTAGAACTGCAGAAAAAACCATGGCTACCAACCTGCCTTCCATTGAGGACCTGTATACTGCACGAGTCAAAAAGCGGGCTGTGAAAATATTTACAGACCCCTCATATCTTAAACATAAACTGTTTCAACTCCTACCCTCAAAACAACGCTATAGAGCACTGCACACCAGAACAATTAAATTCCCTCAACACTGTCAAACTATTCACTAAGTCTGCACTACTATTACTATTAATCTTCTCATCGTTCCTATCACCCATTCCCTCCCACTTATGATTGCATGACTGTAACTTTGTTGCTTGTATCCTTACGATTTATATTGTTTCCTAGTATGATTTGATTGCTTATTTGTACCCTATGACTATCATTAAGTGTTGTACCTTGTGATTCTTGACGAATGTATTTTTTCTTTTGTGTACACTGAGAGCATATGCGCCAAAGACAAATTCCTTGTGTGTCCAATCACACTTGGCCAATAAAGAATTCTATTCTATTCTATTCTATTCTATTCTATTCTATTCTATTCTATTCTAATTTTCTATATGAATAAGTGCATTTTCTGTCACAAAGATACTAGATACAATCCATTAGCTACTCCTGCATACAAAAATAAATCAACATCTCCAAACTTCCATGTCTGACATTCATAACTTACTCACTGGTGCACTGGTTCTTTCACACATATACCTTTTCATCGGGAGTGGCTAAACAAGGCCCCCTCGGGCTCTGTTTTTGGCCACGACGGCTCGAGGGGGTTAGGAATAGGGGGTACCACTTTACGGTGGTTCTCCTCCTTCCTCTCCGACCACTTGCAGTTTGTGTTGGCAGGGGGGCAGAGGTCGACCTCGAGGCCTCTCATATGGGGAGTGCCGCAAGGGTTGGTCCTCTCGCCCCTTCTGTTCAACATTTATGTGAAGCCGCTGGGTGAGATCATCCATGGTTTTGGGGTGAAATGTCATCTGTACGCTGATGACACCCAGCTGTATATTTCCACCCCAGACCACCCCAACGATGCCCTTGATGTGATGTCCCAGTGCCTGGAGGCCGTGCGGGTCTGGATGGGGAGAAACAGGCTCAGACTCAACCCTTCCAAGACTGAGTGGCTGTGGCTCCCGGCGTCCCGATATAGTCAGCTGGTGCCATCGCTGACTATTGGGGGTGAATCTTTGCCCCCCACAGAGAGGGCTCGCAATCTGGGTGTCCTCCTGGATGCACGGCTGTCTTTAGAAGAGCATATGACGGCCGTGGCCAGGGGGGCCTTCTATCAGGTCCGCCTGATTCGCCAGTTGCAGCCCTTTCTGGATCGGGACGCCTTGCGCACGGTCACTCATGCCCTTATCACCTCCCGGTTGGACTACTGTAATGCTCTCTACATGGGGCTCCCCTTGAAGAGCACTCGGAGGCTCCAACTGGTCCAGAATGCAGCCGCGCAGGTGGTTATGGGCGCAACCCGATGTGCCCACGTGACACCCCTCCTGCGCGAGCTGCACTGGCTCCCAGTGGTCTTCCGAGTGCGATTCAAGGTGTTGGTCACCACCTTTAAAGCGCTCCATGGCATAGGACCCGGGTACCTTCGAGACCGACTTCTGCCACCAATAGCCTCCCACCGGCCAGTTCGCTCTCACAGAGAGGGACTCCTCAGGGTGCCATCGGCCAAGCTATGCCGGCTGGCGACACCCAGGGGGAGGGCCTTCTCTGTGGGAGCCCCAGCCCTATGGAATGAACTGCCCCCGGAAATGCGTAAGATCTCCGACCTCCGGGTATTTCGCTGTGCCCTTAAGACCCTGTTGTTCCGCCAGGCTGGGTTATCAATGTAATAATTTTAAATCAGGTGTTTAATTTTTGGGGTCTTAAATTGACCCGAATTATTTAATAATTTTAATTATTTTAATTGATGTTTGTCTTGTGTTTTTAATAGGCTGTACACCACCCTGAGTCCTTCGGGAGAAGGGCAGTATAGAAATAAAATTTATTATTATTATTATTATTATTATTATTATTATTATTATTATTATTATT
>WNWU01000021.1:8238397-8293764 GCA_012654045.1 Ptyas mucosa | reverse complement strand
TTATTATTATTATTATTATTATTATTATTATTATTATTATTATTATTCTGCAGCCCTCTGCCAGCAAAAACGGAGGCGCAGGGAGGCTGTGTGCTCTCTTTTTACCATGCCCACCCTGGCCACACACCCTGCCCCTCCCCTTGAAATCAAACATAACCCTGATGCAGCCCTCAATGAAATCAAGTTTGACACCTCTGTGTTAGTTGATGTAGGAGAAGAGCAGGCAGAGCCTGAGGGTGAAGTTAGTCTAACCTGGTACTTAAACTACCTGGAATGAGAAATGGTATTATATCTTCTGTATTGGTATTCCTAACTTCTCACTCCTAAGCAAGCCAGGAATTCTAGAACATGATTAAACCGTAACTTGTATTTCTGGTTAATATGACTTCATAATAATATTTATTTATTTATTTTTGCTAATATGGCCAAAAAGAATATGCTAAAGCTGTCCACTGCTATATTCAGCATCAGGGGAATGTCTGAGCAGCTTAGGTTGCGGCAGTTGCCAACATTTTATCCAGCCTTTTTTTCAGGTTTGCATTATCCCTCATTAGAACAAATCAGAAGAAATTAGAATCCCAGTAATCTGGACATTAAAATGAATGTTCTACTTCAGCAGGTTCAGGATCCATTTTTTCAATGTTTATTTTATTTTGAGGAACTCTCATTAAAGAAAAAAATAGCATGTCAGAGGGAATCATTTGATCCTGATTTTCAGTTTGCTAGGCAAATGTTTACTTATATCAGGGGTGGGGAACTATGGCCTCTTTACTGACTTGTGGATTTCAATTCCCAGAATTCCTGAGCCAGCATGACTGGCTCAGGAATTCTGGGAGTTGAAATCCACAAGTCAGTAAAGAGGCCAAAGTTCCCCACCCCTGATTTATACAAGTTCGGGGAATCATTTAAACATGAAACTTGTAACCGACAGTTTCTGAACTAGTTTATTGTCTTTTATGTGTTTGTGCTTTAAGGACAGTGCTGATTCCTGGTTGACAGCACGGACCAGTCCCTGCAGTTTTCTTGGAAATATTTTTAGAAGTGGTTTGCCATTGCCTCCTTCTTTCAGAGGCTGAGAGGGAGTGGCTAGCAGAAGGTCACCCAGGTTGTTTCATGCCCAAGGCAGGACTAGAACTCATGGCCACCATGAGTTTCTAGTCTGCTGCCCTAATCACTACACTAAACTACCTATAAACCATTAGACCAGTGGTGAAATCCAATTTTTTTTTACTACTGGTTCTGTGGGCTTGGCTTGGTAGGCTTGGTGGGCGTGGCTTGGTGGGTGTGGCAGGGGAAGGATACTGCAAAATCCCCATTCCCTCCCCACTCCAGGGGAAGGATACTACAAAATCCCCATTCCCACCCCACTCCAGGGGGAAGGATCCTGCAAAACCTCCATTCCCACCCCATTCTGGGGCCAGCTCTCCAAACTACTCAAAATTTCCGCTACTGGTTCTCCAACCTGCTGGATTTCATCCCTGCATTAGACCATATTTTTCCTTATTGGGCTTTGCTATCCCATTTAACTGTTTGTGTAGTTCAAAACTCAGTATCTTATATGAAGAAATCATTTGTGGGAATTATTTTTATATATTTTCTTCTTTCTCCAAGAACATGCTGCTGTGGCAAATAATCTCCGAATCATTCATAAAGTTTGTCCTAACTAATACATTGTATAAAGACCATTGAACCAGAAAAGCCAACATACTATTGTATCAACTAGCGATAACCAATTATTTCAAGACTGAGCACTCAGTGGATAATAACCAGCAGGAGCTCAAGTCAACACAGCACTGTCGGCAGGAGAGGTCAAATAGATCGATCTGATGAAGAGTGCCGTCATCATGCCACAAGCGATGCCTCTTTTGCATGTGTGTTGTGATATCACATGCATGTTCTAAAGAGGCATAACTTGTAGTATGATAGCATTACACTCCTTCCGGCATATTAAAGAAAGGAGCAGGAGCCTGCAGAGGGAATAATGCAGGAACTCTATTCTGCTATTCAATGAACAAGGGAGGGAGAAAGGTAGGAGAGAGTAGGAGGGAAGAAGGGAAGAAGGGGAGAGAGAAGGAATGAAGGTAAGAAGAAATGATGAGAAAGAAAGAAGGAAGGCCTATGTGCCCCTCCGGACTTTATAACCAATTTTGGTCTGTTCTTTCAATGTTTCTTTAAAAATCATAGAGATTTCATTTCAGTCACAGCTTTCTGTGTCTTAAACTGTGTTTCCCTGAAAATAAGACCCTGTCTTATATTTTTTTTGAACCCTGAAATAAGCGCCTGGCCTTATTGCCATGCGGTCAAAAACCCGATTGGGCTTATTATCAGGGGATGTCTTATTTTGGGGGAAACAGGATACTTGCTTTCAAGACTCTGCAAATGTCGGTAAAGACATTCCAGTCCGTTTCTTTCTCTCTTCCCCAGAGTCTCACCATGGTCTGTCTCTCAACAAGTGTGAAATTTGTCAGTCATACAAGGACAAGCATTTGTACACTGCTGATAATATTACATTGGCACAGTGTGAATATTTCCACATGCTTTAACAGTTTGATGGGTAATGGTTATGGCTGAGCCCTTTAAATTTTTATGCATCATGGAGGGCCTTAAAATGACTAGCAGCATGGGAGCTGCTCTTCTGGGGGAGCATCCCATATGGCTCAGGGTGGTAAATCTGGAACAAGTAACTCTGGTGCAGGGGTCAATTTTATGAATTATTCAGATACATCAGGGCAAAAGCCTGAGACTAATAAAAGGAACTCAGATTCTATGCATTTTTAAACTCTAAACAAAGCACCTCCTCAAGAAGGGGTTCATTCAAATCAAGACCATACTGTCCTGGAGACAGAGATGTAACTCTTTCTTTTCCAGGTGTGTCATTTTCATTCATGAAGATGATATCCTTAGTATCTATTTATGGATCAGTACATTTTCTTTTTTCTATTAGGTCCAGCAGAACATCGAGGGAATTACTACTTACTGTGTATTGTATTAGCTCAGGGGCATCAAACTCAAGGCCCGGGGCTGCATCTGGCACACGGGGTGCTTAGATCTGGCCAGTGGGGCCACCCTGGAAACAACAAAGGACCAGCCCAAGGTGCCTCTGCCAGTGAAGACGTAGCTCAGGAAGGCCACACAAGGCCCCCTGGGGCTCCGTTTTTGGCCGCGATGGCTTTCTGCCAGCAAAAGTGGAGGCCCAGGGAGCCTGTGTGCTCTCTTTTTACCACGTCCACCCTGGCCACACCCCCTGCCCCTCTTCTCGAGATCAAACATGCAGCCCTCAATAAAATCGAGTTTGACATCTCTGTGTTAGTTGATGTAGGAGAAGAGCAGGGAGAGCCTGAGAGTGAAGTTAGTCTAACCTGGTACTTAGCTCTTGAATTTGAAAGTCAAGATAAGAAAAAGCAAAGCAGAAAAAAGAAGAATCACACATTTTTGTCAGAGTGTGCACAGCTTTACTAAGTGAGACAACCCAGGAGCAATAACAGCAATTAGAAGTTTGTCATAAAATAATGGTTTTATCTGCAAAAGAATATATACTATACATACACATACTATAGGCAGAGGTCAAACTATCAGCAGTTACAGCAGGGAAAAACACGGTGAGAGAGAGACTCCCTAACAGGGCCTCTTCTTATTGTACTGGCTCTTAAAGGGATAACAGCCAAAAAACCCTTGCTGACTCATTCTCATCATTACATAATTGCAGCAACTTGTTAGCTCTTAAATCACTACCCTAACAATTTTTTCCTTCTAAGATGATGTGAGAAGGACAGCAGAGTTAGTGTTCTCTTTTCAGTGCTTGTTTTATTTGACTTCTAGCCCTTTTTTTCAATTATTTAAAATGTTCCTATGGTCTTACTTTATTCCCATATTCTGATTATTGTACATGCCCATAACTCTACCCTGCAGCTTAAAAATTCCCATTGCTATGAGCAAGATAAAGAGATGTATGATCCACTCTGGAGCCCGAATGCAGCCAAGGCAGCAAAACAATTTAAGATTAATGAGCTCTTCGTTACAAAGACTTCTGCTGAAAACCCAATCTTTTGGAATCTGGTAAATTCAGCAAACAAATTCAAGGTGCTTTTGCAGCAATCTAATGAAGCTTCATGTGTCCCCTCTCTTCAAATGTGCTGCCCACCATAAAGAGAGCAATTGTTCTTATGCCCTCCATGAAGTTTTAACTGATGAACTACATAAAGATGTAACTGTAAAATCTTCCTCAGGTTTTCTGGCTAAATACTGTCTTTTAACCATTCAGACTGTTATAGGTGTTTAACAGAGCTATCTGTGTTAAAACGGGCAATCTAAGAAGAAAATTTTATGCTTTCATTTTGAATGACCTTTTTAACTTTCTGTCTCTCTCATTTTCACGCTCTCTCTATAACTCATATATATCAAGCAAAGTCTCTCAGTGGTCCTTGATTCCTGGTGATATTATCTTCATGACTACAACATGAAAGTAGTTATCATTGCCTTGCACCAGGAAGCTTTTATTTTAACTTCCCATGGACCAGGACCTCTTAATAGTTTCCCATCAACACATTAGCCAGCTCCAACACTGCTTCACTTTTTTTCAAGTTGTATTTGTGTATAACAAGTTACATAAAGCTGAGAATAAATTATTGGTGGGAGTGGAAATGTGGACAAAACTCATAATAAAATTAAATAGGAAAGCAATATATATACATATTTGGCAGATGATGTAAAACAAAAATAATAATTCAAGTCTTATTATGGCATATTTCTTTATCCCCACAATTAAGTCCTACTGTATGTACTTTCCCTTATAAGCAAGTCCTACCACGTACAGTACTGTAAATGTATGTGCAGGGCAATAGCCTCAGTGATTTTCAATCTCTATTACTAGGTATCCAAGTGGTTTTTTTTAAAAAACTAGCATAGATGGCTTAAAGCAACAGAGCAATAGAAGAGAAAGGCTACACCCAGTATCTTATGAGAGTACTCCCAGATCTTCTATGAATGCTTAACCCTTTAGAGCAGGGGTCAGCAACCTGCGGCTCTGGAGCCGCATGTGGCTCTTTCATCCTTCTACTGCGGCTCCATCACCAGTTGGCGCCACAATTTTGAGGAGCTTCTGGTTAGGGAGGAAAAAGCATAGCGTGCAAGGAAGTGACTCTATGGCAAAGGGTGGGTTTTCCGGTTGGCTCCACAGTTGATAGGGCTTTCGGTTAGGACAGGTAGAGGAAAAGGGATGCCGTGCTAGGGAAAAGACTCTATGGTGGGGAAACCAGACTTCTGGTCGGCAGAGGAAAAAGAAAATGGAGAGTAGTATACTACAATAAGAGCAAAAAAAGAGGAGAGCCTTTTGAAAAGTTAGGATACAACAAAAAGAAAGCAGAGCTCCCAAGCTCTTATTTTGTGCCCGTCTTCTTTCAAAGGAAAATACTGACATATAGATTGAAACTTGTAAGGTGTCAGGATTGCAGTTCAAGGCTGATAAGGGGCCAAGAACCAGATAATTTAAATTTATTCAGGTGTTAAATTATTTGCATTCCTGGGATTGAAGCAGAGATAGGCAATTAATAGCCCGTGGACGGCAGGAGATTCCAGATCTCTTTTTTTATAGTCCCAGCAATATCTTTACACTCCAGGACTGAAATCCAGCAGCAGAATTGTCAGTTTTATCTGAGATACAACAAGGTGCAAAATTGGCTGCTATTAAGAATTGATAAAACTCCATGTACTCATTTCATCATTCAAATTATTCCCAAAGTACAAAAGAGGATTGGAAGATTCAGCCAGGCTATATATCAGTGATGGCAAACCTTTTAGACACCAAGTCCCCAAACTGTGTGTGCGCATGCCCAAACTGAAAGGTTCATGTGTGTGTGAATGTGTGCATGCATGAACATGTGCATGTGCAGACATGTGCTGGCATACATGCATGCATATGGGGCTATGCGCATGTGTGGCTATGCATGAAAGTGCGCATGCGCGGACATGCGTGCATGCACAGCAGAGACCTGAAGACCAGCTGGCTAGCGGGAGGCGGGGCATCCCAACACCAGCAGCGCAACATGAGCTTTCATGAGCTTCTGTTACGTCGTTTGCAGGGAAACAGAAGCTCACAAAAGAAACGCCATGGAGATCTGACCTGGGCCGATGGCACGTGTCAGCAGAGAGGGCTCTGGGTGCCACCTCTGACACACGTGCAATAAGTTTGCCATCACAGCTATATATGCTCCCCCGTGGTCTTTAGTGATGAGGGCAGGTAGAGACGTACGCTTAGTGACATACGCTACTATTACGAATGATACAAGTTTTCAAAAACTCTGGAGAATAATGCTGTTTAATAATGCTAAAAAATAAATATAAATTACGACAAAAACTGAATTTATCTAAAAAACATTAATTCCACAAATCAATTATGCACAATGTGAAGAAGTATTTCCTTTTTTTCCCCTGTTCTAAATTTTCTTGCACTTAATTTCATGGGGGGGAAATCATGTTTTACTTTCTAATATTTTGAAAGAAGGAGAAAAACTTACTCGCTCATATTTTATCAACCTTTGCTAATTTGTTATTTTCAAATCAGAACAATACTTTCACATATTTAAATGCAAACTTTCATTGTTTCCCCAGGACGGGTTATTTAATCTTTTTATTCTGTACTAATATAGAAGCATACAATGGTTAAAAGACCCTCTAACTACTATAGAATTTCAAAAGGACTAATCATATTTGAATCATAAACAAAATAACACACATTTATGTTGAATCTTATACGTTTAGTTAAAGAAAGGTTATAAAAATGGCTTGCGTTAAACTTCGTTAATTGAAAGTAATATATTGCGAAAAGGTGCAATTTACCCCTACCAAACAGATCTATTTGCTATTTTGAAATAGTGATTACTGACTAATGTAAGCTTTTCATGGATGAATATACTACTTGTGGCCCAATATTTTCAGATACAGCTATGGAGAACAAGTTTTGAAATGGTTCCCTGGACAAAAACTGAATACTGCCAGAATTTATTTGCAAGCTGATCCATTGTAAGGGGAGCTGAATTCTTAATATTCCAGACAATAGCCAAAGCTAGGATAAATCTGGAAGTGTAGAAAGTTAAAATGTTGATAGGGTATTTTGGCTTTAAAGAACTTGCCCCTATCCATTCAATCTATGCAAATGAGGAAATTCAACACAGAACTCTTCCCTCTAGGTTGCAAAATTATAATTTCTCCTGCAAAGTTGCCATACCTTTTTTTTTTCATGCCTCTTCATGCTCGCTTTTGCCTTTGCTGCAAAGTCCCCCGTCAGTGAATTCTAATATAAGTTAGTAGACAGACAGGGGTAAAACACAACTCATGTTTTATGATTTTTACACATCACTGGCGTGGCAATGACTATCAAAATTTAAACTCCTCTTTTCATGGTAATTAATAATGCCCTGTCTGGCCCAACTTCTGATGTCTTTCCATCACATGTTGCACCTTGGAAACTGCCAAGACATCAATCTCTCTTAGCCCGGAGAGCTTCCTTAAATGAAAAATCTTATCTAGAACAGGTCATGTTATATAACAACTGACGGGCTTTGCCTGGGAAATGAAAGATGATGAGGTAGAATCCCGGGGACAGAGGCTATCTCCATAAATCTGCCAAAATTGGAGTTGTGGATTACTTTACTAGATTAATTGCCTGTCCTTCAAACAAAGCCCTGACCTCAGTGGCTGAACATCACAATTTTCTAACCTCATTTATGAGCACAAAACAAGGAATTGTTTCTACAGAGGGATGTAAGAGAAGGACATCTGTTGACTGTCCTACAGTTTATCAGAAGGGATTCAGCAAAACGGACTGATTTTCTAATTATCAACATTCAGGATGGCTTCCTATTAAGTGATTTTTGCTAGTTCTTTTATCTTTGATGAAATTTTATGTACAGGTATTTCTCACTTATTGGGACTTGCAATGCTGTCATTAAGCATCACAATCATAAAGTGAAATGGAACATGCCCATGTCCAACTTAGGACATCGGTTCATCACTTCCAGCTGTGGTTTTTAAGCAAATCACTGTGAGTGCAATGTCACATGATCATGACCTGCGATTTCCTGCCAACTTCCCCAATGATTTCGCTTGTCGAAAGCCAGCTGTGAAAGTCACAAGTGGCAATCCCATGACTGTGGGATGCTGCAACCATCGTAAATGCATGCAATTGCCATGCAAGCCAAATTATGATCACATGACTGCAGGGATGCTGCAATGGCTGTAACATCAAAGACTAGATTTGGTGGTTGGTAAGTGAGGACTACCTGTGTTTTCATTTTCAGTCTTAGTCTTTGTATGTTGATAATTGCTTTAGCCTAGGCTACTCTTAATTTACCGTACGCAAAGAAATCCAGGTTAAGATCTGCTTGTTAATCAGATTAAAATTATAAAAGGGTTTTTTTTTACACAAACAATGTGTTTTTTCTGAAGAGAGTATTGGCCGAGTCACAACTTTGTACAGCTTTTAGTTGTCTCCAACACAATTTGTATATTTCACTTTTTGCCATAATATCCTTTCTCTCTAGTTTTTATTTTCTTTTCATTGTTTCTTCTGGTATATAACCAATATTACCATTTGCCCTAATCTCTAATCTTAATCGATTTCTCCCCCTTACTTTCTCCAAATTAAAACCCTATAATTTGAAATCCACCATTTTTCTAATAATTAACCTTAACTCTAAGTCATCCTATTGAAATATTTCTCCATTGCTCCCTTTTCACAACATAATATAATTTCAAGTATTTTCCCTAAATCCCATTATTCCAAACACAAATATTTGTCTTTGTCCACTTATCCAAATACTACAATCAAATATCTTACTACAATTCACCTAAAAATATAACATTACAATCATTCGTTTCTTTTTCTCAAACACAAAAACTGAAAAAAGAACCAACAACTTTAGATTCATGGACCTATTTCTCCTCAATGCACAAAGAGATGTCAGATTACAGTCCTTGGGATGCTCTAAAATTATTCAGGGATGAACCCAGAAGTGGGTTGCCCCTGGTTCTATAGAACCGGTAGTAAAACCGACGGGAGGCTCCGCCCACCGACCCTGACGTCACTAAAACGTTTCTGCGAATGTGCAGAAGAGCATGCACACACGAGTGAAGCGAGCGCATGCGCACGGCCCTGCTGCGAACCGGTAGTAAAGGTAAGTAGAACCCACCCCTGGATGAACCTAAAAAAATGGTTTCCTCTGAATTATTTTCAATTATTACGCAAAACCAGTAACATCATGGAAAAGCACAGAAAACCAGCTGAGAAATTTCATTGGTTTAACTTCTTAAGCTTCACTGTAAATCCCCCAGATATCACAGTTGAGAAAGAGACTTAGAATTCATACTGACTTTCCTTTAAATGAAATTTCAGTGACATTCTATCTTTCAGGCACATTGAAAATCCTTTTTTTTTTCTTTTAAAGAAAAGGGGACCTTCAGCCATATCAATCCAAGAAAATAAAATAAATGTGATCGCCCAGGTGATATCTGTGTAACTGAATCATTTCATGTTGACCTTAGTCTTTTCTTGAAAAGGTTATGCTTCATCTTCTGGTTTTATTGTTTTTTCATCAAGAAAAACCTTGTATTTGTAGATGAGTTGGATATATAGCAGTTTCTGCAGTTTGTTCTGAAAGGCAACTTTACAAATTTATATCCCCCCAAAAGGCAGTATTTTCTAGTTAGTTTTTTTCCACAATAAATACATTAACTGAATGATACCAGTAACTTTTTATTTTCCTATGAATATTTCACTGAGCTGCAATAAAGGGGAGGGGAGTTGCAAAAATCACATGCAGCAATTAATTACTAATCAAATTCACATGCTAGCACCCATATTTAGACAACTTTCATGCACATTGCACAAATTTTCCAAACTAAGCAGAAAACACATTCATGATCTTTGCCATGATGATAAAATAGGCATACATTACTGATCTGACAATAGCAAAAGTGAAACTACTTTGATGCTTGAATTACATACTTCCTTGACTATTGTAAATCATTGTCTTTAAAAACAAGCACATGTTGCAATTCATTTGTAGATATTCAATTATGAAATCCTTTATTCTCCCCCCCATTAATTACAGTCATAGACCAGAACGAATAAAAACACTCAGTAAATATACAATTAAAAATTCTAGAATAAAATAATAAATAACAGATAAAATCTATGATAAAATCCAGCCTGTCAATTACACATGGTCTACCATACTACAATCCAAAATTACAATCCATAAACTGTGTGGCTGTTGTGACCCAGGCCCAAGTAAGTAGTAGGAAAATCAGTCAGTGAAAAAATAAACAAATGTTATTCGAACAGTTGAGAATTACTTCATTCCCAGCGTCGTTCAACTAAATTAAAGCAAATTCTTCCCAACACAAATTCCTCAGTCCTATCGCAAATCTTGGTCCAATTAGGCAAACAGCCAAAGGCCTTTCTTGGCAAACGTTCAGAAGTCACAGATACAAAAATAAATATAAGACGTAGACGAAGAAGAAAATGAAGCTACCAACGTTGTTTTCCGGCAAAGCCCAAACGCCGTCGCTGGTCTGTTTTAAGCCTTATGGGAGGGGCCAATCATCTCTTGGCCCTACTCCTGAGTTGTCCTCTTTGCTTGAGCTGCTCTTGACTTCTGGCTGCTCTTCTTATGCATGCATTAGCAACAGGCTTCTCTTGTTCCTCTGCCTCACTCCTATCAGTCTCTGGAGGCTCTGGAGTCCGCACCCCACTCCCTGATGGCCCTGGCCCCATCTCTGCCTCTGACGCAGAGCCCTCATCTGGGCCTTCCCCAGTCTCTAGGACTGGCCCATGTTCTTCCTCAGACTCATTGCTGTCTGACTCCGCTGCCAACTCTGCAGGCTGCTGGCGGACCACAACAGTGGCCTGTGTGGTCAGTTTAATACTAAAAGGGGAAGGAATAAGCAATGCAAAGGGTTTGCCACATTTGTTGTATAAAATAGCTATGGTGGATTAGACACGTGTTTCTGATGAATCCCAGTGCTGCTGCGCAGAATCTAGCCACCTGCACTGTAGTTATGGACTGTTCGTCCTTAAGCAGCCACTGGAGATAAGCAGTGTCGGAATGGCCGGGATACCTAGCAATTATTGGAAGGATATGTTTTTTTTCTCTGTGTAAAAGGAACATCAAAGGAGTATGTGACCCATAGTCTCCACCTCTCCTGAGCCACAGGAACAGAGTCTTTCAGTCAATGGTATCTTTTTAAATTTGCAGTACAGGACGGCTGATGAAAGTGCATGGCACCGTGCAAGCAAAAATGCCTTCTGATGGTTTGTTGACTCTAACTGGCCAAGATAGCTGGCAGGAGTAACAACATATCTAATGGCATCTGGAGCCAGAAACAATGGAGCTTTCCCTAAATCCGTTTGCCTTTCGATGTCCTCTACCCTTAAGGGAAATCTGATTAAACATACTTTCAAGTCTATCTCTTCCCTTTTTCCTTATTCTGGTCTCCAAGTTTCTTTTCATATTAAATAATTGGTTGTAATGTTTTGAAATAAAATTTCCCTCTAATATCTTTCCCACAACTGCACATCGTCTAAGATTTTTGTTACGTTCTAAATCTTCTGGGTTTGAGGAAAACAGAATCCCAGCATAAAGAGGAAACAGCGTAGCTAACCAATGGTAGCAACCAACAGCAAATTCAATAAAAGACAATATATGTACTTCAGGGTTAAAATGTTGGGTTCCTGCAAATGTTCATTACTAGGATAAGTAGCAAGATCAGTGTGAGAGGAAAATTAAGGTTTGCTGGGCTGCTTATCTATAGTAGCTTGCTCTGTCAGTCTTGATGCGATGTGGCTTCCTCCTTGATCAGAGGATGATAGTATTGTTTCTTCCATGATTGTTTATCTGGTGCTGTTTCCTATTTAATAGGTTAACTGTGGGGCGGATGTATTCTAGGCTGTTTGTTTCCTTTCTAGGTTTTTGGTTATATCTTTGATGTCAATCGAAGAGCATTTTTTTTCTTAGAGAATTCTTACAAAAAGAGGTCCATCAGTATGCAAAATCATCTCTCCTCCATGGGATCTACCGTGTTTCCCTGAAAATAAGACCCTGTCTCATATTTTTTTGAACCCCGAAATAAGCGCTTGGCCTTATTTTCAGGGAGGTCTTATTATTTTGGGGCGTGTGGAGCAAGACGGGGCTTCTCTTGCTGTCTTACCTGATTTCCAGCTCTGTCTCCCTAACCCTGACCAGAGGAAATGGCGGAGACCAGCTGTGCATGCATTTAAATATTTTCAGAGAGGGCTTATTTTGGGGGGAGGGCTTATTTTAGCACATGCGCTCAAAAGCCCAATTGGGCTTATTATCCAGGGGGGTGTCTTATTTTCAGGGAAACACAGGTATAATACAGGTATATGCTATGCCCATCCATAGATCCTTACAAGTAACCTAGGAAAGCTACACACTCTTCTGTACCTTACTCAGATATTTTTTTGGAAACAACTGACTACTAATTTCCACCGGCTTGTTCTAAGTTCTTGATTCAAACTACATTTTAATTACATGGCTGGCACAATGTTAAATTTTAGCAATATTTTCCAGTTAAATATATCAAGTTATTTTCAGAGATTAGCTCTCATTATACCTTTATAGATCCTTTTATTGAAAATCAATGCCTAAAGAGCTACCGTTACATTTGGATGCACATATATTAGGATCAATTCAAATTCTTTTCTGCTATTCTCATGTAAATTAATTTCATATTTGTCACTGAATTCAGCAATGTTGCAAGGAAAACATTTATCTTATCGTGATACTTCTGAACTCATAGTCAAGGATTCTTCTTTGGCTATGAAATTCCATTTTAGAAGAGGAATTTACATTAGAAGCTCAAATGTGAATGTATTGACAATAATATCACCCTCAATACAATTCACTTTCTAATTCTGGCCAGCTAAATGAAGACATTTTGCAAAATCTATCATATAGTTCTTCAAAGTTTGCATTTGTCAGGAGATGATATTGTTTTTAAAAGGTGTGACAGCACTTTTCTCTTTCTCGATGCAGAGAACCAAAGTACAAAATGAAAGAGATTGGCCACAGATTCAAAATGCTTCATACTATGTAATGAATAGCTAACTCCACCTCATGTCAAAATCTGATGTTCAAACTAGACATGGAAAAAATATGCCACTGGGGAAATCTGCTACTTACAAGGATATTGTACCATGAATCTGTAGTATCATTATACATGCACATACGCACACAAAGAAAATAAAAGGAAAATGCTAATCGGCCTTAATCACTTGTTGCTTTGATGTAATTTGCATTTTATTTTTTTTCTGGTGAAAGATAGAATGTGATAGATCCTGAGGCAGTGATTAAGAGATTGATGTACGCGAGCCAATATGTTTGTGTTTATAAAAAGTGTGTGATCGCCTCTTACTCTGCATGTATGCAAGACTCAAGGATTATATTCAGGCAATTTTCTACAATAGGGCAGTTACATAACAGGTGGTATAGTAAAATCTGGACTATTAGAAAGATCAAAGAGAGTCTTGATAAACAAAGTTATTACAGTATTTTAGAGATAGCACCTGCATCTACAGAAAAGTTTATAGGCCTTAGGTTTTTTGTATTTCAGTAAAGCATGGTTTAATTTGGGTTTCTTAGGCTTTTAATACTGAAGTTCATCAAATGTAAGATTTAATTCTGGAAAATCTGATTTTGTTTCATAAAGATTTTAACTTTGATTTAAAATGTATTTTTAATGAGTCAGAACTCACACTGGTGCTTTAAATATAACAAGAATTGAGTTTTGGGAATGCCAGGAAATTGAGCTGATTTTGAAGCAAATAGCTGAATTAATGATTAACACCAAGTACCAAATTATCCATACTCTGGTTCACACTTTTCACGCAACATCAACTGTATTCAGAACACATCAACAACGTCTCTTCATCATAAACAATTACGTCAGGTAAATATGTTATTATACATTCAGCAAACAAAACTCATAAGATCTCAATAAAAAAAAGTATGGATATTCACTGCAATGAATGACACTGCAAAATTCAACTAATTTCAACACTAGGTTGAAAAAAATCTGGTTTAGCTCTTTATCCTGGGAAAAATATCACTTGATTTTCCATCTACGGTATTTTGCAGCAAAATATTATTTAATAAAAGTTTTTATTGGTTAAAAATATACAATATTATAGTTTACAATATGTTGAATTTTCGATATCTTTATATAAAGATATTTCAATTATTATTTTCTTTTTTTAATTTCTCACACAACAGACATTATTATCTTAAATCGAAACAAACAACCAGGTTATATAAAAATTATATAAACAAAAAAAAGTGTTATACAAAATACAATAAAAGAAGAGAGAGAAAGAAAAATGTCAATTAAAAAAACCTTAAACAATAGATTCCCCTCCTTTCTTCATTTCCTAGTTCTGGCTCTTAAAACCATGGTCTGGCCTCCCCCCCCTCCCGGGCCGCAACAGCTCCGTCCGCCTCCGCTCCTTGATCATCTAATACTTCCCCCTCCTCGGCTCCTGTATCTTCTCCACCTAGGAAGGATTTATGTTGGTCAAAAAAAGCCTTAGCTTCCGTTACATTATTAATTTTCTTCTTACTGTCCTCCCAAAAAATCATCAAGCCCTCCGGAATCAACCACCTAAAACCTACTCCCTTGAGGTACAGCTTATTTGATAAAAAATAATATTTTCTTCTTGATTCTCGTACCTGTCTGGGAATCTGCTTCAGGATGGTGATCTCCTTGCCCCTGTACACCAGCGCCCCCAGTCTTTGTTTTCTCAATATCTCATCTCTCAGTTCCCTTCTCACAAATTTAATATGAATCTCTCTTGGTAAATTATGTAAAATTGCAAATTGTGAGTTTACTCTGTACACCAAGTCCACATCCCTTCCAATAGACTCCAAATCTCTTTGTAAAAATTCACCCAACATTTTAACCATCACTTCTCTCAAATTTTCCTGGTCAAGTTGTTCCACGTTTTGGAACCTGAGAAAATAAGACATCTTATCCAATTGTAAAGTTAACATTGCATTTCCTCTCCCATCCTCCACCTTCTGGAGTGCCCGTACCTCCCCCTCCAGACCCCCCATCTTCTTCTTGTTTTGCTCTGCCAGCTGTTGAACATCATTTAAATCTTTTTTCATAAGTGTCATTTCAGATTTAATTTCAGATAATCCTTTTTGCACGTCATCTAACTTGTCCAACTTCTGATACAATATCGCCAGTCTTTCCAAAATTTTTTCCATATCAGCTGCTGCTGATTTATGGCCCTTAGCCATCTTAGATCAGTAGAAGATGAGAAATCAAAAGACAAACCTCCAGAGAAGAAAGAGGGATTAGCAATCAGAGTAATTTTTCAACTATCCACCAGTGGGCGCTCACAGGAGCAACGAGTCCGAAGTATAGAGTAGGTCAAACAGGAAGCCAGAGGAGAATGTTGTCTTCAATCATAAATAAAGAAGCAGGAAGTCAGACTGCCGCCATTGCCTACCGGGAAGAGAGGCCACCAGACCTCTCCAAAAAACTCTGCCACAGCCATCCTCTAAGGAAAAGTCAGCAAGGTAAGGGGTTTCACTCCATCTCCTTCCCCCTAGTTCTCTGCCACGGCACCTTTCCAGCTACAAGGGGGGGAACTCCAACCCCCCCCTCTCGCCTCCAGGATGCCTGCTCCACTCTCCAATCAGTCAGTTCAGTCCGTTGTGCCTTCTTAGCTAGCACCGGTCCCCTTAGGCGCTGTGGCGCCTCCGCGGCCTCGAAAAAAAGCCGCCGATCGCCTCCCACCCCCTCTGGAGCCTCGGGCGCGCCAGCATCGGCGTCCCGGCCCCTGGAAGTGAGGCAGGGGACCCCTGGCGAGCCGCCCTCAAACGGCAAACGCCCCAATAATGGGGCGCTTGGCCCAAAGGGCCTCCAGATGGGGGGGATTGGACTCTGGGGCCAGAGCTAGCCCGATCAGAGTCTGTCGCCAGCGGAACCGGAAGCGGAAACCCTTTGCAGCAAAATATTGAATGTCAACAGAATTATATGACCTTAGCTAGTTTATCAAATGGACACAAATCTGTTCACCCTACCTTTTTAGCATTAGTAAAACAGTTTTTTTCAGACACAATTTTGACACTGTTTAAAGAAAGCATTCAAGTCAGCTTTGTAAAGGAAACACTACAGTATTGTCCAAAGCGCACTTTTTCGATGTTTTTCAAGTAATGCTCACAGCTCAATTCAATCATCGAAGTTTCTTCTATCATAATTTGGATTTAAGATAAGAGTGGTATGGAAGGAAGTAAAAGTTGATTTCCAATCTGTCTAATAATGACTGAGACAATTTCAGAGCACATCGTTGTAATAGCTGTAGCTACTCATAAATCCTGTGGAGTATCAAGTCTTCCTTCTTGACAGTGCTGAAGGGAGAATCCCCAATACAAGGAAGCTTTGAGGAACAAGATGAACAGAAAAGCAGCAGATGTTTGCTAACGGCTGGCAGCAATGGAAAAGGCAGAGGAGAAGAGTTATAGCTATTATAGCAAAACAAGATAATATCGCTTCCAAGCCAAAGACAACGGCTATTTCCCCCTGAAGAACAGTCTATGGAGAGAGAAGGCCCACGACTGGACTTCTGAACTTCAGCTCCAGTGGTGGGATTCAGCTGGTTTGGACCAGTTCAGGTGAACTGGTAGTTGTGACCCAAGGATGGGCTTGCCCACCCACGCTGGTGCTATGCCGTCCTATTTAACCATGTTTTTAAAGCCACGCATGTGTGTGTAAGCCGCGTACGAGCAAAGTGCATGCGTGGAAGGCCACACACAACTGTGGAAGGCCGCGCAAGCGAAGCAAGTGTGCGCGCTCACATTTTCGGTGCTGGGCGAACCGGTTGTTAAATTATGTGAAGCCCACCTTTGTACAGGTCCTGCCTGGAAGCACAGGTGGAAACTGGAGCCAGCAAGACCAGTTGTGGTCTTTTCTGGAACATGACACACTGATTTGTGCCTATTTTATTCTTTTAAACACTAGGGCAAATGATGAGAGACAGGAAGGCTCTTCATACAGGTATATTGTCCTTGTATTTCTTTTTCATTTGGCCCCTCCCTTCCCCCCGTCTTTATTCCCTCTCTTCAAAATGTAGTTCAGATGGAGTAAGTCTTTTCTATTGTCATGTGCAGTATTTCTTAATAAATGTACTTTTACTTAAAAATTAATGAGTTAGCATCGATTGGGATCTATGTAGTATATAGTCTATTATATAGAGAATATACTTTGCAACAAGACCACTGTATTGGGTTACTTCTGCCCTAGGGAGGCCATCTGTAAACTACAAGTTGTCCAAACTACAGCAGCACAAGGAATAATGGGTATTTCTTATTGTGCCCATGTGTCTCCATTATCATGCGAATTACACAGGTTACCAGCTGTTTTTTGGGTTGTAATTCAAGGTGCTTGCTGGTGGTTACCTTTAAAGTCCACCAGTTTTTTTTTCCATTGTTTTTGCTTGGCCATTGTGTTAGGAAGAATGGGTGTGCTCCAGATGCATTTTTGTGAGGCCTAAAAAGTGTGCTTTTGTTGTCATTGCTGCTGCCATTTGAAACAGCTTCTCCCAGAGATAGGGAAGGCACCCACTCTCCTGAGGTTCCAAAAAGCCCTTAAAACCTGCCTTTTGGTCCCAAGCCTAGGTTTATTGTGGCTTTTTGGGGAGGAGGTGGGGGGGGGAGAATTCGTATTGTGCTTTAATGACTACTTTTAGTGTGGACTGTTTTCTTGTACTGTTATCAACCTTTCAAAAACCTAGTGTTAGTATTTATGGTGCTGCTTTTTTGCTCAGACTACCTCGGAGGGTTGACATCAATCTTGCAAGTCTGTAAATGCTTTTTCTACCCACCCATCCCCGTCCTTTACTTTTCAGCAAACTAGGAACTGTCCCTTCTCGGATGCTTTCCATGCCCACATCCCTTCTGTGCACTCTGGCATCTCTTGCCTGACCATTGTCTAGCCTGTGGCTTTTTTTCTCTTCGTTCCTTCAAGGATATTCCCACAAACTGTTACAGCTTGTTGAGATTGATCGTATTGATTCACTGATGCTAGAACGATTGGTTTTGTTTATTGCTTTGTTTATGTTTTATTTTGTGCTCTATCTGGGGTGATGTCAGCGACTTAAGTTGCATTTTTTCATCGCTGCCATAATCAAAGAGTAAAGGAAGAAAAAACCAGAGCGAGCAGTACAGTTTGAAATTTAGTGCTTGGCATTTGAGATATTGTCCTTCTCCCCCTCCCTTAATAGATAGGGTTACCCAGGTGATGAAGGGAGGGGGACATTCCTGTGATCTGAAGTAGTGGGCAGAAGAGACTGACTTGGAAGATGGCCAATGGGCATTGAGATATTGTGAGGCAGAAGGGGAGGGGTTTGGTTTCAGAGAATCAGTTTTGGCTGCATATGAGTTTAGGTTGGATCGTAAATTCTTTAATAAATGAGAGATTCATCAAAGACTTTGTGTTTGAGAATGAAGTTTATTTGAGATTACGCCGAAACCTGGCAGGTAATTAGAAATTATGTAATTGGAATGTAGTGCAACTTACAGTACAACCTCATTGAAGGGGGCAAATTCTCCATTTAGTAGACAAAATATGCTATGCTATGCTACGCTACGCTACCGTACGCTACGCTACGCTAGCAAAACTTCAATTCAATGGACTTTTACTTAAGGCAGGGTTCCCCAACCACCAGGCCATGGCCCAGTATTGGGCCGTAGCCTGTTGGGAACTGGGCCCCACAACCAGTGGGTGAGCATGCAAAGCTCCATTTGTACAAACTGTGGTGCACAGGAAACCATCCCCTCTCCCATTCCCACCACCACCACTGCCGGTCCGCAAAGCTGGAAAGGGGACCACAGACTTAAGGCTCTTCATATGCAACATACAAAATTTGATCCTCCCTGCAGAGTTTCTTAGATTAAAGTTTTACTGTTGTTTCTAGAAAGAACTGGACACCTCCTCCCCAAATAATCCATTTAATACAGGTTTTAGTATACATTTCTTTCATCAATACATTTCTTTTGAGTAGATGAAAATAAAAGAATGGCTGTCTTTATTTACAAATTTCTTACTCCAAAGATCAGTGAATGTGCTTTAGACAATACAGTATCTAAACAATAAAGGGTATGTGACAAAAGGCAAGTTACAGGGACACACTTAGGAAAAAGTAGATATTGCTGGTATCAGCTAGGAGCTTTTCATTAAGGTTCAGGACCACGGACAGCAATTCTGCAACTGGAGTTCAAAAGAAAAATCCCAGCAATGATCTGAACCATTTGAAAGGTGTCTATACTAAGACAAGAAAATATTTTTGGATTCTTTGTATCCTCAAAAACTAACAATGTTTTACGCCCAGTTTCTTTTTGGTCATTTTTGGCTTTTTCTAGATAGATTTAGAGTTGAAAGTAACAAATAGATTGAAGGACACGAGTAACATATAGTCTGGAAGAGATAGAAAAAGCAACCAACATACTATAAACTATCAGGAGTTGCTTTGTTGTTAGCAATATTAGTGTCCCTGTTTCAAAATTTTTAAAAATTTAGACCATTTACAATATAATTAGTAGATTTTATTCACGTTGTTAAGAGCATATGGGAAAATCAGTCAAAATCTACTGTTTTATTAGTAAATTCTATGTATGAAATCATTTATTTTCAAATCATAATCTTTGTTACAAGAAACAATTTGGGTTTTTAAATATTTCACTGTGTAAATATCTGCTTAGAAATTCTTGTTTCTGTTTGTTTATTCATATGTTCCATATCCAGATGGCGATGAGAGGAAAAATTAGCAGCTATTGGGAGAACATTGCAGAAGGATTGCAAAAGCTCAAATAAAACAATAATTGATCATTTATCAATTTATATAAATATGGTGGCTTTATTTATAGCAAGCCTGCCCAAACTGAGCAACTTTAGGACTTGTAATTTTCAACTCCCAGATTTCCCCAGCCAGCATGTCCTTAAGTCTTATGTCAAGTGTTGGGCACCCCTGCTTTAGAGCCAAAAATCTTGTTACCAGGTTAATACCTTTAGTCTAGATTGATTTTTATGACTCACCTGACACAATTGTATAACCGATACCTCTTGGCCGCCCTTTGTCTTGATCAATTGCAGTTATCATACGCACAGTTGTACCCTGGGGACACAAAATAAAAGAAGAGAATTGACACTGGTGAATTTCCAATTCATATATTGTTTATCATGCTTGCTAAATAGTTCCATATCTAATCCCCCTATATTTCATTTCTGAATTTTTAAATCTTATTCCCGAGGTATTTATTAATTACTATTCAATATCATTAACAGATTACTAATGCTGGTTAATTTACTTCTACAACATTTGTAAAGTATACAAGGAAGAAAAAATTCATCCTACTTGTAGTTCCAAAGGGAAACATTGCTAGCTATTGCCAATAGCTATCGTGTACGATTCAAGTCTCACTCTCTTATCTATACCATAGAGCCAATCTGGTCTAGTGGTTAGGGCACCAGGCTAGAAACCAGAATACTGTGAGTTCTAGTCCCACCTTAGATATCAAAGCTGGTTGGGTGATCTTGAGTCAGTTACTCTTCCTCAGACCAACCCATCTTACAGAGTTGTTATGGGGAAAATAGAAGGAGGATATATGCTCACTTGCCTTTTTTTTTAAAAAAAACTTTTTTTTTCTTTAAAAATATAAACATTCCCTCTTCTCTTAAACAGTGTGTCATCAGGGTACAAATATCTCTGTACCCATCAGAATTTACAAAATCATTCACTACATTGATATTAATTCTCTAATCTTACAATTATAATATATTAAACAATTGAGCATAGTAAACTTATTCATTTTTCCCTCTTAATGTATCTTCTAATAAGAATATAATAATATTAAGCATAATAATCATAATAATAATTATCATATTGTTTACATCTATCTTAACATATTTTCTACTCTACTTTAATCTCCTTCTTTATTCCCAACTTCCATTTTTATTCTCTAACCATTGATAAAATAATATCATATAATATTCAGTTTATTCTTTCTCCTTAATTGCCAGCGTTAATCTGTTCATTTCTGCACATTCCAATATTTTCCTAATCACTTTCTTAGCAGTAGGGATCTCTTCACTTTTTCAGTTGTGTGCAAATACAATTCTGGCTGAGGTTAATACATGAATAATTAAATATGTGTTCTCTTTACTATAAGTTTCAGGTAACCTTGAGTTACTCGCTTGCCTTGAGTTACCTATAAATTAATAAAATTAAATAAAATTTAATATATATGGTTACAAATGTAAATATAGATCTTAAGGTGACATCAGCCTGACTTGACCTATGCACTGGCCCTTCTCCTGCAAACCAACACAAGGAATTGAATGGTTTTATCTTTTAAAACACTTGTGACTGTGCTCCCTGAACAATCTCAATTTCTTTACCACTTATCAAATGGCCAGTGAACTGTAACTGGAATTAGGTCACCAGGGTGAGCATGTCTATTACTGTTCAAGCTTTGCTTTGACCTTATTTATTTATCTATTAATCAAATTCATGTAGCTGCCCATCCCATGAAAAGTGACTTGGATCATTTTTGTCTTGGGGGTTGGGGGGGGACCCCCAAACAAACATGACTGGAAGTAAGTACATTTCTCCAATATATAAGCAATTTATTGGTGTTATAGTTTTTAGGACTTCTGGTAAATGATAACATAATAATGTGCATGTACTGGGCATGTTCTGTGAGATAACTATTCATCATTTTTATGCAGCATAGAGATACAGAGATATCACAGTCCATCATAAGTTATTAATTTACTTACATATACAAATTATATGCTGCCTGATGTCCAATGACTCTGGCAACTTACAAGTAAGAAAGAAATACACAGTAACGAATTTTAAAAAACCATACAGGGCCCAAAGGCAAACATAAACCCCAAAACTTCATTGGCATGGGAGCTATCCAAATTTGGGGGGAGGCTATTATTCCAAAGGACAGATGCTGTAAGAGGGAAAGAATATGTCCTGGGAGGTCCATTAGATGACACTGTTTAATTCATCAGACATGAAGCGTGTCCATCCTGCCTGATCTCATCAAAGAGACAGAAGCAACCAGAAACAGCAAGTCCTTCAATGTAAATCTTGTCAACCCAATAGCAAACACTAGTTGTAACTCAATCAGAGGTGGTATTCAGCAGGTTCTGACCAGTTCTGAAGAACCGGTAGCAGAAATTTTGAGTTGTTCGGAGAACCAGTAAATACCACCTCTGACTGGCCCCGTCCCCATCTATTCTCTGCCTCCCAAGTCCCAGCTGATTGGGAGGAAATGGGGATTTTGCAGTATCCTTCCCCTGGATTGGGGAGGGAATGTAGAGTTTACAGTATCCTTCCCTTGCCACACCCACCAAGCCACGCCCACCAAGCCACACCACACTCACCAAGCCACGCCCACAGAACCGGTAGTAAAAAAATTTGAATCCCACCACTAAACTCAATGTCTTCTCTTTGGAACAACTGTTCTTATATCTTTCAAGAAAAGTTAGTAGATTGAGAGGGATAGCAGTAACACCCAGAGGGAGAATTATGATTCCAAGCCACGCACTGTCTTTGTATTTAAAACTTCAACTATGCCATGGTTTTTACTGCATATTGAGAATTATGGTGTTCATCCATCTGACCAGGATCAGAATGAAATACCCTAAAGGCATTAACAATAAAACACCATGCTAAGTATTGTATTTACTGGCAGAGTCATGTAACCATTCCTCAACAAGACTTACAGGTGACCCTTGCATCTAGTAATTCACGACCTTGTAAAATTTAACACATCTCCTTAAAAGCGGGATTTTTCTTACTTGGAATTAAAACAGGTCTGGGCATATATCAAATAAGTCCATATCACTGACTTGAATGAGAAAGGCTCTATTTCATCTTCTTTATTTAGATAAATAAAGAGTGCATTCCATTTTTGCCCCATGACAATTCTATAAAGTAAATTAGACTGAGAAACACTTACTGGTTCAAAATTACTCAGCACATTTTATAGTTAAGAGTGAACTTAAAATTGTGCTTTTCTGTGCTTTTGTCTAATGCTTTAGCCCACAGATGTCAAACTCGCCAGAACACGTTGCCATCACATGACGTTTCACAACATTTTTCCCATTCGTAGAGCTGGGGTGGGCCCACGAGCCGCCAGTTTGACATTCCTGTTTTAGCCACTGTACCATTTATTTGGAAATATTTGACTGAAGATTCGCCAACATTCACATCATCATCATTACTTATCTATAACCTTTTCCCCCCACTCCTGTAGCTTTGACATCTTTCTTCACCTTGCAGCGAGTTGGGTAGAAAACAAATTTAATAAATAAAATAAACCTTTCAGCATAAATCTGTGATGGCGAACCTGTGGCACGCAGAGCCCTCTCTGCGGGCACACAAGCCGTTGCCCCAGCTCAGCTCCACTGAGCATGTGCAAATGCCTCCTGCTGGCAAGCTGGTTTTTGGGTCTCTGCCACATATGCTCGGAGGGCGGGGTGCATGTGGGAGATGCATGTGTGTGTGTGGGGGGTGCATGCACAGGGTGCATCTGCATGCGCAGTGGGCAGAATGCATGTGTGGGGGATGGGGTAGTGTGGGGTTGTACACGCATGCACAAGGTGCACACTAGGGGTCGTGCACGCTGGGCGTTACGCATGCATGTGTGGAGGGCAGGGGCGGGGGGGTGTCACACACACATTGCATTATGGGTGCGCGCACACGCTTTCAGCACGTAACCACAAAAAGGTTAGCTATCACTGGCATAAACTATACATTTTCTCCTGAGGTCATGATTATTCAACAAATATCTTCATTTATGCACACAGTAACAATTAATTTAGTGTGAACACATTTGTGATTTCAAGCGGTTCTGCTTTCTTTTGTTTATTGAGAAAATAGACATTCATTTTTACCTTGGGGGGAAGAAGTATGAATGGTTGTTTTTATAATTTAATGAAACACAACATCTGTCTTGGCAAGAGCAAACCAATGCTATATTTTATCTGTTGAAAGCCACAGTTCAAGCAGAGCAAATTCCATTTCATGTCTTACTCAACATCTTAGTAGCCTTCATAACTTTTAGTCTTGGTAGTGTTACCTAGTTGGGTAACAAAATGTATACAAGAAAACAACTACCCTATTTTTCAGAGTATAAGACGCTCTGGACTGTAAGACGCATCTACCTTTTTAGTGAGGAAAACAAGAAAAAGAAATCTGCCTCTGCCTCCCAGCAATTTTGCCTCGTGGCAGCAAACAGCAAATAGTCTGCTTTATTTTCATTTTCGTTTTCAGCATAGCTTGATCACAAGGAAATAAAAATCTGCTCCCAGCAATTTACCTCCTTGCAGCAAGCAGCAGAGGCCCGCGCAAAACAGCTGAGAGCAAAACAGCTGAGAGTCGGGAGGCCGATCCAATCAACTTGTGCTAATTAGGCTGTGCTGAAGCTGAAACGAGCTGTTTCTTCTTGCTGCTTGCTGCAAGGAGGTAAACTGCTGGGAGGCAGAGGCCAAAGGGTGGGCGGGGCTACATTCAGTGTATAAGATGCACCTAAATTTTCAACCCCTTTTAGGGGGGAAAAAGGTCGTCTTATACTCCGAAAAATATGGTAAATTCAGAGAGCACCAAGGATCATACAGTTCAACCTTAAGCTGCAAATATTCTCTTCTGTAACAGTTATGTGGCTTGGCACTTGGAGAACTGCCTTTCTCCAGAATTAGCTCATCCTATGTATTTATTCCAAAAACAGCTGATAATCCAAAACCTACACGAAGTGATAGACACAGAGGCCAGACGTATGCCCTTTAAGTGGTACCCACCCCATATGGAATATCTTGCCCACATATCCTTCTTACTAAAGCAGTAAAGATTATCTTGAATTAATGGTGCTAATGATGGACCTGGGCTATTAAAATGTTTACAGTACTCTTTATATAAGTGTATTTTCTGACTTATCTTGACTCTTTGGAATTAAGGTGGTAAAGAAATGATTCTGCAAATACATAAAACTAAATTTTAATTATTTTTCAAAAAAGCTAGATATAACGATGCATGATCATCATCTACTGGTAAATAAACTAAAAAAGGAAAATTTATTTTGGATATGAGCATATGTTTATTTGCTCTGCATCTCAGAATATGTCTTCTACACAGCCAATTTTCATTGTACCTGGGAAGTCTCATGTAGGAAATGACTAGGCTGAGCTTGAGAGGGGGATCAAATGCATAATCAGTCATGAGTTTCTTTGTGCCCACAAGAAATCTAAGTCCAGCCCATCTTGAATTCCATTGACTCTTATCTACTCCCAATTTGCTTTGACTGTTAGTAGTTCAGATTCTTGTAAAGAGATTAAGCTTCCAATAAACTTGTTTTAAGTCTATGGACCTCCTGATTTTCCCAGCACTTGACATCTTAAAAATTAAAAAAAAACTACAGAGTCCAAAAAATCAACATATCTCTTCCAATGCTGGGGAAACATATTTGAACAAAATCTGCACACATCATTATTCAAAATAAAAATTAATATATGTTTAATTTCAAGACCTTCCAAGACCGAGTGGCTGTGGCTGCCGGCATCCCGATATAGCCAGCTGATACCATCGTTGACTATTGGGGGTGAGTCATTGGCCCCCACGGAAAAGGCTCGCAACTTGGGTGTCCTCCTGGACACGCGGCTGTCTTTAGAAGAGCATATGACAGCCGTGGCCAGGGGAGCTTTCTATCAGGTTCGCCTGATTCGCAAGTTGCGCCCCTTTCTAGATCGGGACTCCTTATGCACAGTCCCTCATGCCCTCGTCACTTCCCGACTGGACTACTGTAATGCTCTCTACATGGGGCTACCCTTGAGGTGCACCCGGAGGCTCCAACTGGTCCAGAATGCGGCCGTGCGGGTGATTATGGGAGCGACATGGCGCTCACATGTAACACCTCTCCTACGCGAGCTGCACTGGCTCCCAGTGGTCTTCCGAGTGCGCTTCAAGGTGTTGGTTCTTACCTTTAAAGTGCTTCACGGCTTAGGACCTGGGTACCTACAAGACCACCTTCTGCAACTGATAACCTCCCAGCAACCAGTACGCTCCCACAGAGTTGGCCTCCTCAGGGTGCCGTCAGTAAAGCAATGTCGACTGGTGGTTCCCAGGGGGAGAGCCTTCTCTGTGGGGGCACCTACCCTATGGAACAGGATACCCCCAGGGATACGAATGATCCCAGATCTCCGTACTTTCCGTCGTGCCCTGAAGACCTTTCTGTTTCACCAAGCCGGACTGGCATAAATTTTCAGATTGTATAAATTCTACGCTGAAGATCTTAACTGATGAGCCAAATTGGTCTAATTATTTTAAATTGTTTTTATTTCACATTATATGTATGTTATTCTGACTGTTCACCGCCCTGAGTCCTTCGGGAGAAGGGCGGTATAAAAATTAATTAATTAAATAAATAATTTCATGAAATATTTTCTATTTATTTGTGTATTTTTGTGTATTTTGTGCCTGACAGGAGATCTGGCATAGCATTTCTAAATTAATATTCTGGTAGAATTTTAAGACATTAAAAACCAATATGGTTTGATAGCACACTTGCCATTTGCCAAGGAAACCCCTCACAAACATATTGAAAAAAGCTGATGAGAAGGATGGGATAAATTTTGAATTAGAAGTAATAAACTTTTAAGAGACACTTTCATCCTAACAAGACTTTTTGTGAGCTTCTTGTTCCCTAAGAAACAATTTAATATTGTTGGTACAAGTGGTACAATCTTTGAATGAATGTAAAAGTAAGAAAGAAAAGGATGTTTTACTTTGAATGATCATCTGAATCCAAATTTATCCAAATGTGGAATTTTCTATTTATTATATAACATTCCCTAAAGATTAAATTCAATCTCTGCTTAATGCCCACCATGTTCACTTAATGACACCCTCATTCCAAAAAGGATCACAAAATTAGGCACAATCACATAGTGATCTACTTTATGACCATCACAACTTACTACTGACATCGATGGCTCAATTATGGTCATACGTCAAGGACTACTGGTCAGGGGTGGGTTCTACTTACCTTTACTACTGGTTCGCATCGCGTGCACGCTCTTCTGCAAATGCGCAGATCACCTATGATGATGTCTGGGTCAGTGGGCGGAGCCTCCTCCCACCGGTTTTACTGCCGGTTCTTGCGAACCGGTCCAAACCGGTGACAACCCACCACTGCTACTGGTACTCAAAACCTGTGCTCACAATACTTCTGAAGTGGCTGGAACAACTTAAAGCACCACAAATGTAACTGGTTTGCACACTATTGCAGATGCAGTCACTTGAACAATACTGAATTTTTCCCTTACAGGGCAGGGTTGGGGAAATTTCAACAAAAAAAAAATCTGCCCAACTCTTCTGCTACAATAATACTCCTGCTGAGAGGCAGGAGGGGGGTGAAAGGGAGAAGAAAATTTGTTTCAATGTTTTTACAGAAAGAAAAGGGATGTGCAAAGATCTTTTTTAATAAAGTCTTGAGCTTCTAATAAAGCAGTCGCAGGAAGTATAAAATAAGGAGGTATTAACTTAGAAATAGTAAGCCTTTGGGGCAAGGACAGTGTAAATCAACTAATTCTTTTGACTGAGTGTGTGGGTATACATTGTACATGTGTGTCTAGTGCACTTGTCAGTATATACACACACATACAATGTACACACACACACACATCTATATGTATATATGTCTGTCTGTCTGTCTATCTCTCTCTCACCGTGTATGTATGTGTGTGTGTATGTATACATACACACACAAATGCACTTTACATACATGTACAATGCATACCCACATGTATACATGTGTGTGTATATATATATATACACATACACACATACACACACACACACACATATATATATATAAAATTTATATTTACTGACAAAGAAATAAAGGGAAACTGGTATAGATCTATTTCAAGCTATTTAGCTCACATAAATAGATCTATATTAGTCTCCCTTTATTTCTTTGTCAGTAAATATAATTTTACAAAATAGTTTGTCGTGAAAGTGACTGCCTGAAGGCTACTGGATTGGGTCTGAAAGGTGAAAGGAAGCAGTATGCTCCTTCCCATATTTGGGTAGACCAGGTTGCTTCAATAGAAAACCATATCTATTTCTTTTTCCTTTTTCGTAGGCTTTATGTGCAATTTCTTTCTAGCCAGGTTCTACCTATGTAAGGCTCACTGACGAAGTCTAATAAGACAGAAATGGATCTATCTGAGTCTCCCACAGAGCAACACAGAGTTTCAGTCTGCTAGGAAGTAAAAAGCCCAGAAGTTGTGAATGAGATTTCACAGAACCAGGGCTGCATAACATCTTGGCTTACGTAGGTAGAACCTGGCTAGAAAGAAACCATATATATGGTTTCTTTCTAGCCAGGAAAGATGGATGGATATATATCTCCATGTGAATGGATATATATCTCCATCCACAAGTGCACCAGGGGTGGATTCTACTTACCTTTACTACCGGTTCGCATTGTGCCCACACGTGTGCGCTCACTTCACTCACGCATGCACACGCTATTCTGCACATGCACAGGAGCTTCATTAAGCAATTCTGTTTGCTTAATGGCCACCATGTTCACTTAATGACGCCCTCATTCCAAAAAGGGTCACAAAATCAGATCACATAGTGATCTAATTTATGACCATCCCAACTTACTACTGACATTGATCGCTCAATTATGGTCATACGTCAAGGACGACTGGTCAGGGGTGGTCTGGTTTGCATCATGCACGCGCACATTCTTCTGCGCAGATCACCTATGATGATGTCCAGGTCAGTGGGCAGAGTCTCCCAACGGTTTTACTACCGGTTCTTGCGAACCGGTCTGAACCGGGGGCAACCCACCACTGAAGCGCACTATTTGCGATGATACTAATAGCTATGACAGAATAAAAGTACATCCTTTATCCATCTCAATTACAACCCCACAAGGAGCTGACTTCAACACTTGCTGTCCAAATTTGCAACTATTTTATTAAATAATAATAAATCAATTGGGACCGGTTGTGAAATCTTGGCTTGGAAGAAAGAGCTAATCTCTGTCCAAGAATATCACAGACTGAAAGAAATCAGCACAGCGAAAGAAATTCAGTCTAGACACAAAGTTCTCCAGGAATTCATATCTACTTATAACCAATAGCAGGTAAGAACATTTTGCAATCTCAGGATTTAAAAAAATAACACCTAGGAACATTTTAACAAGTTACAAACTAAATATATCTTTCAGTAAAAAAGAGGCAAGACAAGCTCTATGGGTATAGAGGTACAGTATGAAGCAATATGTATTCATTTATAATGCAGGAATGAGCATTTTAAAAAAGAATTTGAAGAATGGTTTTAAAGACATTCAAAGTTGGTAAGGCTCCAATATGAACAAATCACATTTCTAATCCTCTACAACAATAGTCACCAACTGGTGGTCCACCAGTGGTCCACGAGAAAATTTTGGTGGTCCGCAGAAAAATTATGTGCATTTTTTACATTGCACTAAATCAGGGGTCCTCAAACTATGGCCCCTGGGACGGATATGTGCAATGAATGTTTGTGTTGATGCAGAGAGTCTCCCCCTTCGAGGTCTTTTTGTGTGGGTTGGAGGGGGGCAGAAATTCCAACTTGGGGTTTGCTTCAGCCTCCTGGTGCAGGGCTTTGGGCGAAGGCTGGAGGGAAGTGCCGCTGGTGGCAAAGAGCCAGAGGGCCTTGTTCCACTGGGACTGCCTCATGGCCTGGAACTGGCTGATTATCTCAGTCCGCTGAGCCTCCAGGCGCCGGTACCTGGCCTTGCACTCCCGCAGGTCTTCCCTCTGCTTGGAAAGCCTATGCTCGTAGTCCTCAGTGAGGTGCTTCTGCTGAGCTTCCTTCTCAGTCAGATCCAATTTGAACTGAGCTCTTTTGCCAACTCTTTCTCATGGTGGCTGCTTAGCTCCAGCAACTGCTTCCTGTTGGGGCACTAAGGAGCCTGGGCGGGCAGGGGAGGAGGGGCTGGGAGGAGAGGGGCGAGTAGAGGCCAGCGAGGCACTCCTCAACATGAATGACATTGAGTTGACCACACCCAGTCAGTCACATGACCATCTAGCCACACCCACCCAGTCGGTCATTAGGCAGATCATATTAGTGGTCTGCGGGATTTAAAAAGATGAAGGTTGGTGACTCCTGCTCTACAACACACCCATCCCTAGAATGCTATTTGTAGAGTATAAAATTAGTATAAACAGTATTTCTGTTATTAGGAGCCTGAGTGGCGTAGCAGGCTAATGCCTCCTATTAAGACAGCATTTAACATCCAGCTGCCTGCAATTACTGTGAGTTCTAATCTCACCAGGCTCAAGGTTGACTCAGCCTTCCATCCTTTTTAAGGTGGGTAAAATGAGGACCCGGTTTGTGGAAGCAATAAGCTGACTTTGTATAAATATACAAAAGTATGAAGGCTATTGCTTAACGCATTGTAAGCCGCCCTGAGTCTCCGGAGAAGGGCGGCATATAAATATAAATTTAAAAAATAAAAATTCTGTTGCCCCCCTTTTTTAAAGCTGCTGAAGTTTGTAAACAAAGTACATTTGAGCTTTTAACTGGAAGCTCAAACCTGATTTAGGAGAGAAGCAGCATAGCAGAAAATAAAATCTGCATACACCAGCCTTGGCAATAGGTCCATTATGTTTTCTTTTATTAATTTCTTGAAAATTCTCACCTCCCTTATGCATTCTTTTTTTTTTTTTGGTAAGCACTAAATTGGATGGAAGTTATGTGGTCATACATGAGCACTATTTTTTGCAATTACAGTAGCTGCATAGAGTTTACATTATATATTCAGTGTTTTAAAAAAAAAGAAAGAGAAAGTAATAGCTTGACATTTATCCCCTCACTCTGTAACTCAATATCAAAACCTTTATTATGGCCTATAGGCCAGAAAGCACTACAATAAAATGCATAGAACTGTAATTATTAATAAAACTTAAAAATGAAGTAAAATTACATAAAATACACTGCTATAGCAACTGTAGTAGAAATAGCAGCGGTAATCACAAAGTTGTGCTAAATTTCAACTGTGGGTAGGATGCATACAACAAATGATAGCATTACGGTAAATCTGGCAACCTGGAAAGATATGTGAGGATCCTGATCAGATAGAAGCAGTGACAGATAGACCTAGTTCTTTTTATCAGGATAATTCTTTAAAATGGGATAATATATATATATATCTTCCTTCATTCTTTCCAGAGAGAGCAATTAAGGAACATATGGCTTACGGATTCCACAGAGCCATCTCCACATGACTGAAAGGGATTGTTTTAAATGACAATCATTTGTCTGGAATTGCATAGGGTTTCCTGGCTGGACTGTAAGACCTCCAAGATCCCTTCCTATGCTGTTATTCTGTTACTTTGTCCTCACAGAAATGCAGAGGTAGAAGATCCAACCCAGCAACATAAATACCCAACAAAACTTTACAATTGGAATTTGAAGTTATGTAAGATGACGGCACGTGTCCATCCGAGAATAATCCATAAATTGTAGAGTTGGATACTAGGATTTAAACTGGTTTGAAAATCAATACCCCAGATAAATTTGCTAGAGTTTGCAGCAATCCAACCAGCACACAAGTAAATAATTCAGCAGGGTTAATTTATAGAAGAAACTTCTTTATATACAATAATATAAAGTACGATGCATGTATGCGATACCCATGCAGAAGCCAGAACCAGGTGTCTCGATAGAAAAACACTTAAAAACACTCCCCTGGCTCAAGCTGATGAAGGAAGGAGAACTTGTGGCTCAGAGGTTAATACAATTGCCTGATATGTAGGCAGCCCAAGTTTGAATCCGAGTAAGGGTATGGCTAGCTGATGAGAGCTAAATAGCTTGGAATAAATCTATACTAGTCTCCCTTTATTTCTTTATCAGCGAAATATAAATTTTATACACACACACACACACACACACATATATACAGACCAGTGAAGCTAAGCCACGCCCAGGCTCCGAGCTGTTGACATGGTTTTCTGTCACCAAACAGTTCCCATTTGCTGACTTGTTGTTATAGCTATCCCAGCTCATAATTTCTTACACACTGACAACATTGACACCTGGCATTTTCAGGGCCTAATGGACAAAGACTTTTCAGAGGACTGGAGTTTGCTATTAGCTTTTGTTAGCCAGGTTGATTTAAAACAGCCTCTGAGAAGCCAGATCCAGAGGAGAAAAATTCAATTTCAACCAGATATTAAGGAGATAAAACCAAGCTCTGATACTCACAGAAGCCAAACCCACTTCTAACTGAAGTAAGAAGACCTTTTTTTGCTTTATAACAATCTGTATCAAACCAGATCTCATATGAATAGAACGGAACGGAACAGAACAGAATGGAACAGAACAGAACAGAACAGAACAGAATAACAGATTTGGAAGGGACCTGGGAGGTCTTCTAGTCCAACCCCCTGCTTAGGCAGGAAACCCTATACTATTTCATGAAATGGGATAGAACTAAGAGTTGAAACACTTAGAGCCTGGAGTGTACAGATAATACACTGGTAACATGATAATATCTGTTCAGACAAGTTTGCTAAACTAATTTGGAAGAGGAGTTGAAGTCGGGGGTTCTTAATTTAGCAGACAAGTGTTTTGTCACTCTGGAAGACCATTTGCTCCAAATGAGTCTTTTTGTTGTGGCCCCTGGAGCGGGCATAGGGCACTGTGAACTGCAACTAGTTAAGTGAATCACTGCACTTAACTGAATCACACAATCATTAAGTAAACCTGGCTTCCCCCGTTTGTCAGAAGCCTGCTGGGAAGATTTTCAAATAACTAGCACGTGACCTGGGAATTGCGGAGTAAATGCATGCCAGTTACCAAGTGCCAAACCTTTGATTACCTGACTGCGGGGACTGGTCGCAAGTCACTTTTTCAATGCTGTTGTAAGTTTGAACGGTTGCTAAACTAGTGGTTTTATGTCTAGGGTTACCTGTAGACACTTTGCAACCAAAATAATTGAGATTAGATAAGGATTTGTTAGGACACATGAAATAGGCTACTGTGTACAATATCTGGATTTTCCATCTGTCTTTTCCTCCCTCCCTCCCTTAGGTTAAGGACTTGAAATTACAGCCTATTATCACAGTGAGAAGAGCAGAGAGAAGGGGAATAGAAGGGTGGCTTGGAAAGCTGCTTTGATAGATATTAGAGGCAAGAAATCCTATTTTGCGCTCCTTAATTCCAGTCAAAAGGCTGATAGGAATCTCTTTGTAGTAATTTTCTGCAATTTATCCATTTCTTTCCTTTCTGCCAACTCATCAGTGATGGGCTGGATGTCATGCAGTTGGCGGGGAAAATTAAGATTTGATGCAATAATAAAGCAAATAATGTACATGGATTTATATTCATTTTCTCCTGCTTTAATACAAAGGTACCAAAACTCAGATATACTGTGGGGATAAACATAAGCAGAGAAATAGATGTAAGTAAATTGTCCAAGCAGCATTTCCAGACACCTTTCCTAATATTTAAATACCTTCTCAACCTGGGAAGCAGCATTTACATGAGAATGACAGATAATCACATTAGAAATAGTACCCAATCCTCCAGACTTCAGTATCCCATTTATACCAACATGTCATAAGACATGTCTCAACCAGGGCTCTGCCTTTTAAAAAAAATAAATACAGACAGTTCCATCTACTGCAAACACAGAAAATCAGAACGGCAATCTGGGACTTCTTAAGTGAGCTTAAAATGTTCATTGACAAATCATGTTATTGGATGCTATAAGTTGAAAAATAGGCAAGATAAAAACTTCCAGATAATTATTTCATAGATACTTTAAAAATGATGGATTAGGAAAAGGGTTAGTTCAATCTGAGATGCAATAAAACAACTGCAGCTTATCATTTAAGGGAAATAATTCATTTGGATATTTCTGGGCTTCTTCGTTCTTAGAAATATTGAGTCAATTAGATAGCAAATTATCTGAAAATTATGAAAGCACTCACAACATATTGAAAGACAGGTAAGTAACTGTCAGGTGTGAAAGACCAGGTTCACATGTGAAAACCCAATTAAACTGATTTATTGTTAAACAACATATGCACAGGAATTTTCTCAATTAACGACTAGCACCTGCTTAGAGATAGATGAGGGTCCATAGGATTTAAGGAGGGTTGGATTTATGTCTGCTTGGGGCTATATAGGGATTTTAGGCTGATTCCTCTTTTAATTCCACCCCCAGGTTCTGCCACTCCTCCTACATCACCTTAGTGAGTATAATAATTCAGGAGGCAAAAGAATCAATATTTCTAATTGGATCAGGGTTTTTCATTCCTGTGTGTTTTCTACTGACTTCCTAAATAACTCCCTAAAAGCAAAATATATGCCACTATCCATTCTCAAACCACATTGTTTGTTTGTTTGTTTGATTGTTTGTTTGTTTGTTTGACTGACTGACTGATTAGGCTCTACCTAACTTGCAGATAACCCGGTAGCTCACAATATAGAAAAAACAACACAGTATAAAATGAATAAATAAATTGAAAATCTGGTCACTGAATAGATGAACATTTACAAAGCACATCCCACAAAGGGATTCATTCAACCTAACCCAAGATGTAGGAGAACAGTCTGGTCTTTAAGGCCTTCCAGAACATCATTGGGGTGGGAACCCCACAGATTTTTGGGGTAATCTTATTTGAGAGGTCAGGCAGTGTGATGGAGAAAGTATGTTTCCTGGGTCTCGAATAGTGGCACTATTTAATTGAGTGGACTCAGAACAAGCCAACTCTGTTGAATATATACAACCTTTTTTGTTAAACAGGTAATGATAACCTGTTTAATCACAATTAATCAATTCAAGTTGGAAGGAGGAAATAAAGTTAAGGTATTCTGTAACAGGAAGGACGCAGTGACTCAGTGGCTAAGACGCTGAGCTTGTCAATCAGAAGGTCGGCAGTTCAGCGGTTCGAATCCCTAATGCCATGTAATGGGGTGAACTCCCATTACTTGTCCCAGTTTCTGCCAACCTAGCAGTTCAAAAGCACATAAAAAATGCAAGTAGAAAAATAGGGACCACCTTTGGTGGGAAGGTAACAGCATTCCGTGCGCCTTTGGCATTTAGTCATGCCGGCCACATGACCATGGAGATGTCTTTGGACAGCACTGGCTCCTCGGCTTAGAAACGAAGATAAGCAAAACCCCCTAGAGTCAGGAATGACTAGCACGCATGTACAGGGGAACCTTTACCTTTACGTTATTCTGTAACAACCTGGAAGATGTTTAGGTAATGGGTAAACTATTCATAAGAAATGTCACATTTCAAACTAGATACAAATTTTCCAAGACTTTTCTTTTCCTGAATGCTAAGACTGACATCCTTTACCATCATTTATTATCTATGTTCTGCTTTTCTACAGAAAAGCAAAAATCTATAGAAATCTATAGAAATTCAGAAAAACTGCTATATTTATTTTGAAAGATATTCCCTTTAATGACCACAAAAATATGTACGGTCTGTAATTGTAGATGATGTGGGGATGTGCGCGTCCATTTCTGTAATAATTTTTCCCCCCATTGCTATTATCAGACTGTGTTTTTCCCCTCCTTCATTGCTTATACTGTCTTGCGTGAAGAAAACATTTAATATAGACTCTGAAATGATATTCATTGTGGTTCCTGCAGCAATGTCTTTCTCCTTCAATTACTTATAAGCCTTTTAAGCTGCATTATCAAGTGCCTTATTGGTTAGTTATATAATGTATCTTTTATTAAGCTGGTTGGAAAATCCTTCTGTTAGAGAAGTCCTAAAGCTCTTTTACTGACAATATCAACAATTTTGCATTTTATTCATATTCATTCTGCATGTGATTGGCAGATACCTGGTTACAAAACATTTTTTGGGGGGGTACTATTGAGAAATGAATACAATATTATCAGGGCTAAAGCAGAAACCACTCAGTTATTCTTGTTTCCATCTTTTGCTCTCTACAACATAATTCAAGCCACTTTGGGCAACAGGTAGATCCAGGGAAATCTTGAGAACCACTATGGTATTGTAGTTAAGATGTTGAGCCAGGATACCTAGGTTTCTATTCTTCCTTAAGGACACAAGCTTGTTGAGTGACCTTGGTCCAGTCACTCCCTCTCAACCCTAAATAGCAATGGGCTCTGTGATAAGTCAGTTGATGGAAAATGTCACATCACATTACAGTTTTTCAGTTTACTTTATTGATTAGCCCTTGGGCCATATCATAGTGCAGAGTTCCAGACACAAATTATTGCTAAAATCTGATAAAAATGAATCACATGAATCACATTATAGATTCATAGTTTTGCTCTAAGAGCAGAGTGGAAAAGAAGGTAAGTCCTGCTACCCTGAGGGACAAGGGCTATGAAAAACAGCAACAATTCAGAGAAATCAAGTCTTATCTTGATAAACAATGAGACTGATTATGAACCCATTGTATCTTTATGTAGGGATGCCAAAACTATCTGTCAAGTTCAAATTTTAACCCCAATATTGTATTTTTGCTATAGTATACCACTAGACAACATACTAAAAAGCAGAGACATCACCCTGCCAACTAAAGTGCGTATAGTCAAGGCTATGGATTTCCCAGTTGCAATGTATGGCTGTGAAAGCTGGACCATAGGGAAGGCTAAGCACCAAAGAATTGAGGTCTTTGAACTATGGTGCTGGAGAAGACTCTTGCGAGTCCCTTGGACTGCAAGGCAATCAAACTGGTCAGTCCTAGAGGAGATCAACCCTGACTGCTCTTTAGAAGGCCTGATCCTGAAGATGAAACTCAAATACTTTGGGCACCTAATGAGAAGGAAGCACTCACTGGAGAAGAGCCTAATGCTGGGAACGATTGAGGGCAAAAGAAGAAAGGGACAGCAGAGAATGAGGTGGCTGGATGGAGTCACTGAAGCAGTTAGTGTGTGCTTAAATGGTCTCCGGTCTCAATTTTTTTTACTACCGGTTCTGTGGGCATGGCTTGGTAGGCGTGGTGTGGTTTGGTGGGTGTGGCAGGGGAAGGATACTGCAAAATCTCCATTCCCACCCCACTCCAGGGGAAGGATAGTGCAAAATCCCCATTCACTCCCCACTCCTGGGGGAAAGATATTGCAAAAACTCCATTCCCACCCCACTACCAGCCAGAGGTAGTATTTGCTGGTTCTCTGAACTACTCAAAATTTCCGCTACCGGTTCTCCAGAACCTGTCAGAACCTGCTGGATTTACACCCTTGGTCCCCGGGGGATGATAGAGAATAGGAAAGCCTGGAGGAAAGTTGTTCATGGGATCGCAATGGGTCGGACATATTAGTTTGCAACTAACAACAACAACAACAACAGATATATGGAGACCCACCACCAGAAAGAAAACTAATTCATGATTGTTCAAATTAAAAAAAAAGGGGACGGGGTTTAGGTGTAGTTCAGGGGTGGGTTCTACTTACCTTTACTACCAGTTTGCAATGGGATCGCACGCGTGCTTCGCTCGCGCATGCACATGCACAGATTGCCAAGGACGACATCTGGGGTGGTGGGCGGGGCTTCCTGCTGTTTTTACTACCGGTTCTTGCGAACTGGTGCAAAGGGGGGGGGGGGGGGGCAACCCACCACTGGTGTAGTTACATGCATATTCTTCTCAAAAATATCTTTCCCATTCTGAAACTGACTTATCAAACTGAATGGAAAGATTTTATATATGACCTTTTCACTCATAACTTTTTCTGGACTTCCTACAGGTGATGGGTGAAGTTGGGGTGAAGCTCATCAGTACCCATTATACCCTTCTTAATATAGCATGTCTGTTTCAAAAGAGATTATGTGATAGAGGTTTCCAATAGTATCAATACTTTTATCAGAGCTCTTACCGGAGGGGAGTTCTCGTAGATGTTCGTACTGTAGGGGAGATTGATAAAAATTGGATCCATATCTTGTACATCTGTAATGGTGATTGCAAGATTGGCCAGAGCAGACAAGGGCTTGGTTTTATCCTGATCCTTAAAAATGTATAAAGAGAAAATATTGACATAAATGTTAAGTAAAATTCAATAGACAATAAAACGCTAATTACATCTACAGATGAGGAAAGTCTTCTGTGACCCAAAGCTTCCTTTTTCAGAATTACGTTTGACATTGAATGTTAAAAACTGACAACACATTTCTATTTTACACTGGAAAGAGGTGGAAATTGTAGGGTAAAACCTAAAATGCATAGTTTAGTTTACTTTATTGTCATTGCATCTCATACAACGAAATTAAATGCCATTCTCAGTGTACAGTATAACTCTAAAAATAAAACACAAACACACGTCCTTCACATTCTATACAACTGAACTGAAAACCCGATATTGCATTAATATTGCACTATAGAGTAAAATTCAATATAGTTACTGAAGCTGTTTTTCAGCCTATTTGTCCTTGTTTTTAGTATTCTGCACCGTCTGCCAGATGGTAATAGTTCAAAAAAAGGGTGCCCAGGATGAGATGGATCTATAAGAATGTTTTGAACTTTCTTAAGATAGCGGGAGCTTATAAAGCTCTTCCAAAGAGGGGAGAGGGCAACTAATGATCCTCTGGGCAATGATGTTGATCCTCTGGAGTGCTGTGTTTGCAATATAGAGAACCCTGTCAAACTCCTCTTTAAAATACAATGCAAAACCCAGCCATTCTGGATCACCAGGTCTGATAAATGCTTGTCAATCAAGAGTTGCTCACTCTTGGTTGACAGAATCAACCATTCTATTATTTCCACAGTGTTCTAGAATTGAACCTAAGAAACTATATTTTACTGAGGAGAGTTGGTTGGTTTTCTTTCACCCACAAAAAGCTCTGCCAAATTTCAGACAGAAACTGTTTTTAGTTATGCTATTTTCAAGGTTTGGATCTCAATAATAATTGGACAATGTTTAACAACGGCAAACAACTGTCAGCTATCCTAGCAGCCTTCACCACTAATATAGCTGCATGTCTTTTTATTTCTTTTAGAACTATAGCATACCATTTTCAAAATCTGTCAAATGCTATCAAGGACAGGATGAGAACACTTTTCCCCCCTAATTATAAGCCACAGAAAGAGAAATTCATTTATTCTGCTAACTGAACGATACTTTCTAAGAGATCTAGAAATTCCTCCTTGCTTTAGTAGAAGTGCTATGGAACCTGATGAATGTTTGAAGTATTCAGTGTTTCAGTACCGAATTAAATTAAATTCATTAAATAAACTACTTGTAATATTTTACTGGTATATCTTGAATGCAGATTACAGAAAACCTTAATGTGAATTAAGTTGGCTGGTGGCCATATAATCTGATTTTAAATTTCCTCTTGAGATATATATGGGTTGACTGATTATTTAGAAGAAACAAAAATGTGGGGTGACGATGTTTCTAAGAGTTTTATGTGGTCCAAGGTTGTCCCTAAACTTTAAATAATGTTCAAGGTCCTAACTCAGTTAAAGCTCTGATTTTTATTTTTATTTTTTTTTAAAAAAAAACATGCTTAGATCAACATTTCTCAATCTTGGCAACTTTTAAGATATATGGACCAATTCAATGGTGAAATTCAGCTGGCTCTATCCAGCTCATGTGATCCGGTAGCGCCGGCAGCGGGAGGCTCCGCCCACCTGCCCGAACATCATCACAACTCGTTTTTGACCCTCTGTGCATGCGTATAAGGCTTTGTGCATGGCTGGAGGAGGTGCACGCGAGCGTAGCAAGCACAAACATGCTCATATTTGCGAACCAGTAGTGAAGGTAAGTGAATAGTACCCTTGGACCAATTCCCAGAATTCCCCAGCCACCCTGCTGGGGAATCAGCAAATCATACAGAAAGCTAAATTAAAGAATACTAATTAAGGTCATCCTTAACTTATGACTGATTATGACAGATCTCTCCAGAACTAAGACCTGGTTTCAACATTCTGATGGCTGCCCCCACCTTGTGGATCGCATTTTGTGCAGTTGGGCAACTGCCCACATTTACAACCATTTGCCGCATCCTGCAGTCATGTGACCACAATTTATAACATCTTTTGCTGGAAACTGGTTTTTACATTCAGTTTTTGGCAAAAAATGTACACTGGGTACAATATGTCTGCGGTGTCCCCTTGTGGATTGATGCAAAAAAGGTTGTAAAATTGGGCATGGACCCACTTAACAACCAGTATATTTTGTGAGTGCAATTCCAGGCTGAACTGCTGTTATAAGACTACCTGTATAATATTCATCTAAAATGCATGTATGAAATGTATTCATCTGCAGCCCCTTCAATTGTTCAAGAGAGAAAGAAAAGGGGGGTGACTCATACTCACTGTGGCATTCACTTGCAGCTGATAAGCCTGTGTGACTTCGTAATTCAGTGGACGAATAACTGATACAATGCCACGGCCACTGTCAATGGTAAAGAAGTTGGATGACGGCTGAAAAGAGTAAAGCACGCTCCCTCCTGCTCCTTGGTCTGGATCCGTGGCATTCACAATGAAAATCGGAGTTCCCACTGGTGTGTTCTAAAAAAAATAACCAAAAATACAACAGTAAGTAAACTCTTTCCCTAGAATCATCTGGTTTTTACTTTTTAAAAAATAAAATCAATGATTGCCATACTATGATCAAAAGTGTAAAAATGAATCTACTGGGCTTTAGGTGAGCCCTAGCAGATTTAATCTTTAGCAACAATTATCACAAAGGCCCAGAATTAAAGAAATGTAATTATGATCTGGTCTTGTGAAAACAGAAAAACAAAAATTACATCATTGTGACCTGTCATTTATTGTTTGTTAGCAAACCCTCCCCCCACCCCATTAAAATGACAATTCTATTTAAAGTTTTAGTTTGTTTCAAACGATTCCAGTGGTATGACCTTGACCTTGTATATGGAAAATTGTTTCTTTGTTTTTTAATTTTTTTTGAAGAACAAACAAACAATATAAACACAACTATGAAGAAAGCGTGGGTGCCTGGCATTTAATTATTACTTTGGTACTTTTCAAATAAAACAATTCATATCAAAATAGATTCAGTGGATAAAGGCTGAGTTTAAGACTGCTGGAGTCTCAATACTGATTAAGGTATGGTAAGTTGGACTATATAAGTAGAACCTGGACATCTTAAATACATGGATAATTATGATCAGTTCCAGGAATGGGAAGATAATGAACTTTATAGATTACAAACCTAATTGATAATGGAAAAACTATATCTACTGAATGTTTGCGAAAGAAATGATTAAAAGTTCCAATTTGGTTTCAGATGAAACACAATATTTTTTTCCTCAAAGCTGATGAGGTCTTACCAATTAAAGATGGTAGCAACATTTGAAGAATGTTTCAAACATTCTTTAATTAAAATCAAATAATTTCTTCTGCATCTCTGACAACTGTTGCATGAAACACATCAGTTTCCCCCCACCCCCAAATGCTTAGAAGTATAGGGAGGAGACTTGAGATTTTAGAAATTTATTGTTTTATCACAAAAGAGGTCTGTAAAGAAATCCAATTCAAACAGTCTTAACTGTGAATATAACCACCTAATGCTTTTAAGACATTATATTTGCTGAGATTTTATCCAGCCCAAGTCATGCTCTGCTACCTCATTTTGTTGGGGTGTATGTGAATAAGTGAAGAACCCTTAGAAATATGTACAAAGAGCACATACTCCCAACAGAGTCACCCAAGGTGTGAAAATCATCCCAGCTGTCCATCTAAAGCAAACAAGTATCTACATCAGGCATTAGAGATATAGATGCTAAAATGTCAGATGCAAAAAGTCAGGGATCAGGATAGAGTCCAAAAATACTACAAATTCATTTCATTCACAGTAAGAAAAGATTTGAAGCTATTTCCTCCTTCTTTATTCAGTCAATAAGAGTAAAAAGACAAGTAGGTTAGTTCAGAATGAGCTCTAAACTTTTAGACTTTTCTTAATATGAAGGAGAAATCAATATATGTTACTAGCCTTGTCAAAATAACAGTAATCTTTGCCACTATAGAAAGTGTGCAATAATCTAATTTATGTACACAATTGTGGAAACCTTTTGGGAAAAGTGTATTTTCTAAAACTAGCTAATAACACTACTTTTTTGGGAGTAGTATCATAAAATTATATATCAATGGAAAGATAATTTAATCAAGATTGTAATACAATAACTTTTATGAAGGATTCACAATTAAAATAGCAGTTACAGTATAAAGAAGAAAAGTGAAACATGTAGAAAAAATGAGATATACAAAAATTATCATCGTAGAAAAAATGAGATATACAAAAATCATCACTATGTCAGTTAATACCTTGTTGCATAACATTTAGCATGAATTATGCCTTACAATTTCTTCCCTTGGAGTGAACCAAGTCTTTTAGTTCTGCAGCTGTTATAATATGAAACCAAGATTGAATGATGGCTTCTATTAACTGGGTTTTATTGCTGGGTTGCTTCTGACTAACAAGTGTCTTTAGTCAGCTCCGTAGATTTTCAATTGGGTTAAGGTCTGGGCTATTCCCAGGCCATTTCAGTAGTGGAATAGGATTATCTTGAAACTCCAAAAATATATATATATATACAGTGTTATTACCCATCATACCTCAAAAATATACTTTTCCCAAAACGTTTCCACAATTTTGGCCACTACTGTACATGTCAAAAAGCACATCTACAAAACAGGGAAAGGTTTTATTTAAGAAAATATTTCATTTAATGACGACAATCATGCTTATTTCAGATTTTTAAAAATTCCTGTATTCCTAGAGAGGGGGCCAAAATAACATACTTTATTTTTAAGCCTTTCTCTGTGTCTGCTACAATACATTTCAGTATTAAGAATAACAGCTTGAAAATACCTACCATAAGTAAAATCTACATAAAGTAAAGAAGTTTGAGGAACAAATGTTTAAAAATCTTGCAGCATGTAAATCTTCTAAAACGTATACAAATCACCCTTCTCTTCATTTCAAAGACACACAATGCAGATCAACCACTGAAACTAAACAGGCTTGAGTTTTGTATGTGACCTATCCATCTTGTTCAAATGGGGTTTTTTTGTAGAAAAGTGTGCTAGAAATATATGTAGACGTACAGACATAGACAAACGTCTTACATCACGTCAGATGCATTGCACATGCCATTCAAGAAAGGAGACTGATATATATTGGAGATTATTTAGACTATCTACCAAATATCTCAGATGGTATCAGGAGTGTAAGGAATACAGCTACTAATAAGCAGGAGGTGGGGGTGGGTGGGGAGGGGGGAACTATACCAGGCAGAAAAGATGGAAGTTGATGCGTTGCAGTCCGTCATTCTTCCAGTCTTCCTTCATCCAAATAGGCCAGGGGTGTCAAACTCAAGGCCCACGGGCCAGATGCATCCTGCGGGGTGTTTAGATCTGGCCCCTGGGGCCACCCTAGAAACAGTGAAGGACCGGCCCACAGTGCCTCTTGCCAGTGAAAACAGAGCTCAGGAGGGCTGTGCACAGCCCTCTTGAGCTCCGTGTTCACTGGCAGAGTGCTCAGGCCACCACAGGCCCCCCAACACAAGTGCCATCAAGCTGGCCATGTTCCCCTGGCCACGCCCCCCTCTGTTCCGTCCCCCCCCATCGCTCCCTCTGTACAACCCTGATGTAGCCCTCAATGAAATCGAGTTTGACACCCCTGTTTTAGCCTGAAGGGATTAAGTCTCTCACAAAATGGTACTTCATACTGTCACTTCAAAGGCTTATAACTAAATTCTTTTACTTTGACTCTGCTAATTTTCCTTGACAAGATCTTTATCTCCAGATGTGCTCTATAAGCCTCTATCTTGAATTGTTCTCTCTCCAATAGCCAAGTGACTACAGAAATAAACTAATGGCAATTTCTAAAAAAGTAATTAGAAAATTTGTTTTTCTTAGTGAAATAGACTTTTCTTAAAATGGCCTTAGGATAAAAACTGTTTAAAATCTGAATTTTTAAACTTTTACTAGTGCTAACATTTGCAGAAATTTCAGCTGCTTCTTTCAATAACATTCTAAGTATTTTTTTAACCTTTGCAGGATCAATTTAAGCCAGCTAATTTCTAACAAAATTGACTTAATTTTTAAGAAGTGCTTATCTAGTTTTTTATACTTTATTCTGTTGGATTAAAAATATTACAGATTAATGGTTAATAAGAAGGAAGGGAAATGCATAAATGTAGACCATTTAAATGATATCTTGCAAGGTGTGATAGTAGTTTTAGAAATACTTCCAGTAGCAATAATATTTAGAAGACCAAATATGCACTTAGTTAATATAAATCATCTTTTAAAGTATTCCTTTAATTACTCTCTTACACATGAAAATCTATTTGTACCACTTAATGTCTACAGCAAAAATAAAGAATATGATTTTCCTATTATATATGTGACATACATAGAAGTTGAAATATAAGGCTCTGAAAAGAATGTCTTTTGCAGGCCAATTTTGCAAATTTCATTGAGGAGTGAGGTCTCAGATATTTTTAAATGTCAGCAATTGAGAGACACTATTTGATAGGCAAGATTATTCTGATTTCTGGACTTACCCAAATGCTATTTGGCCACAACTTTCCTTTTTATTAATATTATTATTAAATTTTGAGATCACCTAAATCCAAAAAGACTCTGGTTCGCTTACAATCATAAAAAATATATTATGAATACAAAGACAAAAAAAAAAGTTACACGAAGACAAAAATCATACAATACCAAAATCACCAAGGAGCTCCACATACACCCTAATCTCAGGTCTGAGTGCGGCAGATCTTCAAAGATTTAAGGAATATTTTCAGTGTAGGAGGCTGTTCGAGGGAGTAGGTGCTGTGACAGAGAAGGTACTCTTCCTTGATCCCACAAGATGGCAACATTTAATTGAAGGGATTCAGAGTCACCCGCTTTGCCTAATTGTACCAGGTGGTCAGGTAACACAGGAATAGAATAGAATAGAATAACAGAGTTGGAAGGGACCTTGGAGGTCTTCTTGTCCAACCCCCTGCTTAGGCAGGAAACCCTACATCACTTCAGACAAATGGTTATCCAACATCTTCTTAAAAACTTCCAGTGTTGGAGCATTCACAACTTCTGGAGGCAAATTGTTCCACTAATTAATTGTTCTAACTGTCAGGAAATTTCTCCTTAGTTCTAAGTGGTTTCTCTCCTTGATTAATTTCCACCCATTGCTTCTTGTCCTGCCCTCAGTGCTTTGGAGAATAGCTTGACTCCCTCTTCTTTGTGGCAGCCCCTGGTAGGTACTCCTTGAAGTAACCCAACCCTCAAAGAAATTCATAGATTATGACCCATAACTTGAATTGTAGCTGAAAGCCAACTGGCAACCAACATAGGTCACAAAGCAATGATGACATATAGGTGTAATGAGAGATGCCAATTGCTGCCTACCCTGCTGCATTTTGAACCAGCTGTAGCTTCCAGATGGCATTCAAGGGCAACCCTATGTAGACTACATCGCAATAGTTCATTTGTGAGATGATCAGGGTCTGAATGGTCCTCTGAACAACCTCCTAGTTGAGGAAAGGGTAAAAATGATGCCCAGGGTGATCCTGAATCCTTTGTGCTCAACCTTTGAACAAGGTTTATAATATTTTATTTTTATATATGTCAAACCCGAAAAGCTTATTTGCTTTTCAGGAGAACACAATATTCAATAGTGACCAAAAGTAAGTTTTTCTATGCATTTCTATTTGCCGGGTCTCAGTAGCAAACCGCAATGGTCAACATCTACCAGTGAGAGAAAAAGAGGGTGGTAACAAAAGATTTGGAAAAATATTTGTTTAAAAAAAACCTAATAAGTATTCACTTATGGAAGCAAGTAAATGAAAGAAGCAACTTTAGGAGTATATTCCGAGAGAACATTAACTCCCACTGGAGAAGAGAAATAAATAAAAAAAAAAGACTTAAAATGGATGCCTAACATCAAAAACATCATCAAAAAAGCTCAACAAAGAATGTTCTTTCTGCGCAAACTCAGAAAGCTCAAACTGCCCAAAGAGCTGCTGATTCTGTTTTAAGAGGAATTATTGAGTCTGTCATCTGCATCTCCATAACTGTCTGGTTTGGCTCTGCAACCCAACAAGACAGACACAGACTTCAGAGGATCATTAGAACTGCAGAAAAAACAATTGCTACCAACCTACCATCCACTGTATACTGTATACTGCACGAGTCAAAAAGAGGGCTGTGAAAAAATTTACAGACCCCTCACATCCTGGACATAAACTGTTTCAACTCCTACCCTCAAAACGACGCCATAGAGCACTGCACACTAGAACAACTATCACAAGGACAGCTTTTTCCCAAATGCCATCGCTTTGCTTAACAACTAATTCCCACAACACTGTCAAATAATTTACTAAGACTGTATTGCTACTATTCTTCTCTTCCTTACTAGTATCTATCTCTTCCCACTTATTACTATAACCATGTTGCTTGTATCTTTCAATTATATTGTTTTTATTTCTTTCCTAGTATGATTTGATAGCTTATTAGTAACCTTGACTATCACTAAATGTTGTATCTTTTTATTCTTGATGAATATATTTTATTCTCCTTATGTACACTGAGAGCATATACACCTAAGACAAATTCCTTGTGTGTTCAATCACACTAGGCCAATAAAGGATTCTATTGTATTCTATTGTATTCTATTGTATTCTATTCCATTCCATTCCACGCCACGCCACGCCACGCCACGCCATGCCACGCCACTCCACTCCACTCCACTCTATTCTATTCTAAAAAATGAATGAGGAAGCAGGATGAAATGATCTTGTGGAATAAGAGTTGATTTTGTGCTGTTGCAACAGTTAAGCTTGCCAAGTAGGATTCATGTTCTACAAGGCTGAGCAGGGGAAGCAAAGTAGTTGATCATCTGTTCCCAATTGCACAACCAAGATAAAACCATCAGCAGTAAGACAGTTCCAACTGAAAGAAAACAGCAACATGACCAAACAAGTTTAAAAAAACAATCCTTCTTCTACTACATTCCAGCTCTGCTACAGTATGCTTTGTCATCAGTGAGGCCTTCTTTGGAGAGGTGTGTGTGTTTCCAAATCATGTCCAATCAATTTAATTTACCACAGGTCGACTCCAGTCAAGGTGTAGAAACATGTCAGCAAGGATCAAGAGAAATGGGAGGCACCTGAGGTAAATTTCAAGTGTTGCTGCAAAAGGTCATAAATACATATGGCAATGTGATATTAGTTTTTTTCTTAATAAATTTACTAAAATTTCTAAAATTCTGTTTTCACTTTGACATTATGGGCTACTGAGTGTAGATTAATGAGGAAAAAAACCGAATTTCAACAACTGTAGAATCAGGCTGCACATAACAAAATTGACAAAAGTGAAAGGGGCCTGAATACTTTCTGAATGCACTATACATTCATCAATAACAATCATATTACTATATGAACGAGAGATCGCAAAGGTGCTTTTTCAGGAGGCAACTAGACTTTCTGGTTTTTCTTTGAAGATGTTTGAAGCTTGAGGGGCCTGAGTGGTGCAGTAGACTAAGGCACTGATTAACATACAGCTGCCTGCAATGACTGCAAGTTCAAATCTCACTAGGCTCAAGGTTGACTCAGTCTTTCTAAGGTAGGTGAAATGAGGACCCACATTGTGGGGGCAATAAGCTGACTTTGTATAAATATACAAAAGTATGAAGGCTATTGCTTAACGCATTGTAAGCCGCCCTTAGTCTCCGGAGAAGGGCGGCATATAAATCAAATTTAAATTATTATTTTTTTTAAAAAAGCTTCTTGGGTGAGAAGTGAAACATCTTCAAAGAAAAACAAGAAAGTCCAGTTACCTTCTGAAAAAGCACTTTTGGCACAGCCATCACTTGGATGACTAAGAATCTCCATAGGTCAGGTGAATAGAGAAAAAGTAAGTTATGTATTTTGATATCTTGTTCATGTACACAAAGCATCTCATTCAAGCAATGCTAAATAGGCACCCCAGGAAGCATAAACCTTTTTTCTTAGCACAATACTCTATGGGTAGGATCAAGGAGACCATGAGTCACTAAGTGTATTAAACAACACATTTTTAAGGATAAGAAGTTCTGAGGGTACTGTACAACTTACGGCTTATAAAACACATATCTCCTTGTAATAGGTTACATTTTAAAAAACAAATAATTATTAAATACACTGCTGTGCTCGGGTTAGTCTGAGTTGCAGGGGGATTTGAACTGGTGAGCTGCATTGCTGTTGTTCGGCTTCGCGTTCGTGGTCGTGCCACATCTTCATGGTGGGTGTCAGTTTGCTTCATGTATGGATTGGAGGGGTTTAAAGTGGCCAATGATGCAGCTGTGGTCTGGCTTCTGGTCTGTGGTCGTGCCTCATCATCGGTGTGGGTCTGGGTTTTCTTTTTGCATGGAAGTGTGGTGGTGATATCCTGTGTGGTTTTTGTGAGTGTGGGTCTGGTGTCATTCTTTGTGTTAGGGACTCGTTTGTCAATGAGGATGGGTTTCCAAATGGCTGGTAGGCGGGAAGTATCATCTCGTTTATTCATGCTGTGTGGGCGTTTTTCTATCTCGATGGCTTCTCTGATTATTCTGTTGTTAAAGTGTTCAGTTTGGGCGATAGTTCTGGTCTTTTTAAAGTCAATTTCATGTCCTGTGGCTTTAAGGTGTTGGACCAGGGAAGAAGTTGGTTCCTCTTTTCTGACTGAGTTCTTGTGTTCTTCAATGCGTGCACTTATTCTTCTGTTGGTTTGTCCAATGTATGTGGTGGGGCAAGTGGTGCATGGGATTTCATATACTCCTTGGTTTTCTAACTCAATTTTGTCTTTGGGGTTTCTTAGGATGGTGGAGATTTTTTGGTTTGTGCAGAATGCTGTCTTGATGTTGTGTTTGTGGAGGATCTTGCTAATTCTGTCTGTGGTGCCTTTTATGTATGGGAGGAGGGCGTTGCCATTTTCTTGTTCTCTGTCCTGGATTTTAGTGGGGGTTTCTTTTTGGATTAGGTTGCTAATCTTATTTCTTTGGAATCCGTTGGATGTTAGTACATTAGTGAGAGTGTGTAGTTCGGTTTTTAGATGTTGTTCATCAGCTAAGCGTTTTGTTCTGGAGATGTGTGTCTTGGCTACAGAGTTGATCTGTGCTGGGTGGTGGTGTGAGAGTGCATGCAGATAGCGGTTTGTGTGAGTTTTCTTCTGGTAGATGATGTGTCCTAGGAAGCCATTGGATTTCTTGTAGACTAAGACATCCAGGAAGGGAAGTTGGTTGTTAGTTTCTGTTTCCATGGTGAACTGTATTTTGGGGTGTAAGCTGTTGAGGTGTATGAGGAAGCTGTCCAGTTTTTCTTTCCCATGTGGCCAGATTATGAAGGTGTCATCTATGTATCTGAGCCAAAGTTTGGGTTTGTGATCAGATTTTTCTAGAGCTTGGGTTTCAAAGTGTTCCATGTAGAGGTTAGCAATGACTGGTGAGAGGGGTGATCCCATGGGTGCTCCTTCTATTTGTTTGTATTTTTGTCCATTATAGATGAAGTATGTGTTGGATAGGCAGTGGTTGGTCAGATCTAGGATGTGCTTGGGGGGGTTGTATTTGTTTTGGATAGCTGTCGAGGCTTCTTTGATTGGCACTTGAGTGAAGAGGGATATGACATCAAAGCTCACGAGTAGGTCGCTGGGCTGTAAGTTTTGTTTCTTTATGATCTCTATGAACTGGAATGAGTTTTTTACGTGTGAATTGATGGATTCTGCATAGGGCTGTAGTTGTTTGGCGAGAAATTTGGCTAGGTTTTGTAGAGGTGAGCCTATGGAGCTGACTATGGGTCTAAGTGGGGTTCCTTCTTTGTGTATTTTGGGGAAACCATAGAGCTTAGGGCATCTGGATGATTTTTCTCTGGGAATGATTCTTTGCTGGATCTCTTCGCTGATGGGGGAACTTTTATTTTGGATCTAGTGGTTTTTTCCAGGTAGGTGGTGGGATCTGTGTTTAGGGGTTTATATGTGGAGTCTTGGAGTAGGTTGTTTAATTTGGTTTGGTAGTCAGATATGTTCATAACCACTGTGGCGTTGCCCTTGTCTGCTGGTAGGATTATTATGCTGGTGTCTTCTTTCAGGTTAAGTAGTGCTGTCTGTTCCTCTTTAGGTAAGTTGGTTTTGGGTGGCTTGCTGGTGCAGAGGATATTGGTGACTTCGAGTCTGATTCTGTTAGCGTCGTCGGGGTTGATTTTGGTCAGGCTGGTTTCAACTCCGCATATAATGGTTTCAGTGGGGATGTGTTTGGGAGCGACTGCAAAGTTGAATCCTTTGGAAAGGACATTGGTTTCGGCTTTGGTGAGGATCCTATCTGAGATATTATGCACTGTTTGTTTCATGTGTGGCTGTGAGGGGGGAGGGGTTTGTTTCTGGCGTTCTTGTAGTCTTTGGAGTTTGTGGTGTGTGTGTCTGTCTTGAGGGTGGTCTGTGTTTCAGCTCTCCAGACGGCGAGTTGTTTAGATTTGTCCCAAAGTGCAGGGTGGATCTTGTTGCTGAGTTTGAGGTGAACTGTGAGGTCAAATCCTCCTGCAACTCAGACTAACCCGAGCACAGCCAAGCCCCCACCCAAACAGAGCACACCCCCATCCAATCAGAGCACAGCCAACCCCCCCATCCAATCAGAGCACAGCCAGGCCCCCAACCAATCAAAGCACACCTCCACCCAATCAGAACACAGCCATGCTCCCACCCAATCAGCTCCCACCCCCACTGGCTGTTAAAAGGAAGAAACAGCTGCGATCACACATTGGTCCTGGAAGCACGAAGCCGAGAACACCAGCCTGAAGATGACGAATGAGACTTCGTCGAAACATTGCCAAGACACTTCCAATTTTACGTGGGAGAAAACCTGAATAACGAAAGACCTACATACAAATACCCGCAAAAACCTCAGAAAACATATATGTGTGTGTGTGTGTGTGTGTGTGTGTGTGTGTGTGTATGTATATGTATATGTATATGTATATGTATATGTATATGTGTATATATATTCTGTTCCAGCATTTCACTAAAGGTTAATATATACCTTTATCCAAATTGGTGGTCAGGAAGGCAATATTTTATAAAAATATTAATGGAACCTTTGCAACAGATCTGCTTATTTGGTTAACCTGGATACATATAATGCTCTTGTTATCTATAGTTAATTAAAGCTAGAAATGAATGCTTGGTCTCATATCGCTTCAAATAAATACTAGCTGGGATGAAAAGAAAAATATGTAAATATCTATAAAAATATACTTTTTAAATCGATTACATCCCTGTAGCAATGAAACTGTATGAAATATTTGCCAAGTTCATGGAATGCAGTCACAATTTTTTAAATGCCTTTTGATAGAATCTGGTCATCAAATACAAAACTTCTAATGGAATTCAAATCTATTTCAATGGGGAATAACATGCTATAATAGCAATAGCAATAGCACTTAGACTTATATACCGCTTCACAGTGCTTTACAGCCCTCTCTAAGCATTTTACAGAGTCAGCATGTTGCCCCCAACAATCTGGGTCCTCATTTTACCCACCTCGGAAGGATGGAAGGCTGAGTCAACCTTGAGCCTGGTGAGATTCGAACTGCCAAATTGCAGGCAGCTGGCAGTCAGCGGAAGTAGCCTGCAGTACTGCATTCTAACCACTACGCCACCAAGGCACAGGTATAATGAAAATATACATCCATAATTTTCCAACTTCATGCAGGAAATGCCATGAAGGAGCAGCAACACCTACAAATGTTTCCTTTTTAACATATTCATACTTCCACATATACCAATAATATTTTCCCTCTGTGTTAACTTCAGTTCAGAACTTCTTTTGTTTCAACTGATAATTTTACTCAGGCAAAGGGATCAGCAGTCCCAAAAATGGAAGCATAACTAACAGCAAATCTGTTTGTTTTCAGGCTAATGAAATACTTTAGTATGAAAATGAACATTACTGATGCATGTTTTTTGTATTCAACAGTTAGTACTATTTCATATCTTTTGTTGTAGATTCGAAACGTATTCCAAGTTGCATATAACACAGAGGGCTTTTATGTTGTGATGTACAGTTTTATACAGTATTTAGATTCGGCTTGCACTTAGCAGTGAAAAATTCAATGTAATCTGCTCAGACACGTTGACTTTAAAGAACATGCAAATGTATGTAAGCGCTCATTCAAAATTAAGTGCCCAAACGTTTTTTTAAATACTGTGGATAATCAAGAGAGATCATTTATCTCCCTATAATCTTCAGAGTAGTTCTTTCTCAGTGTTGGTTTTTCAATGTTTAGGATTTTTTTTTAATTCTTAAAGAAAAAAATAGTGAACATTTACATCCTACAAGTAAACTCAAATGGACCCATGATTTTATTGTTTAACAAGTCACCTCGACAAAAGGTACATTAGACTGTATCTCAGTGCTCTGAGAAAGCAGAACTAGGCATACTCCATATTTTTCTGTAAAAAGCATTTCATGTCTTCTAAACAGAGGCTGTCTCGTTCATTTGCCCTGAAGAGAAAACGCAGGTTGGATGATTTTGAGAAGAAAGTAGACAAAAAGATAAAGAGATTCTTCCACTCAGGGGTGATATGCTCCCAGTTCGGACTGGATCGGGCGATCCGATAGTGATTGTGGGTGGTGGTTCGGAGAACCAGTTGCGATGGCGGCGCGAGGCTCCACCCACTTGTCCGGGTGTTGTTACTACCTGGTTTTAACCAGGAAGTAATGTGTTTTTTACCCTCTGCCCATATGCAGAAGGTTTTACACATGCACAGAGAGTCTGTGCGTGCATGTCACACACACACGTGCATGCACTTCCGAACCAGTAAGGAAGGTGAGTAGATTTCACCCCTGCTTACATTGCCATTTTTGTGCTTAAATTGGCATGTTTCCAGAGCTTTTCTTGGCAGACAGAAAACAGGGTGACCCATATTAAGATAAGTCATGTCTAATTTGCCCTGAGTTAAGTACATAATGGAAGGAGGAGGCTAGACTTTTTTCTATGAGGCTATTTTTTAGTATGTACGGACAAGGATATTTGTATCTATCTATCTATCCATCCATCCATCCATCCATCCATCCATCCATCTATCTATATATATGTATATATATATATATACACACAAACAAACACACACATAGAGACAGAATGCAGGTAGGATATATGCAAACTTACATTGGGAGTCCTCGTTTAGCAACCACAATTGGGACCGGTCATTAAGTGAAGCGATCGCCAAGTGCTTATGGTTTTACTTCAGCTTTGTAGATGCGAAGATTGGTTGCAAAGTTACTTTTTCATCACTATGAAGGGACGTTAACCAAGACAGTGAGTCTGCTAAACAAAATCTAAATATGCATTCATGTACAGGAGCTTTTAAGCCCATAAATAGTTAAAGCTCTTGTCTAAAATACTCTAGATTTCCATTCCATTCATTTGATGGAAAATAGGTACTTGCCCTTGTCAAATTTTATCAGTTATATCAGAATTGAAAATGATGTCTTGTTTTACTAAATTAAAGTCTTAATCATAATCGAATGGACAGGCATACATATATTGAGGAATGAGACCACAAACTATTAACTGGACAGACAGAAGGCGATGTGCCAGGAAAACCGGAGACTTCCCAGTGTAGCAGAAGCAGATGAAGGGCACCGAGGAGGATCTATGATTGCCACAGATCTTTTCCTATCAACCAAGCTCTTACAGTAACTGAGGTGAAATACATCGGGAATTTACCAGCGAGGGTTAAATCCAGCGCGCAACTATCACAAATAAATTAGACATCACCAGCACATCAAAACAGCTAACTGAACTGAAGTTCAGTCAGTGTATAAAAGCATTTGGTAGACAGGTGCAATAAAGATTCTGCTTAAAGAATAAACCTGCAAGCCGAGTAGATCTGTGCTGTACTTTTAAGAGCGTTCCACCGTATCAAAATCATTTCACGGGCCACAAGCTGCAGAACACCTAGAACGCTCTCCGCTCCAGCAGTCGCATCCAGCTGGCCTAATGCCAAATGCCCATCTGTGTCAAGGAGAGAGAGCTTAAATCATGTAAGTTGGCTCTTCGGAAACAGGATAAGCACTGGATGGTAATAAAGATGAGGGCGCAGGGAGTTTGTTTGTTTGTTTTTTAATGAATTTTCCAGCTGCCCATTTTATTAAAAGCATCATAACACTATTTTTTGCTTTTAATTTTTAGTTAAACTCTTCAAGCCTTCAGAATCAAAGTACACCATTTCAAAACTATTCAATAATCTGAACAGACTTAAGATAAGTGTTTTTGTTCAAAAAAATGCTCTTTAGGACGATCCCCTTTGTTGTGGCCCGCCAGCACCCAGCGGATCTGGCAGCAGATTCGGACAGTGAAGAGGTTGGGGAGGAACATGGGCCAGTCCTGGAGTCTGGGGAAGGCTCTGATGAGGGCTCTGTGTCAGAGGCAGAGAGGGGGCCAGGGCCATCTGACAGTTATCAGCTGCCTTCGGAGTCAGACATCAGTGAGGCAGACGAACAGCTGGAGCCTGTTCCCAGTGTACGCATGCACAGAGTTGCCAGATGAAGCTAAAGAACAAGGGTCAACTTGGGAGTAAGGCCACAGGTGGATGATGAATGGCCCCTCCCAGAGGAAATAAAATAGGAGCGAAAGGGGAGTGGAGTTTGCAGGAGACAATTAGTTCATTCCTGCATTCTTGCCAAGTATTGTGGTATCTGAAAGATATCGGCCTGGCCACTCTCCAAGCCTGATAAAGGTCAGTGATTGTGAAGTATCTTGAAAGACTGTGGGAGAAGAAAGACTTTGCTAGAGAGGAATTCACTGTAAATTAAATAAAAGGGTTTTTTGTTGAGACAAGGAGTCTGCTTTGTGGTTTGGGGAAGCCTTGCCTCCATAATTCAATACAAGGTTGGAAAAAATTTACAGAAAAGGGATTCCAGCTTCCAGGAGTCAGTCAGTCAGTCTGTCTATCAATTGGCAGGATAAGTCTGCAAAACCAGGACAGAACAGGACTAAGTTGGGTCTGGAAATAGAAGCCTGGGAAAGAAAAATAATGAAAATGTTTAGGATCTGGTCAGGGGCTTTGAAGATTTTTTTAAAAAAATGAGTTCATGGTTAATAACTGACACATGTGATCTTGCAACAAACATATAGGTGAAGCAGAAATTCTCCAGGTATTTCTGAATTGCAAGACTCTTTCAAGCCAATGAAGATTCTCAATCATCGAGGTAGAGTTGACTGAAAGTTGAGTCATGGCAACTGGCCTTCCTTCCTTCCTTCCTTCCTTCCTTCCTTCCTTCCTTCCTTCCT
>WNWU01000021.1:8179977-8238387 GCA_012654045.1 Ptyas mucosa | reverse complement strand
CCTTCCTTCCTTCCTTCCTTCCTTCCTTCCTTCCTTCCTTCCTTCCTTCTGCCCTCCCTCCCTCCCTCCCAATATTTCAAACCAAAAAAGAAAAGAAGTCCAGCTGTCAAGACTCCACTTCCAGAAGACTGAAAAGCCCTGATATGAGGAATTCCTTTACCGCTAATTTTTTATTTAGTTTACTAATATTTACTAATCTTGCGAAGCTTCTTCTCCGGTAATATTGTACTGCAAACTAGGGCATACAAAACCTTTCCTAGACCAATTCTCGAATACAGCTCATCTGCCTGGAACCCGCACTGTATATCTGACATTAATACAATTGAGCGAGTCCAGAGGTATTTCAAGAGAAGAGTCCTCCACTCCTCCGCTCGCAACAGAATATCTTATGCCACCAGGCTTGAAATTTTGGGCTTAGACAATTTAGAACCACGCCGCCTTCGGTCTGACCTAAGCGTAGTACACAAAATTATCTGCTACAACATCCTGCCTGTCAATGACGTCAGCAACAGGGTGGTCAATGCCTGGAATACACTACCTGACTCTGTGGTTTCTTCCCCAAACCCCCAAAATTAATTAATTAATTAATTAATCAATTAATTAATTAATTTAGTTGCATTTCTATGCCGCCCAACTCCCAAGGGACTTTAACCTAAGCCTGTCTACTATTGACCTCACCCCATTCCTAAGAGGTCTTTAAGGTGCCTACTGTCCCTGTCCTACTGTCCCCATTTATCCATATCCATTTCCTGTATTCATAATCATGTTTATACTTATATCTTTTATCTTATACATGCTTGACAAATAAAATAAATAAATAAAATAAGTAAACATATAACTTTGGAATTTAGGTGAAGTATAGGAACCCAGGGTGAGTGGAGATGAGTGGAGAGAGGCTGAAAAACAGAAGATCTGAAAGAACCCTCATCTATCTATAACAGCCTCTTGCTCCTCCTGTGAGAATTTCTCTGAAATTTACTTCCCCTTGGGGGGAAAAAAATAAAAAACAAATCCTCATTCATTTCATCACAACCAGTAGCAGGGGAAAAAAAAAACCAATGAGGGCATTTTTCTTTGCCCAGCAACTCTCTATAATGCCACAAACCTTCAGTGATTTGGCACTTGCTATGTAACAGCCCAAATTTTGTTGATGACATTCCTGTCTGTGTCCCTAATAAACTTCAAAGCCTGTTTCACTGCATTCTCCTGCTAACAGAGTAGATCTGTAACCATACAGTCATGCAGGACCTCCATATGGCCCTTCTAAAGCAAAGTCATTCCAGAATGGACGTTGGGAAGCCGGTGCAAATGATTAGAATGCAAAAAGCACACGCATTGTACCAAATGCAAATAATGAGTAAACGACAGGCAATCTGGCTGAACAGCTGTCTGAAGGTCGATGAAATGAGAGACAGTAATGGAAATAGACTGACAAGCTTATATTGACAGGCTAAAACAAGTACAACATTCGGGTCAAGACAACATCCTTCCAGTAATTTTTTTCTATAATCAAGTCCAACCTATTTGGATCGTTAGACTTCAACGTTTAACTACAATCTGTATTTTCCCCTCCCCCACTCCAGAGGTCGAAATCATGCAAAGTACTACCCTAAGCATATTCAAAACTCTTTGCGTCACCCTTTAATTGCCAGAAATATTTAAATCCTATCAGAATCAGTTGTTCTGAAAATATGAGAAAGAAGATTTTAACAAATAATTTAAAATTGTATTATTATTTAAGGTTTAATCTTCAATTGGAGTCACAGTATGAGACTGGTAAAAATTTAATAGTTCCAAGTCCTAACCAAGGACCTAAGTGCTGTCTGATCGTTAAGGAGACATTTCCTAAAAGTGAGAACAATTAACCAGTCAAACAATTTGCTTTCAGAAATTGTGGGTGCTCCATCACTGAAGGCTTTTAAGAAGAGACTGGACAGTCACTTGTCTGGAATGATATAGGGCAGTGATGGCTAACCTTTTTGTCGTTGCATGCCAAAACCGGGGGAAGCATTGGGGGGGTAGCATGCATGTGTGTCCACACCCATAATTCAATGCCCCCCGTGCCCCCCGTGCGTGCGGGTACAGCTCCCCCCACTTTTGGCATGCAATGGCAAAAAGATTACCTGTGGGCCCGGTAGGCCCGTTTTTCACTCTCCCCAGGCTCCAGAGGCTTTCTTGGAGCCTGGGGAGGGAGAAAACGGCCTCTCCCACCCCCCGGAGGCCCTCTGGAGCCCAGAAATGGCCCGTTTCCTGACTTTCGGTGGGGCCGTAAGGCCCGAAAATTAGCTGGCGGGTGCGCGCATGCACTCTGAGTAGAGCAACGCTTGCGTGCCCACAGATATGACTCTGCGTGCCACCTGTGGCACGCATGCCATAGGTTCGCCATCATGGATATAGGATCGCCTGCTTGAAAAAGGGGTTGGACTAGAAGACCTGCAAGATCTCTTCCAGCACTTGCAAAACTACTAAAGGTGGAATATAATCAATCAATCTATCAATTTACATCATTCCAATTGTGTACTTCTGTCCTTTAAATTTTGTGCTTCCGTGCTTCATGTTTTAGATGGATTTATGATTCTCCCACCCTCTGCAAAATATGAGAAAAATTGATTTATTTCTTTGTGGGTTTTTTTTACAAAGTGCAATAATAGCATTTTGAAAATCTGTTGACTGAAGCAATAAGCAGTATTTCAAAAATAAATTGTATCTTTTAAATCAGAAAACTCCTGAACTGAAGTAATAACTGTGTATTCAAGCAGACTCTAGACAATCTTCTATCAGGGATGCTTTAATTTGGATTTGTGCACTATAATTATATCATTCTACTTGATGCACATAAGTCAGCAAAAAGAACATAATCATTGGATCGAAAAAAAGGTTCAGTAATTAATCAGTAATTTCCAAATCATCACCACTTTCCTTTCTTCACAATCATCCTCTCATTAATTTAGTTGAAAGACAGCTACTGCCTCAAGTCCATTCAGAAGGCTTTGAATATAGATTTGATTTCAGGTTTATTTTGAACTTTGGTATCTGAGAAAGTGCCTGAGAATACTGTGGATAGCAAAAAAACAAAAACAAAAGGATACTCAAACAAGTGAGTTTTCACTCAAGGCATAAATGAGTGGGCTGAAATTCTCCTACTGCACATTATACATAGACCTAAACTTTTGGAAAAGTCTACAGTGGATATAGGAAGTCTACACACCACTCTAGAGGTGTAAAAAAAAATAAATCAGACCGAGATATATCACTTCAGAATTTTTTCTATCTTTAACATAACACATAAGCCAGTGATGGCTAACCTTTTTGGTGCCGAATGCCCAAAGCGTGCACTTGTGCACAACCCCAAAATGCACTGTGAGCACCCCCTGTGCATGTGCCTCCCCCCCCACGCATTCGCCCTGCCCCCTGCTCATGTGCCCCACCCCTCCTCGCCCATTTTTGGCTTCCAGGTTGGTGCAGGAGGCTTTCCAGGCCCAAAACGGAGGGGCACGGAGGGGGGGTCATGGAGCATGGAGGGGGGGTTCGTGGGGCAGCCCCACACCCCGTTTTGACTTCCAGGGTGGTGCAGGAGGCCCTCCAGGCCCAAAACAGGGCACAGGGGACATGTGCATGCGCACAAACCCCCAAAATGCAATGTGAGTGCTCCAGTACATGCGCCCCGCCCCCACACATGCACATGCGCTTTCCCCCGCGCATGCGTGGCAGAGACCCGAAGAGCAGCTGGCTGGCGGGAAGTGCACAAACATGTGCAGTGGAGCTGGAATGGGGCAATGGGTGGCGTGCCCACAGAGAGGGTTCTGTGTGCCGGAGCCCTCTCTGCGGGCACGCCACCCATTGCCACACGTGTGTACGTGTGCCCTAAGTTCACCATCACGGATATAAGCTGTACAGTTCAATTGAAACAAACTGAAAACTTTTTGAGAAAAAATAACAACAAATAACTTACAATAACAGGGTTGCATAAAGATGCACACTCTTAAACTAATATTTTGTTGAAGCACCTTTGGATTTTATGACAGCATTCAATCAACATGGCACATCTTGCCTTGGGAAACTGCCCACTCTTCCTTGCAAAATCCACTGTTTAATAGTGGGGAAGGTGAAAGGAAAGAGGACAACCAAAAACAAGGTGGATGGATTCAATTATAGCAGCAATGGGTGTCCTGTTGGAAGTCTTGATAGATGGGGTTTGGGAATATATCATCTCAGAGAAAGTCTGTCTATGAGTCACTAGGAGCTGACAGTGGCTTGATGGCACATCATCATCATCGTCTCTTTTCTTATTTCCACTTATCTATCAGACTTCTCTAACCTCACAATAAATCACAGATCTCTTGAGAATTCACAGCTTAGCTTGGCATTTCAAGCACTTGGCAGAAATTGCATAGACACAGCTCGACCGGATAAGAATTGCAGGTAAGAATAAAGCCAGTCATACAGTAGGTCACTGCCAGTAGAATAATATAAGTGATTTTCACACCTCTAATGGTTCAAACTCATTTTCCTCTGTTTTTAAACGTTAAATCTTTCTTTGCCAGCTTCTCCCATTAATTCTTCTCCCATTAATTCTGTCCCACCTCTGTGAAGATTTTGAAGTATTACCCTGAAGATGGACACTGTTCTGACCTAGGATTCCTTAGAAAGTATAAAGCACAATCTTAGTCCCAACAAAACCTCTTTTATTTACATGGCTGTGAATTATTGTCATTCACAGTTCACAAGGCTTCACAGTCTTTCAAGGGAATGTTTATAAACACCCACCTTAGCTCCCTTGGAATGCTGCCAGAGAACTAATTGCCAAACTCAGGGCAAGGCCAAACTTGGCACAGACTCAAACATAACTTTTCAAAGCTTGAACTGACCAGATGAACTAATTACTTCCTGCAAAAGCTGACGTCCCGTTCCCTCCTCTTTTATGTCTTATGGGAAGGGCCAATCATCTCCAAGCCTTACTCCCAAGTCAACCCTGTTTTCTTAATTGTTCTTGTCTTCTGGCAGCTCTGCGCATGCACACACTGGGAACAGGCTCCCACTGTTCTTTTGCCTTGCTGATGTCAGACTCCAGAGACTCTGGAGGCAGCACATAACTATCAAATGGCCTTGGCCCCCTCTCTGCCTCCGATGCAGAGCCCTCGTCCCCAGCCCCCTGGGGAAACAGACACAGTGCATAATCCATTTCCATAATTTCTTTCCAACATTTTGTTGGGTCTGCAATAATAAAAAGGATTATGCTAGAAAACTGGGGAAAATGTAATTCATGATTATAATCTTATGGGTAGTTGTATTTCAGGTAGCAAAGACAATTATATTAATCTCTGAAGCAACAACTAGGGCTGTGCCAAGGCCCAGACTGGAAGCACCTGCATATAGATCCTGTCAAGTACTTCTTAAACCAGGGGTGTCAAACTCAATTTCATTGAGGGCTGCATCAGGGTTGTGTTTGACTTCGAGGGGGCACAGGGGGCGTGGCCACCTTGACATCACTCGTATCAGGGCGCCTGTGGTGACCCAAGCACTCTGCCAGTGAAAACAGAGCTGAGGAGGGCAGTGTGCAGCCCTCCCAAGCTCCGTTTTTGCTGGCAGAGGCACCGCGGACCGGCCCTTCACTGTTTCCAAGGTGGCCTTGTGAGTCAGATCTAAGAATCCCATGGGCCACATCTGGCCTGCAGACCTTGAGTTTAACATTCCTGCCTTAAACAAAATTGGTCTCCTCCCTCACAGACACAGGTACAGACCCACACACAAACACACTGGGAAAGATCACTGGGAGCAAATGGCAGCTACACAAAAGCATAAAAAGATGCAGCTGCTTTAAAGGATTCTTGATAGCAGTTATTTGCCTGCCAATATGGCTTTTGATTGCAGAGATCTACACAGCCCCAGAAACTAAATTCATTATGAAGGAGGGAGAGAGGGAAGTATTGATCTTTTAAGATAGTCTACAAGTTCTCATATACTTTGAATAAACAAAGTATCTCAACTAAAAAATAATGAGTTGCTCAGAATTCCCAGCAAAATGCTGTGACTGTAGGAGGGCTGAGCCCAAGGGAGGGGTCAAACATGTCATGATTTCCTACATGTCCACAAGAGATCTAAGTCCAGCTCACCTTGAGTGCCTCTCTTATCTCCTGCTCGTTTCTCTTGACCATTAGTTGGTCGGATTCTTATAGAGAGCTGACGCTTGCAATACATCTTTATACTCATTTGAACTGTCTGAATGTTCTGATGGTCCTTGATAGTGACAAGGTATTACAGGTTAAAGTGGTAAACAAAGTAAACAAATAATTAATTACTTGTGTTAACTTGAAAGATTTTAGACAGCAGCTAAGATAACATAATACCTTTAGATAGAAATTCTAAGATCCGTTTGTTTAATCGAAAAGGGGTAGGAGAGGGAATTTATTTATTTATTTATTTTTATTTTATTTATTTGTCAAGAACATATTAGGAGATATATATATGTGTGTGTGGTTTTTTTTCTTTCTTTTTCGTAGGTTTTATGTGTATTTTTCTTTAGCCAGGTTCTACATACGTAAGCCAAGATTTTATGCATCCCTAGTTCAGTGAAATCTCATTCACTAGTTTTGGGGCTTTTTTACTTCTAGCAGCCAGCAAGCTCTTTGCTGCCTATTGGGAGACTAAGATAGATCTATTTCTGCCTTATAAGGTAGATTGTAAATTGTATCTTTACGGGGAGGATACATGAGATGAGGGTGTGGCTAACTGATGACGCCTTATAAGGCAGAAATAGATCTATCTTAGTCTCCCAATGGGCATCAAAGAGCTTGCTGGCTGCTAGAAGGAAAAAAAAGCCCCAAAACTAGTGAATGAGATTTCACTGAACTAGGGCTGCATAAAATCTTGGCTTACGTACGTAGAACCTGGCTAAAGAAAAATACATACATACATACATACATACATACGTGTGTGTGTATGTATATGTATATGTATATGTATATGTATATGTATATGTATATGTATATGTATATGTATATGCATATGCATATGTATAAGCATGAATTGAATACATAAAATAGATACAATAAAGGAAACATTAGGATAGGGACAGTAAGCATGCTGGTGCTCTTATGCCCGCCCCTTACAGACCTCTTAGGAATGGGGTGAGGTCAATATTAGACAGTCTTAAGTTAAAATTTTGGGGGTTTTGGGATGAAACCACAGTCAGGTAGTGTATTCCAGGCATTGACCACTCTGTTGCATGAAGTCATATTTTCTGCAATTGAGTTCGGATATCTCATCCTGTCCAACTCTTATTATGTATTCCAATATGTGTATGAATAAACCCATCCATTAAGATTTACCCTACAATTCAGACTGACTGCTATATCTTATCATACCACTAATGACTATCTGTAAGTTTTATTGCAACCTTTCAAATAAAAGAATAATCTGCAGTGAACTATAAAGAAGGCTTGCAACCCCACTGCTATTTAGGCTTTTGTCTCTTTGGCATGTGCTACCACTTCTGTTAATAAATCAATTTCTGGTTCGATGAATGTAATTCTGGTCTCCTGTTGAAATGTGTGCTTAAAAAAATTCTCCTTCTGTGTCTATGCCAGTATTTTTCAACCTTGATAATTTTAAGATGTGTGGACTTCAACTCCCAAAATTCCCTAGCTGCACATCTTAAAGTCAGCAAGGTGCAAGAAATACTGGTGTATGCTAACACAATACATGATGAAGTTTACTATCGAGTTGCTCTGCCTTTGACAGTCCTGCTCCTAAAGTCACCAAGGCTGTTGGATTTCTGCATTTGGGTATGTAGGTGTATCACAAGTGTGATTTTGTCACCAAGACTCTTACAGACCACTAAGAAGAGTACTCCCACTGGAGGACTTAATTTAGATTGAGTTGCTACTGATTGATTATCATATTGTGGGCTATCAATGCCTGGTCTGGGAAGTATCCCCACCACTGGTTTAGAGATATACACTGTAAATGAAAATTTGAACATTACTGTACCACAGACATGTTCTGTGAATCATGAATGCCTTATTTGCTTTTATTTGGAACACTATATAAAGCTATTGCAGGGGAGTGGTGCGGTGGCCTAGAGGTGGAGCTCTCAACTCACAATCAGGAGGCTGTGAGTTGGTCCTAGGTAGAGGCCAGTGGTGGGATTCAAAATTTTTTACTACCGGTTCTGTGGGTGTGGCTTGATGGGTGTGGCAAGGGAAGGCTACTGTAAAATCTCCATTCCCTCCCCACTTCAGGGTAAGGTTACTGCAAAATACCCATTTCCTCCCGATCAGCTGGGACTCGGGAGGCAGAGAATAGATGGGGGCAGGGCCAGTCAGAGGTGGTATTTACCAGTTCTCCAAACTACTCAAAATTTCTGCTACCGATTCTCCAGAACTGGTCAGAACCTGCTGAATATCACCTCTGGTAGAGGCAGATATTTCTCTCTCTGGGTACAATGAGAATATATCTGCTGAACAAAACTTTGCATTGGCAACAGGAAGGACATCTGACCATTAAACACTGCTACAGGGTGAAATCCAGCAGGTTCTGACAGGTTCTGGAGAACCGGTAGCGGAAATTTTGAGTAGTTTGGAGAACCAGAAAATACCACCTCTGGCTGGCCCCCGAGTGGGGTGGGAATGTGGATTTTGCAGTATCCTTCCCCTGTCACACCCACCAAGCCATGCCCACAGAACCGGTAGTAAAAAAAAATGGATTTCACTACTGCTCTGCTAGCTCCATTCAGCTGCCCAGACTCCACCTCGTAAGGGATTATGAGGTCATTAAAAGATGATGATGATGATGACTATAAAGCTATTATGGGGATGAATAAGCCTTTTCCCCCCCATTTTCACATAGAAACATAGCAAATAACTCCTGTTTGGAATTTTGCCCAGTCTAAACCTAGATTATCAATTCAACATCATGAAGAATTTGCCATCTTCCTCTAGACAAATTAAAATTAGTTTCCCTCCAGCTCTAATTCAAGATTTGTCCATGGAGGATTCCAGAATGGTGCTTTCTCTGAGTTTTCTGGCAGGTCTCTTCAGAAAAACCAGAAGAGGTCTTGAAGCAGGTTAGGTCCTTGTTAGTATGTTTCTTCATTGCTTTTTTTTTTTTTTGCTTCTTTGAATTACTCTTAGCTCTTGTTTTGAAGAAAGTTAATTGAACAGGCAATGTATTATCAATTTCAGGATTATCTCTCTGTATTTGACATTATTGTTATCATATACACAGCAATGTGAAGTCACAGCTACAAGTTCTTCAGCTGATGTTGGCCTTCATAGGCATCACATTTCTTCTCAAGAACCTGGGAATCTAGGAGTTGTGATCCCAACACCTGTACTTAAATCAAATTTGTATGTAAGCCAAAAGTACTTATACAATAATACTTTAAGAAGTATTGCATAATGAACTGGAAACTATTGTGTATTTCACTTGAACAGTGGTGTATTTAACTCAAATTTTGTTATAATAGGGCTCTGTTCTTAACTATGGGTAATCCTTAAACCAGGGCATTCTTGCTGTATAACCAATTTGCTTCTTAAAATCATGAAGTGCCTAGATGCCTATTTATACAGTGGACATCACACAAAAATGAATTTTTGATAACAAAAAATACTTCCATTCCAGCCTTTAAACAATACTACTTGTATTATAGGAAACATGCCCATATAGTTCTTCAAAATGTCTTCAAAATTAATTCCCTGATACACCCAACCCAGTGTGTTATCAGCTGATATGATCCTGCTTCTAATGATGATAATGGGAGTATACGTTTTTGAATATGCATTCTTGAATATTCATAAACTCTTTGAAAAAGGAAAATATCCAGCAGGTCAAAAGAATTTTTGGAGAGCATTATAGGGCCAACAGGGAATGGGATTATTACATCTCTTTGTATTTACATTTTGAAGATGTTGGAGAAGGAGGAGGTAACGAAAGCTGAAATGTATTTATTTACAGCCAATGACTAGCAAAGCAGTGACAACACTAAAACAATATCTAAAAGCAGGCTCAGATACAATACAATAAAAACAACAAAACCCTAAGGACCTGGCAGTTAAAACTTACATGTTTAGAAAATAAGCACAATGTAAACAACACAAAACAAGAGCAGGACAAAATAGATAAAGTAACAATACATTTAAAGTTAAATAATGAAAAAACTACTTCATCATATCGTTCCAAAAATAGGACATCTTAAGCCTTATTGCAATAGCTGTTATAGCCCTCAACACTGTCAAACTATTCACTGTCTGCATTACTATTACTATTAATCTTCTCATCCTTCCTATCACCCATTTCCTCCCACTTATGACTGCATGACTGTAACTTTGTTGCTTGTATCCTTACGATTTATATTATTGTTTCCTGATTGCTTATTTGTACCCTATGACTATCATTAAGTTTGTGTCTTATGATTCTTGACGAATGTATCTTGTCTTTTTATGTACACTGAGAGCATATGCACCAAAGACAAATTCAATCACACTTGGCCAATAAAGAATTCTATTATATTAATAAGAACTGAGCAATATGAGCTCACGGTGAACATGGTGTTTCAGTCCCTGAGCAGGAAATCAACCACATTCCTTATTCTGAGCTTAAACTTTACAACAGAGGTGTCCAACCTTGGCAACTTTAAAACATGTGGACATCAACTCTTAGAACTCCTCATGTCTACAGTCTACAAGTACAATTCCTTTACAGAAAAGCCAAATAAAATAGTGAAAACCAGAAGTCCATCTTTTCTTGACCTATCCCATCATTATTTATTTATTTATTTATTTATTTATTTATTTATTTATTTATTTTTCAATTTATATACCGCCCTTCTCCCTGAGGACTCAGGGCAGTGAACAGCCAGAATTAAAAACATACAATACAAATATTAAGAATTAAAAATACATATAAATTTGGCTCCAATTTTAAAAATAACAAACCAATTTTAAAAACGTCTAAAATTACTTCCTAAGCCAGCCCGGCTTGTTGGAAAAAGTAGGTTTTAAGGGCACGGCGGAAGGCACTGAGGTCTTGAGTTCTCCTTATCTCAGGGGGCAGCTGGTTCCAGAGGGTAGGTGCCCCCACAGAGAAGGGTCTCCCCCTGGGGGTCACCAGCCTACATTGTTTGGCTGATGGCACCCTGAGGAGGCCCTCTCTGTGGGAGCGCACGGGTCGATGAGAGGTCATTTGTGGCAGTAGGCGGTCTCGCAGATAACTAGGCCCTATGCCATGGAGCGCTTTAAAGGTGATAACCAACACCTTGAAGCACACCCGGAAGACCATTATCTATGTCTCCTAGTACTTCTAAAACAGCATTATCATGTTTTGGAAATCACAAGAGTGGAATATCACTGTTTGAGGCATGAAAAAAATATGTTTGTCATAAAAACTCCCTTCCCCAGAAAACAATAACAACAACAACATCCAAATCACATGCATGACACCATCCTTTCCACTCTGCCTTATTCCCTCATTCACAACAGCTGTCATCCAGCTGGAAAACTTTTCTGGACTGCCAATTTAAAAGAACAGATTTAAATTTCCAATTTTGCCAATTTAAAAGAACAGAGCACAAAAGGGCTTTGAGACCCTTAGAGGCTGGGAGCAGTTTAGCTCTACATTTGCTCTGAATAGAAAAGCATACAAATGCTCTGGTTTTCTCAGGTCTCTGTAACTAAAAATGAAACAACAGAATAATAAGAGTTGGAAGTGGACCTTGGAGGTCCTCTAGTCCAACCCCCTGCTCAGCCAGAGAACCCTACACCATTTCAGACAAATGATTGTCCAATCTCTTAAAAACTTCCAGTGTGCAGCATTTACAACTTCTGGAGGCAAGTTGTTCTACTGATTAATTGTTCTCACTGTCAGGAAATTTCTTCTTAATTCTAGGTTGCTTCTCTCCTTGATTAGTTTCCACCCATTGCTTCTTGCCCTACCTTCAAGTGCTTTGGAGAATAGCTTGACTTCCTCTTCTTTGTGGCAGCCCCTGAGATATTATGGGATATGGGATATTATAATTGGAATGTAAAATGATAAAGGGCATAAATTAATGAATGAATGAATGAAAAAAGGGATGAAACTAAATTAAAATGAATGAAGCAATGAATAAAATACCTATGTATTTGTGAAACTAAGATAAATAAGCAAAGTAAAACTAAGAGAAAGGAGAAGAATATAAAAGTTTGCCATGAAGATGGACTGTGCCCATGGAATTCATCCGATAAACTCATAGAATATAAATGAATGGATGTAATTGTGTTTGAAATGTTTAAAATGTATAACAGAAAGTATAAACTGGTGTCATTTAAGCTGCTCTGGATGCATATAAATCTAGGAATTTATATGTGTAAAGGTAAAGGTTCCCCTCACACATATGTGCTAGTCATTCCCGACTCTAGGGGGCGGTGCTCCTCTCCGTTTCAAAGCCGAAGAGCCAGTGCTGTCCGAAGACATCTCCGTGGTCATGTGGCTGGTATGACTAAACCCCAAAGGCGCACAGAATGCTGTTACTTTCCCACCAAAGGTGGTCCCTATTTTTTCTAGTTGCATTTTTTAGTGCTTTTGAACTGCTAGGTTGGCAGAAGCTGGGACAAGTAACGGAGGCTCACCCCATTACGCAGCACTAGGGATTCGAACGCTCAACTGCCGACCTTTTCTATCGACAAGCTCAGCGTCTTAGCCACTGAGCCATAAGGGAAGCGTAAGATCAGATGCTGATGGGGGTGGAGGTGGGGGAGAGATCAAGCCTTTTGTGGGTTGGCCCTCATCGACTCTACTTTTTCAGCTAAATTTTTCGTTTTCTTTCCTCAGTGATTTTTGGCCAACTGTATGTACTCTTTCAGTAAGCTGAATTAAAGTACAGGAAAACCAACAGTGATTTTCATTTACAGTTATAAAGAGGATAGATTTTTTTTAAAGAAAAATCTAAATATTATTTTGGATATCGATTCATTAAAATAATGGTAGGCAACACACATAAATGCACATTATTTTAAATAGTTTCTATACATATAGTAAATATTTGAAGGCACCTGAATGGCTGCTGTCCGTGTATTGTTGAATTCATACAAGAATAATATTTCACTGAATACAATCCTATAAAAAGCCAAATAATAACTGCAGTAGTACAATTCCTGATTTCTGTATCCAGATTCAAGAATTGCCTTCAGAGTCATAAATCACAATGATGCAGACAGTTGCAACAATATTTACCTCTCACTGTTTACCACCTAATTTATCTCATTAGATAAGAAAATATAGGAATAAATATTAATTAACACATGTGTAATATTATTGACTTCCATCTATTTAACCTCTTTTACAAAATGAAATATATAGTGTGATACTTCAGCCTTTGAATTATGTTGTATTATTTGAAAATCAATGGGAAACACTTCTTGTTGCAAAGTAAATCAGAAAACTAATTGACACAGATAGAAACAAATATTTATAACTCTCCACTCCATTTCTTAATTCTTTTAAAAGTCTATTTCCAACCTTAGTAAAATACGGAATAGGCATCGACACGAAAAATCTGCCTGTTTATTCCTTTCTTTGGGTGATATGATCTTACTGTTTTCCACTATTACAAGATCACTACCATTAACAGCAGGAGAAAATAAATTTTGCAATGAAGATTAGAATCATTACTGTATATCAAATAGTTATCGTCTGGAATTTAATAATTTTCATAATATCTTCTGTCAATAGTATGCATTGCAGCATGCAGACCTTAATCAAAGCCACATATACAATGTATGAATTATGTAAAAGTTCATCCGATTGCTACTTTTTCGGTAGCCATATGTATTTATTTAACTCCATCATATTTTCCAAGGATTTATGGTAATGAATAATTCAAATCAGAATGCATAACAATAACCCAAAATCAACATAATAAGTCAATTCTTAAAGTCAAATATCAACAATCCAATTAAAAGTAATATAAATTGGATCCAAAGACCACTTATTGAGACTCTGATGCCTTCTCAATACTTCTCTTTTCAGGGCCATCCTGAAACTCAGGAACAAAGTCTCCTGATATTTAACCAAAAAGAAACATAATCCATCTGTCCTGATTTAAGAGAAACAATGCAGAAGAAGATTGTAAAAAGAAATTATAAAATAAATATATTCTAAGTAATATAAGAGACAATAAATATGATTTATTCTCTTTTCAATTTCTTTCTCTAGTGCACTCTATCTATCTATCTATCTATCTATCTATCTATCTATCTATTAATAAAATTTACTGGCTCCCCATCTTAGCATCACGGTACTTCTCTGTGGCTCAATGCAGCCATACTCAAAACAATTCATCCTGTAAGAAATAAAGGCTTAATAAAAATCTTGTAGGATTTAGTAGCTTTGCTAATACCATTACTGTATTTTTTGGACTATAAGAGGCACCGGACTATAAGAGGAACCGGACTATACAACGCACCAAGATTTCGAAGAAGTAAACAAGAAAAAAACAGTTTTTACCCTCCCCGGTCCCCAGGAGCACTCTGCAGGCCTCCCAAACCCTGTGTGTGTCCCGTTTTTCGCAAAAATGGTTTTTTTGGCAAAAGCAGGATGCGCAGAGGGTTTGGGAGGCCTGCAGAGTGCTCCTGGGGGCTGGGGAGGGCAAAAACATGACACGTGGGGGGGTTTAGGAAGCCAAAAAACGGACCCATTTTTCAGAAACATGGGGCCTGCAGAGGGCTTGGGAAGCCTGCAGAGGGCTCCTGAGGGCTGGGAGGGCAAAAACACCCATTTTTATGAAAAACAGGCCCATTTTAGCAACAAACGGGCCCATTTTTGCCTCCTAAAACCCCCGACGCGTCACATTTTTGCCCTCCCCAGACCCCAGGAGCACTCTGCAGGCCTCCAAAACTCCCTGCACATCCAGTTTTGGTGAAAAACAGGCCCATTTTTCACAAAAAATGGAACATGCAGGGCAGGATTTTGGGAGGCCAAAAATGGCTGTATTCAGTGTATATGATGCACCAACATTTCCATCCTCTTTTAAGGGGGAAAAAAAGTCTTATACTCCGAAAAGTACGGTACTCAAAGCTTACCCCTATTACGGTGCTTAAAGCCCTATAAATCCTTATCCAGAAGTCTTTGTTACGTTACACATTCGTTGTGCTCAGAAGACAGATTTTTGCTTAAATGGGCTTATTCCTCAACAGCAAACAGTCAGAGTGATCAGTCTGCACTGCAGGATTGTTAAAATGCTGAACAACCCAAGCATGAGGGGAATACCAACATTTAATGCAACTGAACTTTATCAACAGATTAGAAATGTTCTCTACTGATATTTACATACCGCCATGGATCTCTTTAGAGGTCAGAAATCTGAAGGCATTTGCATGATCTGGAAAGTCCTTTTTGGCATCAATCAGCTTAACTCTCCTGCAACTGGCTCTGCCTGCAGGTCTTCAATAAGATTCCAGGAAATCGTTTTGCTTACAAGTAAGTGATTCCTCTAGAAGTCTTAACCTTCCTATTACATTTTTCTGGGCCATCTAATCTCTTGTTAGCTCTCTTCTTCATTTTTATACTTAACCCTATTTCTCCATAGATCCTTTGCTTGCAACTTTATAACTTCACACTCCTCTTAATTATCCCACTCAATCTCCATTAATACTTGAAAATGCTTACATCGTATATTGCATTGTCAATGCATGTATGATTAATGAATACAGGTATATGGTAAAAATGATCAATTAATATCTGTGACTTCCAAAATAAGAATAAACAAATACAGGTTCCTGCAGACTAATAGGGACAGGGCAGGCAATTCAACACATGATGCTAAATCAAACCCTGGTGTAAACTGATAACTCTTCAGTAGCAGTCCTTGTCCAAGGGCTGATCCATATGTCCTGCTAATCTCGGTATGATAACCTTCAGGCGACCTACACTTCAGGAGGGCCAGAATGGATGATCTTATTCTCAGCCTAACCCTAGGATGCTGGGAAGGCAACCTCTTCCTGAGTTTTTCCCCTCTGCTGCCCTAAGCAAGCAGATCAGTCTGCCTGTTGTGCTTAATTCCATTCCCCACACGTCTCCATTTCCCTTGGTTGATGGGCAAGCCAATCCCTGAACCCAGTTCCTTTTCTACGCCTTCAATTGCTATTTCATGCCATTCAGATTATTGCAGTGTGCTCTACATAGGGCTACCCTTCAAAACCAATCAGAAACTGCAGCTGATCCATAATATGGCAGGTTGGGCAATTATAGACATAACTCATGACCCCGATGCAGTGGTGAAATCTAAAATTTTTTCCTACCGGTTCTGTGGGCGTGGCTTGGTGGGTGTCATGTGACTGGGTGGGCGTGGCTATTAGTCATGTGACTGGGGGGTTCGAAAGACAGAAACTCACTTTAACAATGTCCTGCTGGAGGAGGGGGTTGGACTAGATGACCTCCAGGTCCCTTCCAGCCCTGGATTGCTGTGCTCTTTCAAGGTATCCTCTGAAGCTGCATCTAGTGCCAGGTTTATGATCCTTCCTTCCTCTCCTTTTTCCCTCCCTCCCTTTCTTTTTCTTTCTTTCTTTTTCTTTCTCCCCTTTCTTTCTTTCTTTCTTTCTTTCCTTTCTTTCTTTTTCTTTTGCAGCAACCCCCACCCCCACTTTTGGCCTAGCAGGCCTCAGGGAAGCCTCCGGGGAGCAAAAATGGACCCCCAATAGGTAGTAAAAAAAATGCTTTAAAAAGTTTTTTAAAAAGTTCTGAGGATTGCGTGGCACAGCTGATTGTCACAGCTGATTGTGGGAACCTTCCCCCCCCCAGCCCCTTTTTAAAGCATTTTTTAAATACCAATTGCCCAAACGGGTAGTAAAAAAGTGTTTTAAAAAAGTTAAAAAAAAAGTTCAATCAGCTGTGCTGCGTGATCGTGGGAATTTTTTTAAAAAACTTTTTTTTACTATCAGTTCGGGCGAACCAGTAGCATTTTCACTACTGATTCGGGAGAACCACCCCAAACCGGTAGCATTTCACCCCTGCCACCATGGACCTTGTCTCTTGCACAGGCTACATTAGCTACCAATCAGCTCCTAACTGCAATTCAAAGCACTAGTTGTTATCTATAAAACTCTTTATGGCGTAGGGGAATAGGATCTGGTTGAGATTACTTTCCTCCCATGGTTGATAGCAATAGCACTTAAGACTTATATACTGCATCACAGTGCTTTACAACCCTCTCTAAGTGGTTTACAGAGCCAGCTTCTTGCTCCCAACAATTTGGTTCCTCGTTTTTACCAACCTCAGAAGGATGGAAGGATGAGTCAACCTTGAGCCAGTGAGAATCGAACTGCAGTCAGCCAGCAGTCAGCAGAAGTAGCCTGCAGTACTGGATTCTAACCACTGTGCCACCACCGTTCATATGCCATCTAGTAGGGTCTCACAGGGCAGATATACTCCAGGTTCCATCTTTAAACAATATCATTTGATGGGATCCTGGAATCCTGTTTTTTCTGTTGCAGATCTGTCCTCTGGAGCAGCATTTTCCTAGAACTGACATGTAGTAAGACTTATGAGAGAAAAGAACTAAAGATTCCCTGGCTGGAGAAGCAAAGGGATGGCAAGAACTTCATCTTGACTAGGCAGATTATTACAAGTATCATTTACTAAGGAAGCTCTAGTCTAGTAGAAGGGGTATGGCCATGGAGATTCTCTTTTCTGGGTTAAAAAGAGTTGGGGGGGAACAATAATCTTAGGAAGTACAAGAATCTGGAAATCAAAATGCTTGAAAGCTAGACATTTTCAGGATTGTGGTCTTCAATCAGAACCAATCCAACATTTGGGATGTCCTAGGAGAAGCTTTTTGACATATCCCATTTCTATGAAGTGAAGAAGGCTTGAGGTTGAAAGATGTTGCTTTCAGGGACAATGCCTGATGTTGGGAACAGTCTCCAAGTTGGTACTTGCCCATTCTGTAATCGCTTTTGGAGAGATCCTAACAACGGAAGGCATTTGCTGGCTTAGTGGATATCATCTGTGGTTGAACAAGGCAAGACTACAATTGACCATCTTCTATTTTCCACCTTGGTAGGAAAATTCCACCTTAAGCCACTAGAGAAACTGTATCTCAAAATATGCTTTGATGAACTAATGTTGAAAAATCCAGCATAAAATATGCACCATTATTTCCAATTCAAAAGTGGAACTTCTCTCCCCCCCCCCGCCCCCCAGTCCAACTGTTTGCATTTATTGTGAATATTTCTATGTAGACTGATGAGTTAGAAGTTCTGACTCACAAATGACTTTCATTAAATATGTGTTAATGCAATGAATTCTAATGATAGCATACTGGCCACATCACCTCCATTCAATATTAATTGTGTGACACTTTATTTTAATGGAACATTAATTAGTATAGAATTTCAATGGAGATCTATATAGCACATCCATTAATACAAATGCATTCATTATCACTGGTGTAGTACAAGTAATGACAAATAAGTCTGTAACAGTAGGACCCTTCAAATAATAATCACGAATCATTAGGTACTGCATTAATTTATACTGTGTATTACTAATACATACACAGATTCTATGTATGCAGTTTTCTGTTAATACCATTTTGTATGCTTAGTAGTTTATTATTCTAAATTCCCATTTGTTGTAGTGGAGATACTTCCAGACACTGAAATGTATTGGCTATCTCTCTCTATCTCTCTATCTCTCTATCTCTCTATCTCTCCCTCTCTCTCTCTCTATCTATCTTTTGCTTACCATATTTTACTGTAAGGCATAAGACATAATAGAATATAATGTAATGTATTCAGAGTTTCAAAGCAACAATTATGATTAATGACATTTTTAAATAGTACATATTAACATATCAAAACAAACCCCTAATGTAGGTTCCTATCTCTCCATGACATTTCCAAGCAGATTTGGCATCTGGATACTGTAATTTCAGCTACTTTAATGTAATTTATTATGAAGCAAAAACCTAGGAACAGACACAAAACAAATAGAGTTGGGGGAAAACCAGTCATGGGGGTAACTTCAGAAGTTAGAAGAGAAGTTTTGAAATCTGTAGATTCCTCTCCCTTTAATTCTGCTATTTGGAAAAATAGAATTCCATAATAATTGAGCATCTGATTGACAAAAGCTGCCAGTCCTTGGTCATTGAATGTGGGTACAATGTCTCCCTTCCAAAGGAAGAGTTCCTGAAATAAAACATTTTACTATTTTTACTGGAAACTACTGGAAACTATAGTAACACTACATTTTAATAAGCAAAGTTTTTATTCGTTTTTGAAAAAAATATAGAACAGTACATCAGCTTAAAAAAAACAACAGAAGACAGGAAAATGAATCGAATTGATAAAAATTATTTAGACTTGGGTAACTGAAGCAAAGCAAGATAGCCAACATCTGACAAAGTGTGAATCTAAATATAAGATTAAACCTCATATTTTTTTCTTATTTGAAGATTTGATATATTGATTAGGACAGAGCAAAAAAATAATAACTCCCCTTATTGATAAGATACTTGTTCTTCAACATTGGAAAGATAAATTGATGGCTCCAATTATTTAATGGACTGGAAACCTGATGATACTGGCAACATAAAAATAATTTGCTTTAGCTGCAAACTCCTTATGGGTTACTGCGAGTTCCTTTATGGAAATTTTCTTTAAAATATAAACTCTGACTGGATATACATAGAGAGAGAGAGAGAGACAAAAACACGATATGCCTGTACTTCTTTTTAATTTATTCAGTTTTATTTAATAAAGGATCTTGAGAGAGATTGAATAACAAAATTAAAAACATTAAAAACATGAAGAACATGCATTTGGAATCCTTTCCAACACAGTCTGGATAAAGGAGACACCTATATTGTCTTCTGTGTAGCAAAGTCATGTGTTGCCCCTTTGTGTGTGTGTGTGTGTTTATTTGTTTGCTCTGTCTCTCCAAAGATTATTCAAGTGAAGCTCATACACACTACCTGATTTTGTATTATGTGTATATCTGTGTACAAGTATATCTAAAGTAGATGGGTGCAGAAGTGACATCTCTATGTGCAAATTTTGCTCTTTCTGTGGTTGCATCTATGCACATTGAGAACTCCGTGGTGAACTTCTTCCATTATGGGTCATGTGAATCCAGAGGGGCTTAGAATGGAAGAACAGCAAAATTCCAAGCTTCTGCCAAATTAAGTCTCTCTTTGGGATGCAGTGGGGACATCTTTTCTGGATCTTTTTTCCCCATGACCCCCTGTGCAAATCTGACCAGGGGTGGGCTTTAAAATTTTTAGTAAGAGGTTCTCTGCCTAGTTGCTGGGACGGCGTGGCCATGGTGGGCATGGCTACTTGGCATCCTGCACCATAGGGAGGGGTGGGTTTGCCCTCCCCGGGCTCTGGAGGCTTCCTTTGAGCCTCCGGGAGGGCGAAAACAGCCCCCCAGGCTCCGAAGGCCCTCTGGAGGCTGGAAACGGGCCTATTTCTGGCCTTCCCGAACTTCCAGTAGGCCCGTTTTTCACCCACCCCGAGCTTCCACGCATGCCCTGCACTTATGTGCATCCAAAACGGGCCGCATAGGGACTCCAGGTGGGGGAAGGGGTGGGTGGAGCCAGCAGGAGTGGGATTTGGGGGTTCTCCGAACTGCACAGAATCTTAGCTAGAAGTTCTCCCAAACCCCTGCAAAGCCTCAGCAGCCCACCCCTGAATCTGACCCATTTTCAAACTCGGTCTTTCTCTTGTCTCCCCTCACTTCAAATTTCATCCCATTCTGTTCTATTTTCAGAGGGCTATTCTGCTGATGTCCAGGATCTCTTTCATCACTTCTCTTTCATCACTTTTTTCTAACATGCCACTGAACTGGAAAGAATGGGCAATTATTGTATTTTTTCCCCCTTTAATTGTTTATTTAACGTGGAGATATCTCATTCAGGTTTCTTCAGGTTTGTTCCCTTGAATTACAACTATTGTTCAGGAAGAGCCTTTGTGGAAGCCTGAGAGGGCATTGAAAGGTTCAATACCCAGTTTTAAATCAATTTGAATTTTCACATTTACTTAATGCTTGTTTCCTTGTGTGTCATGATTCATCCTCGAAGGTGTTTCCCAGAGGAGCCAAGCCATAAATAAATCATTGATTTAGGTTTACAGAATATACGCACAAATGCAGAAGCTTTGATAGGGATTCAGGGTGAAAATTATAATTAATTTCAGACAAAACTTAGAGTTACTCTGTAGCTTGAAACAAATATATTTTCACACATGTTCTTCCAGGAATCCTTTAGGAAAACATTAACCTTTTCATTATTTTGGAGCTTTGATTTAAAATGAAAACAAGTATTTTTTCTACATTTGGAAAGTTAGTAAAATAAGATCATATGTGAGATCAAATCATCTCATATTTTGAGTAGCTACGAGGAGGTTTTTCTAAAATATGGATTCTTATGTACTTTGGTAAATAAGGATATTTTAATTATTTTGGATGGCAAAAAAATAATAATTTACATTTCTCTTCTTTTTAAAAAGTGATGAAGGCAGAGTAGAAAGTGAGGCTCACTGCAGTGTAAACCCACAGTTACTGTAAATGCATACTTGTAACCTATCAATATCTCGCAGTAGGATCCATGAAGGAAGGGGATATATAGCTCCTGTCATATAGAATATTTAAAATCTTCCCAAATACTGATGAAGTAAGTCCTAGTCCAAATCAAACGAGGGACATCTGAGTAAAGCGGGAGAGAAGGCCAATCTACACTACCTGTACACGCTACGTATAATAAATGACAATTTCAGTAAAACTCTTGAGTAACTCAAGAGTTATGCATGCAGATACACAAGAGACAGGCACCTTATCCTGTGTTTTGGGGATGGGAGCATACGTGCCACTCAAAAGGAATTAAGCCAATGTCCGGTGATTTTATAAAAAAAACTTTACACTGTTTTTGAATAGAATAGAATAGAATAGAATAGAATAGAATAGAATAGAATAGAATAGAACAGAATAGAACAGAATAGAACAGAATAGAACAGAATAGAACAATATAATTTTTATTGGCCAAGTGTGATTGGACACACAAGGAATTTTGTCTTGGTGCATATGCTCTCAGTGTACATAAAAGAAAAGATATGTTCATCAAGAATCATAAGGTACAACACTTAATGATAATCATAGGTTAACAAATAAGCAATCAGAAAACAATATCAATATAAATCGTAAGGATACCAGCAACAAGGTTACAGTCATACAGTCATAAGTCAGAGGAGATGGGTGATGGGAACAATGAGAAGATGAGAAGATTAATAGTAGTGCAGACTTAGTAAATAGTTTTGACAGTGTTGAGGGAATTATTTGTTTAGCAGAGTGATGGCGTTCGGGAAAAAACTGTTCTTGTGTCTCTTCATTCTGATGTGCAGTGCTCTATAGCATCATTTTGAGGGTAGGAGTTGAAACAGTTTACGTCCAGGATGCGAGGGGTCTGTAAATATTTTCACAGCCCTCTTTTTGACTCGTGCAGTATGTAGGTCCTCAATGGAAGGCAGGTTGGTAGCAATTGTTTTTTCTGCAGTTCTAATTATCCTCTGAAGTCTGTGTCTGTCTTACTTTACACTGAATAGAAGTGGCAGCTCTGACAAGGATGACAAGTACTGGTTGCCCTTAAAAAGTCTTACTTAGGATTTGCTTTATGCCCACACCAAACCATGCAGATGCTGAAAGTATTGCAAAGACAATGGAAAATTGGGTGTCTGTGATTCTTCACTCAGCCTCATGGAGCTACAGATTACAGATTAACAGAGTTGGAAGGCACCTTGTAGGTCATCTAGTTCAACCTCCTGCCCAAGCAGGAGACCCTACACCATTTCTGAAAAATGGCATTCCAATCTTTTCTTGAAAATCTCAAGTGATGAAGCTCCCACAATTTCTGAATGCAATTTCTGTTCCACTGGTTGATTGTTCTCACTATCAGAAAATTTCTCCTTATTTCCAGGTTAAATCTCTCCTTGAGCTAGTTAACTCTCATTATTTGGAGACATGTGGGCTTATGGGAAGACTACAGGACCAGCCACTGCTGCAGTCTTAATAATAACCTGTTGCTTTACTCTATCCTTTGTGGGTCAATATATGCCAAGTGAGGAGTCCTACTAAAAATGCCTATCATGCTGAACAAACCATGTTCCATTTCTGATCCTGATATATTAACAGCTTTGCTTCAATACAGAACACAAATTCTTCTTTTATATATATAAAAATGGCAGCATGTGTGTGTGTATGTTCCAGCATAACTCTGGAACGCCTTGAGCAATTTCAACCAAACTTGATACACAGATGACTTACTCTCTGGAAAGAAATACTGTGGGGGTAAGAAACCCCTAACACCCCTCGGGGTGTGTGTTCTGTTAAGATACAACCTGTTGTGTCTTAAAATGGTGTCTACTGTGCAGCACAGTGGGATTGCCATGGTAATGGCTTCACAGTACTCCACAAGGGGGCTTCCTCTGGTAAGGGGGAAAATCCTAATACAGAATTGGGATAAATAAATACCCGGGCAACGCCAGGTTACCAGCTAGTACAAAATAAAAGGAGTTTGAATGGACCTTGGAGATCTTTTAGTTCAACCCCTTGCTCAGGCAGGAGACTCTATACCATTCTGGATAAATGTTTGTCCAGTCTCTTCTTAACAAACCTCCACAGTTAGTGTACCCACAGTTTCTGGAGGCAACTCACCCCAATGATTAATTGTTCTCACTGTCAGGAAATTTGTCTTTAGTTCTAGGTTTCTTCTCTCCTTGTTTAGTTTCCATCCATTGCTTCTGGTCTTGCCTTCTGGTGCTTTGGAAAACAGATTGAGCCTTTCTTCTCTGTGAGAACCCTCCAAATATAGGAAGAATAATGTCACCCCAATTAGCATCTTCATTAGACTAGACATGATCAGTTCTTGCAGCCATTCATTATATCTTTTATTCATCTTTTGAAATAAAATGACTATCAGCAATCAACATTTGGTTGCTCTGCATTGTTGTGGCCCGTCAGTGGCCTGTGCAGCTAGTAGCTGATTCTGACAGCGAGGAGGCTGGTGTTGTGCTGCGCCAGAAGCCTGTGCAGCTGGCACTCAAGTCAGACAATGAGGAGGCTGGAGAAGATGTGGTGCCAGAGGCAGGGATTCAGCCAGGGCCTTTAGAACCTCCAGAAGCTCCCTTAAGTGAAGAGGACGAAGAGGAGGAGCCTCTTCTTGATGCACAGACGTGCAGAGCTGCCAAAAGGCAGGAGTGTTCCTCAGGAGGAGGTCTCCTCAAGGCTTGGGGCTAAACTGGCCACTCCCTTAGCCAATTTAAGGAGGAACGCCGACTGAAACAATTTGCAGGGAACAACTTCATTCACATACCTTCGTGTCTTGTCTTGCTTATCTTATCAGTTTCCTGCAAATTGCTTCTGGACATTCTGCCAACCATAGTAAGCTTTCAGTTATTATTCTTTGAATTCTTGGCGGCTGTTAATGCAGTTAATTAACAGCCGTTGTTGGAAAAGACTGGTTTATTTAGTAAACTAAGGTTTGAACGGACAGTGTGTGTGCTGCATTCTTTGGGATCTGTAGCTGGGGCATAACAATTGTAGCTTATCATCAGGCCTTCTTCTTTAGAAACTAAGGGACATCGACGGATCTAGAACTGGACTCCTCAAGTGTTTCTTGTTGCCTTCTACTCATATTCCCATTGCATTAACGTTCCCACACCATAAAGTTGTTTGAAACCAGCCTAGCATTGTTTTTACTTTGCTGACCTTAAAAGGCAGAGAATGTGAAGGAAACACCTAGTAAGCCGATCAGCAACCATGTTTCCTTCCCGGTGACCAAAAGGAGAGTGCAAACAACATAATTTAATGGTGTTTTGCTTGCTGAATTTGTACCAGCCATGGATTAAATAAATCCACCCAAGAAAATAAAATGATAGTTTCCCCCCTCCACCCCACCCCACCACACACACACACCTCCATTTAGAATAGAATAGCAGAGTTGGAAGGGACCTTGGAGGTCTTCTAGTCCAACCCCCTGCTTAGGCAGGAAACCCTACACCACTTCAGATAAATGGTTATCCAACATCTTCTTAAAAACTTCCAGTGCTGGAGAATTCATAACTTCTGGAGGCAAGTTGTTCCACTGATTAATTGTTCTAACTGTCAGGAAATTTCTCCTTAGTTCTAAGTTGCTTCTCTCCTTGATTAGTTTACACCCATTGCTTTTTGTCCTGCCCTCAGGTGCTTTGGAGAATAGCTCTCTTCTTTGTGGCAGCCCCTGAAATATTGGAACATTACTATCATGTCTCCTCTACTCCTTCTTTTCATTAAACTAGACATACCCAGTTCCTGCACCTTTTCAGGCTTGTGGCATTTTTCTGGTGGCATGAAAACTAGGCTGAGTTTGATGAGATGGAAAACTATGCAAGAGAGGGCCAACTGTAAAAACTGTAAGCAAAAGTACTGATTATGCTGCAGGGTGCTTTCCTGACGTTTCTCAGTTGTATTAAGAAGGGAGGGAAAGGGTTTTGAAGGTGAAATTATGGCAGTCCAGCAACGTTCTACCTGGGCACAGCAGGCATAGCGATGACCAAGGCTGCATGTTGACATAGTGGCTGAACCGGGAAGGGGCGGGAGCTAAGTTCTAAGCAGAAGCTCCTGGAGGAAGACAACAAACCTTTATATAATAGAGGGAAAGAGAGTATGAACAATGGTTATCTTGAACTCAGAAGTAGTAAAATTGACAGGAATTTCTACCAATGAGAAAGTGGACTACCCAAAGGGACAATTGAAGAGAAAATAGCAATAGTGTCAATAGTGTCTAAAAGATGCACCATATAATAGTGTGAGCTGTAAAGTGGTGCAAATAGTGGTTTAAATGCTCCACAGGTATTAATCAGTTAATCAATAAAAGGAGCTTTGATCTTCCCCAAATGCACTTCTGCTTCTATGCTTCCTGGTGAAATTGCTGATCATCTATCAATCTGTGGAGCCCTCGATGCTTTCTGAGCTTGGTTGCTTTCTTGCAGACATTTCATTACCCAACTATGTAATTTTATCAGGGTACTGAAACATCTGCAAGAAAACAACCAAGCTCAGGGAGCACCAAGGACCCCACAGAAAAATCCTGAGCTACAAATATTCTCTTTTATTGGTAATCTATTTCAGGACTGGGTGGGAACTTTCCCACTTTGTCTACTGTTTTTCCAAAACTAGAGTTTTTCTTAGAAAATCTTATTTTATTTTACTTTCCTAACACTTAATTGACTTTGAATGCAGTATTCAAATAATATTCATGGTCTTTTCCCCTTCCCTGTTTCCCCCCCCCCTCTTCACCAATAGATTTGGGGTTTTCTGCAACAGCTTTTCTTCAAAAATTTGTGATTAGGATTAAATGAGCCAAATGTTGTAGGACATAGTACCTTTTTTGCCTCTATTTTTGTTCTACGAAGCATTAATAGCAAAGGAGACAATAAACGGCAAATGTGATGTGTTTCAGAATAAACTGGAAAGGAAATAGCAAACCAAAGTCTCTATTAGAATGCTCTGCAAAGAAAATCCACCACAATTTTTAATGCCTTGGTTTCCCATTGCTTTTCCCCCCATTCTCCTTGCCTCTGAGCCCTGTTTCATTCAGCTTGTCAGACAAAAAGCACTTAGCACCAACTGTTATATTGGTGAGACATCCTTGCTGGTACATGTAATAATGACAAGCAGAAAGAAGAGGCTGACATGCCGGCTGCCAGTTTTATTTCATGTTATTATTATTCTGGGTAAAGCGCAGGAACAATGGATCTTGACCTGACAGCTGGGATTCAGCAGCTTGTCTTTTTCCCCCCTCCTCACTGTAACTATAACCAACAGGGTCTCTGATAGATACAGATCCTCAGAAGAGGATGCCAACCACTATAAAATGATGAATTTCTTTCAAACCAGGTTCCCTACTATGCTTAAAATCACCACCAACTGGATGTTAATCAGTCAGTTTCCCATATTGCAGTGGTGGCGTTCATTGTGACTCAGTGCTTTAACGTCTACTTTGAGAGAAGTGCCTACGCTGGTTCTGTTTAATTGTTTAAAACAGACTGATGATTTCATGATTATCCATAACAGAAGTGGTATTCAGCATGTTCTGACCAGTTCTGGAGAACCGGTAGCAGAAAGTTTGAGTAGTTTGGAGAACTGGTAAATCCCACTTCTGACTGGCCCCGCCCCCATCTATTCTCTGCCTCCCGAGTCCCAGCTGATCGGGAAGAAATGGGGATTTTGCAGTAACCTCCCCCTGGAATGGGGTGGGAATGGAGATTTGGCAGTATCCTTCCCCTGCCACTCCTACCAAGCCACACCCACCAAGCCATGGCCACAGAACCAATAGCAAAGACAATTTGAATCCCACCACTGATCCATATAGATCCACATGGATGTAATATTGATAATATTAACAGTATATCTTTTAAAATTATTTTGAATAAGACTGTTTTATAGGAAAAAAAACCAAACATAATTAAATCTTTGTTCATGGAGTACATTATGGAACATTCTTTATCCCCCCCCCAAATTGAGGTTAGCTCCATCTCTATTAATGTTCCAGAAGTCCCTCAAGATTTGGCTATGTCATCAGGCATGGGGGGGTCCCAGGAAATCTTGAAATGGCTCCATTGCTGTGCTTAAGGTTCACTCTCTTTTGTGCCTCGTGTGGATTTTTTACATTTTAATAATGACTGTTTTTATATGTTTAGAGTTTTTATGAATTGTGGTGTAATACCACTCAGAATCACTGTTTGCGAGATGAGGACCATAATAAATTTGATAGATAAATATTTCCTGCAGTATTCATTGTACTCTACATGGATTTTTTTTTTATCCTGATTATATAAAGCATAAGATTGCACAAAAATGATACAGGTCCTTTGGAATGGTTGAAAGCAAAATGTTATGCAAAACTGATAGACCTCTGTAGGCCTGGTCACTAATTTCCTTTTCATTCAAGGCATAAACACTGCAGGCAAGTAGAAGTTGAATTAATTTGCCTCCTAACAATCTTTTCCTCCTATTTTTATCCTTAATCTTGCTCCCAAATAAACAAATAAAAAAGATTTTTAAAAGTTGGTGGTCACCTGAACCTTCAGGTAGTTTGGAGGAGCAAATCTCAACCCAAAGACTGGTTTGGAATATTGAACACCTATCAAAAGCCTCTGTTGAACAGTTTGCAAGGTGGGACTGGCCAATCACAAGATGATTATTTCTGAAAGCAATGAAATTGTACTCATCATTCTCAGTAGCATCAGGGTGCTCTCTAACACCACAATTTATTACTGTCTTTTGTTTGAAGAAATAAGTGCACTTCACAACAAACCACTGGGCCATAACCACCTATCATTTTTATTTTCAACTGATGTCTATGAGGTCCATGATACCCTTTGACAATAATTTTGTTCTAATAAGCTGGTGCGGTATAGCATGCTGTCTTACTATTAAAAACAACAACAACAATTATTTCTGGTTTGCTTAGACATCCTAGCATAGTGTTAAAATATCCAGATGTTGAGGTGGAGGCAATATTGTGCCATATTAATATACTATACAGGGATTTCTCACAACTGATTTTTTTGGGTTTTTAATATTTCTGTTGCTTCTGTGCCTGATGAATAAATTGTGGCTTTATTATTTTTGAGAACAAGCATTTGTTTTCACAACCAATAAATAACACAAATCATATTTATCATCTTGCCTATTACAAGGTGTCCTGGAGAGTAACACTAAATTAATCTTGAAGCTTGTCGTTAAATACCAAAAATACCTCTGAAAATTGGCCCAATCTCTGACTTAAATTGGCCCAATCTCTGACTTAAAAGCCAAGCTGATCTTCAGAGTATCTAGTAAATAGTAAATAGTAAGTAGCTAAGAGCCTGAGTGGCGTAAGAGGCTAATGCCTCCTACCAAGGCAGCATTTAATATCCAGCTGCCTGCAATTACTGTGAGTTCAATTCTCACCAGGCTCAAGGTTGACTCAGCCTTCCATCCTTTCTAAGGTGGGTAAAATGAGGACCCATTGTGGGGGCAATAAGCTGACTTTATATAAAATATACAAAAGTATGAAGGCTATTGCTTAATGCATTGTAAGCCGACCTGAGTCTCCAGAGAAGGGCGGCATATAAATAAATTTTTTTAAAAAATATATCAATATCAATATAATTATAAAAAAGAATTAAAAACTGAAGAAAATTGTGAAACAATTAACAAAAAAGGTAAAGGTTTCCCTGTCCAGTCGTGTCTTACTTGAGGGCATGGCGCTCAACTCCGTTTCTTGGCCAAGGGAGCCAGCGTTGTCCACAGACATTTTCCATGGTCATATGGCCAGCCTGGCTATACACTGAAGGTACATGGATCTCTGCTACCTTTGATTGCCATTGGGTGTAAAAGGCACATTTTCATAGACATGTGAAACAGATTCGACCTCCATATTAGAACAGAAAGAAGTTCATTTTTCATAGGGGTAACTTGGTATTAACTGACATGGTGATAATTTTTGTATATCTTGTTTTTTCTATGGTGATAATTTTTGTATATCTTGTTTTTTCTACGTGTTTCTACTTTTCTTCTTTATACTGTAACTGCTATTCTAATAGCAAATCCTTCCTAAAAGTTATTGCATTACATTCTTGATTAAATTACCTTTCCATTGATATATAATTTTATGGTACTACTCAAAAAAAAAAAAGTGGTGTCATTAGCTAGTTTTAGAAAACACACTTTTCCCAAAAAGTTTCCACAATTTTGGCCACTACTGTATTTTTCCTGTTACCAAAATATGTAATTAAAAATCTGAGTAAATATACATTTATTTTTATATACTAGAACATGTAAACATCATTTATATCTTAAATATTAGAAAATATTTCTTTTCCCAACACTTTGCCCGTTTTCAGATAATTTATACAAATGAGTCAAAAATTTAAAACTGGTTAAAAATCATATTTTCATCAACGTATGATGGTTATTACAGCAGGGTTTGAGCAGATATTGTAAAGAGGGAGGAGGAATAACTTAAAAACCTAACTGGCAAACTTCTTCAAAAACTAAGGAAAGGCTACTTAAAATGCACCTATCAGGCTGAATCTTCTCTTTGTCTGTCTGGGAAATTCTTATAGTCCTTCTACCAAGCACTTCTTCCTTTAGTCCAGTTCTGGGAAAAACGGAAAGAAAGGTGCTTTGGATCTAAGGACTAAAATGCAGAACAAACTGTTCCAGTCCTGAAACACAATGGTTAGCTGTATAGTTGTGCAGTCTTGCACAAAGGAAAAGTTTTAATTAGAAATCTTCTGAAGTCAATGAAGTAAAATCCCTAAATATATAAAAAATGAATATGGGGAAAAGTGAAAAACAGAGAAAACAAAGGAAGGTAACTACAACATAGACAGAATTCTTCACCCCATCCAATGAATATGGATGTTCAGAACCTCCTCCTTCTTCCCCTCCCTCTCATCTCTCAGTTGGCAGTCCTTATATCAGAAGCCTTAGGACAGGGGTGTCAAACTCAAGGCACGGGGGTTGGATCCAGCCCACAGGGTGGTTAGATCCGGCCTGTGGGGCCACTGTGGAAACAGCGCTGCAGTGCTTCTGCCAGTGAAAAGGGAGCTCGCGAGGGCTGCGGGCGGCGCTCTCGAGCTTTGTTTTCACTGGCAGTGAGTTGCCGGAGGCCATCACAGTTGGAAATGGAGCTCAGGAGCCCGTTTTCGTTGGCAGAGTGCTTGGACCACTACAGGCGCCTCCGAGATGAGTGACGGCGCCCCCGAGACGAGTGATGTTGAGCTGGCCATGCCTCCTGGCCATGCCCCCTGCCCCCCTCGACGTCAAATACAACCCTGATGTGGCCCTCAATGAAATCGAGTTTGACACCCCTGTTTTAGGAAGACTGTTCCTAAAAAGTTACAGAAGCTACAGAGTCAGAAAGACAACCATGCTTATCTTCAGAATATGGAGAAAGGTTGCTTCCTAGTGTTTGTTTTTTTTAATAAAAAAAACTTTCTGATCTCAGACCTCAAATTCTATTGCTATTTCAATGTACCAATCCACCTACATAATCTGAACAGAATAAACCTTCTTTGATCTTCTCAATCTCATCAACAGCGAAATCCAAAAACATAACTTTCACTTTTTTTTGTAATCTAGCCACAGAAAAGCATCTTGGCTAACAGCTGTGACCCTTTCAATTCCATTTTGTTCCATTCCAAGTTCCCTTTTTCAACACCACAGTGATTGCTACCCCTCTTGAGTCTACTGATTAGAAGTGGTGATGCAGCTTTATTCCTTACACTTTACCCTATTCCCTCTATTATTAAATGTGCCTTTAGTTTGTTTTTAGGAACCTTTTAATCAGATGGTGCAATTATTTCCATCCTAACTCCCTTTTCTGCTCCCCGGATCTGCAGATATACCTCATCACCTACCAGAATCTAGCAAAGCTAGGTTTGCAGTACGGCATTAATTTATAACCTCTTCCTACTATTTAGAATAGCTGTAATAAAGCAGAGTGAATAATATAAGCTCCATCTAATATAAAATTGATTAAAATGTGCCGCCTGCTTTATCATGTTTCTGTGGTAACTCCAGAGAAGCAATGGTTGATTGTTCTTTGACAACTGGGAAAGGCTGTAACAATGAGAGCTTGGAAATAAAATCAGGTAATGTAAATACTTCCATTTTGAGATTTCTATTTCTTTTTGGGAATATAGTTTTGGACAGTTATTAAAAAAAATAATTCCCCCCCTCTAACCTTTTTGATATTCCCCTTTCAGTGAAGTGAAGAAGAAAGAAATAAAGTGAAAAATGCAAAGAAATCAAATATGACATGACATTAAAAGGAACACTGGAAAAAATGTTTGCAAATCACGGAAAGAGACATTGACAATTCCCATAGTTTAGCGCAGTGGACAGCTGGATTGATCATCGGTTCTTTAAATGCACACTTTATAAAAATACTGAGGGGGGCCAAGACCCCAAAAATGTTTGATTTATCTTTAAGCTGAACTGAAATTAACTATAATTATTATGATTACCTTCCAATTATGTATTTCACAATTTCCCCCTCAATTCACATTAAGAATTCTAATTTGTTAACCACTTTTTGGGTCTTCAGGAGACTTGATCCAAAACTTCTGGGGGCTGCATGTGGCCGTGAAACATCTGGTTTAATGGTTTGAATTACCTGGTGCCTACAATCTATTTAAAAATGTCTTCAAATGGGAGTTGAAGGAAACTGTTTAAAAAGATAAATATCAAAAGGCTATAAAACGATGTTTTGGTGAGCTGTCATTCTGCTGACTACTAAAATAACTTGGCTACATGTATGTATGTATGTATGTATACATACGTGTATGTATGTATTTAATACAAGTGTGTGTGTGTGTGTGTATTTAATCATTTAATTTAATCATATATATACACACACAATTAAAATATAAATTATGATTAAAATTATGATAAAAAGAAGGGGAAGGGAGGGAACAGGGGTGCAAGGGACTGAGGTGGGATCTGCTATTGGTCCATCAAACACCTCAGTGGTGAAATGTAAATTTTGTTACTACCGGTTCTGTGGGCGTGGCTTGGTTGGGAGGGGGTAATATGACTGAGTGGGTGTGGCCAACTTTTTTTTTTTACTTTTAAAACCATTTTTCTACAACCTCTTCAGCTGAAGAGGTTGTTTAAAAAATGCTTTTAAAGCCTCTGCCGATCCCAGCTGACTTGCCTGATCGGCAGAGGCTTTGTTTTTACTTTTAAAAGCATTTTTTCTATAACCTCTTCGGCCGAAGAGGTTGCAGAAAAAAATGCTTTTAAAAATTAAAAAAAAGCTTCTGATGATTGCGCGACTCAGCTGGGCAATGGGGGGGGGGGCAGGGATTTTTGCTACTTGTTCTCCGAACCACAAGCCTCCATTGCTACTGGATCGGGTTTCCCGGTCCAAACCGGGAGCATTTCACCCCTGAAACACCTCCAGTGTGATACTCTCCCACTGCGACCCCAAGCCAATTGGAACAGCCAAGTCTTCAGGTAAGGGGTGAAATCCAGCAGGTTCTGACAGGTTCTGGAGAACCGGTAGCGGAAATTTTGAGCAGTTTGGAGAACTGGCAAATACCACCTCTGACTGGCCCCAGAGTGGGGTGGGAATGGAGATTTTGCAGTATCCTTCCCCTGCCACGCCCACCAAGCTACACCACACCACACCACACCCACCAAGCCATGCCTGCAAAATCGGTAGTAAAAAAAATTTGGATTTCACCACTGCTTCAGGCCCTTATGGAAGATTGGGAGGATGGGAACAAATTGCACCCTAGGCTCAAGATGTTCCAAAGGGCAGAATCCCCTAAAAAAATTATTTTGTTTTTCAATTGAATCATACAGTGTGTATGCTACATATATTAAAGGTGGGAAAATTCTGAAGTGATTTATCTTGGTCTGATTTTTTTTTTTTTACATCTCAAAAACCTGGCATTTTAATAGAGATGGGTAGACTTTTTATATCCACTGTAACTCTTAGCAAAACACAATTCTACATTTACATGACACACTAAAGTTAAGCCCACTTCTTCAAGCAGTCAGCCAACTATAGACCATATTCTATGGGAAAAGTGATCTCATAAATTACAGCTGAGCACAAGTGGAAGGAAAATTTGAGGAAATGCAAAGTATTAAAAGTATTGAAGTATTAGCAAAGTACTGAAGTAAAGTAAAAGCAAAGTGTTGAAAGAATTTCTGCCACAATCAATTATCCTAAATTAGTCTGGGGACAGTTTTAACGGTTCTATATTTGCCCCAGACTAGCACAAAAGATACCTTATTGAAATCTGTATAACTTCCTGGAACTTCCCAGCTACATCATCTAAAATTAACAATTCTATATCATGTTAAGTCACTAATAAGCCAACTGTAGTACAGTATAGCTTAGTTTCTTATGAAGCTTTCTCTCTCCTGTCACAGAGTCCCTTCAGCAAGTTGATTTGTAAATAATTCAATACTCTCAGATCATCACTATATATGCATACTCTCGTCTCATAAAAAAGTTATCATCTAGGAATTCTTTGTATCTTTATAATGCTTGAAGAACCAGGGGAAACAAAGTTTTATGTGAGGGATGCTTCCTGCAAAATATGTTATACCTGGGTACTAACCAGTGGTAGTATTCAGCCAGTTGTATCTGGTTCGGGCGAACTGGTAGCGGCGGCTGCGGGAGGCTCCGCCCTCCCACCCAGACATCATTACGTCCTGTTTTTGAAGCTCTGCGCATGCGCGGAAAGCCCTGAGCATGCACGGAAAGCCCTACGCATGCATGCTCACATTTGAGAACCGGTAGCGAAGGTAAGTGAATACTACCCCTGGTACAAACGCTGAGCATGAAAAGTATCAGGCTACCTTTAAAGACTATTGGCAATTTGTGCCCTGCTGGGTCATCATTTGAAAGATTTCCTTATCTAAACAACAACAAACAGAATGACCACTGGTGGCAAAAAAAAAAAAAAGCAGTGAGAGCATAGGTGACTTCTGACTTTCCGCCAGCTTTCCCATTAACTTTCCTTCCTTTCCTTTCCTTTCCTTTCCTTTCCTTTCCTTTCCTTTCCTTTCCTTTCCTTTCCTTTCCTTTCCTCCTGCCAACATCCCTAATGACTTCGGTTTTGGGAAGCTTGAAGGGAGAATTTCAGTGGGGAAGCCAGCAGGAACTCACAAGGCCAGCAGACAGGTAAGTGGCTGTTGCTTGGTGGAGGAGGGAGCAAGGGAATCATGAGGATGTGAATCAGCAATGTAATGTGTTGTGCAGGGGTGCAGGGGAGATGTCACATGGGTTAGAATTGTGAGTGAGTACCAGAGATGCCACATGGATCAGGCAGGGAGCACAGGTGGGCATTGTAGGTTGGGAAAGATGCCTGGGGTATGCAAGAGATGCTGTGTAGGTCTACAGTACACAAGGGGCTGTACAGGTTAGGGAGGGTGCATGAGGATGCACAAAAAATGCTGCATAGGTCAGAGAAGTCAGGTGGGGGATGACACAAGTCCTGGAAGGTCCACTGAGGGGTGGCACAGGTTGAGGAGCATGTGGGTAGGCAGGGATTCCTTCCTTCCTCTTCCCCTTCCCCTCCCCTTCTCAGCAGGGAAGTAAGTGACTGCTTTTGGGTAGGGGAGGGAATGAGGGATTGCAAGATTAGCTGGGAAACTGTCACAGAATATTGACAATGAAGATCATATGACTGCAACAGCAGTTAGTAGTACTGAAGTAGCCACAACTTCCCAAGTTTCATTCCCTTGGAAGTCACAGGTCTTGGATTTTGAACCCATTATTAAATTATCCCATTTGAGGCAGTGGTGGGATTCAAAAATTTTTACTACTGGTTCTGTGGGTGTGGCTTGGTGTGCGTGGCAGGGGAAGGATACTGTAAAATCTCCATTCTCACTCCACTCCAGGGGAAGGATACTGTAAAATCTCCATTCCCTCCCGATCAGCTGGGATCGGGAGGCAGAGTATAGATGGGGGTGAGGCCAGTCAGAAGTGGTATTTATTGGTTCTCCGAACTACTCAAAATTTCCGCTACCGGTTCTCCAGAACTGGTTAGAACCTGCTGAATACCACCTCTGATTTGAGGTACATGGGTTCAAAAATTGTTTCCCAATGATGCACCATTTTGTTCAGTTACAGGCTATGATGAGGGTTTTGGTGGTATATAAATATTCTTTTACCCAAAAAATGCTCCCTTCTAAAATGCACAAAAATACACGAAGTTCAATATTCATGCATTTTAAAAGCTTCAGTTTGCACGTGTTGGTTTCTGCTAACTTTAAAGGGCGTTTTAAAAGCCTATCTTTTATGAATTTTTCAAATATTTTCAATATTTCTATAATTTTTATTAACACTTAGAAATGCCTAAGATTACAATTGTTTCTCTTCACTCCCCCTCCCTTTTACACAAATGGTTTATGCAAAGCAATCACAGGCCTTCAGATCCAACAAGAGAGGGAAATGCTAACTCAGAAACCAACAATAAAAGTAAGAAAATTCCTCTGAATGAGCTTACTTTTTAAAGAGAGTAATAATTTCCTTTTTTTCCACAGTGTGATTAGAGGAAACTATCCCATTCTAGATGTGTATAGGCAGGAGGGTGTTAAAGAAGATGAAGAGAGAGAAAAAGAGATTTTAATTTCACAGCTTGCATCAGGCATTACAATTCCGGACAGTTTGTTATCTAAACTCAGGCCCTATTTCTGTTCTCTGTACTGTATGAAGCTGCTTTGGACAGATGACTTAAAATTTTATTCCCTGATGGAATGTGGATTCCATTCAAGTGAGAGCTCTCTCTGGCCAGGCGTGTACATTTAATAACAAAATGCCTTCAAGTTTGAAAGCAGAACCTGGCTGCTCTTTCTGCTGAAGGTTGAAGAGGTATAATTTACACGGTGTGGCATACAAGATAAAATTTTTCTGGAGAAGGAGCTGCATATCATACTAATTCTTACCAACTTCCTATCACAACTACTTAGGAAGCTTTTCCTGAGATATCTTTCTAAATAATAATATTCACATTTATGTGATGCTTTTTAAACGTTTGAAGCATTTCATACACATTTTCTGTAATTCCATATAACAGACCATGCAGATGACTTCGATAATCAGTTTTTAGTGCCAGGCATTATATGATATTGCTCAGGAAAAATGACTTATCTAAACATTAGGAGGAACAACTTCATCTGGAATCGATCTTTCAGCCTCTAAAATAAATGGGAAGTCAAATTTTGCCCCTCACAAAAAAGTCACAGATTTTTATTGATTTCTTGGGAATCTAGACACCTGAATTAAAAGCATCAATTAAATTGTGGAAATGCCACATTTTCTAGTCCTGAAACAATATTTTGTCCCTAGAAAAGTAAGAACTTTTTATGCATAAGTTCCAACAGCCTCTTTATGTTTGAGGTGCAAAAGAAATAGATTCCTCTCCTCTTCCTCTCCTGATGACCCAGTTTGTGGGGGCAATAAGCTGACTTTGTATAAAATATACAAAAAGTATGAAGGCTATTGCTTAGCGCATTGTAAGCCGCCCTGAGTCTCCGGAGAAGGGCGGCATATAAATCAAATTAAAAAAAAAACTTAACTTGCCCATTGGCAATTATCACAGATAAGAACATGGTGTCAGGGTTCCAAGTTATACGAAGGGTACCAACAAAAGACTGACACATGGTTTCTTTGCATGTTGAATATGCAGACAGGAAATCTACAATGTTTGAGCTTCAAACCTCCTCCAAGGCACTAGTCTCAGCACAAACCACATATAGAGCCATATAATCTCAAGAAGACAAATATAACCATCATGTCCAGTGGTGGGTTTCAAAATTTTTTGCTACCAGTTCTGTAGGTGTGGCTTGGTGGGCGTGGCAGGGGAAGGATACTGTAAAATCTCCATTCCTTCCCCAATCCAGGGGAAGGTTACTGTAAAATCTCCATTCCCACCCCACTCCAGGGGAAGGATGCTGTACAATCACCATTCCCTCTCCACTCCGTGGGAAGGTTACTGCCGAATCCCCATTTCCTCCCGATCAGCTGGGACTTGGGAGGCAGAGAACAGATGGGGGTGGGGCCAGTCAAAATTTCCACTACCGGTTCTCCAGAACTGGTCAGAACCTGCTGAAACCCACCTCTGATCATGTCTTACTGCAAAGAATCCTGGGAATTTTGATTTGATAGGCACAGTGCAAATTCTGTTACGAAATCTCTTCATAAAATTATAATTAAATTATAATTCCCCAAAGGAGAGAAAGGATTACATTTTCTATAGAGTTTATGAGGTCATCTTGTTATTTATTTACCAGGAGTAATTTTCAATGACAACAGGTGAAAGTATCACCTGAAGTACACAATTCTGGAATACCTGAGCCAGAAAAAGTTTTTCTCCTGGGGAAAAAAAATTCTCCTCAGATTTGTTCTTCAAACTTCTGCTAAGCACACACACGGTCTCCCTCCCATTTCTATTTCTATTGTGTTTTGTCAATATAAAGTTTAGTTTTCTGGCAACGGACTCAGGATGAAAGAAATCAGCGAAGGTAATTGCTGCGTGAAAATGACAGCACAGCGATTTACACAGACAAAAATGGGCTGTGGAATACCAAGAGGCAGCCAACAGTGAAGAATCAATATCTCCCTAGAAGTAGGATTATTAGGTAGAGAAAGGGGTTTGAGTGATCCATAAGTGCCTGATGACTCACTATTTCCAAAAGGGCATCAGCTGAATGAGAAATCCCTTCATAGATTTCTTTGGGTAACTGAGCAAGATTTGAGCATGTACACCTTAAAAGCAGAAGTAAGGAAGCTGTGGCCAATTCACCCCCACATACACTCCCCATTCACACTGGCAATCAATACTATAGCAATAAGCACTTAGACTTATATACAGCTTCATAGTGTTTTATAGCCCTCTCTAAGTGGTTTACAATGTCAGTATATTTCCCCCCACCCCAAATATGGGTCCTCATTTTACCAACCTCAAAAAGATGAAAGGCCGAATCAACCTTGAGCCAGTGAGAATCGAACTGCTGGCAGTCAGTAGAATTAGCCTGCAATACTTCATTCTAACCATTGCGCCACCATGGCTCTTTATACTATACTACAGAAGGCACAGTCCTCATTATGTCATCCTACGGCAGTGATGGGTAACCTTTTTGCCATTGTGTGCCAAAAGCGGGGGAAGCACAGGGGGTTGTGTGCATGCGTGCCCACACCCATAATTCAATGCCCCCCCCCTGCATGCACACACAATTTCCCCGCTCCCCCTGCTTTTGGAGTCTTTCTAGGAGCCTGGGGAGGATGAAAACGGGCTCCCCCATCCCGGGAGGCCCTCTGGAGGCCTGAAACAGCCTGTTTCCTGACTTCCGGTGGGCCTGGAATGCCCGAAAATCAGCTGGCCAGCATTCACATGTGCACTGGAGCTGAGCTAGGGCAACGCTCGCATGCCCACTAATATGACTCCACATGCCACCTGTGGCACGTGTGCCATAGGTTCGCCATCATGGTCCTATGGTATTCTGATAACTCCAGTACTTAAGAGGGTCTGTAGTAAAGAAAAGATCGAGAACCAGTGGGTTAATGTACGAGAAATATTTGCATCCATATAAGTTATACTTTCTTTTTTTTTATTGAAAAAGTTTTAAAAGTTTTACATACATTTTCTCCCCCCTCCCCAACCGCCCCCGACTTCCCAGAGCAAATACAAAATAAAATAGAATACAGCTCAAATTCTCTAAAACTCCATTTCACACTTATCATAATCATAATCAATAAACAAATAGATAAAAGGAAAGCAAGTCTTCTTCTTATTCCATCTAATTCAACAAAATTAATATCCATTCATAATTACAACAGCTAATAAAACAGTTAAGGATTACCTAATTAAACCTATCTTTACTCAATTTAGCTATTTAATGCTTAACAAATTATTAGGTCTATACAATTTAACAAGATATTTTATAACTTTTTTCATTGAAAACAAAAGAGAGAGAGAGAGAAAAAAAAGAAACCCTCATTCAAAAACCCCAAATTTAAAATAAAATGTTATATAAACTCTTCCGTCCTCCACTTTTAAACCATAAAGGTCCAATTATAATTAAAGCACTTAATAAAAAATAATTTTTTTTGAATTAAAAAAATAATAATCAAACCTCTTATTAGTTTATCAATACATATTAACAAATCAGCTAAAAACATCATTTATTAACTATATCAAACGTTTAAATTCTTCATACTAGATTAAACTGGTTGCTAATCTTCTTGTCTTCACATCCTCCAACAGCATTTAGAATATCTTCATTCATTTGCATCTACCCACCTAAATAAAAATTGCTTCTTTATATAAAAAAAACCCCCAAGTGACTTTATAATTGTATTTAAAATAATATCCATCAAATCCAGTCAAAAATTAGATTAATAAATTCATCAAACGTGTTAGGGAAACCACCAGATCAACTGCAGTTGCCCTAGGTCCATAGTCCTTTTGCCTTATATTTATTACCATCAGTCAGGAGACTCCAATTTACTATATTCAATAAAACTTCTGCAATTGCCATTAAATCCAAATTTATTGCAGTCCTTAATAAAATATTCCAAATCATTCAAGTCAGGGCATATTTTACAGCCCAACCCACCAGCATTGCAGTGATCTGTTTATTCTTCTCAAAATAATCCAATACCGCTGTAGGTTGCCTCCTCATCGTCGCTCATCGCTTAGATAACTGGCATTAAACTGCTGTCTGTTTTTTTTCCCACAAGTTCAAAATCTTTAAACTGCTAAACAATACTTTTTAAGGACCATCATCTCATCAAGCAGGGTTAGTTTCCATTTTTCCAATCTTTCTTCTTTTCCTTTTTACGAACTTTCTTTTTAACTTTGAACCCTCTGCCTTTTTTAACTCCAGTAAAATTTTGCAATTTTTGGGATTGCATAATATAAAATTTTTGGAGAAATATAACTTCTTTTGGAAACAGCTCTTTAAATGCAGATTGGTTTTTATAAAAAAAAATTTGTGTAACCAAAATCTCATCAGCTTCCAAGATTTCTTCCTTATTCTGCACAGCCTCCATCTTTCTCTCCTTGGTGATCTGTTGTACTTTTCCTTCTCCCAGCTCTTCGTTCAATCCCCCAGTGCTAGATTGCAACTCAGTATTTCCATGTGTTTCATTGTTTCCAGCTTGAAAAGCTTGAAATATAGTATCAATTCTTTTCAATAAAGCAGAGGTAATTGAGCTCAAAGCTTCCTCAAAGTCAGACCATTGAGGGTTAATTAACCCTCCTTTGTTTTCTTTGCTTTCAAAAAGACCAGCCATCCTGCCCCCCTTCTTCCTTCCCTTCCAGAAGGACGGGAAAAAAAAGAAAAAGAAGAAAAAAAAATAATTTGTATTGCTGCTTCAGTTATTCCTTTCTTGTTTCATCCACTTTTCAAACAGGAGTTTTACGTTTCAAACAGGGGCTTATCAATAATTACTTTTAAGTTTCACTTCTTCACGCCCCGTTAAAACTCAAACGCCATCTTGCTTTCACTTTCAGCTTAAAAAAAATCTTTTAAAGAGAGTAAATCTTTGGAGTTAGAAAGAAAAAAAAATACTTGCTGTTTCATTCATGCTGCTTGTGCTCCGCCAGATTTATTCAGAAAGTAGTTGTTTAAAGTTAATTACTGGGATGGTAACGACATCTAGCTCTGCAAAGCAGAGGCATCCAGGGTCCGGAGTACTGACAGGCTTAACGGGGAGCTCTCATCTTCGAGCGCCAGATTATGGGTAAAATCTGGCACTCTCAGGGAGCTCTACCCCACCTGTCTACTCACCTTCCCCCCTCATACCAGGGGGAAAGTTTCCAAACCGCAAGACAGCTGATAGTTGCTGTTCTTTGCAGTTCTACGGAGCCCTGGGCTGGCACTTCAAAAAGAAGCGTCTAGCGATGTCGCTGTCCCAACGGAAGTCCATATAAGTTATACTTTCTTTACTAAACTTTAAGGCAGAAAAAGATGACCGAGAAGACAAACGCTATCAATGCAAAAAACTATCCTTGGTCATCCATCCCAGTACATTCTGAAGAATATACTCCCAGGTTAATTTGGTCGCGTTGGTTGATGATCTCTGGAGGGCTCAGGACAGGGGATGTTCCTCTGTCCTAGCCCTATTAGATCTCTCAGCGGCTTTTGATACCATCGACCATGGTATCATGCTGCACCGGCTGGAAGAGTTGGGGATGGGGGACACCGTATTACGGTGGTTTTCCTCCTTTCTCTCCGACCGGTCGCAGTTTGTGTTGACAGGGGGGCAGAGGTCGACCTCGAGGCCTCTCGTTTGTGGAGTGCCGCAGGGGTCGGTCCTCTCGCCCCTTTTGTTCAACATTTATGTGAAGCCACTGAGTGAGATCATCCGTGGCTTTGGGGTGAGATACCATCAGTACGCTGATGACACCCAGGCCACCCCAACAATGCCCTCGAAGTGATGTCCCAGTGCCTGGAAGCCGTGCGGATCTGGATGGGGAGAAACAAGCTCAAGCTCAACCCGTCCAAGACGGAGTGGCTGTGGCTCCCGGCATCCCGATATAGTCAGTTGACTCCATCACTGACTATCGGGGGCGAGTCTTTGGCCCTGCGGAAAGGGCCCGCAATCTGGGAGTCCTCCTGGATAGGCAGCTGTCTTTGGAGGAACATCTGACCGCTGTAGCCAGGGGGACCTTCTGTCAGGTTCGCCTGATTCGCCAGTTGCGGCCCTTTCTTGATCGGGATTCCCTGTGCACAGTCACTCACGCCCTCGTCACCTCTCGCCTAGACTACTGTAACGCTCTCTACATGGGGCTCCCCTTGAAGAGCACCCAGAGGCTCCAACTGGTCCAGAACGCAGCCGCGCAGGTAGTGACGGGAGCAGCATGGCACTCCCACATAACACCGCTCCTGCGCGCGCTGCACTGGCTTCCAGTGGTCTTCTGGGTGTGCTTCAAGGTGTTGGTGATCACCTTTAAAGTGCTCTATGGCATAGGGCCTAGTTATCTCCGAGACCGCCTGCTGTCACCGATGACCTCCCATCGACCCGTGCGCTTCCACAGAGAGGGCCTCCTCAGGGTGCCATCAGCCAAACAATGTAGGCTGGTGACCCCCAGGGGGAGAGCCTTCTCTGTGGGGGCACCCACCCTCTGGAACCAGTTGCCCCCGGAGATTAGGAGAATTCATGACCTCAGTGTCTTCCGCCGTGCCCTCAAAACACATTTTTTCCAACAAGCCGGGCTGGCTTAAGAAGAAATTTTAAATATTTTAATTGGTTTGTTAGTTTTAAATTCTGGAGCCAAATTTATATATATTTTAATTGTTTTAATATTTGCATTTCATGTTTTTATTTCTGGCTGTACACCGCCCTGAGTCCTCAGGGAGAAGGGCGGTATATAAATTGGAAATAAAAAAAAAATTGTTGGGACTGTGTCACTAAATTGGGAAACCTTTATAACTTTAATCCAATTGGTATATAAAAAAGGTTTGTGATGACGACAACGATGATGAATTAAATTTACATGCCACTCAGTTCCTAGTGACTCTGGGTGTTTTCTTGCAAATGATTTGAAACTTGAAAAAAAATATATAAAGTTGCATCTAAAAGTAAAGCCCAAGCACTTTATTCCTGCTTTGCAATATTAATTTTCTTATTTTACTGTTTTGATAATGTATCATTATGAATAAAGTTGTTCATGTGCAGACTATGATACAGCTGTCCTTTCAAAGTAGAATACAAAATGGCTTCTCACTTTTAAAGACCATAGAAAGAATAATAGTATTTGGTTATTTTTAGAAAATTGGAATATGAACAGGTTGGTGGTTTCCTTCAGCCTTGCATTAAAAACCATGTTCCTGTTTGTCTTTGTAACCTAGATCTATAAGAAAAAATATGTAAAGGAAAGGTTTTTCAGCAAAGAGATGGTCTGGCTTAAAAAAAATGGTAGGACCTACTCATGGAAATCATGGAGATCACCTTGACTGCCTATGATGGCCATCTACTGGAAGACTTTTGGGCTTCCTTGTGCAGTGGACTGACCACCACGAGAACAGACTGCTGGACTGAATGAGTCAGGGGTCCAATCCGGCAAGCTCCTCCTTATTGATTACGATCCATCAAGTTAGTGATCAACTCTTAACAATCACATAGATTATTCTCCATGAATGTTCTTCCTAGCTGTGTTTCCTTGATATACTAATCTAGCCCAACCTTTGCGGCTTGGAGGCCTGGCTGTGGGGGATGGGTGAAAGGGGAACCGAGCAATGCAAGCGGCAGGCCAGAGCACACATCAGTGGTGGGTTGCTGCTGGTTCTGTCCCGTTCTTCCGAATTGGTAATAAAAGCGGCGGGAGGCTCTGCCCACCCGCCCGGACGTCATAAGGTACAATCTGCGCATGTGCAGAAATGGGCAAGCGAAGCTAGGAAGCGTGTGTGCTCCCGTTGCAAACCGGTAGTAACAGTAAGTAGAACCCACCCCTAGCACACGTGTGTGGTGTGCACACAGCTTGACTCGTGTGAGAATTGGACTGGCGCGCACACACACGCACAGACATAGCTGGAGCTGTGTGTACACTGGCCTGCTGCTCATGTAAGTCAAGCTGCACATACCCATATGTGTCACCCCAACTCTTGCATGGCCTAGTTGTGAATAGGCCATGACCCGGTAGTGGGCTGTAGCCCAGGGATTGGGCCTCCCTGTACTAATCTACAGATTACAGCATCATATTGTAATTGACTATATAGTAGTATGATACTTGTGCACCAGTTTGCATGGTGGTTTGTTTATGGTTCAATATGTCATACAAATCCAGAAAAATCAGATTAAATAACTTTTTGTCTGTTCTAAGTGTCCTGCTAACACAACCAGAAAAATAAAGGCAACTTCCTTCTATTGCCTTTGCCACAAATGTGTAAAAATAGAAGCCAGTTTCCAGAAAAAGATGTATGAAAATTTAATGCGTGGATGTCACAAATACATTTGAATATTTAAGTGTCATGAGAGTACATTTTCCGAACCCCAGATTGCCTTTAGCTGCCTGCATTTATGCAAAATGTGGTTTTGTTGCTGAGCAGTATTTATAATAGTTCTAAAGTGCCAACCGAAAAAAATGAATAACAATAATAATATCTTTGAAGATACCATTTTAACTTACTTCCTCCTACTGATCACCATCATCCCACACACCCCAACCAGCAGCTGATTGTAGGTTTAGGTGGTGGCAAATATAACACACTCTCCCATCTACTTGGTTGACTGAAATCTCGAGATTCTTTTTATAGTGAATCTCAGCTTTGAGCTCTTCTTGAAGAAAACGATGGATTAAAGAGACCCAAATGGTCATTATTGTGATTCTACCAGAAGTTCAACTACATGAACACCTGCTCTTAACACAAGTGCAAACAAAAATAAAAGTTTTTCCCTGAAGGGGAAGAGGAGTGAGGTGAGAAACACACACCCAAAAAGACCATTGGTAGGAGTGAAAAAGAAATAATGCTGTCTGAATGTCAAAAGAGGAAAAGTTGCACCAAATTCCATCAAAGTCAAAACTAGGGATGGTTTTTCTCCCTGAGTCAGACGGAGAACTCTATCTGGGATATTTTTGCATTATTTAGTTAATTAGATTAAACTAGCTTCTACCAAAGGCAACTATGAGCAAAGAGGAATCTTATTACAGTTTTAGAAGTCTAGTGTGTAGACTCCTACAGGAAGGTTATGGATTCTCTTTGTCAGCACCGGTTCTACTATGGCTGCTAAAAATGCATATTCACCTAATAAATTCTCTATCACCTTTTTAATTCTGAGGCCTCTGTCATGGCTACGGATTCATCTTTCTCTTCCATTTTTGCATACACTTACCATTCTTCGTTCCCATCCATTTACAATCTATAGTTGGGGAAAATGAACAATGTTTTATTTCACTCATGGATCCCATTTGCCTATAAGGAATTTAAGAGACAAGGAAATTATGAGCTTGGTCTTTTAAATAAGATTGAAACTATATTGCACTAATTCTGGATTACCTGACCTACAAATTCTTTGCTGAACGACGTCAAGATATTGCTGGTATATGCCACTGAGATTAACTATGCTCCTGACACAACTGCTGTTGTGGAAAAATATGTGGAGGGAGCACTATGGCTGTTACCTTAAATTGTACAGACAAAAGTGGGATGTAAATTTAATAAATAAATAACCAATAATGGGCTTTCTTGGTAGCAATGGCTTTGCTGTAGACACTTGTGTACCAAGCTTTATCTTAGCTAAAATATAACTCTCTGTCAAAATTTGCAATTCTTACCTTTTTGACATGCCCCCTAATAGAATTTTTTGTTTTTACTTCATCAGTCTACAACTTAGAACTTGCCTGGTACAGTTCGTAATGGGGCAAAAAACGTAAAATGAAAAGTAAACTGAGTAATAATTAATTCTGGATATCGAACCAAAGCAAACTTAAAATCTAGGAAGGCAGTGTATAGCGTGGATCCTGCTTTTCTGCTAATTGCTGTAAAACAAAAATAAAATATGGTCTAGCGAAAAACACTCAGCTTAAAGCCATCCTACTGCCTATTGGAATTTGCTCAGATTCTAGTCGATGTTGTATTTGAACATTTAGCATAAAGTTTACTATTTATGCTCAGTAAACTGAAAGAGTAATAATTGTTTTCCTTTTTTTTAATAAATCTGCTTTCTTTTTCTTTTCTTTTTTTAATATTCCTTTTCCTTTTTTATAAATGAGAATTATTATAGCTCTTTTTCTCAGTCTTTTGGGAGTACAGTAGTGCAACCAAGGGCAGAGACGAAGGAATTTATGATTGGAATCCACCGTTTTAAATAGTTATGGATGATTTCAGCTGTCGTAAAGGAAAGAATCTCTTATATCGGAGTAAGATTAAATAAAAGAAATAGATGAGAAGCTGGCTCTTTTCCTCCATTCTCTTACTGTGTGACTCCTTATAAAACACATAGTTTGCTTGGTTTTGCTTCATGTTAGCAGTTAAAAATCTTCTCACTAAAATGTCTCTGGATGTGTTTTGTGGAACCAGACAGCTGGAGTTCATTTCAGAACAGCCTGGACCTTCGAAATATGGAAAACAGTTGAAACTCATATTAACTTTTGTGCAAATGTCTAGCTCAAAACTGGCAAGAATTGGGCATGCCTACATCAGAAGAATTCGCTGTTTTGCCAGGGTCATTCAACCAGCTAGAGTCATTCAACCATTCAAATTATCAGAAATAGCTAGGCCTTGTGCCCGAAAATGTGCAGGAATCTAATATCCTGCAAGGCAGTAACTCTGATTTTTTTTTCTTGCCTAGATATTTCACAAATCCCTCTAAAAATGAAGTTGGATGCCACCATGACAGAAAGAAAAACACCACTTTTCCCAAGATGGGCATTTATTATGTTTAAAGTATAATTATTTTATTCACAATTGATGGTTCTTTACTAAAGTTTCAGTGACTCGCTCTATGCTCCAAAAAGATCATTGCTGCATTCTACATGTTCCATTTTTGCTGAATGAAGGGTAGCCTAAAAAACCATTGCTAAATTTTTTATTGACTGAAGCTAGTGCAGAGTTTCATCAAGCTGATGTAATATTTATTTCATGTGAGCTCCAAACACATTCTAAATAATGAGCAAAATAGAGAATTGATTCTCACTAGTAGAGGAACAAGAAGAATTTGATCACACTGCTCATATTTATACATAATGCTCACTACATTTAGATTGTTGTATGATACTCCTTTTTCTCAATATAAAAGAAATAAAAAAAATATTAAGAATGAAGAGATCCCCACTTTGGGCAGTGAGAATCAACCCCAGATCCTTTAAAATCTTGTAACATGGAAAAGCGGGGAAAACAACAGACAACACTGACTCAGTTCTAGTGCATGAAAAATGATTTTCTACTGAGACCAGACAGAATGAAAAGTCAAATTAGATAGAGAGGAAAAGCAAGTAGATAAATTAAAATTGGGTGTTAATGCTAAAAATTACAATTGTAGCTGTAACCACAACAAAGTGAAATTATGACCTAAATTTGAATAGAGATTTCTTGGGGAATCCATCAAAATTCCAGACCGTTTTGCTGTTAATGCTAATTATCTATGCATTATGTTTGAGGGCATAATGAAAAATCAAGCAATCGTGGAATGCTGGACCTCTGACCTATGCTGAGTAGTTTTGCCTAATAGAACACAAGTGGCTCAAGTAAAGTAAATACCTATAAATCTTGTGAGTAACTCTAACTGAACTCAACAATTGGTTCACAACACATGTTGTGACTACAACATTTCTTGGGGAGGCTGATTTACTCCAATGTATCAAATCCACACGGTGACTTGCGAACTATGGATTGTGGTTTAGAATTATATATCAACTAGTTCTACTATGGTTTGTTCAACAAGCCATGATTAAAACATGGTCTGGTAATCATAAAATGTGCTTCCAAGGAAACAACTTCAAGTTTGTTATTGGCCAGGGAACACAACACAGTATTCACAGAATTACTGAAGTGCTCTAAACATGTTTTGCTTATTGATGTAAAAGCCTTTCCATCAAGGGTGTCCAACCTTGGCAACTATAAGACTTGTGAACTTCAATTCCCAGAATTCCTCAGCTACCATGACTGACTGGGGAATTCTGAAAAGTTGAAATCCACAAGTCTTAAAGTTGCCAAGGTTGGGGATTGCCATTTTACACAAATTAAAGTTAAAGTTGTGTAAAGCCATTTTACACAAATTACACTGAAACAGTTATTTGTAGTTCTTCAAGTTAAAACCTTAATTTGATAGATGTTATTTGTTAACCCTTTTCCTCCCAGAATTTCTAGTACAATATTTAGGGTATTCTGATACCCATTAGGTGATATCTATCTTAGGTGATATCAGACATAATGGGAGCTTGTTATAGTTTTAATATGATTTTATATGTTGTTTTAACTTTATAAAAGTTGGTGACTATATAAATGTTTTTAAATAAATAAATCGTTCTAAAATAAATTCAATTGAATTCAGTTGGTCTTACTCCTAAATAATCTAGCAGAAGATTCTAATACATACAGCATATAGTGTAACAATTCATGTTATATTTATTTCTTTGTGAAAATCAAATATTCTAGGTGCGTATATAGTTAAAATTATGAGAAAATTTGTCTTTTCTTTTATTTGATTAATTTGGATGAAAAGGGTTAAGATACTCAAATTTCCTCTTTGTTCAGGATAGATATGTAAATGGCACTATTCATAAACGCATTGTTACATCTAACTTTTAGCAAAAGAAAGATTCTCCTATTTATCAGTAAGCACAGTAATAATGAAATTCAATAAAACATAGTTTTACCTTTAAAATTAACCTTACAGAGTGACTGGTGGATTTTTGTCTTTTTTTTTAAATAATCCTGCTTTAGTCATTACATGGGGAAATGTAACACCACACTTCTACATGACCAATCCATTCTGTAAAATTGTATTTTCTCCTGGCACACAATTACTGTAAATAAACAAAATGGACCCAACACAAATCTGTTTCGCCCACCTTTTAAACCAATTTTCTCCCATTTGAGGGGGAAAAAGAGCAAATAATATAAATAGCACATTCTGAGATTTGAAACAATTCAAACTTGTAATTCTTTTTTATCATTCCAAAACAGCCCTACGGGGAATAGAGAAACTGTCACCCTGAAAGCCATCATTTATCATTTACCTAGTGATAACTATTTGTTCCATGGGTTGTGTTTCATTAATAAATACTTATTTTAAAATGTTTAACTCTCTGGGTTTTCGTTTGTGTCACAACAATGTCTACGGGGAAGTTTCAAATATGTCAAAATGGTGGCTGCAACCCGTGCAGAAAAGGGGTGGAGCTTTGATCACATGCTGACACTGCCATCTTGACTTTTTTGAAACTCCAGTAGACATGCCTGTTTCTAAGAATGGTCTCTCACTTCAAATACTTGCTTTGATAGTAGAGTTATATCTTGGGGAAGGACAATCCTACTGCTGAATCCAATTAAGAAATGGATTGATACCTTACGATGTGCCATTACCTGTTTTGGTTTAATATGATTCATGGACTCATTAAGATGCAGTTTATCCAATGTATCAAAATTAAACAAACCATGGCTTAATGTAATGGTTAAACGGCTGGCGAGTTATAGCCCTGACATACTGGCTCCAGCTTTACCAGCCTTTTTCAGAAGGTAGTAAAGACCGAGCTCTTCCTTCAGGCATTGGGGTTAGGCTATTACTTTCTGAAGCGTTGGGTGTGGCTATATGGTATCTATGTATTTTGTCATTTTTAATGCAAGTCTCTCAATCTGTTTTTGTGTCTGTGTGTATTTTATAGTGGTCAATGTTTCTGCTTTTACTTGCTGTCCAGAGTTTATCTAGAGAATCAGGTAGTCTTATTAAATAAGTAAGTAAGTAAGTAAGTAAGTAAATAAATAAATAAATAAATAAATAAGGAGGAGGATATTAGTGAGAACTTCGTGGAGCAGTCAAATAGCAGTTCCAGATGCTTTCTAAAAAAAAAAAAAACAGTAGGTGACAAAATGGTAGGATGTGAATCTGTGATGTATGAATTTCTTAAATAAAAAATTGTAACTGCAATCACAATTGTAATAACTCCATTTTCTCTATTTATATTTTTAATTAGGGAGGCTTAGGGATCCTCTCCGGAAACATCCTGCCTTATACCACAGAAAACGCAGGTTGAATCATAAATGCTAGCAATATCCCCAAGCCTGGTCAATGTTAGAGACACTGGAAGTGATCTTTCTACTGCAACTGAAAGACCACATTAGGTTCAAGCTACCATCCATGAGCAAAAGAGTCTCAGGCCAGGAATTGTAGATCAGAAAGACCAAAAGGACTATACATGGAATATATTAAGTAAACTGATCAGAAAAACTATAATTTAAAATGGGAGAAAATGCAGATGCAAAAGTGAGTCTCACAAAGGGGAAGCATAAAAGTGAGAGACTTGGATTGGACATAGAAGAGTATGTGTAGGATTCAAAATAATCTGAAGGCCAGCCTACGGTGGAAGTATTATTAGGGAATATTAGAACTGAGAGCCAGTAGAATCTATTTTAGAGCTGCACTTTGCTCTCTGGATAGAAGATGAGGAAGTGTATTAATTAAGACTTTCCTCAGGTTATCAGAGATGACTTCAGAAAACCCATCTGCAGACAGTTCAAGAAGGAGTTGCTATCTGGCAGGACAGCATGACAAATGCAGTTGGTGTTTAGGTCCCCAACTGTTTTCAGACTGAGGTTTTTTTAGGCTTCTCAAGGTCTTAGGGAGCGTAAAAGATCGGGGTGCCCGATGATGGCCTCCCTCCCATTAGTGAAAGGGTCTATGGCAGAGGTGTCCAACTTTGGCAACTTTAAGACTTGTGGACTTCAATCCCCAAAATTCCCCAGCCAGCTTTGATCTGGCCCCAGGGAGAAAAAGACTCATTTTGCACCCAGAGTGACACCCCACCTTATCATGGCTGGCCAAATAAACCCCACAGGTTAGGTATCTCCCCATTTTTGTGTAAAAGATCAGACAGGTTTGTGCTGAGGCATCTGGTGCAGAATCAGCATCTGCTTTGTGCTGAGGTGATGCTGTTAGCACAGGGGTGAAATCTACTTACCTTCCCAACCAGTTCAGAAGTGCATGCGCCACACATAGTTTTCCCTCACGCATGAGCAGAGGGTAAAAAACAGGTTACTTCCTGGTTAAAAACCAGGAAGTAATGATGACCGGGCAGGTGGGCGGAGCCTCACGCCACCATTGCTACCAGTTCTCCGAACCAGCGGCTGCCATCGCTATCGGTTCAGCCAAATTGGTCTGAACCTGTTAGAATTGGTCTAATAGGATATCAAATAGGAGGTGGGAAAGGAACAGTAAGGCAGGGCTCACTACCGAGATGCTGAGGGGAAGGGGCTATTTTTTCAAAAAAAAAATTGGGCTTAAAGAAAATACTTCCTTGAGTTAAAGTTGTGGGAGCTCCATCACTGGAGACCTCCAAGGTCCCTTCCAACTCTTATCAGAGAGCATATTCTGAACTAACTGAGGAAGCTCTATTCTCCCATCATTGCTATGTAAACATCAGCCTTGGACACAGGAACATAGTAATGTGTATTAGATTCTGCATTTCATCATAGAGGGGGGAAAATGAAGAGAATAATGCGTCCTTTGCTTTTTTGGGGGGTGGGGGGGGACCAGGAGCCTTTAATTCTAGAGTTATACTTGGGGAAGTGATGTTGCTCTTCTGGAAGAGAAAAATATTTTTTTTTCCCACAGAAAAGTTTTATACCTAAGAACTTTTGTGTATGATGAAGTCTGCTACTTACAGTTTGCAATCTGTTGAACTGCAGGAAGCAGAGAATGATTTCAACTGAACATAATGTATACTGTGTTTGTGGAAAATAACTGGGGATCCATGCAAATATGCAATCACCCTCTCAGCAAGGCAAGGCTACTAGTTATGCTAGAACTTTGAAGAGTATGATTATATTTGAATCCTGAACTGAATGTACTTCCTTTGTACACTGATCCACATATTCCCATATTAAACATTTATTGACATTACTCCTGTTTGCAAAATAAATGCTACATGAAAGGAGGATTGGGATTATTAGAATGTAAGAAGATGAAAGAGGAAGAAATTGCTAGCTAAATCCCTGGTTGTTTTAGATTAACTTCAGAAGGAATATGATCTCTAAACTTATAATAGTTGTCCAATGTGATGACACCTTCTCCTCCACAACCCCTCCCCTCTGCTCTTTCTGAATCTAACATCTGTTTCCCTTTTGAACTCAAAGATACATAAAATGAAATGCAGCAAATGGAATATGAGTTCTTAGAACTTTCTAGAAGGTCTCTTTTAATCACACCTAAGTGGTATTTGCTAAATATGTAGCATTTTAAAAAAATTATTATGAGTATGACACCACAATAGCCATTCAATCTGTGGTGAAATTCAAATTTTTTTTACTACCAGTTCTGTGGGCATGGCTTGGTGGGCGTGGCAGGGGAAGGATACTGCAAAATCTCCATTCCCTCCCCACTCCTGGGGAAGGATATTGCAAAATCTCCATTCCCACCCCGCTCTGGGGCCAGCCAGAGGTGGCATTTGCCGGTTCTCTGAACTACTCAAAATTTCCGCTACCGGTTCTCCAGAACCTGTCAGAACCTGCTGGATTTCACCCCTGCATTCAACCCTGTGTTACCCTAGGGCATTAAGTTCAGATTGTGCTTCTGTGTACATGATACGATAATAATTGATAGGTAGGGCTAGACTGGAAAACAGTTAAAGGCCGGAGTTGACTGGAATATTTGAATGGTTAGAAGAGAGTTAGAAACGGGAACTGTCAAGGTTTGTTGTTTAGAAGACAGGTGTGATGACACGAGAGAGCGACTAGCTTTGATTAATGTGGCACCATCTAGAGTATTTTACATTTTTCTGTAACACTGAGATTCACCTCAAAGAACTAGTTATAAAGTACAGGCATACTGATTAACATTCAGAGCCCACACAGTGTTGTATTTTAGTAGAAGAGATAAATTCAGTATACCATCCACTGTTACAGAAAAGATAACTTCTGTTCAAGCATTCTTCATTCCAGCATGGTGTTGGAGAATAGCCCTCGTGTAGCTGCATCTCTTAAACTAGCAATCAGAAATGCATGTCATTTTGCTAAAAATCACCAGGAATGTACCCTTAAAACCAGATCCTCCTTCCATTTTCATCCTCCCCGTTCTAGGGCATCCAAAATGTCTATGGAGATTCTCACTCATCCTGGTCATGGGTGCTTTTTTAAAGAGGCAACGGGACTTTCTGGTTTTTCTTTGAAGACGTTTCGCTTCTCATCCAAGAAGCTTCTTCAGCTCGCTGAAGAAGCTTCTTGGATGAGAAGCGAAACGTCTTCAAAGAAAAACCAGAAAGTCCTGTTGCCTCTTTAAAAAAGCACCTTTGGGACAGCTTATTAGCAAGTTTGAAATACTATATATCCTTATTTGTTTTATTTCTCTGCAAGGCTAATGAAATCAAATAAAAGAATGAAAGCAAATAAAAGAAACAAAGCTTTAGAACAAGTAGAGTAGAAGTACCAAGAAAGAATTATCAGAAGACAAAATTAATTATAAATTACCTATGAAGTAACATAGCCAACGCTGTTTAATCTACCTAGCTACATGACTTAACAGGTGAAAAAACCCCAGCATGTAGCCACATTGGAGATTAGCAAATGTTATGTTTTAACACTAGCTTGATTACCTCCTGGTAGCTAATTTTCATAAAGATACTTTAAAGAAGTTATTCCAAACCAGGAATAAAAGGTCTAATAATATGCTTTACTTACCTTCATTGGCCTAGGGATAAGATGGAATGTAACCGAGTTAGGTTTTGTTTTGTTTTTTTCATTAAGGAAACTTGATTACAGAGGCAGGCATTATGGAGCCCTAGATCCCAGTACTGAGGGCAGAATATATAGCACTTAGAATGTGAAATGAATTGGATTAGAAACAAGAGACAATTTCTGTCATTATAGGCAAAGCATGTAAAACATGAATAGTTCTGAAAATGATGATGGGATGAAACTTTACTGTTAAGTGAATATAATGGAGCCAGAGGGTGGGATAAAAACTAATAGACATGTATGAAAGATGCCTGGGAAATATAATAACCACTACCAAAGCAGTTGTTTATTCAGTCTGAATATGTAAGGAAAAATGGAGAAGCACATTTCCATCTCTTGCTGTGGGACCTGTTTGGGAATGAGATTCTATTTTCAGTTAACCAGTTTCTTGTATAAAAACACACCAGTTGCCAATACAACTCTAGTAGTAGTAGTAGTAGTAGTAGTAGTAGTAGTAGTTATTATTATTATTATTATTATTATTATTATTATTATTATTATCCTGTAAACTCCCTTTTTACAACCCTGTAATCCCTTAATTCAGGGTAGAGTCAGGGCAACTGTATGGAGCCAAGCATTTACTGCAGTGGTGGGTTTCAAAAAATTTTACTACCAGTTCTGTGGGTGTGGCTTGGTGGACATGGCTTGGTGGGTGTGACAGGGGAAAGATACTGTAAAATCTCCATTCCCTCCCCAATCCAGGGGAAGGTTACTGCAAAATCCCCATTTTCTCCCGATCAGCTGACACTTGGGAGGCAGAGAATAGATGAGGGTGGGGCCAGTCAGAATTTTTACTACTGGTTCTCTGAACTACTCAAAATTTCCACTACCGGTTCTCCAGAACTGGTCAGAACCTGCTGAAACCCACCTGTGATTTACCGGCCGGATACCCTTCCTGACGCCATGAGGAGTTCACAGCAGATATTTTTTCTTTGCACCCTAGGACAGAAACATTTGCTGCTATCTAGGATTGAACTCCTAACCTTCCCAGTGGGCGGTGAATATCTTCACCACAAATCAGAAGGAAAATGGATGTATTGTTAATACTGGTATGATGATACTATAGCAAAGAAAACAAAGCAAAGCCTCATTGATTACCACCAAACACTATTTTATGGTTAAAAAGAAAAAAAGAATGAAGGGAACATTTCACATTTGCTAAAAACAAACACATCCTCTAAAATATATTAACCACCTAAATAGAAATGTTATTTTTCTTCGCTCGCCCCCTCCTGTCAAACTCAGTGAACGATTAAGTTGTGCTGCTTTTGTTTTGTTTATTACTTCTAATGACTTTCTCATTATCATTTTGCTGTGAAACATAAATGATGGTTATGGGAGAAAATCGTATTATTTAGATGACTTTATTAAATTAGAGCACAAATCTTGTCTATTTCTGGCTCAGGATAAATGTTGCAAACTCCTGGAAGTCCAAAATCATTTCAAACAGAGCAGCTTCTGGCAGTTTTGGAATCAACAGCCAAACTATGCTTGAGGCACAAATGGAAAAAGAATTTGAATCTCAACTTATATGCATAAAAACCAGTGGTGGGTTCCTCCCGGTACAGCCCGGTTCGGGCGAGCCGGTAGCGGTGAAGATATGACGTCACCAAACCGGTTCTCTTTGTCCAGGAGCTGGGTCCTCCCGCTCGCCCCCATGATATTCTTGGCTATATTTCTTCTTTTTTAGCTCAGCTGATAGGTGCGGCAGAGTGGCTTGCCGCACCTCAGCTGGGCAGATACCTAACGCACTTGCACGTGCACGAAGGCAAGCGGTAGTAAAGCCAGTTGGAACCCACCACTGATAAAAACATAATGGTCTAGCAAACGAATCGGCCAAGTCTAGCCTTTTATATCTGACTTTCTTAGCCCATAGCTTCAGATGACATTATATTTGTATCGCGTGTTATAGATGTAAGGCTGATCCAAAACTTACAATTGCATTGGAGTCAACCTTTAGTTCATACCTACCGTTAGTCCTCGACTTACAGCCATTCATTTAGTGACCATTTGAAGTTGAAAAAAATGACTTATGACTGTTTTTCACAGTTATGACCATTGCAACATTCCTATGGTCACATGATCACAATTCAGATACTTGGCACCTTATGATGGTCAAAGTGTCCTGGGGTTATGTGATCACCTTTTGCGACCTTCTGATAAGCAAAGTCACTGGGGAAGCTGGATTCACTTAACAACCGTGTTACTAATTTAACAACTGCAGTGGTTCGTTTAACGGCTGAGGCCAGAAAGGTTGTAAAATGGGCAAAACTCACTTAACAACTGTCTTGCTTAGCCACAGAAATTTGGGACTCAATTATGGTCGTAAGTCAAGGTGTATTCTTCTCTTTCAACCATAATATTAACTAGCAAAAGTAATCCAGTGATTAGAATATTACAATGGAACACTGTAGCTAAAACACTGATTAGCTAAAAGTTCAACATTTACAATTTCTGTTTCTATTTATTTTTTCCCTATTTTTTATTTTCTCTCCAGAACATTTTTTTAATGCTATAACCTAGCTTATTAAAGAAAAAAAAACTTCAAAAACCAGTTAGCCCCCACCTCAGCCCACCAATGCTATGCAATTTCCAATGAATTTATTAGCGAAGCTGACTGAACTGCCAAGCATTTTGCCTGAGCTCATACATAGCATCACAAATAGATTATTTAGATCTAATTCTTAAGTTATCAGATTGTTTGTTACTTTTCTCATGGCACTCCCTACCACAAATAGAGCGAAATGAAGAACTGATTTATTCTTTCAGTTCCAAACATGCAGCAATCCGTCCCTTCTCATTTCATTGTCCAAGCTTTATAAGTTCATTGCAGCCTTCTAGAATAATGCCATGAAATGATTCACATTATTAAAGGAAATTAATGAATAAATCAGAAGGAATTCACAGACTGTACCAAGAAACATATTTAGAGATAAAGAACTCTAGTGGCAAAAAATATAGTATAGATCTATATGTGCCTTAACACAGGAGTGAAATGCTCCTGGTTCCATCCGTTTCACTCGAACCGGTAGTAAAAAAGGCTACAGGTTTGCCGAACCGGTAGTAAAAAATGTAAAAATAAAAGTTCCAATGATCAGCTGAACGACGCACGATCGTCAGAACTTTTTTTAAAAACCTTTTTTAGCATTTTTTTGCTACTGGTTCTCCAGAACCAGTAAATGCTTTAAAAATGCTTTAAAACATTTAAAAATGCTTTAAAAAGTTTTTAAAAAAAGTTCTGAAGATCGCGCATCGCTTAGCTGATCGTCGGAACGTTTTTTATTTTATTTTTTTACTTTTAAAGCATTTTTTTACCACTGGTTCTCTGGAACTGGTAGTAAAAATGCTTTTAAAAAATTAATTTAAAAAAAAATAACAATAAATATATTTATTTTATTTGTTAGAGTTATATTCCACTTTTCTTCTAGGAACAAAACTCAGCCTACATAGAATTTCCTCCTTCTGTTTTTTCCCCCCATAAAGTCTATTCTAGGAGGTGGGTTTGGCTGAGAGAAAGTGACTTGCCGAAATTGGGTTTCCATATCTGAAGGTGGACTGTGATGATAGCTCATTCATATATAAACTGCAAACCTTATTTATTACCCTTATGGTAGACAGAAATATTAATAATGATTTTTAAAAAGTCAGTGGTAGGAAATATTCAGACAGAAAAAATGGTAGAAGCACAAAGTGAAAATAATGTAGAAACTATTGTAGTGTTTAAACCATTATAAACTATTTTATTATTTCCTAAAACATACCCTGATCCTACTAGCACTATTTCTAAATTACTATAATCATAGCCAGTGCATTCTCCAGATTCAAATAGAATGAACAGAAATTTAAAGAGCTGTTCTCAAAATGGCCTCAACATGCTAAAAAACAGTCTCCAGCTTTTGCAATCTACTCCTCCTCTACTAACATTACACGTATCCATTAATCTCTACTTGTCCATTGAATAATGGAATTCACTTTAGAATTGCCACTACTGCCTCATGAAGAAAGAACGGGAAAAAAGACGAAAAAAAGGAATGACTTTCTTACATTGCAAATCAAACTGTCCAAAGAAATGCAGACAAGGTCTTTAAAATGAATACCTGACAAAACATAAGCCCATTAAAAGAATACCCCACCAGCAAGTGCCAAAAGGAAAATGCAATGAGAATTGTCTTGATAAAAAGAAAATATTTTTGTGTTCCAGAATAAAATCTTGGCATGTGAAACAGTCCTAAGATTCAAAGGTAAAACCCATTGTCTGCTTGGTGTAGATAGAGAAAACAACATTTTGGTACAACAGAGATTATTTGTTTCACAGTGTTTTTGTACTAATCAGGATAATTCTCATCTTTTTTTTTTATGTACACTGAGAGCATATGAACCAAGACAAATTCTTTGTGTGTCCAATCACACACTTGGCCAATAGAAATTCTATTCTATTCTATTCTATTCTATTCTATTCTATTCTATTCTATTCTATTCTATTCTATTCTATTCTATTCTATTCTA
>WNWU01000021.1:8054335-8179967 GCA_012654045.1 Ptyas mucosa | reverse complement strand
TATTCTATTCTATTCTATTCTATTCTATTCTATTCTATTCTATTCTACTCTACTCTACTCTACTCTACTCTACTCTACTCTATTCTAAGAATAACATACAGAATATTTCTGTCTTTCTAAGAGGCAAATCAGACCCTTTGTCCCATTATTTTTGATTCTTTCTTCCACCTCCTAAAGGTAATTCCCATCAGCCTCGTGAAGCTCATCAGTTCTTGAAAATCATTTAAAAGATATTTTGGGAAGACTGTGAAGGGAGACAGCTGCTCATGAACCACACATCTCTGGAAGCAATCTAAAATCATCAAGATTTTATCTTCAACAGTCCTCCAATTTATGAACTACGTTACCTGTAAAGTAATCAAGGACAAAGGGGAAGAAAAAATAGCTTTCTTCAACTAAAATAGTTGAGCCAAAATGACTTCTTCCACATTGCAGCTCTTCTCGTTCTTCTAACCTGGCAAAATACTTCTCTTTAAATTGCTTTCTGTACAACTCTACAGGTATAAGAACTCTATCCTTATTTATATATGTATAACATATAGCAAAAATACTGGCAATAGTGTATATTACTCCTGATTAAATTGTTAACACATTTGCTTTAACTTTGTGATTAACACCATACAATTTTTTAAAAATAAATTTTCTTTTTTTCATACATTTTTCAGTTTTTCTAAACATAATTAGATTTTAAAGTAACTCCATAACTTTCACTGAACACTTAAAAACAACCTTCTAAATGTCTTGCTGGTTTTCAAAACTAATCAGATGTTTTTAACATTAGCCTTCATAAGACTATATTTAATTTCAAAATACAGTAAAAAAAAGTCATTCTTGAAACAAGTCTCCAATTTGAAGGGTGAGTTTAAGCCAACATTTCTTGAGTCAATAATCCTTTATTTTGAGAAAAGTAAAATTAAGTCGCAACTACAGTTACAAGTTGTGCAGCACGAAAGAACTAATTATAAATTCTCAAGCTCAAGCAGATATCATCAGAAGTGGCGGATCATGAGCATTGTTGCAAGTGTTGGGAAACGCCCAGCCAGAGAGGAGGGATCAAGTGGGAAATCAGCCTTGAGTCATTATGCAGACATAAGAGACCTAGAACTGACCCCATCCCCCAAGTTCTATGGACCTTATTCATTTGTGACCTTTGCGATCATATTATAAGCAACTGCATTCTCTTCGCTGATGATGTAAAACTATTCAACACCACCGACAATGCTGCTGCCCTACAAACAGACCTTGATTATGTGTCAGAATGGTCAAACAACTTCAAATCTCAACCAACCAATGTCTTACACATTGGCAAAAAAATAAATAAATCAAAACACAAAATACAAGTTGGGCAGATACGGTCTTGTAGATAACCCTCACTCTGTCAAGGACCTTGTAGTACTCATCTCAAACTATCTAAGTGCCAGAGCTCATTGTAACAGCATTGCCAAAAAAGCATTAAAAGTTGTTAACCTAATCTTGCGTAGCTTCTTCTCCAGTAATATTGAACTGCAAATCAGGGCATACAAAATTTTTGCTAGACCAATTCTTGAATACAGCTCATCTGTCTGGAACCCACACTGCATATCAGACATTAATACAATCAAATGAGTCCAGAGATATTTCACGAGAAGAGTCCTCCACTCCTCTGCTTGCAACAGAATACCTTATGCCACAAGACTTGAAACTGTGGGCTTAGACAACTTAGAACTTCACTGCCTTCAGTCTGACCTAAGTGTAGTACATAAACTTTTCTACTACAATGTCCTACCTATCAATGATTACTTCAGCTTCAACCACAACAATACATGAGCACACAATAGATACAAACTTATGGTAAACCACTCCAATTTGATTGCAGAAAATATGACTTCAGTAACAGAGTCATTAATGCCTGGTATGCACTACCTGACTCTGTGGTTTCTTCCCCAAACCCCCAAAACTTTAACTTTAGACGGTCTACTGTCGACCTCACCCCATTCCTAAGAGGTCTTTAAGGAGCGTACATAAGCGCACCAGCATGCCTACCATCCCTGTCCTAATATTCCTTTTTATTCATATCCATTTCATGTATTCACAATTATGTTTATATTTATATCTGTTATCTAATACATGCTCGATGAAATGAATAAATGAATGAATGAATGAATGAATAAATAAATAAATAAATAAATAAATATTGTTTCCCAAGAGAGGGCAAGCAGTCTGGGAAGATTCCTGTATTATAGGCAGAACACAATAAAGCAGCTAGCTTGAACCCTACATGTGTGGATCTGGTTGCCTGTGCCAGACAACCTCTGGCTTCATGACAGCAAATAGAATAAAACATTTCAAAAGACTAAAGTTAAGAAATGTATGTATCTCCCTTTACAGCCCAGGAAACTCTATCTTCTGAGCCCCTTGCCCTGTCCTCTATCCTGCTGTGGGTTAAGTTGCCTTTTACCTGACCATTCCCTTGGCTGCATCTCTTTTGCCCTGACTTCCAAGATAATTCCCACATACTGTACCCTTACCAGCCAAGATTACTGTGATGGACTCTACAAAACTGCACCATAAATCGTTAAAAGTGCAACTTTGGTCTTATAGACCTTACAGTATCAACTTTATGATCTTTAGTATATAGAGAAGAGTACTTAGATGGTTATAACTGAGTAGGTTTAAAAGATTTTTAGCAGAGTTATGAACTTCACAACACTTCCTTAGTGGCTTGTCCATGACCCATGTCAGTGATGATCACCCCAACAAGGAGTTAACTTGTTCTAGAAGTTCCCCATTCATCCATATACCAGTTGTATTTAGTATGTCTCTTTCCAAAGACCACTATTTTGGACTTGGCCTTATTAATTATTAAAGAGTTAATGGTGCAGTAGACATCCAGTTTCTGCAGCACTCTCCTTAAACCAGGTTGAGATTACATCATCAGGACCATATAATCTACACAGAAAAGATATAGGAGATGACCAGACTGAGCCCAAGGGAGGAGGTCAAACACATCATCAGTCTCAAGACCGTTCACGCCCACAAGAGGTCTAAGTCCAGCCTACCTTGAATTCCATTGAGTCTCATCTACCTTCAAATTTGCTTTGACTGTTAGTAGTTCAGATTCTTATAGAAACTTGCAATAAACATTTATATTCATTTGAACTGCCTGGACTCATGATTTCCTGCACTGAACAAAAGGATTTTAATAGATTTGTTTAGAATCTTTGGCATATGGACACAGAGAAATCCTGGGATCATATTAACATAGAGATTATACAGTATCAGGGCCAAAAGCATCCTGATCTAATGCCTTTGGCGATAAGTATATTGTGTGTTAATTCATTTTCATCAAAATTACCTTGAGAATTTAGCATTCTTCCCTGAAATCTCATGAGAGAGCACTTCTTCTTAGAGAGCACCTAAATCTCATGTTGTTTTCATCAGTTCGTTTGTTTTAAATCGGACTTAATTGGAGTTTTGCAGATCCCATCTAGGAATAGGGCTAATAGTATGGTTCTAAAAAGTGCCAGATTACCAACAAATGACATATAGATAGAATGAACAAATGCAAAGGACAATTTTTGCTTTATTAACAGTTTTGTAAGGAAAAAAAGGTATTAATCATTTCAATCCAGATTGTCTTTTAAAAAAGAACAAAACTCCATGCAAAAGTTCCTTTTTTATGGAATTCCAATCCTGATAATTGATAAGCCCAAGAAAATGAGAAAAAGCTATAAATCCTTCTGCAAATTACAATGTACATACTTTGGTGGGACATAAACACACAAATTACAATGTACATACTTCGGTGGGACATAAACACACAAATTACAATGTACATACTTTGGTGGGACAGAAATGCGGTTAGTCATTTATGAACTATCTTTCAACTACACTCCGTTTAACGGCAAGTAAACCCAGAGGAAAATATTTTTTTTCATGCCAACAAAACAACCATATCTATTTGGAAAATCCATTCTATTTCTCAAAGTAAATGAAAATCGTAAGATCGGGCAGAGAAATATTGATTAAATAATCAGCTACACCAATCCATATCTCATGCTACATGGTTTTTTTTTCCCAAAATGTATTTAGAACAAAGTTAATTTCATGTGCAAATTGTCTCTTTTGATAGATTTACAAATCTAATTGAGCAAAGAAACCAATATTCTATCTGCACAAATGGAGGACAGTTTTTCTAATCCCCCCCTTCTTTTTTTAATTTAGCTTTAACTGCTTTCTGCTGAAGTCCCATGATTTTTATGTCAGTGCTTAGTTCATCCTTCCTTTGGTAATTAAGGAAAGTGGCCCAGTTGCTATGAAGACTAGGCTTGTCATGAGCAAGTAGAATTCTCTAGGAAGAAAGGAAGCCTGGGGAAGAGAGATAAGACACATCTTCCCCACACACCAAAACTTGCGGCAGGAATCAACACATATATTAATGAGACACATTTAACACTGTCTACATAGCTATCAGTAATACTAGGCTAACGTACACCACTGTACAAGACACTTGCAAGCACTTGATGAGCTTCAGCACTAGAACTAATTGAACTCCTGCCCACCCCTCTTTGGAAAAAATAGCATGAATCTTAATAGTGCATTTGCTAGAAAATATTCTTTGATTCCAATGAGAGGAAGAGAGGGGGATGTGTGAGGGAGTGAAGTTGGGGTGGCTTCAGGGGTGAAATCCAGCTGGTTCTATCCAGTTCAGGCAAACCGGTAGCGGCAGCTGCGGAAGGCTCCGCCCACCCGCGCAGATGTCGTAACATCACTTTTTTGCGACATTTTAAGCCTCTGCGCATGCGCAGGTTTTGCTCATAGGCAGATGACACCGTGCACACAGTGGCAAAGCGGTAGGGAAGGTAAATAAATTTCACCCCTGGGTGGCTGCCAGCTTGTTTCAAAGCTGCCCCTCTGTTCTCTCAGGCATTCATCCAATCCCACCAGAACTGAACTCACAGATATGTTCCAGGTGCCCTGGCTAATTGAGCCACACCCTGATGTTTTCAAGGACTTGCTGACCTTCAGGGGCAACCTCAGCTCAGTCAATCTTTGGGGCTTATCAATGCAAATGCTAAGACAGCGTTGGAAGAAGGGTATCATATAGTAGGAAAGGTGATGAGCAAACGGCTTATAGAGGGGAAAGCAGAGGCAATGCCTGAAGATTGGCAGCTGTTACAAGTGACGAAAAGGTTTGTTCCTCAACTTCCAAGATCACAAGCTATGGCCGTGATGGCGAACCTCTTCTGGACCGTGTGCCCAAAGCGCACATGCGCATGAACAAATGCGTGCGTGTGCCCCCAAACCCCCAAAGTGCAATGTGCACACAGGCCCCATGCATGCGCCCCACGCCCCACGCATGCATGCACACCCCCACATCCACCCCACCCTCTGCGCATGTGTGGCAGAGACCTGACGACCAGCTGGCTGGCGGGAGGTGCATATGCATGCGCAGCAGAGCTGAACTGAGGTGATGGCTCACATGCCCACAGAGAGGGTGCTGCGTGCCACCTGTGGCACGTGTTCCATAGGTTTGCCATCACGCAGCTATGGTGAGCAACAGATCATGAAAGAAGTCCAGCTAAGAGCTTTGTCTGGAGCTTGGTGGCAACCAGAAGAGAAACAACCACACTTCTGCCCCATCCCAATCCCAACTAGTGTGAGAACTTTGGGGAAAGACAAAGATTGTATGCTACTTTATGGATTTTGAGACTTTTTTAATGAACTGAATATTTATGTGGAAATATTACTTTGCAAAGTCCTAGAAGGATGGAAGTGACCCTGAAACTGTTGTTGGGGAAGGGGTGTGCTGCAATAAAGTGCCACATACAGTTCTGCTGCACTGTGTTTTGTCTAGTTGTTGGGGAGCTCGTTCTCATACTTATGCTATGATAATGTTCTAGTTTAAGGCAATTCTTTTTAATCAGATTCCTCACTTTTCTGGCCAACAGGAGTCAGGTTAACGATATGCAACTCATGACTACATCAACATTGTTGATCTGGGACTCTAATACCCTTAATACAGGGGTGAAATCCAGCAGGTTCTGATAAGTTCTGGAGAACCCGTAGCGGAAATTTTGACTAGTTCGGAGAACCAGCAAATTACCACCTCTGGCTGGCCCCAGAGTGGGGTGGGGATAAAGATTTTGTAATATCCTTCCCCCAGAAGTGGGGAGAGAATGGAGATTTTGCAGTATCCTTCCCCTGCCATGCCCACCAAGCCACGCCCACCAAGCCACACCAAGCCACACCCACAGAACCGGTAGTAAAAAAAAATTGAATTTCACCACTGCCTTAATAATGCAACTATCTGAGGAAAAGCCTTGCTCATCAGTCACCTTTCCTTGATGAATTTAGTTCCATTTTCTCAAGCACTCATCTCTAGCAAAAATACAGTGGAATACCGCTCGAAAGAAATAAGATGATGATTGCGGTGGTGGTAACAAAACACACTCTTATTTAGGTTAATTTCTCAGTGAGCAGCAAAAAGGTAAGCAACAACTAAGGTATGCAGAGGGGATAGTAAGTCACTTTTCATCCACGTTTCCTTCCCTCTCCCTTTTGTCCAGCTGCCATATGGAGTTTCATCAGGATTCCCAGGCTGCATTTGAGGTAGCTTCAATCATTCCTATCACACCGACTGCAGGAAGAGAATGGCTTTCAGCTCAATTACCCTTCACATTCCAATTCCATAACGCTCCAATGAGGCTTTTTAACCCAAAACGACAACAACAACAACAAAAGCATGTCTGCTGCAGCTACGCTTGAGAAGCAAATGTGCAGAATGGACGTGACTAACAAAACTTAAACTGATTTCTCTAGTTTGGAAAGGTATTTACACAACTTGCCTCAGTTTCTCAAATAGCTATCCTCTATTTGCTTTTGGCAAGAGGAAACCAAGTATAATCTATAATTATTATAATTTTCCAGCCCTTATAATTGTTTATCCATCAGTGATAGTAATAGCATTCTCGAAGAAACATCAATCCTAAGCATTGTCTTCTAGCTGTACATTTCCACACACTAACTGGATTTTTTGAATGAAAAGGACTAGGGGAGACATGATAGCAGTGTTCCAGTATCTCAGGGGCTACCACAAAGAAGAGGGAGTCAAGCTATTTTCCAAAGCACCTGAGGGCAGGAAAAGAAGCAATGGGTGGAAACTAATCAAGGAGAGAAGCAACTTAGAACTAAGGAGAAATTTCCTGACAGTTAGAACAATTTATCAGTGGAACAACTTGTCTCCAGAACACTGGAAGTTTTTAAAGAAGATGTTGGATAACCATTTGTCTGAAGTGGTGTAGGGTTTCTTGCCTGGGCAGGGGGTTGGACTAGAAGACCTCCAAGGTCCCTTCCAACTCTGTTATTCTATTCTATTCTATTCTATTCTATTCTATTCTATTCTATTCTATTCTATTCTATTCTATTCTATCCTATCCTATCCTATCCTATCCTATCCTATCCTATCCTATCCTATCCTATCCTATTTTCTTCAACCATTTTTTATTATCATTACATTGTTAGAATAGATACAAACAACCTAATAAACCATGTAATAAACATAATCTTTAAGAATGGGTATGTCTACATATGTTGACAAATTTACAGCTGAAGTAGCCATTATACTTGCTACCAAGCCAATATCTAAATAAGCATTGTCCTAATTCCTGACTACAGCTAGCTAACAAGTCTTAACAATTATTGTTTGGTGACAACTAGTCTTTCCTTAGTAGCTTTTTATTTAGAACAGAAGTTTCCTCAAAATCATATAATACATGATATTCCAAAGCTTTACCCAATATTTTCAGTTATACATTGCTGATAAGAGATAACTTGTTCCTCTGTTTGTGCTTGTATAAATATTATTTTCATTGATCTTACAAAAATGACAGCAAATGTCTCTTTTTAAGGGCTGACATTGATGTCCAAGTAAAATGTGCAAGTACCCCTATGAAATATATTTACCATAAATGTAAAACTAATGCCATCTTCATCAAGTCAAACCAATTTAGTGGCTACCACATTGAGATAGGGGGCAGTTGAGCAGAAAAAGAATGGACTGAGTGGCATCAGAGAAGGGTGGTTGTCATACCAGATTTTTCTGTTTTAGTTTTTACTGGTTCTTGTATTTTTTAGTTCTTGTATTTTTATTGTTCTACGTGTTGTTTTATCTTTCCACCCAGAGTATAGCTTTAAGATGGGCAGCTACACAAATGTTATAAAGAAACAAAGGAACAAACAACCTAAGATGGATTCAACCTTTCAGGGTTTTCATGTCTTTTATGTTTGCCCCATTTGATGGCTTGGAGCCTACAATAAATACTTTTAAAGAACTACTTAGCTAAAACATAATTACACTGGGAGTAAATAAGCATTTTCAGAGCCAGGAATCAAGAAGCTGATTTGGGTAAAACAAGTTCAATTCATTATCAAATAATAATTAGATGATCTGAGGGCAAAATAAGGAAGTTAAAGTACTTGACAACTGGAATTCTTAGAAATACAGTAAGGGAGATGAAATGTCCACTACTTCATCATTTAAGTGAAAGGAAACACTTACATATGCCCAAATCTGAAGGAAATCTGATACTGACATACTAGTTATAACGCTCTGCCTCAGGTAGTTACAACAGTGGCCAAAATTGTGGAAACCTTTTGGGAAAAGTGTATTTTCTAAAACTAGTTAATAACACCACTTTGGGGGGGGGGTGTAGTACCATAAAATTATATATCAATGGATAGATAATTTAATCAAGAATTAATGCAATTGCTTTTATGAGGGATTTGCTATTAGAATATCACGTCAGTTAATACTTAGTTGGGTAACTTTTAGCATGAATCACGGCCTTACAACGTCTTCCCAAGTGAATCAAGTCTTTTAGTTCTGCAGCTGGTATAATGTGAAACCAAGATTGAATGATGGCTTCTATTAACTGGGTTTTATTGCTGGGTTGCTTCTGACTAGCAAGTTTCTTTCATCGGCTCCATAGATTTTCAATTGGGTTATGATCTGGGCTATTCCCAGGCCATTCCAGCAGTGGAATAGGATTATCTTGAAACTCCAAAAAAAAGTGGTGTTATTAGCCACTTCAAACCTCAAAAATACACTTTTCCCAAAAGGTTTCCACAATTTTGGCCACTACTTTATATAATCTGTAATGTTTTGGAGGCACTGCACTTTTTATTTTAGAAAACAGGAAGGGATTCTGCTAATTTTATCAAGTGACCAAGTTAGATCACCAAGGCTCCCTTAGCTATTCACCATTTTTTTAGCTGCCATGTCCATCCCTAAATATGACTACCATTTTCTACTACGTTTCGATATTATTGGGATTCAGTATAGGTAGTCCTCGATGTAGACTCAATCATTTACTGAACATTTCACACGACCGTTGCAGCATCTCCATGGCCATGTCATCAAAATTCATCTGCTTGGCAACTGGTTCATATTTTGTGATAGTTGCAGTGTCCCAGGGTCATGCAATAACCTTTTGTGACCTTCTGACTGGGAAAATTCAGTGGGGAAATTACTAACTTAACAACTGCAGTGAATCACTTAACAACGGTGGCAAGAAAGGTTGTAAAATGGAGCAAAACCCACTTAAAAACTGCCTCATTTAGCAACAGAAATTTGAGGCTCAATTGTGGTTGTAAGTTGAGGGCTACCTATATAAAATACCATGGTAGTCAACAAGCAACTTCAGTGCTACATTCAGGGATAGAAGTAGAATAATACACCACCAAGAAAACGTTTGGTGCAAGAAACATTAGTTTTTCTGCTTCTGGGCCATTGCGATGAATCTCAGAAGAAAATTAAGGAAGGCAGAAATGGATCCCCATCACAGAAACCTCTTCCAGGTTGACTTTTCTTTCTGCTTTCCCTTTCTACTGTCTGTCCCATAGGAATGTTTTTTCTGGACAAATAAACTTATGGTGATTATGTGTGAATAAAAGACTGGAGCTGTATACTTAAAGGTGAGATATCATTAATAAAATAAACAATTCAAGAAAGAAATTAAAGATTTTTAATCTCTATCAAATTGACACCACCAATATCACCACCACACATGATAAGTTATCAACTGCTGATTGTCTTGTTTGTAAATTATTTATTCAAAACATTGCAGAATGGATTTATGCTTCTGTAATTTGCTTTAAATTTGTTTTGCAAAGTCTGATAAAACTGTATTAGCACCTTGCTACTGTACTTATCAGATAATAACGGTGTGGAAGGAAACCCTGAGCTTTTGTTATTTAATAGAATTCTAGCATACTTTTTCAGCATAAAGATTGTCAAATAGTTGATTACAAGTGCAAACCAAATAAACCAACCCATAAAACAAAAACAATATCCAGTACATAATTAATTCATGTAAATAAGAAAGCTGTAGATAATAAAACTGCTATTAAAAGTCCAGAGAATTCAAAACTAACAGACTGCAAGATGGAATAAATAAACCTTTAAAATTATTCTAAAAGCAAGGAAATATAAAAATACACACATACACACGTGTATGTATATATACACGTGAAGTATTAGTACTGCTTTATAAAGCCTTAATAAGGCCACATCTGGAATACTGCATCCAGTTTTGGTCACCACATTAGATGTTGAGATTTTGGAAAAAGTGCAAAGAAGAGCAACTAAGTTGATTAAAGGCCTGGAGACTAAAACATATGAAGAACGGTTACAGGATTTGGGTTTGGCTAGTCTAGAGAAAAAAAGACTAGGGAGGACATTACAGTATTCCAGTGTTTGAGAGGCTGCCACAAAGAGGAGGGGGTCAACTTAATTTCCAAAGCACCAGAGGGCAGGACAAGAAACAATGGATGGAAACTAATCAAAGAAAAGAAGCAACCTGGAATTAAGGAGAAACTTCCTGACAGTGAGGACAATTAACCAGTGGAACAGCTTGCCTTCAGAAGTTGTAGGGGCTTCATCACTGGAGGTTTTTAAGAAGAAACTGGACGGTCACTTGTCTGAAATGGTATAAGGCAGTGATGGCTAACCTTTTTGCCATCGCATGCCAGAAGCAGTGGGGGGTCGCGGGTGCAGGTGCCCACACCCATAATTCAATGAGCCCCGCACTCCCGCGTATGCGCACATGACCCCCCCACACTTCCCCCTACTTTTGGCACGTGATGGCACGGTGGGCCCAGTAGGCCCAATTTTTCCCCCTTTCCCAGGCTCCAGAGGCTTTCTAGGAGCCTGGGGAGGCCAAAAACAGCCTTCCCCATTCCCCCCCCCCCCCCGAAGGCCTTCCGGAGGCCAGAAACAGACAGTTTCCCGACTTCTGGTGGGACCAGAAGGCCTGAAAATCAGTTGGCTAGTGCACGCATGCACGCTGGAGCTGAGGTAGGGCAACACTCACGTGCCCGCCAATATGACTCCGCGTGCCACCTGTGGCACCCGTGCCATAGGTTCGCCATCACGGGTGTAAGGTCTCCTGCATATGAGCAGGGGGCTGGACTAGACCTCCAATGTCCCTTCTAGCTCTATTTTGATTGATTTACCACATTCTCTCCCTCATTCTCTCTCTCTCTCTCTTTCACTCTCTCTCCCCCTCCCTCCCCAATCTCTCTCTCACTCATACACACACACACAGAGCACACATTTGTATCTTTTGAAGAAACTCCCAATACTTTAAAAAGCCCAATACTCCTAATCCTACAATCTTAAAATGATGTAAAGTGTAAAAAAAAACCTGCAGAATTTCTGCATGATTCTGCAGAAAATTTAAAAATAAGTTGGGGTTTTTTTCTCCTCAGTTTCACTGTCACATCTCCTCTTTATATAAATACAATTTTGGTTTGCCAGGAGAATTTGGCTACTAATAGTCCTTTTAATGTGATCCTTCCCTTTTTTTTCCTATTTGCTACCATGAGATAACAGACGCTCTTGCCTTCTACCTTCTCTGGAATATTCTGTTTCTTTTCCCTCCTTCCTAAACCCAAGAGCCATGCATAATCATTTTTGATTTATATTTTGTTCCCTTGCGCCCTGTTTTTTGTTTTTTTGCTACAGTCTTCCTGGCCACCTTCATGGAAATGACTGTAATCTCCAGGACACTTTAGACATTACTTCCACACCATTTGGAGCGTTCCGCCCCAATGCTCTTCGTTGTGCCTCTCATTTCACAACTTGGGTCCATGTTTTAAAAAAGCGTTGTTTTAGGATTTGCAGCTGAGGTCAGACAACTGTAGAATTCCCTGGGCTGCATCTGATTTTGTGGCCAAAAAAAGAAAGAGAAATGTGCTTTTTCCCCCCTCCCTCTTGTAAACTACCTAGACAAGATCTCTACCCCGAAGGATGACCTAAGCAGATCTTTAAGAAATCAATAAAGGTTAGCATGAGATAGCAAGGGGTATGGAAAGCTATCTCATTCTCCTAAAACGGGTGTCTGCAACCTGCGGCTCCGGAGCCTCATGTGGCTCTTTGGGCCCTCTGCTGTAGCTCCCTGTTGGATGATCCCACCACTGGCTGGCCCTAACCCTCATCTGAGAAGGTAAGGGTGACAGTGGGGGATAGAGAAGCAGCCAGGGCAGAGACAGAGAGACACCGGGGGGGAGGGGGAGACATAGAGAGATACAGAGCGGGGGGGAGAGAGACAGGGAGCGGGGAGGGAGGGAGAGAGAGCGATGTCAAAAGGGTTTTGTGATTCCTGTTATTTTTTAACAACTGGTTCTGTGCCCTAATGATCGGCTGGGTAGGCCTGGCTAGGAGGTCATGTGACTGGTGAAAGTGAGTGACGTCGAGTTGGCACACCCGCCAAGGTTTTGTGGCTCCCGGTGTTTTCTTTTCTCTGGGAAACGGGTCCAAATGTTAAGGTTGCAGACCCCTGTCCTAAGAGTTGCTTTATTGCTTTCTCATTTCTGCACAGAGTTTTTCTCTCTCTCTACCCCCGACATCGGAAAGACCTGGCAAATAGTTCTACGGTATAACTATTTCATGTGAATTTGATCATTCTTAATTTAATATGTATATATGGGTTTGCTCCAGAGAATTTGCTATCTATTAGCATATTTTCTTTGTTGCTTCTGTACTTTTTGAAAAATACATTACTTCATTAAAGATCAGGCGAACTAATAAACCAGATCCATACATGAGAGATTTTTTTTAAAAAAAAATAAGAGTGTAACAATGGGCACCAATTTTTCTGAAATAGAAGAGATCAGTCAAAAAAAATCATTTTAGGAGTCTTGATCTCATCAGCAGCTATGTTTTGGATCTGTACATATTGAATTCTAGTGTGTATTATCAACACATTATTATTTTTTTCTAAGCACCTGACCAGGTTTTGAAATAAAACCAATCTCTTTCTAGTATCTATCAAGTCAGAATAGAAATGGATTTATTATAGTACAAGGTGCTTTTCTTATGAGAAGTGATTACTGATCAAGCATAGTTCCAGACAAGTATCATGCAATCATCCTGGCTTAATTATGGAATTTTACTGTAGGTTCAGATGATACTTTCTTCCACTTGAAACCACCTTTTGATATCTGCATATGTGCATACATGCATACAGTGTGTGCATACATTAAGAAGAAAAAGATGCAATAGTCCCATGTAATCTGTTGGCGGACAATGTTAAGGCTTGACCGCTGGAATTTATGCATACATTTATGTGTCTGTGTGTATGCACAGAGTTGGACATAATGGTTTCGTTCAAAGCAATTAAAACGAAATAACAATTTCTTCTTACTGCTTGCACCTTGCTTGCACTATTTCACTGTGAAGTCATTAAAGGTTGCTAAATAATCAGATAAATTTTATAATGTCATCAGGCTTGGAAAGTCCTGGTCTTCCCTAAGACACATAAAAGTTACCCATTTGTGACTGATTCTTTAGTACTACAATGAAAGCATTTAGATCCTGTTTTGTTCTGTAAAAGAGTTAAATGAAATATAAAAAAGAAAAATCTTTTAAAGAGTTATGCAAGGATGAAAAAAGGAAGTGTGTCCCCCTCACTATTTTATCTACTGGTAGAATACTTTTCAGCATGAACACCAGATGTACACCTTATTCCATGTACTAAAAATCCGGTTATCCAACTTTTAGAGCCTATAGCTGTGATGGCAAACCTGTGGCACGTGGAGCTATATCTGTGGGCACGCGAGAGTTGCCCTAGCTCAGTTCCAGCGTGCATGTGCACACCTGCCAGCTGATTTTCAGGCCTTCAGGTCCCAACAGAAGTTGGGAAATTGGCTGTTTCCGGCCTCCGGAGGGCCTCCAAAAGGGTGGAAAAGGCCGTTTTCGCCCTCCTTAGGCCCCTAGAAAGCTTCTGGAGCCTGTGGAGGGTGAAAAACGGGCCTTCTGGTCCCACCGGAAGTCAGGAAACAGGCTGTTTCTGACCCCAGGAGGGCCTCTGGGGGGTGGGGAAGGCCATTTTCACCTTCCCCAGGCTCCAAGAAAGCCTCTGGAGCCTGGGGAGGGTGAAAAATAGGCCTACCGGGCCCACCATGCCATTTTGTGCCAAAAGCAGGGGAGCGCGGAGGTGGTGGTGTTGCACGCGCATGCAGGGGGAGGGGCCATTGAATTATGGGTATGAATACACGTGCATGCAACACCACCCCCCCGCTCTCCCCCTGCTTTCGGCACGCGACAGCAAAAAAGGTTAGCCATCACTGGCCTATAGGCTCTAAAATACTATCAAGGCAAAGGATCTCTTTGAAGAAAGCCACATTAAAACAGCTATAGCATTTTTTCTTTACCTGAGCTTTAGCATTGACAATACACGCAATTGAATGAGTTGGAAAGGAGAGTCCTGAGTTTGTAAATTAGACAGCATCACTTTGGAGTGAGCAGCTCTGTCTTAGAATGGCTCACGGTTTCCATTTAACAGGAAGCCTGGAAAATTGCAGCCATTAAGTTCATAATCTGAAACTGATAGAAGCACCAAGAAGCAGCCTAGTGGTTTAGTTGACCCCAAACTGTCCAAGCCTGACAGGTTTTAACAAGTATAACCCAGGTAGAGTGAGTTGAGTTTCTTATCCTTTTGACTTTGAATTCATTCTGTTCTGTTTCTACATCAGTCTGAAAATTTACTCCAAAATCCATACTCCTTTCCCAATGAAAGTCTCCTAATATTTCCAGGTACATTTTTTTCAGATATCTAACACTTTCCTTGCAGGATTTATATCTGCTTTATTTATTTATTTGTAGCCCATCTTTATTATTTTTACAAATAATAACTCAAGCTGGTGAACATATCCAATACACTTTCCTCCTCCTATTTTCCCCACTACAACAACCCAGTGAGGTGGGTTGGGCCGAGAGAGAAATGATTGGCCCAAAATCACACAGCTGGCTTTCATGGCTATGGCAGGAGTTGAACTCGTGACCTCCAGCTTTCTAGCCTGGAATCTTAACCACTAGACCAGAGTAGTTCTCAGGTCTCATCTATAAAGCAACTTTTCCTAGTTCTGATGTCTTCCATACAAAAGGAGTCTCCTCGGTTATTAAGTTTGTGACGAAGCAGGGTTGAGGGGTACCCCGGACCACGAACCAGCTCATGAGCAAACACACTGAGACTGAAATAAATCTGACAAAGGAGTCTTGTATAAAATATAATTTAGTTTAAAATACTTAAAAAGACATTGTGCCTTTAAAAAACACATTAAAAGCAAAGTCTTATCTTGGTTATGTGAAGCCAGGCTATCTCCCTAGATTCCTCTCCACAATACCGAAACAGTTCACAAGAGATAAAGGTTAACATGACGATAGACAGCTTCGGCGTCGATACATCATTGAGGCAAATGAAGGGCAGTAGCAAAGACTTCACAGCTAAAAGTCACCTGAGGAGAAAACAGTTCAAGCAGGAACGTAGCTGGAAAGTCTGTGTGAAGAAGAATGTCCAGCACGGCTCAAACGTTGGCTTGTGTGCTTCAAACAGCAAAACACAAGTATCCGTGGGAGTATCTCAGCAGCAGCATCTGGAGTTCTTATCTGCATCCTCCTTCCTTCTGCAGCGTTGTGCTGAGCTCTGCAATCAGCTCTGCATATAGGCCTAAAAGCATTTTAGGCCCGAGTAGCAAGTGGTCCTTGCTTATATGGGGAGTTAACCTGCAATTAACTAGGGCGGGGAAGGCTTGCAGGTAATTGCAAACAGGAAATGGCTTAATTGAGACCATACTGTTTGTGGCTAATCAGATAGCCGCAGCAATCCTGAAAACACTTGTGACAAAGCTCAACCGTGATGACTTGGAATTATGGTAGTTAGTTTGGATAACGTGAAGTTATGGGTAAAGAATTAGGAAGTCTAAACTGGAATTGTTCCTGGGCTTGATTCTTTTTTTGTTGTTAGTTGCAAAGTCGTGTCTGACCCATTGCGGCCTCATGGACAACGTTCCTCCAGGCCTTTCTGTCTTCTACCACCCTCTGGAGTCCATTGAAGCTCACGCCGACTGCTTCATCCAGCCACCTCATTCTCTGTCAGCCCCTTCTTCTTCTGCCCTCAATCGTTCCCAGCATTAAGCTCCAGTGAGTCCTTCCTTCTCATTAGGTGGCCAAAGTATTTGAGTTTCATCTTCAGGAACTGGCCTTCTAAAGAGGAGTCACAGTTGATCTCCTCTAGGACTGACCAGTTTGAGCACCTTGCAGTCCAAGGGACTCGCAGGAACAAGAGAATCAAATTCAAGGCCCGGGGGCCAGATCTGGCCCGCAGGGTACTTAGATCTGGCCTGCAGGGCTGCTCTGGAAACAGTGAAGGACTGGCCTGCAGTGCTTCTGCCAGCAAAAATGGGCTTCTGAACTCTGTTCTCAGCTGCCACGGCCTCTTCCAACCCTCTGCAAGTGAAAACAGAGCTTGGGAGGGCTGCATGTGCATTGGCAGAGAGTTGCAGGAGGCTGTGGCAGCCCAAAACAGAACTCGGGAGCCCGTTTTCACTGGCAGAGCACCCGGGCTACCACAGGATCCCCTGACACAAGTGATGTCGAGCTGGCCACACCCCCGCCCCCATGGTCAAACACAACCCTGATGCTCCCCTCAATGAAATCAAGTTTGACACCCTTGCTCTAGGAGGTAAGAAGCTGAGGCTTAAACAAAACCAAACCAAACTTGCTGTGACAAACAAGATTTGTTGACATAAAGGTTACAACATTGTATTGTTAGGATTGTTCACAGTGCACAAATAAAAACACTCTGAGAGATTTATTGGCAGTAAGAGAATGAAGTGTGATATCTATTTAAGGAGGCTAGGCTTGAAAGACTACGATTTATATTAAAATAATAATAATAATAGATTTTAAGCAGTAATAGTGGGGCAATGGATCAACTTTGTATTGCCAAAGCACTGAATCCGAGAATTAAAAAAAATTACCATCAAACCCAAGTTCCTGGGTAATATGTATATAAAATTAATGACAGCTATCGAATTGAATTTACTGCTGGCATCAAATCTTTACAATGACTATATGATGAAGTTTTATCCACATAAATATTGTCAGTAAAACATATTTTCAGGCAGGAAAGATTAATTCAGGGATGTCACTAGGTTTACCCAATAAAAAATGTAGTATCGGATAGCCTAATCATCTTTGCAAAAGAAAGAAAAGATGTGAATTTTCAAAGAATTTGGGATTAATTTGGAGTATGTTTTTAACCACCGCTGCAGATGATGAAATTATGGCCCTGTTGATGGGTGCTTTGGGGCTATTTCACTTAACTTTTAGTTCATTTTCTTTATTTTTAAGTTTAAGTATAAATAAAAGGCATTTCCAAATATACGGATTATATAAATGTGATTGCATGTTATCTGAGATTTGCAAATGGCAGCAGCCCTCTATGGAATATACACTTGCTGCATATTACAGCTAGCCACAGCATATTAGATGAGACGTCTTATTAAGAAAAAGGTTGTAAGAATAAATTAATCACCATAAATAGTTGGTGGAGCTCCAGATATTTAAGTGCTCAATTTAAGTGCCCCTGGAAAAATACAAAAAGAAAGGAGAGCCAGACAGTGTTGAGACTGACACAAAGAACCATGTTAGAAGAAAGAATTTTCCCATCACAGTCGTTCCCAGTGCTTTCGGTTTAAATGATCTTTATTTAAAAGTGGGACAAGGAAGACGTGGCCAGCAATCTACAACTGAACCACTAATTTAGCTGGACTGAGATGTAACACGGCCATTCCAATTGAATTATATTGGTGGGGAAATGGATATAATTATGAACATTATTGCCATTAAAATAAAATAATAATTTTAATTACAGCGTAGGTCTCCGTGCTTTCCCTGTGAATCTATTCTCATGATGGTGAACCTATGGCACGTGTGCTAGATGTGGCACACAAAGCCCTCTCTGTGGGCACGCACGCTGTTGCCAGCTGCTTTTCTGGTTTCCGGCACACAGCTGATCTTTGTACATGCCAGAACCCAGGAAACCCACGGACCAGCTGGCTGGTGCGCATGCACGCGCCAGCACCTGGTCTTCAGGTTTCTGGCGCTCCGGCACACACATGCGCATAGGCACACATGAAGACCAGCTGGCTGGCACATATGCATGTGCCGGAAACCAGAAGACCAGCTGGTCTTGGAGTTTCCGGGGCTGTGGCGCGCACTCCGGTTTGGGTACTTGGTGCTGAAAAGGTTCACCATCACTGATCTATTCCCTGGTAAAAAGAAATGTCATCTGCTAATTTTTCCAAGAAAATTAAAACGTGTTGATGATACGGGAGGATGGAATAAATTAGGGTAGTGAAAATAAATGGGAAAATGACACATGTTTAGAGTGAGTCAATTATAGAAAAAGACAATTATCATAAATTTGTAATATTTTATCATTTTGAATTAAAACATAAACAGCTAGAAACAATAAGCTATAGTATTGCTAGTTCAGGATCCTGTCCCGTTTGTGTCGGCAATCATCCCAGATCCCAAAGTAAAATGCAGGAAATTGCCTTACATTGGGCTACACCCCAATCTTCTTCGGTGTTTAGATCAAACTTCAAACTGCCACAATGAAGCCAGTTTCTTGGCTTTGTCATTAGCCAAATATAAGTCATTATTGGTACATGTTTCTGGTAGTAGCAGACATACCAGCAAATGGACTGGGCTCTGTCTCTCTCCACGTTCACATAGCATGTTGTTAATCCGCTAAGAGCCTCCACTTGAGCATATTGGTTTTTCATTTAGACACTCCAACTCTCAACCTATCCAGGGTTCTCCAAATAGTATAAGGGAGGTCAAATCCTTCAGCCATGTCCTCCTTTAATGTTATTCCTTGCTCGATGGTCCCTTTCCTCCATCTTTTAATTTTGTTCTTAATTTTCGATGTGTGTATCCTCAAGAAGGTTTTTCTTACCATAAAGCTGTTCCTAGATCTGAGTTGGCAGGCTTGGGGTTCATGTCCGTTCAGAGGATGTTGAGGATCACTCTTTTGCTTAGTTCTCTTTCCAGCAAGAGGAAATATTTTCTCAATTGGTGTAGGTTTGAGACATCCTCTCACTTCATTGGCAGCAATTGTTCTGACCCAGCCTTAGCAGAAGCTAGAAACAGATTCCTTGTCACAAAAAAACCCTCTTTATTTACCTCTTGTGAATTAATGGCATTCACCCACCGAAAAGTCTAAGCAGGAGTCCTGCAAGGAGTTAAATGCAGCAACAGACCTTATCAGTTCCTTGTGATTATTGCAAGGCTGTGAGCTCCCAGCTGAAAGGCAGCAAATTAAGTTCTGGCAAGCAGTCTTTGATGCATGAAACGCAATGAGCAAAATCTTCCGAAATATGAACTGTTGTCTCCTTCGACAACCATTCTCCTTTCCTTCTATTTATTTCTCCAGCCAGGGAGGGGCCATTCAGCATCCACGTGTGCTTTGCTTCCTGAGTCGACTCCTTGTCCTCCATTGTTCACCTCTCCTAACTGTTCTGCGCATACGTACACCTGGAACAGGCCCCAGCTGTTCTTCCTCCTCACTCATATCAGCCTCCAAAGTCAGCTGCCTCTTCGGTGGCTGGGAAATATCAGATGGCCCTGGCCCTGTCTCTGCGTCTGATGCAGAGCATCCATCAGAGCCTTCCCAAGACTCCAGAACTGGCCCAAGTTCCTCCTCATCGTCCAAATCTGCTGCCAGCTCTGGAGGTTGGCAGGCCACGACAGCGATATCAACTTCATGTGCCCTACACTGGAGCAGCATACTCTGCTGCAGAGAGACTCGAGGCCAAAGCTAATGTGTGCAACATAGATGGTTGAGCTCTCCCATGTGCAGCTTATTAATTTCCTGATGATATTGTTCCTCGAACTGACTTTAGCCTTAGTGTTCAGGCAATGCTGCTTAAAAGAGAGCATCCTGTCGAGTGTCACGCTGAGATACTTCACTGTTGGACTGTGCTGTAGTTGTTTCCCGTGCCACATAATATCCAACATTTCCTTTGCATGTCAATTTTAGAGATGGAAAGCACACACTTGGGTCTGCTTTCCTGATGCATCTACTTCAGCCTGTCTATGCTGACTGGGGTAGGATTTAAATCCTGGTTAGGACTGAAAACCGGGGTCTTTTCCAACACTATCTTCAGTCTTGTTTCAAACTGAACACACGAACACCTGATTTAGAAATGGAGGACTAGTGAGCAGCAATGCAGTTAAACCTAAAAGTAGAAAGATATGCTGTGCAGATTTACACACACACACCCAAACAAAAATCACAAGAGAGTAAGGCAGGGGTGAAATCCAAAATTTTTCCTTACCAGTTCTATGGGCGTGGCTTGGTGAGCGTGGCAGGGGAAGGATACTGCAAAATCCCCATTCCCTCCCCTTCTGGGGGAAGGATATTGCAAAATCTCCATTCCCACTCAATTCTGGGGTCAGCGAGAGATGGTATTTGCCGGTTCTCCGAACTACTCCAAATTTCCACTACCGGTTCTCCAGAACCTGTTAGAACCTGTTGGATTTCACCCCTGGAGTAAGGTCTTGTTTGGTAGTAGAGAACTTTAGAGGTAAGTCCAGAGTTCACAGCATGGGTTCAGAGAACCAAAAAAAAAAATAGTCTTTGAAAATCCATGAGTCAAACAACAAAGAGGTTAGTCAGTCTTCTTGCTCTCAAGGTACCAGGTCCAGAGACCATCTAATGAAGCTTCTTGGAAGGAAATTTAGAAGAACCATGGACTTGGCTGTCTTTAAAGGACAATTGGTACAAGCCTAAGAACTATACTTCCTGAAGACTAATTTTACTTCCAATTATAGGGAGAAAATGTGAGGAGAAACTCTGTCTTTCTCTCCAGCCAATAAACATCCAAAGGCTGGCCACTGTGAGAAACAAAATTCTGGACTTTGGTGTGATTAAGAAAGGCTATTCTTAAATTCCAACTGTATATTTCCTTCAAGGCTGTGTTTTCTTGCACACTTAATTAAAGATCTTAACATCATAGAATTGTCAAAGAGATTTGTCCAGATTTTCTCCAGACCCTAAAAGGTAAAGGTAAAGGTTCCCCTCACACATATGTGATAGCCATTCGCAAATCTTGGGGGCGGTGCTCATCTCCGTTTCAAAGCTGAAGAGCCAGCGCTGTCCAAAGACGTCTCCGTGATCATGGGGCCGGCATGACTAAACGCCAAAGGTGCACGGAACGCTGTTACCCTATTGTTCATTAATGCCACCAGACAGCCGCATCGCAAGCCCCATAAGAGCCCTTTCTCTAAAAAGCCGTTTTCCAGAGTTAGAAAAAAACGTGTAAGGAAATAGTATTTTGCAAAACCCAAAAGCAACATCAGGGCTATCCTGTTCAGAAAATCCTCTTGAAGATTCTCTTATAGACAAGTCCTGTGTTTTAAACTCACAGGATGGCAGGAACCTACAGACACTATCTGAAGCACTCATAATAAACAATAATCAGTGTGTTATCTAATGAAGTTGTGGAGAATCTGAAAGAGAGTTACATGGAGCAGATTCATGTCAGAGAAAAGATACAATTTAAGAGAGATGGGTCTGCCGGGTAACACTGCCTAAGGATTAAAATGCAGATTTTTATATATTAAATCCTTAATAATTGGGTGGCCATTTTTGGAACAGTTTATATGATAACAAAAGGAACTACTTCAGCATGAATGATGATGATGATGATTATTATTATTATTATTATTATTTTGAGACAACTGGATCAAGAAGCACCAAGCTTTCAGAACATTGTGAAAAATCAAGATTCATTAGAAATTCTTTTGCTAAATCCACATGCAAGAAGACACTGATGATTTATTAGCCTGTATACAAAAGATCAATAAGGGGTGGTTATAGATGCAGCAGAATGATACAGAAAACAGAATCCTGGTCTAAATAAATATATCCAGTCATGTTACAGGTATTTTGGGGCTGCGGGAAGGCAGGGAAGAGTTTGCCATATTGCAATGATGGTAAAGACTCAAACGATCTAAGTGCCAGGGCTCACTGTAACAACATTGCCAAAAAAGCATTAAAAGTTGTTAACCCAATCTTGTGTAGCTTCTTCTATGGTAATATTGAACTGCAAACCAGGGCATACAAAAGTTTTGCTAGACCAATTCTTGAATAAAAGCTCATGTGTCTGAAACCCGCACTGCATTATCAGACATTAATACAATCAAACAAGTCCAGAGATATTTCATGAGAAGAGTCCTTCACTCCTCTGCTCGCAACAGAATACCTTATGCTACCAGACTTGAAATTTTGGGCTTAGACAACTTAGAACTTCGCCGTCTTCGGTCAGACCTAAGCATAGCACCTAAAATTATCTGCTACAATGTCCTACCTGTCAATGACTACTTCAGCTTCAACCACAACAATACACGAGCACACAATAGATACAGACGTGTGGTAAACCATGCTAAACTTGATTGCAGAAAATACAACTTCAGTAACAGAGTCATTGATGCCTGGAATGCACTACCTGACTCTGTGGTTTCATCCCTAAACCCCCAAAACTTTAACCTTAGACTGTCTACTATCGACCTCACCCCATTCCCAAGAGGTCTCTAAGGGGCGTGCATAAGCGCACCAGCGTGCCTACCGTCACTGTCCTAATGTTTCCTTTTATACAGGGGTAAAATGTAAAATTTGTTACTACCGCTTCTGTGGGCGTGGTTTGGAGGGGGCGGTAATGTGACTGGGTGGGCATGGCTAATTTTTTTATTTTTAACTTTTCAAAGCATTTTTTCTGCAAATGCAAAAAAATGCTTTGAAAAGCCTCTGCCGATCAGGAACATAGCTGGAATTGTCAGAGCCTTTTCAAAGCATTTTTTAAACAACTTCTTCCGCTGAAGAGGTTGCAGAAAAAAAAGCTTTAAAACTCTCTCATGATCACAGCTGAGTTGCCTGATCGTTTTAAAAAATGCTTTGAAAAGTCTCTCTGAGGATCAGGCAACTCAGCTGGGATCGTCAGAGAGACTTTTAAAGCATTTTTTTCCTGCAACCTCTTCCAGGGAAAGAGATGCTTTGAAAAGCCTCTGAGAAAGAGAGAGAGAGGGAGGGAGGGAGGGAGAAACAGATAACAAGTAGAAAGTCCCAGTTGGCTCAATTTTGCGACAGGGAGAAATATAAATGAAGATTAGAAATGAAAGTGCTTCCCATTACGTGATGTAGATTCTCTTCCTTTAAAAAAAAAAAGAATCTCTAAAATTGTATGGTTTAAGAGCAACATATCTGACCATAGATAAGCACAAGGCAACGTATATGAAAACGGAAAACGTATATGATGGAATGAAACATTATACTAACCGTGGGGTTTGTCTGTGCATGCACACCAGGGATGAGCTTCAAAAATTTTAGCAAGGGGTTCTCTGCCCTGTTGCTGGGTGGGCATGGCCATGGTGGGCATGGCCTAGTCAGCCTCCTGCACCACAGCAGAGGGGGCGTTTTTGCCCTCCCCAGGCTCCGGAGGCTTTCCTCGAGCCTCTGGGAGGGCGAAATTGGCCTCCCCAGGCTCCCCTCTGGATGCCAGAAACGGCCTTCCCAAACTTCCAGTAGGCCCATTTTTCACCCTCCACGAGCCTCCATGCACACCCTGCGAGTGGGATTTGTGGGTTCTCCGAACTGCACAGAATCTTAGCTAGAGGTTCTCCCGAACCCCTGCGAACCTCCAGCAGCCCACCCGACACACAAACACTGTAAATTAATTACACACACACTGTAAATTAACTGCAACACACACACTGTAAATTAACTGCAACACACACACTACAAACCAACTGAACTTAACAACACACATTCACTTATATCCAGCAATTCATGATAAATTTTCAGTGTAGTTTAGATTAAAACACTGAAAATGCAAACCTGCCAGGCATTAGGTTGTAAAGTTTAAAGACCATGGTAGAAGATGAAACACAGGACAGAGACCTTTGCTCATCATTTCCTTGCTTTTTTTTTTTTGCCAGAGGCTAAATAAATTAAATAATCCTTGCTTTTTAACTTTATATTTACAAAATCACGTATTTTACTTGGTTCCCTCCATTTTAAGGCTTATTACATGACAATGTTCATTTTATGAAATTGATATTATCAGAACTGTGTCTTTCCCTTTTAAAGTTTGAGGGCTACTGCTTATTACTCTGACGAAAAGAAAATCCTATTTGGTTCTTTTGGTTTATGCAGTCCTTCATTGAAATGCATATTTTCTGGTTGTTCACCATAGGTTCTCTACTCTTTCGAGAGTAGGAGAGACAAGATCTAGTTCAAAACTAACATGCCCAAAAGATCTAGTCCAAAACTAACATGTCCAAATGATCTAGTCCAAAATTAACATATCCAAAAGATCTAGTCCAAAACTAACATACTATTGAGATTCCTCAATATATCATCCTATCTGTAATAGATGTTTGCCCTTACAGCGGACAGAAATAGAAACAGTGCAATTAGTGAGAAGACATATTGAAGCAGATAAAAAGAGTTTATTTTGGTCCCAGGCCAGAGTTCAAAATAAAACATGTTAAAAATAAGAATAAAACACAAAACAGGATAAGGTGGTTACACCTGGCAGCAGATTTGTCATTGATGCAATCAGAGTGTTTGTTACTTTATAGGCACAATAACCAAACTTAGCTAAAATTCAAGGAAAGGAAAACGTACTGATCTGATAACAATAACTCAACACAAAAAAAGATCAGAATTTTCTGGGTGCTTTACTAGATAAGGTGTTATAAGGTGGGTCCTAAGATTCCTATAAAGCGGTGTTTCTTAACCTTGACAACTTTTAATATATGTGGATGTCAATTTATGGCTAGCTGGAGAATTGTGTGAGTTGAACTCCACAGATCTTAAAGTTGCCAAGGCTGGATAGCCCTGCTCCTGAGGGTACATTATACCATGTTTTCCCGAAAATAAGACCCTGTCTTATATTTTTTTGAACCTCAAAATAAGCGCTTGGCCTTATTTTTGGGGAGGTCTTATTTTGGGGCGCGTGGGGCAAGATGGAGCTCCTCTTGCCATCTTACCTGATTTCTAGCTCTGCGTTTAAATATTTTTGGGGAGGGCTTATTTTCAGGGGGAGGCTTATTACAGTGCATGTGCTCAAAAGCCCAATTGGGCTTATTATCAAGGGATGTCTTATTTTTGGGGAAACAGGGTAGCAAAATGTGAAATGTAATTTCAATAGCCCCATGTCCACAGGGACACAATCTTAGCTCATAGGGAAGGTTTTTTATATCAGCCCTCCAAAACTGTTGTGGGGAAAAGTGTATAAGTGTGCTCATGTGAATGATCTTTGGAATTTGGAGACTTCTATTATGTAACTACCTTGCTGGTTTAAAAAGCAAACCCTGACTACACAAGTGAAGCAGATAAAGATTCATACAACTGATTATGTTTAAATATTCAGCTCAGACTTTCCATAAGCAAAACCTTTCCCCTTAAACACAAATGTCCATGTGGGCTTTGCATTTATTTTAATTCTTAATTGCAAAAGTAGTGCTTAGTAGAGTTAGAAGCATGGTCTAAACATTCTTGCATGCTTATGAAAGAAAAGGTGCATAGCTACAACATTACACAACAGGAGTAATTGTTTTGGCGTTTGTAAGCTTATCAAATTAACATTGTTTAAATAAAGAGCTAGTGATACAACCCCGACCCTATAAATAATGGTGCCTTTTATTATTATTTTTTTTAAAAGGAATATATGTCCACTTCATTGGGTCCCTTCCTATATGAACTTCACAGGATAGAGAGTAGGAAAATGGAAAGCTGTTGAGGAAGTGGATTAGGCAGAGAAGACCAGGGTGTAAAAAAATCAAGTAGAAAAGGGTAAACCCTGAAGGTCAGGATGGCAAGTGCACAGGTGCCTGACTAACACACTGGAGCAGCCCTGAGCTGCACAGACACAGGCAAACACGTTGTAGCAAATTGGAAAGCCATAAAAGTCTATTACACAAAATCAAACAGCAGCCAGCATGACATCCATTAGCCTGAAATGAATACATGGGAACTTAATGAGGTCTGTCGAGGCCAGCTTGGAGTATTAAGTTGCCAATTCCAGTAGGATTTCCCCTTTCTTTACAGAGTTGAAAGCATCAGTACTGCCTTGTTAAGAGTTTGACGAGTTGTGCAGAAAAAAAAATTGTGCATAATTATTTGTAGAACAGGATTATGCAAAGCATGGGAGATGCCCTTTTCCTGCAAGGACAGATACATGCACTTTTCCCTTCCTAGCTCATATTGCAATTAAGTGGAAGGCTATCGTGTTGTAGTTTGATGTGAAGCTCAGAATAAAAGAAATGATTTATACCCAGTTACCGAACAAATATCAGTCCTCCAAGGTAGACCAAACTTGGAAACCAGAAACACAAGCTAATGCAACACTTGTTAAAAGATTTAGTAAAAAAAAAATCTTGCAAGTCTAAATGTGCTTCTGCATTTCTTCCCTTTGTATTCATAAGTACTAAGGAATGTCATGTCTGAGATTACATTTCTGCCTTGGCTCAGATTTTTTATCTGAATGTTGTCTTGGTCGTGGATCTTCCTCCTGTTTCTTCAGGTTATTCTTTCTGTCTATTACATCAAGATTCATGATACCAAGCAAGGATTCATAATCACAACATGATCTGAATGATTTTATGCAGGTAAGCCTCGCTACATAAATACCTCCACTAAAGTCCTCCACTAAGCCTGAAGTACTTCCATTACAGATGTCAACCAAAACTTGTCAATTGTTGGTTAACTAATGAATCAATCAATGTAGCTTGAAAACATTTTTATGATAAAGAAAATTTCAATATATAGAACTCAATTATATGGTTAGCATTGTCTTCGTATATTAGTTTACAGAAGCAAAAATCCTTCTACTAAATAAAGGTGATTTAAAAGTATGAGTCCTGCTGATTAAAAAGTTGCCTAATGTTTAAAGTCCAAATTTAGACAAATGTACTAATTCTTAAGTACATGAACATAATTTTATATTATTAATTTTTGTTGACTAATTTACTGTATACTGTCCTATTTAGATCTACTAAGTGATACCTGCAATAATACTAAACTATTTGAGCATATTAGAGGGAGGGCTTTGCTTTTAGCAGTACCCTCTGCATGGTTGATGGACAGCTTTTTCCATGTGGCTGGCTCTAATAAAAAAATATACTATGGGCAAGCCATGGTACATATAGCTGGCAAGGAAGCAAGGTTGTCATAGATTTCATTGACTTACCTTTAATGCTAATCTGGGGTAAACACAGAATCTGGGAAACTGTAGCCTTAGTTATAGTGAGTTAATTAAAGCAGTGTCTTCTTGAGGAGCATTTCTCACCATCTGAACTGAATTGCCATTTCTGAGATAATCTTTTGTGTTCTCAACCTTCTCACAATTTCTGCAAGTCATTTTTCTGGTATCAGTTGTGTTCACATGGACAGGTCATATAAATAACCACAACTGGTGGCTACAATGAATCCACAAATTTCTAAGGGAAAGTGAAAAACTGAGATAACTCTCAAATTCTTGACTCCAGTTTCAGATGTCATATGCCCCTGAACATCAAAGACACATAAAGCTACTTTAGGCTTCCTGCAAGACAGTGATGGCTAACCTTTTTGCCGTCACATGCCAAAAGTGGGGGGAGCACGGGGGGATCACACAAGCACGTGCCCACATCCATAATTCAATGCCCCCTGCGCCCTGCCCCCCCCCCACGCATGTACATGTGACCCCTCATGCTCCCCATGCTTTTGGCACGTGATAGCATGGTGGGCCCAGTAGGCCCATTTTTTGCCCTCCCCAGGAGTCTGGGGAGGGTGAAAACAGCCTTCCCTATTCCCCTGGAGGTCCTCTGGAGGCTGGAAATGGCCCGTTTCCTGACTTCCAGTGGGACCGGAAGGCCCGAAAATCAGCACTGGAGCTGAGCTAGGGCAAGGCTCATGTGCCCATAAATATGGCTCTGTGTGCCACCTGTGGCACGTGTGCCATAGGTTCGCTATCACGGCTGTAGGACAACCATTGATGGTGAACTAATTGGGCCTTTGAACTGATCTAGCAGGATTCATCTTATGACTAAGAAGCAAATAAGCATACCAGAAAAAGAAAACATCAATTTAATATTTATTCTGTTTTAATTTTCAATATTTTCATACTTTTTAAGATTCTTCTACCTCCAAGTTGGAAGAATACAATTTTGCCCCTTTGTGGCCAACGTACTTGAGAGCTCATTGTTAAGATCTCTCTAGCACATTGTTCTTTCTCCCCTGTTCTCCACTCACTTTCATTAGGCAGCGAATCCTTCATCTTTATTCCAGAAATCTTAATATGGATCATAAAGTACCACTGTGTTTGGGTTCCCTTAGATTATTTAGATGCTGAACTGGCCAATTTTGTCAGAGTTTGTTGCAGCACACACAATCAGACACATTCAGTAGGATTCAAATTATAAGAAACTTCTTTATATACAATACCATATAGCAGAATTCAGCATACAATATCAGGAACACAGAAGCAATATTCATAGAAGCAAATCATTACAGCGTAGAGAGATACAGAGGCAAATATATTGTACAGAGGCTGCCATTACAGTGGCCAAACCAACTCTTATATACAGTTCAGCAAGTCTAAGCCACGCCCAGACTCCAAACTGTCTCTTATGGCCCCATACAAATAAATACTATGTTTCAGTTTCCAAACAGACCCCATTGGCTGACCTGTTGCCATGTCTATTCCAGCTATGAATATTCATACTCTGACAAATTTCACTTTCTACACCTAGAGTTACATGTAGATCTAGGTGTACACCTAGGGTTAGGTGTAGAAAGAAACAATATTATCAAGACTATCACATTATAACGCTACATTGCCAACATAAAATGGAGTATCTAGTTTATCTGTAAACTTCAGCATTTGAACTTCAGCATAATCTACTGTCACATAGCTTCCATCGGCATTGGTTGATTTTTCTTGCAGACCAGCTTGGCCTGTCTTCCCGCTTTTTACCGTTTCATCTTCTCTGGCTCTATTTGCCTTATACTGCATTTCTTAAAATGCAAATACCATATACTGTAGTCTTTCTCCTGTCACTTCAAAGCAAAATCTACAGCAAGCAGCTGGCTAAGTACTGGTCACAAAATCATGCTTCACTGTTTTTCAAACCTCTCCATTCTAAATAATTTACATTCTTTAAACAAGCCCACTTGGTAAAGCAATGTTATGCATATTTTAAATCAGCATTATAGGAGGCAAGTTTATTTCGCATTCCACTTATTTACACTCATCTTTTTCCAATGTTCCAGCTGCCAAACTGCAGTAAATTTGAATAGCCTTCCCCTACTGCTCTACCCTTTCGCTGGAAGTGCTGCAACTGAGAGGATTATTCATGTCAAAGCAAAAGAACAACAACAGCAACAAAGCTGCTTTCAATGCCTCAAATATTGCTAATTAGTAGTCTGTGCCAAGGCGGGTTTGCTATACAGCTGCCTGTTTTGAACATTTCCCACCTCAGCCTATTATCTACTGCATATCCAGAAGGAAGATGGGAACTCAGCATTTTGGGGGAAGAAGCAATTTCCTCACTCCATTCTTCTAGAAGAATAGTCCCTGTCCTTTCCAAACCATGGTGTACATTTAAATCCAGCCTAAAACATGGGCTTGGCTTTCATTGATTGGAATATTAATGGAATATCAATCATTTGAACTTGGAACTCTCTGTGTATTTCTTCTTTGTGTATCTGATGGATCACCCATTCCTTCTAAGCCAATGAAGAAAGGCCTTCCTGTTGTGGTCTGCTGGAGGCTTGCGGAGCTGGCAGCAGAGTCGGACAGTGAGGAGGCTGGGGAGGAACATGAGCCAGTCCTGGAGTCTGGGGAAGGCTCAGACGAGGGCTCTGCATCGGAGGCAGAGAAAGGGCCATCTGGGACGTACGAGATGCCTCCGGAACGTCTAGAGTCAGACCTCAGCGAGGCAGAGGAACAGAGGGAGCCTGTTCCCAGTGCACGCATGCGCAGAGCTGCCAGAAGGCAAGAACAGTTAAAACAAAAGGGACGACTCGGGAGTAGGGCTTGGAGATGATTGGACCCTCCCATAAGACTTAAGAGGAGCAAAGGCACATGGGCCTTTGCAGGAAGCAACGTTGTTAATGCTGTTCAGTTTGAAGTCTGAAGCTCTGTTTGATTCTGGACTCCATGTGGCTTTGCCAATTAGGTCTTTGGCAGGGTGTCAAGGGAGATAAAGGTGGGTGATTATCAGCCTTATCCTGAAGGACTCTTTACAACTATTTGGGACTCATCTGTGAATGAACAGAATTCATAGCTGTTGCAATAAAAGAGGTTTTTTGGGACTACTCGTGTGTTTTACTGACTCAGGAAGCCTAGGTCAGAACACTTCCACTAATTTTGCCTCTGCCTTTTGGTAATTGTACAAACTGAACCCCAAGAGAGATGACTAACAAAGTGGGCATTGCAGCATTCAAGAAGGGATTCCACTAATAGCATCATGCCAAAAACAATTTCTACCCACACTCACCCCAATTTTTTTTATACAGTTCATCATGGAATCATACAGTTGCAAATCTGCACTTTGTTAAAGCGAAAAACTTTACTCAGATAACTACTAAAATAATCATACAGACTAGTATAGACAAGAGGGGTAGTTTTGGTGGGCTTGATCAAAATAAATGCTCATGGTAGCATCAGTGTGCACGTACAGTAGTGGAAACCTTCTGGGTAACCTTTAGCATGAATGACGGCCTTACAAAGTCTTCCCATGGAGTGAACCAAGTTTTTTAGTTCTGCAGCTGTTCTAATGTGAAACCAAGATTGAATGATTGCGTCTATTAACTGGGTTTTATTGCTGGGTCACTTCTGACTAACAAGTTTCTTTAGTCGGCTCCATAGATTTTCAATTGGGTTATGGTCTGGGCTATTCCCAAGCCATTCCAGCAGTGGAATAGGATTATCTTGAAACTCCCCCCCAAAAAAAGTGGTATTATTAGCCATCAAACCTCAAAAATACATTTTTCCAAAAAGGTTTCCACAATTTTGGCCATTACTGTACATACAGGGAGAAAAAACTAAACAAAGTGCAGAAAAAGAGTAGGTAATATGAGAGAGAAAAAATTAAAGGCAATGAATAGTATACGAGGAAAATTACTCACTTTTGTACTCAAATCTTTTCAGTACCCATTCAACTTTAACTTTCTCCCTTCTGATTTTACTACGCTCACTTCTTAGGTAACCAGTTTCTATTTCATTCTAATTACTTTTACATTTCTTCTAACATATCCAAGTTCTGCTTTGATGTAACAAAATAGGCATGTGCATTTTCACATTCATTGATCGCAACAGACTACAAGTACCCACTATCCATATCTTAAAATTTCTCCATTTGCCTATTTTTAATAAGATATATAAATGTTGTCATTTATGCATAACTTTGCTATCTGTGAGCAAAAATGTCTGCATTAATAGTTTGTCAACATTTGCTACAAATCACTTGTTTTTAGCCAACTCAGCATCCTGTTCATTCAAACTCATATGCAGAGTCATATCCAGAGGTGGGATTCAGTTGGTTCTGTCCGGTTCAGGAGAACTGGTAGTGGCGACCGCAGGAGGCTCCGCCCACCCGCCTGGACGTAATGTGTGAGTAAAGAGCATGCGCAGAAGGCCGTGCGTGTGCGCAGAGGAGGTCCGTGCAATCAGAAGGACAATGAATTTAATTTAATTCAGGCAAAATAGAAGTACTTAAATTTTATTCCCTGTTTGAGTCATGCTTATGTGGAGATATATTCAAAGTAAATATTAATATTGAAAGTATATTCAAAGTAAATATATAACAACAAGACTAGCTAGTCACCCTTAAAAGGAAGCAATGATTCCTACTAAGAAGAATCATCACCTACTAAGAAGAATCGTCACAAAAAAAGAGAGGATATTTTTCTGTTCTGCAATGGGCAGATATTAACAGTTGTGTTGAGGTTGTGAAGGTTCTCCTGGAGAATACTGGAGAGCCACAATTTATTATCACGCCTGATGTTAACTATAAACAAGATGGAAAGAAGACATGAAGTTGCTACTGCTGTTTTTCTCTTTTCAACGTGTTCTTTGTAATTAGATATTCTGGGACATCATCACACTGCCCTTGCCAGACAACACTTAATATGCAAGCTGAGACAATGTGAGCTCTCATTACATTGTGAAGAATGAAAATGTATGTCGCGCTTGCAGTTCTAAGCTTCATCTTCTTACAACACCAAATTCCATCAGAAGTTCTAAAAACTGTCTATACAGTATAATTAGCATTTGTATTGCAAGCTATCAGGTAATTAAGGTGGCCCACATCAATTCTGAGGAAGATATGCTACAGCTGACAAAAAACAAACCCAACGCAGTCCTAGGCTGCCTCAATAGAGGGATACCATGAAGTGTTAGTACCGTTTTATACTGCTTTGGTAAAACCACATTTGGAATGTTGCATCCGTTTTGGGTCATTATGGTACAAAAAAGATGTTGAGACTTTAGAAAGAATGCAGAGGAGAGCAACAAAGACAATTAGGGGGTTGGAAGCTAAAATATATGGTTACATGAACTGAATATGTCAGGGCTAACAAAGGGAAGGACTAAGGGATGACATGATAGTCATTGGCATCCTTCAGTCTCAAAAGACTATGGTATCGTGCTCTGGAAAGAAGTCCTAAAACAGCATCTAGTGTGACTAAAAAGGCCAATTTGAGAGTGGCAATCCCTTCCACACTGAAGGCAGATACATTCTGTCTCCTGCCCAGCCCCCAGATTTCGCTGGTTTCAGGACTGCCTCTTTGCCTCAGACTGCCAAACAAGTGTCTCTTTGAATTGGAGAAGGCCATGCTGCGTCTTTAGCCTCCAAGCTGAACGATCGGAGGTCAAGGTTTCCCAGCTGTTAATGTCCATTCCCAAAGCCTTTAGATCCCTCTTGCAGATATCCTTATATCGCAGCTCCGGTCTCCTTCTGAGGTGCTCTCCCTGCACTAATTCTCCATACAGGAGATCTTTCGGAATCTGACCATCAGCCATTCTCACCACATGCCCAAACTAGCATAGACATCGCTATTTCAATAGTGTATACATGCTAGAAATTCCAGCACGTTCCAAGACTGCGCTATTTGGAACTTTGTCATGCCAGGTGATGCCAAGAATACGTCGGAGAGAGCGCATATGAAAAGTGTTCAACTTTCTCTCCTGCCATATGTAAAGGGTCCAAGACTCACTGCAGTACAAGAGTGTGCTCAGGACGCAGGTTCTATAGACCTGGGTCTTTGCATGTTCCGTCAGCTTGTTATTAAGCCATACTCTCTTTGTAAGTCTGGAAAATGTGGTGGCTGCTTAATAGTAGTCTTTCAATATTTGAGGGGCTGTCAGAGAAGAGGGGATCAATCTATTCTCCAAAGCCTCTGAAGGCTGGACAAGATGCAATGGGTGGAAGCTGCACAAAGAGAGAAGCAACCTAGAATTAAGGAAAAACTTCCTAGCAGTGAGAACAATTAATCAGTGGAAGAGCTTTCCTTCAGAAATTGTGGTTACTCTATCACTGGAGGCTTTTAAGAAGAGACTGGACAGCCATTTTTCTGGAATGATATAGGTTCTCCTGCTTCAATGAGGGATTGGACTGGAAGACTACAAGGTCCCTTCCAAGTCTGTTATTTTGTATTTTGAGTGTGGAAATATATGGTTTTAAAAGCAAATACAATAATTAGAAGAGAGGATTTACTGTTTCTGATACAAAGTCAAGCACCAGGGATCACATTTTACCCAAAGAAGGCTGATGAAGGATTCTTACACACACAAAAAGTAGAGCAAAGACTCAAGTTTAATCAAAATGGGGTGTCAAGTAGTAAATTTATTAATGGAGCATTAATAATTTAATAATTGCTGCTTTTAAAAATACTACAGGTAGCTCAATTTCACAGTCTCACTCTCACATACATACAAGTTCACCTGCTTGCTCACTCATTAGCTTGATTGAATGGCAAAATAATCTATCTATATTAGGCAGGGAGATACAACAATGGAATGCTAAACTATAGAGAACCAAGAAGTCTGAATTCTGAGAAGCAGGAGAAACCGGAAAGTCTCCTTTTCTCTGATTAATGGACCTAGAATTCAGAAAAACAAAGCTATTAAAATGATTTGTTCAAGTTGTCTCAAAGCCATACCAAACATTCTGCGACAACTACAATCAGATCTCCTGCTTATCAGGAATGCTAGCAAGAAGGTGGAGCAATTAAGGTTGGAGCCTCATCATTTTCCTTTTATGGATCACATAACAGGTCTGCAGAAAAAGACAATTCCAATGGTAATAACAGGGAAAAGGGGGAAAGTTTAAATGCACTTTGATCTTACTGTAGTAATGGTGCTGCAGATTTTTCTACAGGATCTATAAACCCAAAATACCAAGAGCAACATATAAAACTACCGTCATAGACCTCCAAAGTGACATCTGGTAAACTTGTTGGTAAACTTTACATATAGTCATTTAGATTTAAGATGTGCTAACATTCTAATAATAATTTTAAAATAATTTTGGTGAAATTCACAGGGTGTTATAATAATTTATTGATTGGTTTATTTCCCACTTCTCTATACAATCAGGTAATTGATGTGGTTTTAGATTTTAATTGATTTAAATAGGTTCTTCTCCTGTCCTCCTGGACCCTTTTCTATGTAACAAGAAACTCGTATTGCAAAACTTTATATAAATGCAATTTCTATATCAAAAACATAAAAAATAACAGACCAGTTTAAAAAATGGAAATATAGCGAAGGAGAAATCTGTAAAACTTGGTTCTATTTTTCTTTTAGATAGCAATTTTCTACATTTTTTCCAGTTTTGTGAAAAAGTAGCCATGAGGAAGTAGACTTCATCTGTCTTGAGAAAGACCAATAAAAATGATCCATGGATAACTATCCATGATAACTATCACCAACATCTCTTGTAGCATTTGTTTATTGATTAGCCCTTGGGCCATATCAAAGTGCAGAGTTCCAGACACAAATTATTACTAAAATCTGATAAAAACAATTTTAAAATGGATTTGGATAAAATACAATTTAAAATGAAATTGGAATAAAATACAGTTTAAAATGATAGCTTTGATTAGCCTATAGGCCAGGGATTGGCAACCTTAAACACTCAAAGAGCCACAAAGGTCCTAACCGGAAGCCCCCATTCAATTCTGGAGCTGACCGGAAGTCCGGTGTCCCCATCATCGTCTCCTCCTAGCACGGCGTCCTTTTTCCTCTACCTGTCCTAACCGAAAGCCCTATCAATTGTGGCGCCGCCTAGCAACAGGGAGTCGCAGCAGAGGGATGAAAGAGCCACATGCGGCTCCTGAGCCACGGGTTGCTGACCCCTGCTATAGGCCATATCAAAGCACAAGGTGCAAACACATATCGCCAATAAAATCTTATACAAACAATTTAAAATAAGTGTAGGGTAAAATAGAGAAGCTACAATATAATTTAATACATAAATATATAAAATAGAATAAAATGACGTAAAATCATATTTAGGTGTCACCCTTACAATCTACCCCAATCAGTCCCACATATGCAGATCTCAACTGAACCATTTTGTTTAAGTCCTGTGCTGTATTAAATGCTATTTTCAGGTTCTGGCTGCACATAAAGTAAGTTGTTTTGATATGGGGATCCAGCGGGTCATTCATTTGGCATGTGGAGCAAGGTACCTGTTTCTCGCCCCCTTATACAAGCAACAGTCAAATAGGATGTGAGCCAGGTCTTCTACTTCTGCCGCTCTGCAAATGCAGAGACGCTCGTTGTAGGGTATAGAATGGAATCTCCCATATCTCCTGTAGCAAAATCTTTCCACCAAATGCCATCAGATTGAAAATGAATTAGAAACAAATAAAACCCCAAATTTCACTTAGCAACTTCCAGTGAACCAACATGATTTTTTTATACAGTACACAAATTCAAATGCATCAGTCCATTGAAGTATTTCCTTCTGCAAAATGTGTAATATAATTCTTGGGTCAAAATCAACAAAGTTATTATAAAATGGCCTCCTTTAACATAAAAAAGACCTGCTTCAAGATAAAATGATGATCAAAGCCTATTTTCCTGCAATGTGCCATGTTAAAACAAATGCACGGAAAAATTTCTATTGCGAACTAGGATTTTTAGATGAAAGGTAGCTAGGCTTAAAAATGAATGTTTGAGAAAAATGTCACTGAGTGAGCTGTCTATCCCTATGATGATCTAACACAACATAAATATCACATTGATTCTCATTCCTTCCAAGCCAAGAATTCAAATTGAGACTCTACCCTAAACCTGAGAAACTGTTGGATAATTATTTTCATAGCACAAGGAACCATAGGAATGTAGCTGTTGGACAGGGATTTATGTATTTCGAACAAATTTTTATAACACTCACCAAAATGATATTTCCAGTATATTTTTTTCAAAATGATGGCCATTATAATTGAACCAAGGTGGCGCAGTGGTTATAATGCAGTATTGCAGGCTAATTCTGCCCACTGCCAGCAGTTAGATTCTCACCAGCTCAAAGTTGACTCTGCCTTCCATCCTTCCGAGGTCGGTAAAATGAGGGCCCAAATTGTTGGGGGCAATATGCTGACTCTGTAAACCACTTAAGAGAGGGCTGTAAAGCACTGTGAAGCGGTATATAAGCCCAAGTGCTATTGCTATAGTGGGTTTTTTTTTACTTTTGCTTTTTAAATGTGGGGCCAATGACTATATAAGGCAAAACCGCACTGTTGCATTCAATAGGAAATTGTCAGTAGCCTTAAAAAAAACTTCGAGATTTTTTCAGAGTAAGAACCATAATGAACAATAGGATCTACAAAATATATCAAACAAGTGTTCGGTAATTACAGAATCTTGACTGAGTGAGAAAAAGTAGATCACAGTTTGGCAGCATGAAAATACCGTATTTTTCAGAGTATAAGATGCACCGGAGCATAAGACGCATCTTAGTTTTTGGGGGGGAAAATAAGACAAAAGTTGATTGGTGGGTGAATTGCCTCCCAGAATATCCCCAATCAGCTGTTCCCAGAGGTGAATTTTAGCAACAGGTTCCTTGGTTGTGAGCTCTGTGCCTTGCTTTTTTTTCTGCCTCTGAAACTTCTGAAAGTCCGTTTCAGAAAAAACTTTTTTTCTGCCTCTGAAAGCCTTCGAAACAGAGCTTCAGAAAAAAAGGCTTTTTTTCTGAAGCTTCGTTTGGAGGCTTTTTTTCTGAAGCTTCTTTTATTCTGAAGGACTATCTGTACTCTCTTTCTTTCGTATTGGTATGTAGATTAACCTCTTCCAATCTGTTAGTTATTGTGTCATTCTCCAGATTTGTTAGCATAGTTTGGTTAGAACCGTTACTGATTCTTCTTTTGTTGCTTGCCATATTATTTTAGATAAAAGCCTTTCTGAGGCTTTTTTTCTGAAGCTTCTTTTAGAGGCTTCTTTCAGTCTCTGAAATCTGTTTGGGTGGCTGGGCAGGGCTACATTTAGAGTATAAATTTATAAATAGAGTATAAACGCACCCAGATTTTCACCCTCTTTTTAGCGGGAAAAGGTGCGCATTATACTCTGAAAAATATGGAAACAGGAAGGTTCCTGTTTATGTGATAATATTTTGTGGTAAGACTACTTAGTATAAAAATGATCAAGATTTTTATAGGAATACGACTCTACCACTTGCTCCACTTAAGACCATGGAGAGGGACAGAACATTCAGTTCTCTGATCATATATGAGAAACATTATCCTTTAGTTAGCTAGAGAAGGTTCCAATTAATATACATCATTCCTTGAGGAAAAGAAAAGATGGAAAATCTACCAAGCAAAATGGTAAATGAATTCATACCTCAGGGATGCGGACGCTGTATGGTTGATTATGAAATCTTGGTGTATTGTCATTGACATCTCCAACTTGAATATTCACGGACCCCTTTATCACCTACAATCAAAATGATTTGGAACAAACTTACTATAATTGCAACAATTTCTTCAATTACAGGGGTAACAATATTGGAAAACGTTGAAAAAGTTAATAAGCATTACTACCATAGGAAAATTATCTCTGTGTGAAAAGGAAAATCGGATTCTAGGAAGTGTAACCTTATTTTTAACTCCTTTCAGTTATGAACGAGAGCCTTAATTAACTGCTCAAAGAATTTTTGAGTTGTGAATGCTGGATCCACAATTTCAGGTTTGGGAAATGCAATGGTGATAGTTATTCCATGTTAACCAACTTAATGTACTTTCTAGCAAAAACTTATATGTGTCATTCCTATGTATCATTATTTCTTCAACATTATGAGTTGAGTTAACCCTCTTTGAACACATCAGAAGTTCAATTTTTAAAATGTAATTTAATTGAAATAAATCATGGAATCCATATATCTAGTGTGGTATTTTTTTTATTAAAGTGTGGGGTATATCTTCCTCCAAGTTGATGTCATCTGATATTAAAGATCCTCTAGCAGAGAGACTGTATACAACCATAATTATTTTATTCACAACTGAAGCATGTATGATGCAAGAGAACTTTATATTTGAGTTTTCAACATTTATGCACACTGATTTTTGGTCTACTCTTTTATTGACTATGAAGGCTACTCCATTTCTTCTAAGGGATTCTTGCCCGCAGTCAACCTGAATGGTTATCTGCGGAGATGGTATTCAGCCAGTTCACACTGAACCGGTAACAAAAAATTTTGAAACCCACCACTGGTCATCTGAATTAAATTCACCCATTCATATCTTTTGGTACGTAGTAAATATGATATTCTAACATTTACTTTATATATTATTATATTAGAATAACTGCCACACTGTCTACTGCAGCATATTTTTTCAGGGTGGCTAGAAAAAGCAGAAAGCATGTTTCATTTTTAGAATGGATTGTTTTGAAGTTATTCTTACGTATTTGTGGTGACCTGTGGACCTATATGGACTTATTTATACAAAAGACCAGGCAAAAAACAACAGAATCCAAAAACGCTGCTTTAAAGTCCGAACTTTCTCCATAACTGAATATTTTTCTAATTTTAAAAAAATTACATTTCCCTGTTGCCCTGGTGGAAAAATGGCTATTTAAAATGTGGATATCCCCATGGTGGATCTATATTCCATAAATATAAGGGATGTTTTTCAAAGCATTTCCAGACTTATTCACAAGGGGCTTTGAAGCTGTCCATATCTGTAAATCACACCAGCTTTACACTTAACAGACCTAAGCATCAATATTTCTTGAGTACATTGTGAGCGTCTATATAACACAACAGGTTATCCCACGGTTATGCCATGCTTCTGCTTTACAAATAGGAGAGAAAACAGAGGCCAGAACTGCCTTTGTTCCCTGAAGTTTACACTTCTTAATATGAATGGAGAGGGAAACAGATGGTGGGGCTTCCACACCATTTCATCAACTGCTGTACAGGAAGAGCAAACGCCTGAGATATCCACCTGCTCCTCTTACGACAATCACACTGCTGTATCCCTAGGAGGATTCCTTCAGAAAGAGGGTGGGATCGTGACAGATTTCCACTCCTCCCCATAGAGTGACCTCTCCATATCAGCTCTACCCTAGTCTCCATTTAAATCATGGAACAAATGTTACACTTACCCCTTGGCTGTCACTGACAGAAAATTCAACTGTGAATTCTGACTTCGTCTGAAATGAAAAGAAAAATGATATAATTAGAGATGCCACAGTGGTAATCTGTTGATAGAAGGCTTTGGATTTGAGCCGAATATAATTACATGCTTTTGTGGCCGGGGAAGAAGATGAAGCAGTGTCTCGGCAATAACTGAAAATCTCACTGCAAGATTGCAATAGTAGGATAATTTTACCTAGATATCAAAGGGGTTGGGATAAATTAATTAATGTAGGGAAGTGCTGAAGTTACCTACTTTTTCACAAAAGGTTAGACGAGTAGGGCGTGAAAAGCCAGGATCGGTATGAAGAACAGTTATTCAGCTTTTTAAAAATAACATTAAGTTCTTTTTCACCATGTTGTAGCTAGATCTAAGGAGCTCTTTTACATAATGCAAAAGAATTTGAATATTATTGGGTAACATAATTGTAAAAAATCAAAGCGCCCATTTACGCCATGTTACACTGAAATGATAAAAGGAATCTAATCTTCTAACATCTCTGCAGTTTGACCTTTTTTCAAATGGCTGAATTCAAACACAACGATAAAATTGTTATAAGAAGAATGAGTCAGTCATCCCCAGATGTAGATCTTCTATCTTTTTCTTCCCCCATTTCTGGGTCCATTGCTTGGAGTTTATTATCATGGCTTAATTCAGATACAATGCCTTTCCTCCTTGACCTAAACCACTGTTTGTTATAGCTAGCTTCTTTTTTTTCAATAGGTCAGTGTAATCTGGTTCACATATTACTCTAAGCCAAATCAAATTAAACTTATTATAACTTTGTGTGATGTGTGAAGCTAGACAGATTAGTTGGTTACTAGCCAACTAATAGCTGAAATGAAAGTAATGTATTACTTTAAAGTCTGGAATTATTGGGTTAGGTGGTAAACTGCTAGATACTGAACCCACAAGTTTCAGTCCCATGGAGATCTATGACAGCAAGGTAGGGAAGTAATGAAATGCGCATTTTGGTATGATGAAACTGACTCTCCACCAATGATATGGAAGGACACTATGATGTCACTACTCATGTTTTGTCACGTGGTGTCACTGGAGTTAGGTGGACTCTATGTTCCCTTTTTCCTTTGACTGTTTATTCTGGAGGAAAATCCAAGAACATTTTATTACAATACAAGCTTTCCTCCCATGAACACTAATGAAAACTAAGAAGATCTCATATGGGACTTAGCTCCTGAGTCAACACATGAAGTCAGTTTGTGAAAGTCAAATGCCAAGCTTAAAGGAGACGTTGTCCATTTGTTGAAAATGGACGTAAGATTTCTCTCATTCTTTCTCTCTCCCGCCTCTCTAGCTGAAAGGATCCTGTTTCACCTGCTATAACTGCAAACAAACAAAATAATATCTAAGGAGATAATATTGTGGCACATGAAGATGATAGACAAGAATAGAAATGGAGTCAACCTAGATTCCAAATAATGTTTATCCTACAAGATCCATTCTTTGTTTCCGTTCTCTAGGCTTAAAAACCCAGAGTTTGGATCCAGAAACTGGACCCAGAATCTAAATCAATTGGAAAAACAATCTGATCTGGTATAAGGATCTCCCTGAACAGAACACAGCACAAATAAAAAGAGATATTGGTAGTCCTTGACTTATGACTGTTTCTTTAATAATGTTCAAAATTACAATGATCTTGGAAAAAGCTATTTATAATATTTACTGGCATTTATGACTGTTGCACCATCCCATGTGATCACAATTTCGGATATTGGCAACAGATTTGTATGTGCAACTAGTTGTAGCATCCTGCAGTCCCAGGATCATGATTTACAATCTTTTTGCCAGTTCTTGTCAAAAATGTCCATTGGGGAAGCTGAAGTTGTTTAATGACCATGTAATCCACTTGAAATCAGGTCTTGTCATACGGGGATTTGATTTATAACCACACTGACTTACACCTGAAATTTTGTTCTCAGTTGTCATAAATCAAGGACTAGGTGTAGATTTTTTAATATACATAGTTTAGTATTTCATTCAAAATATTCGATCTCTCCTTTCCCCCTCTTCTCCTTTCTTTATTTGTAGGTTACAAATATATTTGATGCTGTTATTAACATATAATGCCTATAATTAAAATTGTAATGATTTTAAAATTCAACAGAAATGGAGAGGAAGGGAGGGAGGGAAAGAGAGAGAGAGGGAGGGAGAGGGAGAGCGCAAAAGGAGAATTTTCTTGTAGAAAACTTGATTTTTGCCTTCCAGCAAAACATTTTTTCTACTTCTCAACTCAGTCTGTAATGTTGGGGTTTCCCTGAATGCAATGTGAAAGAAGGGCTCAAGTCCTGATACATATTACAATTTAATGCAAATCATTCTGTGTTACCTCTCTGTCTAATGGTTGTCTGAGCCAAATGACACCCGTCATGCTTTCCACTGCAAAGAATCTGCTGGCTTCCTCCCCTACTACTCCAAATACAAGGGGGTCATTGTCTAGGTCACGGGCAAGCAGCTGCGTTACTGATGAACCTATAAAAGGTATCAAGAAAAATCATGAATTAGTTAGCAGCATCATGAAAAGAACTGTGTTCAAACACCAGCATCTCTGCACTTGATAAAAATGAGTCACACGCATTGTAGTAGTTAGCAAAAATTTTCTGAAGTAGACTGTAAGAATTTTAAAAAGTTAGTTGGCCGAAACAAACATCTGTTCTTATCAGGAATTCAACTTTGACAGCTGCAAAATAGACATATAAAAGAAAATGACATATACACTGTGGAGTTTATATACATTATCCAGCTTCTAGGTAACTTCAAAATTTGCATATTATGGGGTTTGGGAAGGCAGTTGCCTGCAATACAAGTAAAAGAAGCACAGCATATTTGTATATACAGATTTAAGGAGACTAAACTTAGGACCAACATGAACATCTGTTCTGTGTGAAGTTTTTTCCCACTCTTCTCCTGAAAATCTGACAGAAGGTCTCCACCACAAGTAGAATGTTACTATTACATAAACAACCAAAAGGCTCACAGGGAACATGGCCTCAGAACAAGTGATAGATGTCATGATATTATTTCATTTTATTTCAAGGAGATTGCATGAAGTAATGGCATATACAGGAAGTACTTGGTGAGATATATTAAAAATCCCTCTCTTCGCTGAGAAATATTTATTTAAAATTAAGAAACAGCATTCTGTTTCCAAGTCAATATTTTATAAAAACAGGGATTTTTTTCCCTTGAAAAGATTGTATATGTGTCTGCAGGACAGTAGAAGTCCACCACCTCAAGGTACTGACATGTGTCCCTTGAAGTCCACCACCCCAAGGTACCGACATGTTCCCCCAGTAATGGTTTCCATTACTGTTCCTCAAGAATAGACCTTCAAATCATCTCCTATTATGAGCCACGGTGGTGCGATGGTTAGAATGCAACACTGCAGGCTACTTCTGCTGACTGCCGGCTGACCGCAATTTGGCACTTTGAATCTCACCAGGCTCAAGGTTGACTCAACCTTCCATCCTTCCGAGGTGGGTAAAATAAGGACCCAGATTGTTGAGGGCAATAGGTTGACTCTGTAAACTGCTTAGAGAGGGCTGTAAAAGCACTGTGAAGCGGTATATAAGTCTAAATGCTATTGCTATTCAAATGGATTTAAATATTTTCTTGATTGGTTTGTGTTTTGATAGGCCATGCTGTCCCTTTTAAGCTACATTGTCCAAGCATTCCACAGAATAAGCAGTTATCATCCCTCACTAAAGAGAGGTAGGTATAAGGAGTTCTCCTTCTCCTTTTGCCTATATATTTGAGACCCAGTGTGTCTTTCAAGGTGAGAAATATCAAAATTCAGCTATTCCCAGTCCAAAAGGCAACTATCTGAAATCTAAAATCAATATCTCTCAAAGGTGCTTTTTTCAAAACACAACTGAACTAAGTTTTTCCTTGAGGAAGAAGAAGAAGTTTTGCTTCTCATCCAAGAAGCTTCATCAGTTCTTGAATAAGAAGTGAAACATCTCCCTCAAGGAAAACACATAGTCCAGTTGCCTTTTGAAAAAAGCACCCTTGAGACAACCATGACCTGGATGACTGAGAATCTCCATGGACATCTAAAATCAATAGTTGCAAATAGAAATTGATAAACGATTGAAAATAAGTAGGTATCTTTCCCTGCTGACCTTAACTGACCTTTCTAATTGATATCCATTTTGCTCATTATTCTATTGTAAACTCTACTACTAATCAGTCTTCCATGCATTCTTATTCTGCATGTTTGTTGTGGCCCGTACGCGGCCTGTGCAGCTAGTAGCTGATTCAGACAGTGAGGAAGCTGGTGTGGTGCTGCGCCAGCAGCCTGTGCAGCTGGCACTCGAGTCGGACAATGAGGAGGATGGAGAAGATGTGCCAGAGGCAGGGTTTCAGCCAGGGCCTTCAGAACCTCCAGAAGCTCCCTTAAGTGAAGAGGACAAAGAGGAGGAGTCTCTTCTTGATGCATGGGCGCGCAGAGCTGCCAAAAGGCAGGAGTGGCTCCTCAGGAGGAGGTCTCCTCGAGAGTAAGGCTTGGGGCTAATTGGCCACTCCCTTAGCCTATTTAAGGAGGAACACCGACTGAAGCAATTTGCAGGGAACAACTTAGTTCACATACCTTCATGTCTTGTCTTGCTTATCTTATCAGCTTCCTGCAAATTGCTTCTGGGCATTCTGCCAACCATAGTAAGCTTTCAGTTATTATTCTTTGAATTCTTGGCAGCTGTTAATGCAATTAATTAACAGCCGTTGTTGTAAAAGACCGGTTTATTCAGTAAACTAGGTTCAAAGGTTTGAACAGACTTTGTATGTGCTGCGTTCTTTGGGGTCCGTAGCTAGGGCAGAACAATGTTCCTCTCAGTTCAAGAGCATCCAACCAGGTGAGTGGGTGGAAAATTTAAATAAAAGTCAAAATGGTGACTATGTCCCTCTTCAGGTGAACCATTCATATGATGCTTCATTCAAAAGTGGCCAACATTTTGCCCCCTCCCTCATCCTTGTTTCAATTTGTACACATCGGACAATCAGTATATGAGAATCAGTTTGGTGTTGTGGTTAAAACACTAAGCTAAAAATCAGGAGGCTGTGAGATCTAGTCCCTTTTTAGGCATGAAAGCCAGCCGGGTGATATTGGGCCAGTCACTCACTCTCTCTCAGCCCAACCCACCTAACAGGATTCTTGTTGAGGAGAAAATAGGAGGTTACCTGGAGTTATTTATAATTTATAATAAAGGTGGGATATAAATAAATAAATATATTTAATATAATATAGCTATGTATTAATACAGCTACATTGTCAAAAGTAAAATTATTTAAATAGTATAATGTAATAAAATATATAAAAAGAGATTTTGGACATTTCCGTAAATTATATTTATTCCATCATTTTATTCCAGTAAGTTTCAATAATAAGCTGAAATGGGTATTGAACAGGTGTCTTTTCTAATATATTTATTTTTCTTTCCTTTTTAATCCAAGAAACGATATGGTGAAAATAAAATTCTGCTAGCAAACATTAGTACTCAAATTATTTTGAGTCCCAGCTACAGATTTCTGTTTTATCTGTAATCATTACTTTCTCTGTACTGGGTGCCAAGTCCTTCCTCATGCTCCTTTTCCATTTCGCATTACTGAACACAGTAAGCTTTAGAACATAATTTGATCACACCTATACATTTTACAAAAATATTTTTTCTCTTCTTTAGTACAGTTACTGCAAGCAACTGTATCCATCCCCCTCTTCACTGCAGTACAGATATAGATATTCTTAGCCAAACCCATTTCCCTGCAATGTGGCTCTGATCATGAGAACTTAGATTGTTTTTGCGGGATATTCTGAATATTTCAAATTTTAAAAGCCACATTTTCTATTCAAAATAAGGCTTACTTTAAAAAAAAACACATACATACATATATTGGTTTCTCTATGGCTGGCAAAATTATACAAGAGACTGCTGATTTGGGGTGGTATCATTTTTTTTGAGAAAACATAGGGTAAAATCTTTTGCCAGATGCATTTATAGTTTGCATGTTTAGAAGCCTGTAAAAGAATAAAAAATTTCACCCGTGTCTTTTCTTCTGAAGAAGACATTGTATTGCCATGGCCTCTGGAGGGTCTACTTTGCATTAAAATAATCTGAGAGATTTTGATATCAGAATTCACAGCCATGTCTCAAGCATCCGAGAAACATGATTCTGGTTCTTAGCAACTATGCTGGCTCAATAACAGATCCAACCACCCCTTTTCCTACCAGATGGTTTCCCCTAATGCTGTGGTATCCCCTACCCAGTGTTTGTTAGCCCTTCAAGATAGGCTGAAAAATTGCTTTATTGTAAGGTTTCATTAAACAGAATCTTGCAAGTCTGAAAGTACCACTTCTCCCTTCTTTTCTTTTTAGACTCTGGAAAACTAGGGAGGGTCCCTTCTGAAATGCTTCCTATGCTTTTCCCTCACCTGCAGACTGAGCGGCTTCTAATCAGTTCATTGCCTAAGATTCCTTCTGTCTTCCTCCTGTCCCCAAGGTCATTCTCACATACCACCATAGTCTTGAAGAACTTTGCCATCTGCATGTTAAAGTTAACAAACCAAGAAAGGCTACTCATGAGTGAGTTGCTAAAGGAAACTAAGACTGACTTGGTTACATACATCTATCAGACACTTTGGGTATTTTTTTTATTTTTTTAATTTGATTTATAGGCCGCCCTTCTCCGGAGACTCGGGGTGGCTTACAATGCGTTAAGCAATAGCCTTCATACTTTTGTATATTTATACAAAGTCAGCTTATTGCCCCTACAAACTGGGTCCTCAATTTACCTACCTTAGAAAGGATGGAAGGCTGAGTCAACCTTGAGCCTGGTGAGATTCGAACCTGCAATAATTGCAGGCAGCTGGTGTTAATAACAGGGTGCTTTAGACCACTGTACTACCAAGGCTCTTGGGGAGCCTATTTGGGGAGGAATACAAACAGGTTGGTGAAACAATGCCTAACTGTGAATAACCCCGTTGCTCCCAATGTGAGAAATTCATAACTTCAAGAATATCCCTGGGCATTTGACTTTGGCTTATAGTCTGACTTCTCAATTTGTTTACTCCTTGGATGTGCTTTTCTTAGGAGAGCTTAGATTTATGTTCTGAACCTGGACTAGATTTATGATCACAAGATTAATCAGATGGATTTATTACACAGTAACATAGAATTACATGACATTCATGAGGCCAGGACAGCAGCAAAGCAGAATAGCTTTGACTGAAACAGAAGGGGCTGGCCACTTCATATCAAAGAGGAGAAATGGCTATAGGAAGTAGCACTGAGATAAGAAAGACCTCCAAGCTGTTGGCTTTAAGTCAGTTAGGCTACGAAAGAGATACCCAAACTGGAATTGGGGCACCTTTCTTTAGGTCCTTGCTTCAAAACTGCCCTCTTATTAGACTGGTAGTTTTTACATAATTATTTCTTATTTAACTTTAGAATAGAAATAGAAATAGAAATAGAAATAGAAATAGAAATAGAAATGGGAATGGGAATGGGAATGGGAATGGGAATGGGAATGGGAATGGGAATGGGAATAGAATAGAATAGAATAGAATAGAATAGAATAGAATAGAATAGAATAGAATAGAATAGAATAGAATAGAATAGAATAGAATAGAATAGAATTCTTTATTGGCCAAGTGTGATTGGACACACAAGGAATTTGTCTTGGTGCATACGCTCTCGGTGTACATAAAAGAAAAGATGCATTCATCAAGAATCATAAGGTACAACACTTAATGATAGTCATAGGGAAACAGTCAATATAAATCTTAAGGATACCAGCAACAAGGTTACAGTCATACAGTCATAAGTGGGAGGAGATAGGTGATGGGAACGATGAGAAGATTAATAGTAATGCAGATTTAGTGAATAGTTTGATAGTGTTGAGGGAATTATTTGTTTAGCAGAGTGATGGCGTTCGGGAAAAAACTGTTCTTGTGTCTAGTTGTGTCTAGTTTATGGTGGTCATTAACCAGTACAAGAGAATTCATATTCAGATATTCATAATATCCAAAACTGAATTGAAATGCTTGCTCAGGCTGCACATATACAACAAAAAGAACTTGGAATAGCAGTAAACAATATAAATACTATAGAAATTCATATACAAATATGCATATGACACACACTTACAAAGTTTCACACACACATGCATGTACATATAAATAAAACAGAAATATCCAAAATTGATTTAAGAATTACAAACTTATCTTAAAGACACCTATCAAACCTGAGAAAAATATAAGCTAATATAACAGCTGGAATGGCATGTACACCCCAAAGCCAATGATTAATGCTGAGTGTGAATCATTTTTGGTTATTCATTTTTGGCCATATTCAGGCAGGTTCAATTGCTCTTAATTATTGTTTGCCTAATTTGCATGCCACCAGACACAAAAGCTGGAAACTTTTATGTTATTGCATAAGTATTTCAACGTATGTTTGCAAATATGCATTTGCATTCAAGGGCTCATCAGAGAATTAGATTTGGCAGCAGCTCCTTTGTGGAATGGCAACATCCAAACTACAGTCCAGATACAGTATGAAACAGACTCTAGTCCTTCACTATACTTGCTGGTTTCAGCAGCAAATGATCCCCAGTTTTTACAGATTTTCTAGATTTGAAAATGTCCCCAGGTTTCTTTAAAAAAAAAATCCCTACCCCTGAAGAAACTACACTATTTGAAAGAACAAAATTATTGCTTGTGGAAAGGCCAACATTAACCCAGAAGATAACAGTCTGATTTTGCCCCTGCCTTAGACAATCTCAGAAAAAATGGATTTAAAAAATAAAAACTGGTATGTAAGTCACTCAGTAACGGAAGGGGGAGTAGCATCTCCATAGATTAATACAAAGACACCTTTCACAATTCAGCCTCTAGAATGTTCATACAATGGTGGACTGTATGATTTTATTCATTTTATTCATAAAACCCAGGAAAAGCCAGAATTTGCAAAATTGTGGAGGTTTCCTTTTTCTTGGTGTTTGACTACATACAGTCCCTCCTATTTGTATGGATTGCATGGCTTGGTGGGCATGGCAGGGGAAGGATACTGTAGAATCTCCATTCCCACCCCACTCTGGGGGAAGGTTACTGCAAAATCCCCATTTCCTCCTGATCAGCTGGGGCTTGGGAGGCAGAGAATAGATGGGGGTAGGGCCAGTCAGAATTTTTACTACCGGTTCTCCTAACTACTCAAAATTTCCGTTACCGGTTCTCCAGAACTGGTCAGAACCTGCTGAAACCCACCTCTGCAGGGGAGTCAAACTCGCGTCGTCACAGCAGCGTCACCTGACACATTGGGATTTTTCCCTCTTCGCTAAACAGGGCGTGGGCGTGGTCAGAGCGTGAAACATCTGGCCCATGGGCCATAAGTTTGACAGACCTGTTTAGAGAATGACTGGCTCAAGAATCCTGGGAGTTTAAGTCCACAGGTCATAAAAGGGCCACAGTTGCCTGATTTAGAGATAGTTGCTCAACTCCTTCTTAAAAATCTCCAGGGATAGATAGAAAATCTATAACCTCTTTAGATAGATTGTTTCAGTTAGAATTTTTTTCCCTGATACATGTAAATGAATTCTTGTTAGCTGGTACATATAGCTGTTATTTTTGGTCCCCCCCTTTAGATTTTCTTCTTTTAGTTAAAAAGTATCCTTTGTCATGTATTTTAATCCTTGTAAGATTAAATCCTTAAGACCTGCTGTCATATTTGCTTTGGGCTTGATCACCACAACTATGATTAGATTTCTGGTCCCACTCTCTGTGGCAATGGAAAATAGTTTATGAACATCTTCCCTATGACACTCTTTTTATGAACCCAAGGACAGATCTCACTGAGCCTCTTCAGTCATCTTTTCTGCAGACTGAACATAGGAAGGAAGGAAGGAAGGAAGGAAGGAAGGAAGGAAGGAAGGAAGGAAGGAAGGAAGGCAGGAAGGAAGGAAGATAATGGACCATTAAATCAGAGTCAACTCACAGACAGAATTTCTCTAACAGAATTTGTCTTTAACCTAGTTCTTCAGGTCTTCCCTAGTGCATGTATCATTTGCTGAGTACATCCATCCAGCTGCTGGTCATCCTCTTCTTTTTCATAGAGCTATTCAATCATCCTGGTCATGGTTGTCCCAAAGATGCTTTTCAAAAGACAACTGGACTTCCTTGGTTTTCTCCTGGAAAATATTTCACCTCATGCAAGAAACCTCTTCAGTTCTGAAGAAGCTTCTTGGATGAGAAGCAAAATGTTTTCAAGGGAAAAAACCAACAAGGTTCAGCTGCCTTTTGAAAAGCACCTTTGGGACCTCTGCTTTTTCATTCCACCTTTCCCAGAGAGCTATGTGTTCATATAATATCCCTTGATAATGCCTCAAGTAAGAATTCTAGGTTGATTCGTTCTATGATCCATTTATTTATTTCTTCACTATCCACAATATTCTCAATAATCTTCACAGTTTGACAGCATCGATACTCTTTGGATCCTGCTTCTTCAAAGACTAACTCTTTGGATTCTGCTTCTTCAAAGACTAACTTTAACTTTCATGGCATTCACAGGAAAAAAAACCATAGCCTACACTATTCTGACCTTTGTAAGCATACTTACATCATGACATCCTACTCTCTTTTCCAAGGCTTTCATAGTTACACTATTAAACCCACTTATGACTGTATGACTGTAATCTTGTTGCTGGTATCCTTCATATTGACTGTTTCCCTATGATTATCATTAAGTGTTGTACCTGATGATTCTTGACGGATGTATCTTTTCTTTTATGTACACCGAGAGCATATGCACCAAGATTAATTCCTTGTGTGTTCAATCACACTTGGACAATAAAGAATTCTATTCTATTCTATTCTAAATGTCAGTGTTTTTCTTGCTGGTTCCTTTGCTGTCAATGGCCCATCCTATAAAAGGAGAAGCTACCAACCATTTCAATATCTTCACTGTCAGCTCTATAACTGATTGCTGTATCTGTGGTTATGGATTTGGTCTTTTTTTGTGTTTAATCTTACTCCCATTTTTCCCATGCTTTTGCTTGACGTTCATTATGAGAGCTTGCAAATCATCTGCATTTTTGACTATGAAAGTAGCACATAATATAGTGTACATTATGGATGTTTCTTCCTCAATTTTAAAACTACCTATCTTCATCAATATAATATAATGCACACACACATATATACACAATTATAATAGCATGGGGAATAACAGACTTATTCACATGGCTCTTATATGTGGACTTTAGAAAGAAAATATATTCAGGTTGTTGTTTTTTACTTCTTGAAGTGTTTAATTAGGAAGTGGAAGATTCCTGCAAAACCAGAGAAGGTCCTATGTTCAACTTATGTATGATCATCTGTTTTAATAATTCATTATCTCACAGGATCCATTCTCTCTTGGTTTTTGCCCCAAAGACAATTCTGGGTGGATTTTGTTATTTTAAATAGGATCATTTTGGAGAAAGTTAACAATGTCCTGAAAGTATTATTTTACTATTGTGAAGAACATCACCACAGCATCAAACTGTTTTTAAATTGTTTAAACATAAATTGTTTCCATGCTAATGTCTCCAGGGAATAGTACTAAAGGCACAACACCTAAACAGATATTTCATTTCATCAAAGATCATAATCATGTGTCAATTTTTATTTAATAGTTTAGCGTTAACTAAATTTTAATTAGCCTTGAGCTTCTGTAGTTGGTCATGGCATAAAAAACTATCAGAAAAATGTGTTATGTGTCTCTAAGAGGTATTATTAGTAGAACGAATTTCAAAATATATTGACCCTACTTGGCATGTACATTTACTTTAATTGCAGCTAACCTGCTTTATTTTTTACTTTTCTCAACCCAGATTCCCTCAAAATACATTGCATCAGGCAAACGTATTGCTTTTTGGTATGGTATATTTCTGTTAATATAAATAATATGGTACAAGAGAAAACACAATTAGTTAGTGTATATCTTAGCACCGGAAGGAAATTTGTTTGCTTCACAGTTTAATAAGAAGTACTTTAATTTATGATCTGAATACATAGCACTGTAGTTCTAAACTGCATTAGAGAAAGGGGTGAACAAAAAGTAATTATGGAATTAATCTTCCAAAGATATATATTGTGGGAATTTGTTTTCAAACACTCATACAGAAAAGAACAAAGTGGCCCTTTTAAGAATGTGCACAATATAATATGCAAAGAAGATTGTCCATCTCTGCTCTTAAGTCACGCAAACGTCCATCGCACCAAGGAATCTATGAACAATACAGAGATAAAACCAGACATTTCTGAAAAATGCTTATAATGAAAAGAGATCAATTTAAATACTTAGAAACTGAACACCTGTGAATAATTAGACTGCTAACTATATGTCACCATCAGCTGTCACCAAGCCTGTAATTTTATCACTTTTTATCCATTTATCAATGATTATCCACTTGCCAGAAATAATTCTTAGCACTGAAAAGAAGCGAGTACAGCACTTAAACATAATTGTAACCACCAGTTTCTAAAAACATTCATTTAAAATATATTTTACAACTTTGCATTTGGAAGATAAATATTTCTTATTTATGTCAAAAGACAGACTTCAGGATATAAAGCTTAGGCTTGCCGTTCGGTTTTTTGGGTTTTTTTTAAGACGCCTTGTAGCAATTAGCAAAGGAAACTCCTAAGAAAATCCAGATTTTAGTTGCAGCAACCTTTATGGTTCTTTCTCTTGTTAGGGACAATCTGCAAGGAGAGGATCAAAAAAATTGAGTTGGTGACCATAGCTATGTGATCCAAGCCCCGCCTCTTCCATGTGGTTAACATGGGAGAAGCTTTGATTTCATGGCCAGCAGCTTGACATTTTTGAGGCTGCCATCTTGACTTTCTTTTCCCTCTTCTCTGCAGGGAAGTCTGCTTTTTCCCCCATTAATCATGCATCTTCCGACACACAGTAGGCTTTTCCATCAAAAAGATGGAGAAGGTAATGCAGGAGAGAATCCTTAAGTAACCTGTGCCTAAACCCCTTCTCTCAACCCCATGTATAGTGAAGTCCAACTAGTGCATTAGACTTATGTACCACTTTTCAGTGCTTTACATCCCTCTCTAAGCAGTTTGCAGAGTCAGCCTATTGCCCCCAACAATCTGGGTCCTATGGCACGTGTGCCCGAAATGGCACAGGGAGCCCTGTCGCCTGGCACGCACGGCATTGCCCATTCCTCTTCCGGGTTTCTAGCGCACATGATGATCAGCTGGCCTATGTGTGTGCAGCAGAGCCGGAAACCAGAAGAGCTGGTCTTCCGTTTTCCTGTGTGAGCGTGCACGCCGGCCAGTTGATCGGCGCATGCACATGCATGGCAGTAACTGGAAGACTTGCTGGCATGCACGCTCGAAACCAGAAGTACCTTATCTGGCATGAACATGCCCCCTGGGCAGCTCCTTTTCCTGGTCGCGCCTGACATGTGCAAAGTGCTCCCTTTTTAGCACTTGCTGCTGCCCACGTGCACACGCTGCCTTTTTGGCACTAGGTGCTGAAAAGGTTCGCCATCGCTGTTAAAGAGTATAGACAAAAATGTAGACGTTCTCAGCTAAGTTACTATACCACTCTACTATACACAGTACTTGGGTTATCTCAAAGATGCTTTTTCAAAATGCAATGGGCCTATGTTTTTTCCTTGAGGAAGAAGATGTTTCCCTTCTCATCCAAAAAGCTTCATCAGTTCTGAACTTCTGAATTGATGAAGCTTCTTGGATGAGAAGGGAAACATCTTCTTCCTCAAGGAAAAAACTTTCCAGCTACATTTTGAAAAAGCACCTTTGTGACAACCATGTCCTGGATGACTGAGAATCTCTATAGACACAGTATTCAGGTATTATTTCCTACATGTAAACTATAATTTGATGAAGTATTAAGATTCCCCCCCCCCCCCCCGATATTTGGAAATATGAATTCCATGATTTCTTCAGAAAAGAAGCTCTGCTCAGCTCTATTTGCTACCAACCAACAATACTGCTTCATACACTAGATGAAAAGCAAAGTTGACCCCGTAAGCAGTTTTGAAAGCACAACAGCTTCTTTCCACAAATATTAGTATGATGACATAAATAGAAAATACTGATAAGAAAATTGAGAAAATCCACTGGGGAAAAAATGGTTAAAGAAAACAAAGATAGCTTGCAGCTAAAATCAAGTAACAATTAAAGTTACACAAAAGAGAGGGAAATCTCTTGGAGTTGGTGTTAGGGAAAATATGTTCTCTATGATTCAGAAACAGTGAATGATTACCTCAGAATGTGCTCCTGGGGAGGCTTTAAATTGTTTTGCTATGAAAAGTAGACTAAGAATGGCCAGACTCTTCTCTGTTCTAATAATGTGCCTTTTACAGCTATGTACAGGAACCAATATATATTAAATTGCCGTGCTCTTTAAACCACTGGCCTTTAAAATATTTAGAATTATTTTCTGGTTCATGAAACATTTTCCCTGCATTCTGTTAAATATTTTTCTTTCTTATTTCCTTTCATGGTTCTGTTCAGCTCCCACATATCTTTTTCCCCATCAAAGAGATTATCATCTGTTTTTTATTTTCACTCCAGGAAAATGTCCAAGATAATCTTCTCTGGACCATCTTGGCAACTGGACTCATCTCACAGTGGTATAGGAAGCAACCGAATCACCCAAATGGTACTGCAAAACTAAGAAATCTTCCTATTCATTAAACCTCATACACTAAAATCCATTATATGAAAGTTCTGTGGATATGTTATTGATTATTCCCGCAGGTGGTGTCATTTCCTTAGTTTCTTTGTATACTGGGAAGAATAAAAATAGTAATATTGTGCTTTTTTTCCACTTCCAAGAAATGGTCAGTAGAAGAATAAGAAGAGCTGAGCTAGCTGAGCTCAATAAATTTAATGTATTTATAATAATATTAGTATCAGACTGAGGAACAAACTACTTTCATTAATAAAGAACTTACAGTCTGATTCCTTTGTTTGCTACTTTAGAAATTTAGGTGCAAAACTGGTATATTTACTATACAGATGCCTTATTGCCACACATACACACACCATTTTATGCTTTCTGTGTGTGTGTGTGTGTATGTGTGATGTTATGATGTTACGATGCTATATGATACTCTGTATATGATGCTATATTTATCAACAGAAGAAGCATCTCTTTTTTCGTGAACTTCTATCTTGCAAACTAAATTCACTTTCCTTTTCTGCAGGAATAATGGAAATCATCACTGCAAACTTCAGACAAAATTCAAAGTGCTTCTTCAAATTATTGTTCCTTGGATGTTAAGCCCTGAAATTTAAGACAATGATCCTTACAGCCAAAGTACTATAAAATCAAGAATTGCTTTTAACACAGTTAAATCTTTAGGATAATGTGCTACTCCTAGCTATGCTAAAAAGCCTTTATAAGACCATATGATTTGCCCACAGTTGCATCTCTATTTTCTTATCTGTAATAAAATGCTATCAATATTGTCCTCCGTGCAAAAGGCATTGTAAAGTTAATGCATTAATATTTGTCAAGCACATGAGGCCACTGAATGTAGGTTGCTGTATCAGTGATTATTTGGCTATTCATTAAAAAAAGAGATGAATGACCTCTTAGATAAGCCACACAGAGAGCGGGTGCAGTACCAACCTCTATTAAGCATTTTGCTTTACTAAATCAGTCTTCAGTTCTGGTCTATTTTTCTTGGTAAGGCTTGTGAGAATAAATACAAGTAAAGGAATTTATTTTGTCCCAAGCCTTGATTAGAATTGAGAAGGGCTATCATGCTAGATCAGTATTTTCAAGCAGTAATATATATAAAGCTACACATAATGTTAAACAATACAACAATTTGTTTTTCACAGCAAGATCTACTTATTAAATGTATGTGCCAACCCATCTAGACATTCTTGACAATACTCAATATTAATCCAATTCATCATGAAAACAACTCCAATAAAGTTACATATGAATTAAATTTTACTGATTAAAATCACACTGCAACATTACCAGGGTGGCATTACAGTTAACATTCTAAAACGCTCCAGAACAATTAGGTTTTAATTTATATGCAGAAGGATGTTAGCAATGGAGTCAATCTTGCCTCTAGATCAGTGATGGCTAACCTTTTCCGGACCAAGTGGCCAAGGCGTGTGTGCGTGAATGCGCACACATGTGCCCGAACCCCCCAAATGCAATGTACGCATGGGCCCGCACATGTACCCTGCCCCCCACGCATGTGTGCACACCCCCTGCATGCACCCCACCCTTGTGCACATGCACTTGCCCCTGCACGTGCCCTGTCCCATGCATGCATGTGTACCCCGCATGCGTCCTGCCCCTGTGTATGGACACATAGTCCCCCCCCACATGCCCCGCCTCCCATGCATCTGCGGCAGAGACCCGAAGACCAGCTGGCCAATGGGAGGCACGCACACATGTGCAGTGGAGCTGAACTCGGGCAATGGCTCATGTGCCATCAGAGAGGGCACTGTGTGCCACCTCTGGCATGCGTGCCATAGGTTAGCCATCACGGCTCTAGATGGAGGCCATTCCAAAGGGACAGGACCATCATGGAGAAGCTACATCTTCAGGCTCCTCATACTTACCCAAAATGGGCATTATCAACAATTGCTCTCAGAAGGGGGGATGTGATGGCTCAGTGGTTAAAGACGCTGAGCTTGTCAGCTGGAAAGCTGACAGCCCCAGGATTGAGACTCAAGCACTATGCAACTAGGTGGGCTCCTGTTCCTGCCCCAGCTCCTGCCCACCTAGCAGTTTGAAAGCATGCAAATACAAGTAGATTAATAGGTACTCCTTTGATGGGAAGGTAACAGCTTTCCGTGTGCCTTTGGCATGTAGCCATAGTGGCCAGGGGTGAAATCCTCTGAAGTCTGCTAACGGTTCTGTGAGTCTGCTACCAAGTGCGCAGTTTGTGCATGCATGCGGGTCTGAGGCTCGCCCACGCAGCGTTAGAAAGGAACATTTTGAAGCCTTCCAAGTCTGCAAAGGTAAGTAAAACAGTGGGGGGAGGGGCGGAATCGGAACACGATATAGATTAGCTAGAAAGCAGGGAATCCAACGATTCTAGCTAATATAAATCACACGTAACAGCTGATCATTGCCCAGCTGATCATCGGAAATACCAGTTCGCCTGAACCGGTAGCATTTTTAGTACTGGTTCAGCCGAATCAGTCTGAACCAGTAGCGTTTCACCCCTGATGGCTCCCTCAGCCAAGAGGAAGCTCATCTCAAAGAGGTGAGAACTGCACTCTAGAATCGAACACAACTGGACAGAGAAATCTTTACCTTTATTCTTGCTCTCAGAAGAGAATTTTCTAGTGGGACAAATCTGGTTAGAGACAGTGATCCTTAGAGTTGTTCTGTCCCCGTCCCACACACGCACACCAACAGACGTCCAAGAGTTAAAAACCAAACCAGCCGACAAGAAACTCCCTTTTGATAACGGAAATTGGCAGCAACCTAGTGGCTGCCTGCCAAGAGTCTTTTACTCACGAAGGGAGGTTCTTTCCACCTTCGTACATCAAAGTAAACTTTCAACAGTTACAGGGTAATCAAGTCCAGTTCACAAAGTAATTCCAGCAAAGCATATAGTAAATGTCCGGCAATGCAGAATGGCGTGGAAGCTTTCAGCTTTGTTCGTCACAAGGCTTGACTGGCCTCCACACTTCCTTTTATACCCTGTGGGGTGTGGTCCAGTGACTCAGCCTAATCTCTGGCACGCCTCCTTTTCTGTTGCGTGCACTTGTCTCTCCAATGCTGGCGTGGATCCAGCCAAGACTTATCTCCATCACTGACTGACTGCGACTGCTCGGGGATACCTGGCTCCTGGCCAATCCCTTCTCCTTCGGGAGACACCTGAGGCATTGCCAGAGAGGAGGGTCCTGGAGAGGGAGGCCCAGCCAACTCCTCTCCTTCCCTTTCAGAGCCTTCTTCCTCCAATAAGACGGGCTCAGGGATCGGAGCCACAACACGAGTAGGAGGGTGACAAGCCATAAAAGATTTCACAGGTGCAAAATCAGCACTTTAAATGTGTTTTCCAATTTCCCCAATAATTTTATACAAGTCACAGTTGATGTGTTTATACAATACAGTAGGCCAAAAATGCATTAAAAACTACATTAGTATTATTGTATAAAATAGGCTAATTACATCATCAAGAGACTAGGCTTTCTTTCCCATTGTCATTGGAAGCAAAAGATTGGACCCTCAAGTGGAATAAACAGAATTTAAAGAGATGTAGAAAGTCATGTTTCTCATAATTATGCCAGGCCTGGTTTCATGAATCTTGCCAATCTCTAGCTAGTTTTCACCCTATACTTCCCATTTCTGCATGAAAATATTATGAAGGATTTACTAAGCTGGGTAGAAGGAGACTTCCTGGCAAGTAAAAAGGGTGGCGCACTACTGTTGCATTCTGTTGCTAAACTATTCTGAATTACCACTCTAAATTCTTGATCCAATCTGGAATTCAGATCTGTTACACCAAAGAAGAAAGCAGAGGGGTTGGTTTCTTTTGGTTGTTTTTTTTTTGCGGGGGGGGGGGGGGACAAAATCCTGAAAAGTGAAGTATCAGCTTCAAACAGAAAGCTGAGTTTATCTGAAGGCATGACCTGAGATTTGGATGGAACACTTTTATAGGATACTATAAGGTTAATGTAGCTTTTCAAAATCATTAAGTTAGAAGTGCTATATTGAGAATATGGAATAAATATAAACCCAGGCTGTGCCTGAAAATGCCTTTATGGATCTCAGCAGAAGCAGCATTTTATAGAAAAGAAACAGCAGGCAAAGAAAAATAGTTGACATATATCAAGAGTTGTTAGAATAAGAACATGGAGAAAGTAAGAGGAAGTCAAAAGAGCAACTGACTTCAGAAGGATTTAGTTTCCAGTGACTTTCATATGTATAGCTAAGGTAAATATTTAAAGTAGACAAAATTTAGAATTGAACAACACATAATGAAACAAAGAACTTTAAAGATTAATATTCAATTAAAACTAGAACCTTTTTTTGCTGGGACTAAGGGACACATAACTAGAAAGACTTATGGTGAACTGCTTTTGAACACAGTAACTGTATGTTACCATGCATAAAGCTGGAAAGTGCTTGGAAATCTGTGTAATGGTATGAATTATATTTTCTAATGTAATATCCTGGATCCTAGATCCACACAGTAAGTGTAACATGCAAGACCCTCAGTACCAAGGGTGCTATTCAGCAGGTTCTGACAGGTTCTCGAGAACCGGTAGTGGAAATTTTGAGAAGTTCGGAGAACTGGCAAATACCACCTCTGACTGGCCCCAGAGTGGGATGGGAATGGAGATTTTCCAATATCCTTCCCCAGGAGTGGGGAGGGAATGGGGATTTTGCAGTATCCTTCCCCTGCCACACCCACCAAGCCACGCCCACAGAACCGGTAGTAAAAAAAATTTAATTCCACCATTGCTCCATACTAAAGATAAAAGATAGAGGGGGAAATGTATTCAGATTTGCAAGATTCTATTACTGTTACTTATAATAAAAGTAGTATTTATTAACAGTTATAATTGAGTCTGGGCCTTCCTTGAAGGGCTGACATTAATTCTGCAAGTCCCTGTTATTTTAAAACAAAGGCAACAAGAAGAAAAGTAAAATACGTGTCAGTATAAAACACATTAACAAGCACCATAAAGCTAACTTTTTAAATCAAATAGAAGATTACCTTATGTTTTCATGAATTACAACCAGTTCTACCATCTCACAGGAGCCAATTGTTAAATTTTCTGGAATTTTGCAAGTTGCTTGAGAGCAGAGGTGAGCTATAATGAATCCCTAGCACACTGATCAGCTATTTTGGTGGCTAGCAGCATAATGGATCCAGCAAGACTGGTTGTTAATACATTTACCAGCACACCACTGGCTACAGCTCACTTCACCAGAATTCAAAAATAATACACAAAATAATATCAGCACATGTTGACCTTCCAGGACACTGTCTGCAGCTCTCAATGAAGTCAAAACCAAACCTCACAACCACAATTGAAGGATTAGTGAATTCACCTACATTAAAAGTGTCAAGCTACCTCTGAAGGTCTCAAAAACAACAATGGATCTTTAGCATATGAACAACTGTTAATTCTTAAGTTTTTGTCATCCGTTTGACATCACCAACCAGTCTTCTGACCTCCCTTCCTTTCCACCTCTGCCTCATCCCAGGTTAAAGCCTACATCAGTCTAGAGCAGTGTTTTCAACTTTGGCTACTTGAAGATGTGTGGGTTGGCTAGGGGAGTTCTGGGAGTTGAAGTCCACACATCTTCAAGTGGCCAAGGTTAATTAACACTGGTCTAGACCTGTGATGGCGAACCTATGGCATGAGTGCCACAGGTGGCATGCAGTGCCCTCTCTGTGGTCACACGAGCCGTCGCCCCAGTTCAGCTCCACCGTGCATGCAAATGCGCCTCCCGCCACCCAGCTAGTTGTTGAGTCTCTGCCGCGCATGCGTGGGGTGTGTGTGTGCATGTGCAGGGGTGGGGCGCATGCAGCGGGCTGTGCATACATGTGTAGGAGTGGGGTATGGGGAGGCATGCGCGCATTGCATTTGGGGGTTCAGGCGCGTGCATTCACACACACACACGTTTTGAGCACTCGGTCCAGAAAAGGTTAGCCATCACTGGTCTAGACGCTCTGTGCATCTGATAAAGTGAGCTGTAACTCACGAAAATGTATGCCTTTCAATAAAACATGTTACTTTGAAAAGGTGTTTCCAGAGTTCTCTTGATTTATGATGGACATGAAACCCTGGACTTTTTTGCATGAACAACCTCAGTGCGTAGGCTCTGAAAACCCTCAAGGTAGGACAAAGCCAGTTCAGAAAGAAAGACTGATAGGCAGGGGATGAACTCTATGCTAATGGTATCCCTCTGCTGCTTTGCCACCCAGCATCACGCATTCTAAATACCATCTCTTCCAGACTATTGCACTCCTGCTGAGATCATCAGTAATGTACAACTGAGGAGATAAACAGCAGGGAAGCACTGCTGATTACAACTCCAGTAGAAATATTGTGACAGTTAACTAGGGTTTGTACAGAATATCAACTTTTACATGGGAGAGGAAAGAAAAGGGGGGAGGGGGAGAGAAAAACAAGAAAAGCAAAGATGCACAGGAGCACCAATTTTAAAGCTGAAATAATAATAAATAGGATCAATATTAGAAAACCATAACACATAATAGGATAGAAGTGATGGAATACAAAGTTGTGCATATCTCTTTAGTTTTCTCTCTCCAGCTCATCTATCCCATTCCAAGAGCAATGACTTTCTTTACTCAAACCCCTTTTAAAATAATTTCCTTTCTACGTTACCTAGAAGCCTCCTAATTACCTACAATGATCACAGAACCATTCATTTTGTCCTAAAATTAATGCATCACTTTTGGAATGGTATCATACTAATTTATCACAAGATTTATGAAACTTGCACATTTTCTAATGAGTTTTATGCAAATGTCGTTCCATCCATTGTTTGCACGGTGAAAATGTGCTATGTCAAAAAATCTTGTTGACTTTTTTAAAAATGTCTTTAGCTTAAACCTTTTGCTCTATGCAAAGACACCATGTCACAGTGTGCCCTTAACTTGACCAATTCTGGTTATTGAGACGTAGCTGATGGGGCATAAAAAAATTAAGCTTCGTTGAATCTAAAAGAAAGAATTGTTTGATAACATGGAAACATCTCATTTAACATGGAAGTGAAAGTCTCTAGTGGAAGTCACAGTAAACATAGCAAATAAAATAAAAGCTTGACTTATAATAGACCCTCTTGTATTACTAATTGACAATACTTGTCATCACAAGATTCAGAACAGGGTATTGATTTTTTTTTAACATGGACTAAAAGGAGACGGAAAACAACAAACATCCATTATTTTAGTTCCATACACTAACACAATTCTGTAAACCTTTTATAATTAAATATCAGCACGGCTTGGGTATATAAATACCCCAATCTAAAGAAGTCAAGGGTCAGAGCATGTTCAATGAGCACCCAACGTTGAAGTCCTTCAAGTCAGAGTTGAGATTCACTTACTTTCCCTACCTGTTCGCAAATGTGAGCGCGTGCATGCGCGCATCCTTCTGCACATGCGCAGTAGTCATGCATTACATCCGGGTGGGTGGGCGGAGCCTCCCGCAGTCACCGCTACCAGTTCGCGTGACCCTGACAAAACCAGCTGAATCCCATCACTGCTTCAGGTGGTTTTTTGCAAATTCCAAGCAGGTTTTCATGTGTTTTGCACTGAGGAGAGGCTTCCTTCTAGCCACGCTGCCCAGATCGGTGGAAGGCTGCAGGGATTATTGTCCTTCTGGAATTCTGTCCCATCTCCCAGCTCAGTCAGAGTGACCATCAGATTCTTGGTCACCTCTCTTATTAAGGTTTTTCTCCCCCGATGGCTCAGTTTGACTGGGTGACCAGCTCTTGGAAGAGTTCTGATTGTGCCAAACTTCTTCCATTTGAAAATTATGGGGGCAACTGTGCTCTTAGGAACCTTCAATGCAGCATAAATTTTATTGTAGCCTTCCCCATTATTGCTTGGCAATAATCCTGTCTCTGAGCTCTGCAAGCAGTTCTTTTGACCTCATGACTTTTGCTCTGCTGCAGTATGCATTGTCGGCTGTGAGGCCTTCTATAGAGAGGTGTGTGCCTTTACAAATCATGTCCAATCAATTTAATTTACCACAGGTACAGAGGTGAAATGCGATGGTGGCCGGTGGTTCAGAGAACTGTTAGCGATGGCGGTGCAAGGCTCCGTCCACCCGCCCAGTCGTCATTACTTCCTAGTTTTAACCAGGAAGTAACCTGTTTTTTATCCCCTGCGCATGCGCAGAAGGGGTTGCGCATGCGCAGAGGGTCCGCGCGTGCATGCAACGAGGCACGTGTACTTCCGAAGCAGTTGGGAAAGTAAGTAGATTTCACCCCTAAGTGGAACTCCAATCAAGGTGTAGAAACATATCAGCAATGATCAAGAGAAATGGGGGGCGCCAAATATTGTTGCAAAGCATCTGAATACTTATACCAATGTGAGATTTCAGTTTTTAAATAAATTTACAGACTTTTCTAAAATTCACTTTGTCATTATGGGGTACTGAGTGTAGATAAATGAGAAAAAATGTAAAATCAGGCTGCAGCATAGCCAAAATCGACAAAAGTGAAGGGGTTCTGAATACTTTCTGAATGCACTGTATTCATCTCAGCAAATCATTTCATTCTATCTATGACATTCTGATTAGCAGGTCAATTAAACATGCACTGAATAGCATGAAAATTAAGTGGATATCTAACTGGTTCAAAATTCATATTCTTCAAACTAGAGAAAGATATAAATGAGATGTCACGATTCATTGCTGATCTTTCTACTCTACAAAATTTTGATTTATTGATTAAATGAACAAATGCTAAATTTGCAGGTGACATAAAATTGAGTGGTATTATAACAATAATGATAATGAAAAGATACCACCAATAGTAATAGGTACTTGGGTGCAATCCCAAAGCAACTGGAACAGCACTTGAACACCATCAGCAATGGCAAAGTCACCATCGGTCAATTGCAAAAGGCAGCTTTACTTGGAACAGTTTACATCCTGCAACGATACCTTTAACACCATCAAACATCCATATCTGCCTATCCCTGGTCCTTAGGAAAGACTCGATAGGTAGATAAAAATGCCAAATCTAGTCTGAATATCTGGCTGACTGTACAATGAACCATAATAATACTAATAATACTAATAATACTAATAATACTAATAATACTAATAATACTAATAATACTAATACCACCAGCACCACCACCTGGGATGGCTAAGAGCAGGAAAGTTGAAGAAAGAGAAATTTTGGCTGAAAAAAACCAAGCCTTAAGAACAAATGCATCATCATTGTCTTTTAATAACCCCATAATCCCTTGCAGGGTGGAGTCTAGGCAAATGAATAGAGCTGAGTGTTTACTGGCCGGATGCCCTTCCTGTTGCCAATGCGGAGTTATATTCAGCAGATATATAAAGATATAACGTGCCCAGATAAGAAATATCTACCTCTACCTAGGATCGAATTCACAGGCTCCTGATTGTGAGGCACCGCTAAGAACAAATGCATACAAAGCCACAGTTGAGAAGATAGGATACAAGGCAACAAATTCCACTTCTTCAAAGAAGCTGAAGAAACAGTGGACCGCCTAATTAGATGCAGCAAGTAGAAGGCACAGACTGACAACAAGAAAATGGTGCAATAATGTAGCAAAAATGGTGCATTGGAAGATCTGCATGAAATATCCTTTGCCTGTAAACAAGAACTGATGGATCTACCATATAACGTATGAGAAAGCACTAGAAAATGAAGACTGATAGGCACTTGCCATATAACATGCCAAACTTAGCAATTTTTAATAAGACAGACAAAAAAAGTCTAGATAGTGGACATGGCAGTACCTTGAGACAGCAGAATAGAAGAGAAAGATCTTGAGAAAATAACAAAATATAAAGACCCACACATAGAAATAGAACAACTATGGTGAAAAAAAGCAAAGGTAGTACCAGTAGATGCCTTGCGTACAATTCCAAAACAACTAGAGCAACAATTGAATACAGTTGGCATTGACAAATTAACTATCAGTCAATTGCAAAAGACAGCTTTACTCGGAACAGCTTACATCTTGCAATGATTATCTTTAACATCATCAGACATGCAAAGTTCTCCTCCAGCTCTATTCTGATTGATTCACATCTGCCTATCCCAGGTCCTTAGGTATACTGTCCTGCTCTCTCTCCCTCTCTCTCCCTCTCACACATAACTGTGGTTTAGTGAGTTTATCAATATTCCCCTACAACTCCTTTCACCCAAACCCCAGAACTGTTCCAATTAAGTCCAGTCACAAGCAGACCAATGCTAGTGCACAAAGCAATGACCAATTAGTCCACAATCTACTTGAAAGTTTCCCAACCAAAATAAACCCACCAGGCAAAATTAAATCCACAATACAAGAGGTTTCACAAAGCAAGAAATGTCCAGAGTTCACACGGCGTGATCCAAGTCAAGGCATGGTGTCAATCCAAAGCAAGAATCACAACAACCAGAAAACATAGATAGGAAATGAACACATTGTTCCCAGCATTGTCTCAAAATCTTCCTGCTGTACTAAATAGCCAGCTTCCAGTGCAGCCCATCAAGAAGGGCGAGGCTGCTTCCTCATGAGTAATCAGGCTGATCTGCTCTGATCCTGCTTTTTCTTTGCCCTACCTGTTCTTGGATCAGATGCAGCAGGCAGTTCCTCTTCCTAATCACTGACCAGCTACAGCTGCATGCTTTCTCCACCTGAGGCCTCAGGATTGTCCTGCTGCAGCTGTGCTTCAGCCAAATTTTTCTCAATGGCTGCTTGGAGCCATTGACCAACTTCCCTCCAGATGTACCTGGAATTGGTTCATCTTCCTCCAAGCTGATATCTGGAGAGGTATCTGGGGAAGCATCCAGGGGAGCCATCTCATTAGGAAAGACTCAATAAGTAGATAAAAATGCCAAATCCAGTCTGTGCAAAGAACCATAATAATTTCACCTTGTAATGCTTTGGTCAGACTCCCACCGCAACTCTTGAGTATTTTATCCACTTCTAGCACCACACTTTAGGAAAGATACAGACAGATTGGACAGAATGTTCAAAGAATGCAATGAAGATAATCAGTTTACCAGAAACTAAACCCTACTGAAGTAAAGCTGAAAGAACTGGTTGCCTCGGAGAGAAAGTTCATTCAGAGAGTGGTAAGGACAGCCGAGAAGATTATAGGAAGTTTGCTTCCTGTTATTCAGGATGCTGCTTATAAGTGCTATGTGCTTAGAACTCAAAGCATTGTTAGAGACCCCGCACACCCACTTCACTGTCTGTTTCCTTTGCTCCCCTCTGGGAGAAGGTTTCAAAGTATTTCTATCTACCCGATTCTGTAACAGCTTTGTTCCCTATGCCATCCATCTGGTAAATGAGCAAGATTAGTTTTTCGCACCATACATTTATACATCTGAACTAGACTGTGTTGTTTCTCCATGTGATATAATGTATGTGGGTATATGCATAATTTTGTATTTGTTTATTTATTTTGTCATGGTTATGTAGTGTATATTGGAGGTGGAGACCCTTTGAGGGCTGCATGCAACTAAATTTCATTTTAATGTATGCCGATTAGTGTACATTCAAAGTGACCATAAAGTTGCTCTAAGTCTAAGTGTTTTAGCCTTGAGACCAAACAGATATTCAGTAGCATTGTGATGTCACACAGAAAAAGCCAAGACCTCTGTCATCCCAGACTGCAGGATATAGGAAACCTATACAAAACTATTTGATTATTTTCCTATTTTTATCTATACATTACAGAAAGATATTGTAGAATCACATGGACACCATCACATCACCATAAGAAGCACACAACCAGTGCTCATCTTTTTGATAAGTACATCAAATGCATTGCATCACTAGCATATAAACAACTGAAGGACCAAAACCAGAAACCTAGGAAAGTGCACTCTTGAAAGATTCTTAAATTATCAATCCCACTATCAGAAGAAAAATCCATCTGGTTCAGTTCCAAGTGTGGAGAAAGACACTGGAAACATGGAGGCTGATTGGAAAGATGGTTTAATGATGAAGCAGAACCACCAAACGCATGTGATTCTGGGTAGCTGACCACATGGAGTGGAGAGTGAGGGTTATTTATACCCTCTCTTGGGCTTTGCCCTTGAGCTTCCTGTTCCTGTGGCAATACTATGTATTCTATTGGCTGTAGTCAGACTCCCATGGGACCGTGTGGAGTCATAGTTGTCTGAATCAAGTTTGGTTGAACCTTGGGCTGATGCAATGTCCCTCAGGTGTAATGCACTGAGCCCTGCTGCTACATAATCCTAATACGTCCTGGAGGGTCATGTCTTAATCCCATCACCCTGGAGCTGAAGGTCTTTTGTTTTGTAGATGGGCTGGCCCAGTCTTTCTCAATGGGCACCAAATATCTGCTGGGGACAGGGAGTTGAGGGTCTGAGTTTCTGTCTCCCTTAAGATTTCTATTTCTCTTTTAGGGGAAATATAATATTCTGCCTTTTTAATATTCCCAAAAATATTTCATTCTTCTAAGAGAGGGGTGGGTGCTAACTTTCTACACCACAATAGTAGTGACTTTCAAAGGAGAATGAACATTTTTGGAAGGTTCAGTTTTCAACTTGGAAGCCATGTTTCAATTCATTCCCCAGCATCAGTCTCCCAACATCTTCAGCCCTTTAGAGATGGTGAAGAGAATTTGGCAGGTGGCACAGTGGTACCTCATCCACAACTGCTTATCTGTGTCTATGCCACCACTCTGTGGTAAATTGCCTCTTGATAAATGAGGCTATTTAGGAGCAAGTGATGCCAGCATTGCAGTTATTAATGACACCAACATGTGAAGACATTTAAGAGCAGCCTGGTCTTCTATTGTTCTCTCATATATGAGTAATGGGGCATTTCAGTTACAGGAGTTTAAAAGTAGCTCAGGTTGTTTAACAGAAGACATAAAATAGGGAAAACAGGCAGATTTTGCTAGACCAGTAGTTCACAAATAAATTAATAAAGCCTTTTCTAGGTCTCAGTTATGTTTCTTGGTACCCCCCTGAACTAAAACCTGTATATTATAACTTGCTATATCTTTAATTTCTTCACCTATTTTACAGTCTACTCTCTGCATTCCAGTACAAACTTTGTTCAAATCTGAATAAAAATGCAAGTTCTGGGGAAGAATTGGTCTTTTCTTTAATACTTGAACTGCCACGGAGATAAAGAGCTCATCAGACTGTAATATCTGTTGCTCGAGTGTATATGAGACCATATGTATATGTATGCATATTAAGTTTGATGCATATTGAAGCACTATTGGAACAGTGGCAAAGATTCTCTACTGTTTCCATTTTCAAGATATCTATTAAAGTTTACAGGTAGTCCTCGACTTATGATCACAATGGAGCCCCACATTTTTGTTGCTAAGTGAGACATTTGTTAAGTGACTTTTGTCCCATTTTATGAACTTTCTTGCCACATTTCTTAAATGACTCACTGCAGTTGTTAAGTTAGTAACATGGTTGTTAATTGAATCTGGCTTCTCCTTGACTTTGTTGGTCAGATGGTTGCTAATGATGATCACATGACCCCAGACACTGTAACCGTCATAAATGTGAGTCAGTTGCCAAGTGCCTGGATTTTGATCATGTAGACTAGACTAGACTAGACTAGACTAGACTAGACTAGACTAGACTAGAACAGAACAGAACAGAACAGAACAGAACAGAACAGAACAGAATTCTTTATTGGCCAAGTGTGATTGGACACACAAGGAATTTATCTTTGGTGCATATGCCCTCAGTGTACATAAAAAAAAAATACATTAATCAAGAATCATAAGCTACAACACATAGTTATAGTCATAGGTTACTATAAGCAATCAAATCATACTAGGAAACAAATAAAACAATATTTGTTTTATTTATAAATAAAACTTCAAATGGTCACTAAGTGAACTGTTGCAAGTTGAGGACTACCAGTATATTCATGTCAAGTTTTTATTCACATTAAGCTATGGAAATGGATATGCTCAGAAAAATGGGAATTCCAGAACAGCTCTCTGTTCTTATGACAAACATTTCTTTGTTTGTTTAATTTCTATGGCCACCCATCTCTGTCATAGACTCTGGGTGGCTTACAATTAAAAAAAATATGAATATTTTTTTTTAAAAAATAACACTTTAAAACAATAAAACCAGTAAAGACAGTAAAAAGAATTTAAAGATTTATATGCAGGTCAGGAGGCTCTAGTAATAAAAGTTAAGAGCAAAGTGAAAAAATGGAACTTAAATTAAAGAAAACCAAACTAAAGGGTAAAACAATCAGAAGCGGCAATGAAGATATTCAGTCTTTAAAATCAAACATCAACAGTAAAGAAATAAATAGGTCAAGAAATCACAAGCTAGAATTTGATACAGCAGCCATGAAGACCTTGGAAAAAAATATTCAAATGCCCTAATGTGTTGTTATTAGTGGTGGGATTCAAATAATTTAACAACCGGTTCTCTGCCCTAATGATTTCTTCCAACAACCAATTCGCCAAACTGCTCAGAAAGTTAACAACCGGTTCTCCCGAAGTGGTGCGAACCAGCTGAATCCCACCACTGGTTATTATATCTATAAAGATAGGAATCATGTAAGCCATAGTATTCCCTGTGACACTATATGGAAATCAAAGTTGGAATTCGAAGAAACTGGACAGGAAGCGTATTGACACTTTAAAATTTTGGTTTTGGAAAGAATATCTTGAGAATACCATGGACAGCCAAGGAAATAAATTGATAAATCATCAAACAAATCCACCCAGAGTTCTCAGTTGAGGCAAAAATGACCAGGCATAAATCATTCTACTTCAGGTATATTACTTGAAGATCTAGATCTTTGCAGAGGACACTAACATTAACACTAACTAAAAGGAAAGATAAGGAGGGGATGACCAGCATCAACCTAGATTCCACCATTCAAATCCCAACAAAGTTCAATACCAATTTCTGCTCTATCCCAGTTCTGGAGTCCTGACAATCCACTTCATTTATCATTTTTTCCTCTTCCCCAACTTCTTCCCAAGAAGGGGAAAATTAGAAAGAAGTGGAAGTTCCCTAATGGTAGGACTAACAAATACTCTCTTCAGGAGATAATGCATCACTATTTTCTTTTATGTCAAGGGATGCAGTGGCTCAGTGGCTAAGACGCTGAGCTTGTCGATCGAAAAGCCGGCAGTTCAACAGTTCGAATCCCTAGTGCCACATAACAGGGTGAGCTCCCGATACTTGTCCCAACGTCTGCCAACCTAGCAGTTTGAAAGCACATAAAAAGTGCAAGTAGAAACATAGGGACGGTGGGAAGGTAACAATGTTCCGTGTACCTTTGGCATTTGGTCATGCCAGCCACATGACCATGGAGATGTCGTCGGACAGTGCTGGCTCTTTCGGAAATGACTAGCACATATGTGCAAGGGGAACTTTTACCTTTACCTATTTTCTTTTATATGACTGCCACTATCCCTTTCTCAAATTAGTACTAACCACCTCTCATATCCATGAACATCCAGATAGAACATATATTTAGCCCCTGGAGTCCAAGATCATGTTGCAGAAAACACCATCTCAGACCCCATAAGTGCAAACAAACTCCAGATTAACTTTGTAAGACACAGTTACACAAACAACTTTTCATCTGCCCATTGAAAGCCAATAGATCTCATAGCTGCATATGGGGTTTGTCTAAATATAGACCACCACATGCATACCAAGAAGATTCTCACAACAGCCTCCATATCACATTTCCCATGATATTCTTTGACATAAAAACCAGATGTAACATTGGAGTGAATCAGGCTATATGTCACTTTACACATACCCATGGTTGCCAAGGAAGAGTTTTTTCAATTTGCCAGTCTAGTCCTAGAATTTCTTGGTAGTCTCCCATTCAAATATAAATTAGATCTAACCTTGCTATTTAGTGGGGACTCTAAGCTACAGTATAAAAACTAATTACTATAGCATAAGCATACATTCGAAAGTCACTGGATTGCATCCATGATGTTATTGGGGAATTATTGGGAGGGAGGGAGGGAGGGAGAGGGGGAGGGAGAAAAACCAAGAGCAGGATTAAGCTCTTGCTTAATCGAGCTGAGGACTTTGTACAGTATCTGTATGATAAGATCACTCAGATTCGGGAAGACTTGCGTCCCTTTCTTGATCGGGACTCCTTACGCACGGTCACTCAGGCTCTCGTCACTACTCGTCTGGACTATTGTAATGCTCTCCACATGGGGCTCCCCTTGGGGTGCACCCGGAGGCTCCAACTGGTGCAGAATGCGGCTGCACGGGGGATTATAGGAGCGACAGGGTGCTCCCATGTGACTCCTCTCCTGCGTGAGCTGCACTGGCTCCCGGTGGACTTCCGGGTGCGCTTCAAGGTGTTGGTGATCACCTTTAAAGCGCTCCATGACTTAGGGCCGGGGTATTTACGGGACCGCCTTCTGCCACCAATTGCCTCCCACCGGCCAGTTCGCTCCCACAGAGAGGGCCTCCTCAGGGTGCCGTCAGCCAGACAATGCCGGCTGGCGACCCCCAGGGGGAGAGCCTTCTCTGTGGTTGCACCTACCCTCTGGAACGATCTACCCCCAGAGATACGAGTGATCCCAGACCTCCGGACTTTTTGTCGGGCCCTGAAAACACACCTTTTTCAGTTAGCCGGGCTGGCCTGATTTTATTTGGTTTTAAAATTTGACATGGATTTTAAATTGGAATTTTAATCTATATGGGCCAAATTTTATATAATTTATTTTAAATAATTAGTTTTAACTTTTTTGCATAATTGTTTTATTATGGCTGTTCACCGCCCTGAGTCCGAAAGGAGAAGGGCGGTATAAAAGTTTAATTAAATTAAATTAAATAAATAAATAAATAAATAAATAAATAAATAAATAAACCACAAAATGCTTGATTAACTTTTGGTAATAAAATGTCTTCAAGAAAACCACCAAAATCAGAGGGTACCAAGAACCCCACAGTTTAACTCTAAGTTAGAAATATTCTCTTCTTTTGGTATTTATATTTCCTTCATGCGTGTAGAATTATTTTCCCTATCGGTTTTGCACTATCAATCAGCTGCTGCTTTCAAAACATTTTTAAATGGGTCTTATATTGCACAAAAAATAATCAGATTTTGCTACATAATCACAGACCGCAAATGAAGACAATTCAATGAAATGGATTATCCCACGCACTGAAATAGCTTTCTTTCATAGAGTATTTGTGGCCTAATGAGGAGAATTTGAAGACTGTAACATGCTAGGAAAGTGATAGGTAGCTGGGAGTCATTCAAAAGTTCATTGCTATGAAGGCAGCCATTTCACCAATATTTCGCAATCTTTCATTTATATATTTCCAATAGGAGGGGAAATGCTTTTTGTATAAAAATCCCTCCACATTTCAGTTCCGATCTAACCTAATTTTATTAATCTAGCCTTTGTTTTGGATTTCTTAGAAAAAGGTAATGCATAAAATAAATAAATAAATGTTATCAGTTTGCTCTGAACGTATTTCATTCAATATAGTTAGCCACTTAAAACACACTCAAAAATGAATGTATTGCTCCCAGTGAAATAAGTTTCTCAAATCAACAATTTCCAACCTTTTATCCTCACTAAATCTTCTTAAAAAGCATTGGCCAAATATCACCGATATGTCATTAGCTTATGCAATGAAAACAACAACAACATGGAGTTTAAATACATTATTGAAATCACCAGCCAACATTACCTGCTTCTTTTTAGAATCTGTCTTTCGGTTTTGTCACCTGATTTCATGCCAACCAACTATTCTCAATAAACAAAGCAGAAATGCATATAATGATGGTTCAAGGCAGTGGTGGAATTCAAATGTTTTTTACTACCGGTTCTGTGGGCGTGGTGTGGCTTGGTGGACGTGGCAGGGGAAGGATACTGCAAAATCCCCATTCCCTCCCTACTCTAGGGGAAGGATACTGCAAAATCCCCATTCCTTCCCCACTCCTGGGGGAAGAATATTGCAAAATCTCCATTCCCACCCCACTCTGGGGCCAGTCAGAGGTGATATTTGCTGGTTCTCCGAACTACTCAAAATTTTCACTACCAGTTCTCCAGAACCTGTCAGAACCTGCTGAATAACACCCTTGGTTCAAGGGCAACGTGTATGTTTGGCCATTGTAACACAGGACCCTTTGTGTATACACCAGGGGTATCAAACTCAAGGCCCACAGGACAGATGCGGCCCAGGGGTCCTTAGATCTGGCCTGCGGGCCTGCCCTGCAAATAATGAAGGACCAGCCTGCGGTGCCTTTGTCAGCGAAAACAGAGCTCAAGAGGGCTGCACGTGACACCACCATCCCCCGGGCTCCATTTTCGCTGGCAAAGGGCAGCAGGAGGCTGTTGCGGCCGAAAACGGAGCCTTGATGGATGGCGTGGAGCTGGCCACGCCCACGTTGGCCACACATACCCAATCTCCCAAGGTCAAACACAATCCTGATGCAGCCCTCAATGAAATCGAGTTTGACACCCCGCTATACGCCATCTAATTTTCCAAAGATACATTCTGCTTTTGTAAAGAAGGACATCCTAGAAAGAAAATTCAAACCAAACAATGTGTATTAGCTACACATTCAATAACATGGGAGCTTACAGCCACTTCACTTGGGGCTATTTTTTTTTCCTTGGCAAAGCACTGCATGCTCAGTCATATGTTCCATGCAATCCGGAATAGCTTAAACAACTCTCTAGATTCAGTTTTATTCACATAATCATCTTGTAAAAGCATTTAAAGCAGAAAGACTGGGACCGATCCAAGGTTTTCCAGTGAATTTAGTAGTTGAATGGGGATGTAAGTCCAGACCATCCCCATTAAATTACAGCACCTATCTCATTAGTCCATACTAACATGTAATGAACTGAAAAATATACAGACAGTCCTCAATTTACAACAGTTTGCTTAGTGACCATTCAAAGTTACAACGGCCCTGAAAAAAGTGACTTATGACCATTTTTCAGACTTACGACCAATGCAGCATTCTTATGGTCACGTGGTTTACATTCGGATGCTTGACCACCGACTCACATTTATGACGGATACAGTGTCCAAGGCCTCATGTAATCCCCTTTTGCAACCTTCTGACAAGCAACGTCAATGGGGAAACCAGATTCACTTAGCAAGCGGGGTTACTAATTTGACATCTGCGGTGATTCGCTTAATGAATGTGGCAAGAAAAGTCGTAAAATGGGACAAAATTCACTTAACAAATTTCTCATTTAGCAACATAAATTTTGGGCTCAATTGTGGTCGTAGGTTGAGGACTACCTGTAGTTACCAAGACATATGTCCCTTTAAATAAAACGTCAGTGGTTATTTACTTTAAATTAATAGACTTTATATTCATTAAAATAAGGGAAATGCTTAGAATTCTATCTGTGACAGCAGTCTCGGAGCATTAAAATTATTTGCTATCAGGCTGTCATGCTGATATGGCAAATAATAAATATATACAAAGGAATAAACTAGATCTAAAAACAAGAAAATAAAATGCCTCTATCCTCAAAAGAATCAGGAAAGAAAATATATGCCTGTTCCCTTCCAAGAATAGATGAACACTGCGACCATATAACCCCTTGAGTTTTCTCAGTTTCAACACAGATTATCACTATCATTATTAAAAAGTTATAATAAACTCCTTCAGCCGGCAGTGAATGAGAATGGAATAAAGGAAGGATTTCCTCTGCAGCAAAACCCACAATACATTCGTAATTCCATTTAATGCCTATGCAAATAAAATAGGCCCCAGTGCTAAGCCTATTTTGCACTCAGTCTTCTCTTTATATTCAGCAGAAAGTAGCTTCCATTTTGATGTTGCTTTCTTTTTGTTCAATGTGCAGACATAACACTGCAGTCTTTCTAGTTCAAATACAGTTTTAGATGTTTACATACATTTGGAAAACTGTCTTTCCTACTGCCTGGCACACAGTGTAAGACTTTTCTCCCCTTCAGAAAACAAAATCTAATACTGAACCACCACCCCTCCCCCCCCCAATAACTACAAAAGAAAGGTCTACGACAGTGATGGCTAACTTTTTTTTTGTCGAATGCCGAAAGTGCACCCATAATGCAATGCATGTGCGACACCTCCTGCGTACCCCCCCTGCATACGCACACACAACCCAAAACAACCCTGTGCTCCCCCTGCACCCCGTTTTGGGTCTAGTAGGCCTCCCTGCAGCCTCCTGGGAGAAAAAAACGTGCCACACATCCCATGTGCACCGTTTTGGGCCTACTAGGCCTCCCTGCACTTATAAACCATAATGAAATGTGTGTGTGACCCCCCCATGCCCCGCCCACCACTCATGCTCCCCACGCACTCACATACGTCTCCCACATATGCCCCATGGGGGCACATGCACGGCAGAGATCTGAAAATCAGCTGGTCGGCAGGAGGCACACGCGCATGCGTGGTAGACCAGAGCTGGGGCGACGGCTCGCATGCCCACAGGTCTAGGAGATTGGATATCACACATATTTGACAAGATAAGAAATTAACACTCAATGCAATTTAAGGACAAAAAGAAGATGCTTAATGACTACATATTTAAATGTGTGAGTTAGAATTACTATGGATGCCATTTCAAAAGGCTATAGAGAGGGTGAATGCTAGGTGCCTATGAATGATGTGTTCTGGTAGAAAACAACTATTTTATCTATTTATTTATCTTATTTATGCCTGCCACAAATTGCTCAGATACCCTGTATTTATAAAACGTGCTAAGAGCAAGATGTGGTCATAGCAAAAAGTTCTGGTCCAGATGTGACTTGCATTGATTATTTTTTCTGCTGCATACAGAGCAAATGTCTGCAGAGAAAGGATCCTCTTATATATACAGTAGTGGCCAAAATTGTGGAAACCTTTTGGGAAAAGTGTATTTTTGAGATTTGATGGCTAATAACACCACTTTTGTGGGGGGAGTTTTTTCTCCGTGTTTCGCTTTTCTTCCTTATACTGTAACTGCTATTCTAATAGCAAATCCTTCATAAAAGTTATTGCATTACATTCTTGATTAAAATATCTTTCCATTGATATATAATTTTATGGTACTTTATGGTAAAATACTCCAAAAAAAAAGTGGTGTTATTAGCTAGTTTTAGAAAATACTTTTCCCAAAAGGTTTCCACAATTCTGGCCACTACTTTAAGTACAGTAAATTCTCTTTACCTTCTACAATTGGGACCAGTGACTCTGTCACTAAGTTAAACAGTCACACTAAGTGAGAAATCACAGGACCCAGATTGCTTTCCAGCTCAAAATTGACAAGACTAATCAGTTTTATACCTTCAACTCAGGGGTGAAATCTAAAATTTGTTATTACTGTTTTGTGGGCGTGGCTTGGTGGTGGTGGGGGTAATGTGACTGGGTGGGCGTGGCCAACTCTTTTTTTTTTAACTTTTAAAAGCATTTTTTCTACAACCTTAAGAGATTGCAGAAAAAAATGCTTTTAGAAGCCTCTGACGATCAGGCAACTCAGTTGGGATCATCAGAGGCTTTTAAAGGCATTTTTTTTCCTACAACCTCTTTAGCCGAAGGGGTTGCAGAAAAAAATGCTTTGAAAAGCCTCTGATGATTCCAGCTGAGCCGCACGATCATCAGAAGCTTTTATTTTTTATTTTTTACTTTTAAAAGCATTTTTTCGGCCGAAAAGGTTGTAGAAAAAATGCTTTTAAAAGTAAAAAAAAACAGCCTCTGATCATCGCGTGGCACAGCTGGGCATGGGATGGGGGGGGGGTTTGCAGGGATTTTTGCTACTGGTTCTCTGAACCACCCGCCGCCATCGCTACTGGATCGCACAATCTGGTCCGAACCAGGAGCATTTCACTTCAACTTCTGCTTGCCTCCTAACCACTCCATTGGAATGCACTCACCCTTGCTGGGTGCTGGGGTTATTAGCAAGAAGTGAATTAACATTTACATTTATTGGAGAGGAAGGGATTAAAAGAGAGTAAACAGGCACACGATGGAGAATACACAGTGAAAACAATGTGCTGGCACCAACAGCCACAAACACACTAGACCACAGGTGTCAAACTCAATATCGTATTGTGACTTTTTTTTGCCTTTGCACAGCCGGGGTGGGCATGGCCTGCGTGTGATGTATCTGGCCCATGAGCCATCAGTTTGTCACCCCTGCACTAGACAAACAGCTTGGCATTCCTCATTATGTGTCTGCTTACACTCTTTTAAATCCTTTCTCTCCAATCTCCCTGCTATATGAGAGGGGGAGGAGAAAATACTAGTTTGCTGAACAAGGCAGTTGGAAGGTTCTACATTTAGGGAAGAAAAACAAAATGCACAGGTACCATATATGTGGTACCTTGCTCAATAGTAGTAACTGTGAGAGGGATCTCGGAGTCCTAGTGACAACCATTTAGATATGAGCCAGCAGTGTGCAGCAGCTGCCAAAAAAGCCAACACAGTTCTGGGCTGCATAAACAGAGGGAAACAATCAAGAGCAGTGAAGTGTTAATACCACTTTATAATGCCTTGGTAAGGCTACACTTGGAATATTGCATTCAGTTTTGGTCACCACGATGTAAAAAAGATGTTGAAACTTTAGAAAGAGTGTAGAGAAGAGCAACAAAGATGATTAGGGGACTGGAGGCTAAAACATATGAAGAATGTTTATCTGGATTATTGAGTTCATAGGTTGTGATAGGGTAACAATCAGGTCATCTGCAAATGCCTTAATTCTATAGTCCTTTTGCCTTATAACTATTCCAGTCAAGGAATTCGAGTCCCGTATTGCATTGCATTGAGTAAGACTTCTAAAGTTAAAATAAATAATAACGGGGATAATGGACAACCTTGTCTGGTGCCTTTTTGTATGTTAAAATTCGATGTTAAGCCTCCATTGATAATAAGTTGTGCATGTTGCTCTTGATAAATTGCACCAATCGCTTGTATAAACCGCTCCCCCAAATCCATTTTTTCCAAAGTCTTAATTATAAAGTTCCAATTCACGCGATCAAAGGCTTTTTCCGCATCCAAAAAAACCAGCACTGCAGAGATCTGTTTATTCTTATCTAGATAGTCCATTAAGTCTATAACTTGCCTAACATTCTCCTTCATATATCTGCCTTCAATAAATCCTGCTTGGTCGTGATGAATTATCTTTTGAATAACTGGCATCAATCTGTTGGCTAGTACTTTTGCAAAGATTTTATAGTCTGTGTTTAATAAAGATATTGGTCTATAATTTTCTGGTTTCTTAGGACCTGATTCTTCTTTCGGAATCAATGAAACAAAACTCAATAATCCAGATGAAAAATATTATAGAAGAGTATGGCATGGTATCTGGTTTCAGGTTGAATCAGAAAAAAACTAAAATGATTGTCAAAAATCTGACAGAGAGCAAAAAAAAAAGGAACTGGAAAGAATGGCAGGCTTCGAGACTGTTTCAAAGGTCAAATATTTAGGAGTACAAATCACAGACTCCAATGCTAAACTGTTTCAAAATAACTATGAGGTTCTGTGGCAAAAGATACAAAAAGATATGCAAAACTGGAAGAAACTGCAGTTATCACTGCTTGGAAGAATATCAGCAGTAAAGATGAATGTTTTACCTAGACTGATCTTTTTATTTCAAATGATACCGGTGCTTAAATCAGACAAACCATTGCTAGAATGGCAAAAAGGACTGAACAAATTTATTTGGAATGATAAAAAACCAAGAGTCAAACTGAAAATAATGCAAGATACTCGTGAGAGAGGTGGTCTTAAACTCCCAAACCTTCGATTATATTATGAAGCAACTGCATTGATACAATTAAGTGATTGGTTTGGGAAAACTAAGACTGACTTGTTGAATATAGAAAGCCATGACCTGGTTTGGGGTTGGCATGCATACTTATTTTATGATACCAAAGTGGATAAAGTGTTTAACAGTCATTTACTTAGAAATGCCTTGCTGAGAGTCTGGAGAAGGCACCGAACTAATTGGGATTATAAGATTCCATTTTGGCTGGATCTCGCTGATACCATGTGGAATACAAATATTAAGTCACTCGGGGGGTTTTTATATAAAGAATTACTTTACTTTGAAGAGGGCAGGTGGCGATTGAAGACTTTGGATATGCTGTTGGAAGAAGGGAAATCGTTGACTTGGTTGCAGTACAATCAATTACAGATGAGATGGAAAGAAGATCAACAAACTGGTTTAATGGAATATGAAGTAGAATTGGTTGAACAGATAAAGCGGACAGGTCCAATGCACATTAAGAGAGTTTATAATGTTTTGTTAGAAAGAGACTCAGAAAATGAGCTAGTTAAAGATTGTATGATTAAATGGGCACAAAATTTCTCTCAACCAGTTATGTTGGAAACATGGGAAAAAATATGGGTTCAGAACGTTAAATTTACACAGTCACAAAATTTACGAGAAAATTTTTATAAAATGTTTTATAGATGGCATTTAGACCCCAAGAAATTGTCTTGCATGTACCCTAATGTGCAGCCAAAATGTTGGAGATGTGATTGTTTAGATGCTACATATTATCACATCTGGTGGATCTGCAGGAAAGTGAGGGCTTTTTGGATAAAAATCTGGTGGGTTATGCAAAATGTTTTAAAGAAAAAAATACAATTTTCTCCGCAATTTTTTTTATTGGGTATAGTTAAAGACTTTACACTGGGTGAAACTAAATTGATTTTGTATATGGTGACAGCAGCTAGGTTGTTGATTGCCCAACATTGGAAGAGTGATGTTTTACCGACGGTTGATCAATGGACCCAGAAGATGGCTGGATTTGCAGAAATGGCAAAGGTTTCAGCTTTTTTAAAAGATCAGACGCATGAGAAGTATATACAGGAATGGAAATTATGGATTGAGTATGTACAGAATAAGTATCAGACTAGAAAATATTATATCGCTTTTAGCTGAGATGACTATGTTAGTATGTTAGTAAATATAGAGAAAAGATATGGAAGTTTGAATAACATATATATTGTTTGGGAATATTAATATTGCATATAATGGAAGTCAAGGGGGGGAGGGAAGAGGGAGGAGGGGGAGGGTTAGGGTGGGGATGGGAAGGATTTATATATTCTTTTTACATGTATTCTACAATCTGTGGCTAGGGAGGGGGGGGGAAAGGGGGGAAAAATTTGTATTGTTAAAACTTTTTCAATAAAAAAAAAAAGAATGTTTACAGGAAATGGGTATGTCTAGTTTAATGAAAAGAAGGACTAGGGGAGACATGATAGCAGTCTTCCAATATCTCAGGGGCTGCCACAAAGAAGAGGGAGTCAAGCTATTCTCCAAAGCACCTGAGGGCAGGACAAGAAGCAATGGGTGGAAACTAATCGAGAGAAGCAATTTAAAACTAAGGAGAAATTTCCTGACAGTTAGAACAATTAATCAGTGGAACAACTTGCCTGCAGAAGTTGTGAATGCCCCAACACTGGAAATTTTTAAGAAGAGGTTGGATAACCATTTGTCTGAAGTGGTGTAGGGTTTCCTGCTTGGGCAGGGGGTTGGACTAGAAGACTTCCAAGGTCCCTTCCAACTCTGTTATTCTATTCTATTCTATTCTAAAATAGGAACTCCCTGTATACATGCCCAGTATCATGACAGTGCAGATCTTGGATGTTTAGAAATGTAACAGCAAGGGACCTTTTCATGCTAATTAGGGCAAGCATATCAGGAGCAGAATCAGTTGATACAATTCTACTGCTACTTAATTACTTTGCATCATTTAATATCTCTATAATGGAACTCTATAATTCCAAAAGCAACAACTGGAGTAAGAAAAGTTTTGATTTCTTTCTGTCCTTCACACGATTGGTTCTCAACTATGTGATACACATAGGATTTTGGGGATGCAGAAGTGATCTAGCAGGCAGTCTTGAAGTAAATCTTATCACTTATTATAAACATAAGCAAAATGATAGAATTTTAAAATCACAATAGCACTTAGACTTATATACTGCTTCACAGTGCTTTACAGCCCTCTCTAAGAGGATTGCAGAGTCAGGCTCTTGCCCCCAACAATCTGGGTCCTCATTTTACCCACCTCCGAAGGATGGAAGGATGAGTCAACCTGAAAATAAAATATTTGTGTGTAATGTTGGACACAATGTTAACAGGAAAACCTTAGTAAGTTTAAAAATTATTAAACTAGCTATTAGGAAAGAGAAGCTCTTCTTTATTATGTGCAACTCCAATGGGCCTGGGTCTTCACACTGCATGATCTAATGCCCATACCAGGGCAGTGGGGTATGGATAAGGAATGAAGGATTTATTATGTGTCCAATTCTGTATGTCACTCTGCTTTCCCTTTCTCTAAGAAACTACCCTGTTTTTCCCAAAATAAGACATCCCCTGATAATAAGCCCAATCAGTCTTTTGAGTGCGTGGCAATAAGGCCAAGCGCTTATTTCAGGGTTCAAAAAAATATAAGACAGGGTCTTGTTTTCGGGAAAACATGTTACTAAGTCACTTCTAGCTATCGTTTTTCTGATATAACACATGTTTCTCAACTTTCCTCTTGGTAATACATAGCTAATTAGGCACTAGGCTTTGCCCTATGGCTATTATACATTTTCTTAAATAAATCTCCTTTCTGTTATCATTATTAAAGCTGCTTTGATAATAATTGCCTAGGTGAGATTCCTGTCAGACCTGGAAGCCATCTTTTGTATTAGGCCTTCAGACCTGCCATGTTTACTACTGTGGGAAATTGGGAGGAGGATTGTATGGAGTATGGGTGATATATAATCATAATAACATTCCTTTCTCAAAAAGTCAAGAACAATTTGCCCTGCACCTGGAAGGCTGGCGCTGAGAGGCATCTCTAGTTGGAACAATGTTTGATTGGACCATGTGATGGACTTGTGGGTGTTGGGCAGGGACTTGAATTTTTCTTTGGGTGGGGAAAACTGGAATCTTTCAGATTTGGGTTTTCCCAGATGTGCCAATATGACATCTCTAATAAAATGTAATTTTGAGGAAACTCAAGCCTTGGATTTTTTCGTTAGGGGTGTTACTTGGAACCCTGACATTTCCTCTCTCTCAACCACAATGCTTTTACTTCCAAAAATACTCTGGGAAGATGCTGTGATGTCTAAAAATATTTGCATGCATATTAACAACTGGCCTCTTGCATAGTGCTCATCAAAACACACTGCTAGGGGTGTCAAACTGGTGGCCCACAGGCCAGATGTGTCACACGCAGGCCACACCCACCCCAGCTCCGGAAAGGCAAAATGTTCAATGTGTCGTGATACATAACATGACATGATCAAGTTTGACACCCATGCGCGACTAGACCTAAACCAGGAAGTTTGCATGGACTTATTGAAAGACACACACACAAATGAGCTTAGCTTTCAGCATTCTTCAGTGACCCAATACACCAGGGGTGTCAAACTGGCGGTCTGCAGGCCAAATGCGTCACACGCAGGCCACGCCCACCCCAGTTCAATGAAGGGAGAAAAAGTCACAAAATGTCCCGTGATGGCAATGTGACTGTCGAGTGTCAAGCCAACTCGACATAGCGTGGGGAGGGGAGTCACGGAAAATCCATCGATGACGGGGGAGTCTTACCGAGCGACGACGATCCCTCTGGCTGCACAGTGGTGGTGGTGGGGTGCTTACACTGGCTGCACCCTCACATGTTGGTGGTGGTGGAGTGGTAAGCCCGGATTTGTAGGCGGTCGGTCACTTCGCAGCTGGGACAGGGCAAAGTAAGTTGAGAGGGAGGCATTCCCTGCCACTGCAAGGGGAGAGGGCTGTGCCCGGAAGTAACGCCGATTGTCTATTGACTCTCCTGGCTTAATTTAATTATGGTTAAAAAGGCGCTGGGAGGCAGCCGCTCCCAAAGCCAACTTTATGTTATCTTGAACGTTCGTATGTGACTACACCGAGAAATGAGAATTAAACCCGTCTACAACCTCGTGATTTGCTTGCGAGTCGTGTTTTCAACAGAGCGAGCCAGCTTGGTGAGCAGCATACGACAGAGACACTGTGAGTTTGACACCTGTGCAATACACTCTTCCAAACTAGCTCCAATTGCTTTGGCATTACAACTCTCTTCTGGGCTGGGAATTCCATCTCAAAATATTTATAAGACAATAGGCTAGGAAAGATTGGCCAAATTACCACAGGATTAAGCAGGTCCCAGAAATGGCAGATGACTTAATATGCTGTTTTCAAACAATTTGGGTGCTCAACCAGCATGCAAGATGACAGACCTTGGAAGTCTGGGCATTAATACTGGAGATTTATAGTTAAATCTGTCACGGATGGAGAGCTTTTCCCAAGAATGACTTATCTGAAGGTTATTTTCCTTGTACAGAAGGAAAATAAAGAAAAACTTTCTCATTCATCCCTCCCTGCTATTGTAAATAAAAATGGGACAGTAGATGAGAGAATAATAGAGAGTAGGGAAGGAGAAATGTATTAACATACTTTACATGGTTTCTGACTTTTTCTCTTAGATTTGGGGGAGAGGGTTAAGTATTTCTCAGTACTGATCAGTGGTGGGTTGCCCCCGGTTCGGACCAGTTCGCAAGAACCGGTAGTAAAACAGGAGGGAGACTCCGCCCACCAACCCGGACATTGTCAGGAAGCTTCTGTGCATGCGGTCCCGTTGCAAACCGGTGGTAAAGGTAAGTAGAACCCACCCCTGGTACTGATCATTACTGTTTTTATCGTTTACTTAAACTTCGTGGAAGCACAATATCAGGTATAGATCCATGAATCATAGTTTCATAAGGCATATCTCTATCAAGCAATTTAGGAAGCTATACCTCTTGAATGTCTGCCTGGACACATTTTTTCCTAGGACACAATTGATCTCAAAAATCAATATGAAATACAGCAATTCACATGTATATGGCTATGAAAGCATAAGAGCTTGAATGAAGAGCTTTTGGGTGTATGTCAAAATAAGTCTTTGCTATCTTTCTGAAGCATGTAGGAATTGGATTAATGTTATTGTCTTACTTCAAACCTATTTTTTAAAAGAATAATATTTTCCATCCAATTTAAGTATAGTATAGAAAACTGACCAGTCTAACATATGCTAATTCATTCTTTCAACCCTTCCACAGTATTTTTGATGGAAGTGTGGACACTGTAACGATTGAGTAGTTGAAGTGTCAATCAAAGTATGGCCACTAGGAGACCTTCCCCAAATTCATAGTTCAGGGGGAGGATGGGAAGTGGAAATTAGATTTGGGAGGTAAGGAGGCAAGGATAGATGAAGGAGGTTCACTCCCCTTTTAAGGAAGCGGGATTAGGAATATATTTAGTAATCAGGATAGGCAAGAATTGGCTAGCCAGTTGAATCAAGTAGAGCTGTAATTAAACCATTTGAAAATGTTTAAGGGTTAACCAAATGATCCTGCCAGTTGTATATTTCCTGTGTTCTATTAGTCATGTTGTCTTAGAGAGATTTAATGAAATAAAAGGAAAAAACAAAATGCCTTCTGAAGCCCTATGATCTTTTCTTTATTGTTGTTCTTACCTTTGGTTAATGCAAGGGCATCTGGCACCATTTGGAGGTAGACAGCTTCTAGATTCTATTAAACACATAAATTAAAAAAACTAATTTCTAAAGTAGGAAAGGAATTGGTGACACATACCTTTAGCATCTCCTGGAATTAATGGGGATTTTAAAGTCTATAGAGACAAGACAAAGGTCCCCTCACAATAAGAAGCGTACATGAAGCCCAACTGTTGCTTTGCCTACATGTATTCAGTATACAAATTGTCAAACAATCCAGTGTTGAATGTCTATTGTTAAGTAATTTGCAAAGCAACTCTTGAGTAGCAAGGATGTGCACATGAAAGCAATTGAGAGTAGTTACGAATAAACACAGCCAACACACAGCTACACTGAGTTGTGTTTACTTTCAGGAAATAGTAATAAGGCAGAGTCCAATAAACAGTCCAGGTCATACACAGACAAAGCAGTAGATAGCAAAACAATAGTCCAGGGATAATCCAATAACAAAGTCTTCTTACCAGTCGTTGTAGTCATACACATTAACAGTTGCAAACAGTAGCAAACACAGCAAAAAGCAGTAACGAGCAGTAAAGAGAATCAAAGAGAGACAAAGAGAGACAAACCATGTTTCTAGCTCCCTCTTAAGGACATTGGCTACAGAGCTAACCAATCAGGACACAGTATGATGCAATACAGCATTCTTAAAGCTACAATGATGGTTTATATATTGCCAACCCAACAAGTTAGGTAAAATCATTTCCTAACATCTATGAAGATTCTCAGACATCCAGGTCATGGTTGTCCCAAAGGTGCTTTTGCAAGAGGCAACTGTACTTTCCTTGTTTTTTCTTGAAGACATTTCAGAACTGAAGAAGCTTCTTGGATGAGAAGCAAAATGTCTTCAAGGAAAACCAAAGAAAGCCCTCTTGCATCTTTGGAACAATCCAGTGTTGAAGAAGTAGGATATTATTAGTGTAAACTGCACAAAGAATCTTAAGAGACCAGTCCTTCAACATAAGAAAAATAAACTTATCCCCCAATTAATCAGTGGATTGAAGAAATGATATTACTTGTGAATTATGAATGAGTTGCTTACAGACTTAGATTATGGATGGAGAGTTATAATGAAATATGGTTGTACTTTATTGAAACTGCTATTTAAAACACACACAACAACAACCACAATCTCTCTTTCCCTCTATGTAAATATTTGCAGTCTTTATTAATTGCAATGTTACACAAAGATCTACAAAGTAGAATCTTAAAGGATCGTCCATTCAGGAATTTCTTTCCTACCTTGGCTATCTTTAAAATTCATCTAAGGAATTGACAATAAAGTGGCTAAAAAGACACAAATATTTGCAGCATTGTAAGAGGGAGAAACCATTAACATTCATTGAAGCTAAGCTATCAACTCCATGTGCAGAATTTGCAAGTAATCATTCTCACAGTACCTTACTCTGCATGCATCTTAAAGATTTGAGTAGGTAATTACATTGTGGTTTTTTAAATCTGATTGAGACGGAATGCATGCATCCTAAAGATCTGAGCAATTATATATTTAAAACGTAATTTAAGAGACAGAATTCTTAAAGCCTTGGTTTCCCACCCCCTTCCTCCTCCTCTCTTTTTTTTTACTGTGATAGCTTTTTCTTTTTTTACTCGTATGCCTTTTTTCCTTAAGTTTTACCTGTTGTATCTCAATGATGATAAGTTGAGTATCCTTTTATACTGGACCCTCCGTCACTTTTATCCCCATTAACATATAATACTTTTTATAGTCTTTCTCATCACCAATGTTGGCTGCTGATTCATATGACACACTCAGTTTAAATGTTGTGCTCCTGGTTAAATGTTTTAAATGATTAGATTTTAAGCAAAGAGAAGAATGCTGGATCCAAATATAGGTAGTCCTTGACTTACAATCACAATGGAGTCCGAAATTTCTGTTGCTGAGTTGTTATGTGAGTTTTGCCCCATTTTATGCCACATTTCTTGCCACAGCTGTTAAGCGAATTACTGCAGTTGTTCAGTTAATAATACAGTTGTTAAAATGAATCTGGCTTCCCCATTGACTTTGCTTGCCAGATGTTTACAAAAGGGGATCATGTGACCCTGGGGGATGCTGCAAGCATCACAAAAATGAGTGAGTTGCCAAGCGTCTGAATTTTGATCACATGACCATGGGGGGGGGGGAAGCTGCAATGAACATAAGTGGGAACAATGTTTGTAAGTCACTTTTTTCAGCGTTGTTGTAACTTTGAACGGTTAGTAAATGAACTGTTATAGTTTGAGGACTATCTGTAGTGAGTTGGAAAGAAAGATTTATCCTGTAGCAACAATATTTGTCCTCCCATTGTGCCATTACCCATTTCTCTATACCCTGGTCAAGTGATGGCTAACCTTTTCTGGACCAAGTGCCCAAAGCATGCCCACACGCAGAATGTGCACGTGCCTGAACCCCCAAAATGCAATGCACATGCGCCCCCACGCATGTGCCCCGCAGAGGCCCCACCGCACGCATGCATGCACCCACACACGCGCGCCTTGCCCCCGTGCATGCGTGCACCCCACCGCATGCGCCCTACCCCCTATGCATGCACGGCACCTGATGACCAGCTGGCCGGTGGGAGGCACACGCGCATGCACGGCGGAGCTGAACTGGGGCAACGGTTCACATGCCCACAGAGAGGGCGCTGCGTGCCACCTGTGGCACATGTACCATAGGTTTGCCATCACAGCCCTAGTCTCAAATTCAGTTTGACTTCAAGCTCTCATTGCAAATAAATCTTGCTTTGATATCTGGTAATATTCAGTTTATTTGAAAGGGCCATTTTCCCTGCCCTAAGATCAGGGGTGCTCTTTTAGAAAGCTCACTTCTGATTGACACAGGCTTTTGAGATACACAGCTCTACAATGCATGAATTTCTAACAGAAGCAAAAAAGAGGAAACATTTGTCAATCCAGAGTTAATAAAAATGGTGGGCAATATGCACATTAATAACAATAAATATGTCAAGCTTTTAGATAAGGAGTTAATTTCACTACCCCAGGCACTATGAAGGATGCTATTATCCTGCCACCTGAGGTCATTTTTGCTTTTACAACCCAGCAGGTTTCAAAAGACAAAAGTGGACCTGAATGGAAGAAAGGACCAATCTTAAGGAACAATCACTTGCTCTCCACCCAATTTAGTGAAATATCTATTTCTATCTTTATAGCTGAAAAGAGGCTCACACTGCAATTCACATTTTACAACTCAGAAGACATTTAGCTCATAAAATGCCCGAAAAGGATAGGAACCAAAAGAGTGTTTCCAGTGTTAGAAACAAGGATCTTCTTACACCTTCTTTTCTAAAAAGGATAGAAAGTTTCCAAAGAATAAACTAGATTTCCTTTCTGATTTTTTTTGAAATGTTCCGTTATGTTGAAAGGCAAAACTGAGGGGTTGGTCCTAAATTTTGCACCATGCAATCCAATATTGATCAATTGATTGCTGTGCAGAATGTAAATCATTGAATTGATGAATTTGAATTTTTAACGTACCCTATTTTGTACAGCTGGAGATTTGTGACTCTTCCACTTAAGGATGCCTCTTTTTAGCCTTGGTAGAAAATGTATTTTATTTATTTAGTGTTAGGCATTTACAGAGCTCATGCAATCACTGATATACAAATATATAGATACACGGACAATACAATATAAGAGATAAATACCCTGTTTCCCACAAAATAAGACATCCCCTGATAATAAGCCCAATCAGGCTTTTAAGCGCATGGCAATAAGGCCAAGCGCTTATTTCAGGGTTCAAAAAAATATAAGACAGGGTCTTATTTTCAGGGAAACACGGTATTAAATTAAGATGAAACTGTAATAAAATCACCATAATATAGAACCATAGAATTGCAATGGTAGAAAATAAAGGAGGTGCACTTTGGATTTTTCTGCCCATTACCCAGAAATAAAAAATTTAAGACACCCTTGTGAAACTGCAAGTAGGGTGGTTGTTAAATTGTGCAATCCACTTGCAGTGCCCATGAGGAATAAGTTTAATGAGAAATTGGTTTGAAAAAATACAACGAAATCAAGAGATATAAAAGGGCACGTAGGTAGGAAGAGGGGAAAACAGAAAGAGAAAGCAATCCCACACAATTCTGGAGAAATATCCAGTGGCTGTAATGAGAGACAGGTGTTTCATTCATTCTGCTCTGCATTTTACATCACCTCTTCCAAATAAAATCTAGAGCACTGCACAGACCTACTAATTATATAGCAGCTGTCCGAAAAAGACTTTGGGCTTCAGAATATACAGCGGGATCACTGCAGAGAATTTGAAAGAAAAGAAATCTTAACCACACATTTAACTTTTGTAAAAAGACAGTTCACTGTCTTTCTCTACTGTGCTAAGAGTAAGTTTCATATTTTTTTACTAAAAAAAATAAATAAGTGAAATTCAGACACGTTTGTTTTGAGATACAACCCATACCTGTTGACACTGTCTTTGCCAGCAAATCAAACAATTACCTAATGGTTTAACACATTTTTAATGGCTGGGATAGTTGGACAATAAAGGCACCAACTGAATAATAAAGTAATGCATGAACACATCTTACATGGGAGGCATTATTTAGAAAAAAAAATAGAAACTAGCACTTCTCTAATCAGCATGTGGCCAATATAAGACATGCTCAAGAGCACACTGTTAAACCGTGTTTATATATTTGGGGTGTGTGGGGTGTTACAGATGGTGAATTGAATAAATCAGAACTAATTGGATTTGCACAACATGCTAAATCATAAACAGTAGTTTAAAAAGTACCACCACTGGGTACACACAACCACCTAAGCCAAAACTGAACAAAAAATGCTATTGCATCATAGCTGAGGGAGATATTTGGATCTTGCTAACACTATAAAAGGTAACGGTAAAGGTTCCCCTCGCACATATGTGCTAGTTGTTCCCAACTCTAGGGGGCGGTGCTCATCTCCGTTTCAAAGCCGAAGAGGCAGCACTGTCCGAAGACGTCTCCATGGTCATGTGGCCGGCATGACTCAACGCCAAAGGCGCACGGAATGCTGTTACCTTCCCACCAAAGGTGGTCCCTATTTTTCTACTTGCACTTTTTACGTGCTTTCGAACTGCTAGGCTGGCAGAAGCTGAGACAAGTAATGGGAGTTCACCCCGTTACACGGCACTAGGGATTCAAACCGCTGAACTGCCGACCTTTCAATCGACAAGCTCAGCGTCTTAGCCACCGTGTCCCCTTAGCTAGCACTATCCAAAGTGCTAATTTTCAACTTCTTTAGATCTGGCAATTATTCTTAAAACTGATTTCATCATAGGGTTCTGTATACATACATACATATATGTAACATACATATATAATCTGAATTTTTACAGAAGCTACAATCCAAGATCTCAACAACAAATCTTTTAGATCCTAGATGCTACTGGCGTACAATTCATGAACATGTTTTTCATTTGGTTTGTCTTGTTTCACTACTGCCAATGTAGGATTGTGATTGTTAATTGATTTTTTTTTTAACTTTAAAACAGCCCAACTATTGAATCAGGAGGTAGAGTTTTTAAACAAAAACAGTAACATAGTTAGATTTCTTCAGGAAAGCTAATACAAATAGAATTTGGAGGCAATGCCATAAAATAACATTTTCCTATCTTCCCTTCTCGCTTTCTCACACAGAGGAAATAACACTTTTCTGAATTTGCCTGTGACAGATGTTTGCAATGAATAATGGGCTTTCCTTCAAAAATATTTTTTCTACACAAAATAGTAATTTAATTTAGTAAATTAATTGACCAATTAAAATGTATATAATTATCTAAATATTTCTATACCCAAATGACAACCCTCAAGCAGGAAAGCTATCAAGAGTAATGACAACCACAGTGGTGGCTCACTTTTAAAAAATGTTAAATTTAGGGCTGTAATTCTTTAACTGTAATCCACTTCAGGATTTCTTTTTAAGTGTAGCAATATAATTCTAAAATTCTTGTTATTTTATGGTACAGCTCACTACCTTTATAAAACTACTTACCAAGTTGCTCATTGTAAAAAAGGAATGTATCAATAGCCTCCAAATTGAGCTGGGAGGACAAATACGATAGTTCTTCAAAAGAAAGATATCAAAAATGACATAACGTTTAAAAGGGAGTGCAGTTGATACAGACAAGCAACCTCTCCCATCTCTTTGTGTTTTAGTCATCTGAGTGATACATTCAACAAAATCCTGTAACGGAATTTTTCTGGGCTCCCTTTTTTTTTTTCTTAACTTGCTCTTTTGTTAATATGATATTTAACTTTTGATATTATTATGTATCACATTGGCTTTTTGCTAGTACCTCTAAGACTAAGTGGTTCAGAAATTTTATAAGATGAAAATAAAAGCAGAGTATTGAAAATAAAAAGTCTAGCATGAGAAGAGAAACACACAGAAGTGTACATTGCAAAAGGGTGTATTGCAAAAACACATTACAAAAGAATAAAAAAGAAACACTACAGTTTGAGAGTGCATATAAATATATTAATAAACATAGGGAGATACACAGATATTTAACATCCAGAGGTTTTGGGTGCTCCATCACCAGAGGTTTTAAAGAAGAGATTGGACAGCCATTTGCCTGGAATGATTTAGGTCTCCTGCTTGAGCTGGGGAGGGGGGGTTGACTAGAAGACCTCCAAGGCCCCTTTCCACTCTGTTATTCTGTTAGTTATTCTGCTAGTTATTCTGCTAGTTATTCTGCTAGTTATTCTGCTAGTTATTCTGTTATTCTGACCAGAGAAGGACTTGTGTGGTTGAAGTAATCTATTAGGAAGCACAGTGCAGATATAACAAATGAAGATCAAATTTGAATAAAGTTACCTTCAGTTGAAGAAACTGAACTGTATGAGATATTCTGACACTTGGAAAGTTGCATATCAGTGGACTGAATACTTGCCTGTGACACAAATGAATGAAGACTTTGGGTATTTTTCCATTTTCCTATCTTTCACTTATAACATCAGAGACATGACACATACGTTTTTCCCAGATTTTCTCAGCCGATCAATGAAGTAAAATCATGACTGTCACACTAGCTATCCAGAGAAGGTTGATTTCTGCTCTAAAACTTAGACCCTTTCCTTAATGCTATCCACCCATTTTTTTAATTATCAGAAAACCTGACAAGCAACAGAGTTGATGAACTCATTTCTGATTCTTACTCCCCTGTGTGTCTCTGTTTCAAATCAATGCAGCCACTCAAGTTACTTCCAAGGAAGATTAATATCTTTTATATTATGTGGCTGATATTCACAATTTCAAAATAAGAGAGAAGGCATTATCTGAAGGCAAATACAACTAACTTAAATAACAAAATGAAGGCAGCTACTTGGGATAGAAGAGGTAAAATTCTTTGCCATGACATGGAAGTGCAAATGGGGAAATGTCCTCCATGTGGCTATGGTTGGCAAATGAAGTAAAAGAAAAGTTTTCTCTAAATTCACTCCAGTGACTAAAGGTAAAGGTTTCCCTTGCACATATGTGCTAGTCGTTCCCAACTCTAGGGGGCAGTGCTCATCTCTGTTTCAAAGCCGAAGAGCCAGCACTGTCCAAAGACGTCTCCGTGGTCATGTGGCCGGCATGACTCAACGCCAAAGGCGCACGGAACGCTGTTACCTTCCCACCAAAGGTGGTCCCTATTTTTCTACTTGCAATTTTTAGGTGCTTTCAAACTGCTAGATTGGCAGAAGCTGGGACAAGTAACGGGAGCTCACCCGGTTACGCGGCACTAGGAATTCGAACTGCTGAACTGCTGACCTTTTCGATAGACAAGCTCAGCGTCTTAGCCACTGAGCCATCAAATCCTCTTCCAGTAATTACATGGACACAATTGTGTAGTTTTCTTAGCAACAGTATGGAATAGGTTAGGCTTCTCTTTATTTTGTGTACTTTTGTACTCTCATTCTAGCCTATAGCCCTGGCAATTCTTGATGAGCTTCTATCCAAGTTCTAAGTAGTGCTGACCCTGTTTACTGCCTAGGCCCTGATAAGATCAGCCAGGTCTGAAGCTGTATAAATGTAAACTACTAGACAACCCATGACTCCTTGGGTCATTCTTTCAGAGATATTTCCTTACCAGACTCCTCAGTGCCTTTCAACAGTGGCAGACCTTCTTAAAAATTTGGGGAGATATTCAGAGATGTATCTGCCTTGACTGCAGCCCCATCTTGACCTCAAGACAAACATCAGCAGTTGACCACAGGAAATGTTTTATGACATTTTGTATTACGTCATTAAATACTTTATGATGCTTATGTCATGAAATATTTTATAAAATTTGGCAAATTTCAATACTGTGAGAGTTATGGTCCCAGATTTTGGACACAATCTGTAAATTAGCCCATTTAAGGTAACTTGTTCAAAAATTGTTGCCCTAAGGTTATGGAAAGGAGAGTTTTAGCAATATATTGATTACATACACTACATATAAAGCTGTCTAAAAATAGAAAAGCAAGAATAGAGTCCGAGATGTTCAGATCTTAATGTTTTCCTTCATGCCATAAAAGGTTTCACTCCCAATACATGTACCATGTTTCCCTGAAAATAAGACCCTGTCTTATATTTTTTTTGAATCCCAAATAAGCGCTTGGCCTTATTTTCAGGGAGGTCTTATTATTTTGGGGCGTGTGGAGCAAGATAGGGCTCCTCTTTCCGTCTTACCTGATTTCCAGCTCTTCTTTTAAATATTTTTGGGGAGGGCTTATTGTTTTTAATTTTTTATTTGATTTATATGCCGCCATTCTCCGGAGACTCAGGGTGGCTTACAATGTGTTAAGCAATAGCCTTCATACTTTTGTATATTTATACAAAGTCAGCTTATTGGCCCTACAATCTGAGTCCTCATTTTACCTACCTTAGAAAGGATGGAAGGCTGAGTCAACCTTGAGCCTGGTGAGATTAGAACTTGCAGTAATTGCAGGCAGCTGAATGTTAATAACAGTGCTTTAGTCTGCTGCACCACCAAGCTCTTACTGTTTTCAGAGAAACGCTTATTTTAGTGCATGCGCTTAAAAGCCCGATTGGGTTTATTATCAGGGATGTCTTATTTTTGGGAAAACAGGGTAACTAAGGTCAGCTAGTGGTATATCTATATTAGAGAAGACATCATATCTGAGACTGAAGTAGTATAATAGCCCTACAAAGCAACCCAGCACGGTGATATTCAAGTTCCTGGTGGGAAGGAAAAATTCATGTGGCCCACTGTTGTTATCTGAGTACAAGAGAGAATTAAAAGAGACAAAGTTTTATCTTAAGGAGATGAGAAGGTAATTACAAACAATTGTTTAACTTTTGATGTGTTGTACAAACAATAGCAGAGAATATAGAGCAATGTTTCTCTACCGTGGCAACTTTTAAGACATATGGACTTCAACTCCCAGAATTCCTTAGCTAGTATATTGACTTGAGAATTCTGGGAGTTGAAGTTCATACGTCTTAAAAGTTGCCAAGGTTGAGAAACGCTAATATAGACACTGGATACAAGGAAGGATACTTAACCTTCACACACAAAAGGAATTGGGGGGGGGGGGTGAAACTGAGCCTGGTTTCCCACCATTTCAATCTTGTCCATTCTACATGGACAGATGCATTCAGTTAATGGGACATTGAATAATGCCAATTACTCTGGACTATCTGTCATGTCTGCCCTGGGTCCTTTCCTGGAGGAGGAAGTGTCAGGAGATTATAATGAGGCTCTGGAGGTGCCTGCTGTGACTCAGAGCATAGGCCAGGGAGTGGACGCTGAAGCAGAACCAGTTCCTGTGACATTTTTCAGGCTACGTAGCTACCATCTATTATTCATAGCTACTGAGCATCAATGATGCCAAGAGAAGAAACAGAAGAATGAGCTGCAGGGGAGTGTCAGATTGCCGAGTCAGATTCCTTGGGAACGCCAGCTTCCTTACGAGCCAGAATAATGATAAAGATCAGCTGGGCCATAGGATTTATGGGCAGGATCAGAGGCAGATAGTTATTGGAAGCAATGTTCTTTCAGCTCATCTGACAACCTTATTTCGAAGCCTGAGATTATGGACTGTTTACCTGCACAGCTCAAGCTCCATCTGAACCACAAGCATTCCTGTAGCGTGACCCTTTTTCAATCGAGTACTTAATTGATTTTGGAGTCTATGGATTGATTTGAATGGTCTAGTTCAGGGATGTTAAACTCGTGGCCCATGGGCCAGATGGGTTCACGTGCTGGCCACGCCCACGCCTGGTTTAGCGTAGGGGGAAAAAGTCGTGAAACATCACATGACAACATCATGACGACAGGAGTTTGACACCCCTGGTCTAGTTATAGCTTCTTGATAGGAATGGTTCAGTGGCTTTTATTCTTGACTGGTTGATCCTCCTTGCCCCTGCTATCCCTTACCTCTGACAGGCAGAATACTTTTAAATTAGATAGTGTAGAAGTACATTTGTTTCTCCTAGAGGCCTTAAAGATTAAAAGTAAGAGCATTCAAATTACTTTGCAATTTGGCATTCCATTTGTATTAGCTACAATGTATATGGCCTTGAGTTTTAATCTGTTTTTCTTTTTCCTGAGCCTGGATGAGTTTTCACTCTTTGATTTAGTACAAATTTAGGAGTTGAGACTGTGTATCAAATGTAAGGCTACCTTACACGGGCTAAAATATATAGACATAAGTAGAGAAATACAGAGAATTCTAAACATTCCATGTCTCCAGTTGTTGTCCATGTTTAAGTACAGATACATAATTTTACAGATATGGTGGTCTTACTCAAGGCTCCTCAGGAGTTATACTTTCTCAAATGTTCCAGTCGTAAGTGAGGAGTTACTACTTGTCATAGTAACAAATGACCTAGTAATGAAGATACCTTTGTCTAATGCACCACCCATAAAACTATAAAGGAGCTGCCCATTGAACAGGAAAGCTCCTTTCCACAGAAATATTTTTTTAAAAAAATATATGAAAACAGCTAAACAGAGGTTAGGTGGGGGATGGAAAGTTATGCAAATATTATGTGTATTCATTTAAAAGTTCAAGAAATGTAGACATGTTTTCAAGGGTGTCCACAAGGAGACCAAGAAGTGATTGTATGATCAAAGCCCTCACTCCTTTACATGCATTTGATGAAATGCATGTTAAAAGGGACATCAATCAGTTATGCTCTCATCTTGACTTTTTTATCCCTCTCCATGGACATCCCTGTCTGATATATTACAACTTGTCTTTTTGGAAACAAGCTTCTACAAATCCCTGAATTTATTTTCTGATATTGGATCAGGAGAACTTGGCCAGTGGCTGTAAATGTGTTGGCTCTTTTTTCTATCCGTTGTAAAACTAGTAGTGTATGACATATGGAGGAAAAATGCTTGGCTTACTCATACCAGAATGTGATTTTTAAAGTGTATGGAGTAGCTCTTGTTGTACAAAAGGGCAGAAGAACTGAGCCTCTATAAATTGTTGTTCCCCAGGATTCAAAGCCTTGGGCTCCCCATCCTTTGTTTCAAATGCTAAATTCTGCTTTAAAAAAAAAACAATTACGATCTGATGCATTTTGGAATAATGGCATGGATTTTTTTTTTTAGAAGTCAGCAGTGAACATTAATTTATGACTATTTTTCAAACTCCACTGAAGTAAGAATGTAATAGCTTTTGCTTGATTTACTTTCTATAACCTGCCACTCACAACTAGGGCCCAACAAAGACTGCAGACAGACAATATTCTAGTCACAAGGCTGAATTCCTTAGGATGGTGAAAAAGACTATTCATGGAGAACAGAATTTCCCCCCCCCTTCCTTTTATAGTGAAAAAGCATCAATAAAACATCTGTTTTAAAAAAAAACAGGCAAAGGAAATCTGTCTTAATCAAAGAAGGAAAAAAACCAGTGTTTATACTTCAGTGGAATGAGATGGTATGCTAATCCAGTGTTTCTTAAAGTGTGGTCCTAGGATCCTGGATCCTAGAAGGGACATGGTGGCTCAGTGGCTAAGATGCTGAGCTTGTCGATCAAAAGGTTGGCAGTTTAGCCGTTCAAATCCCTAGTGCCATATAACAGGGTGAGCTCTGGTTACTTGTCCCAGCTTCTGCCAACCTAGCAGTTCGAAAGCACATAAAAAATGCAAGTAGAAAAATAGGGACCACCTTTGGTGGGAAGGTAACAGCATTCCGTGCGCCTTTGGCATTTAGTCATGCCGGCCACATGACCACAGAGACGTCTTCGGACAGCGCTGGCTCTTTGGCTTTGAAACGGAGATTAGCACCGCCCCCTAGAGTCGGGAACAACTAGCACATATGTGCGAGGGGAACCTTTACCTTTAGGACCCTGGAAGTTCCCGAAGACCCTCTCAGTGTTCCTCAAAATCAGATTTATTTACCAGCTTATGTAGAAAAAATATACACTATTCAAATCCCATCAAACTAATGCGAAAAGTAGCAGTGAATATGTCAATTCTAATTTTTATTGTGGTAAATATCAATAATCCATACAAACAATATGGGTAGTCGTCGACACAACCAGAATTGAGCCCAAAATTTCTGTTGCTAAGCAAGATAGTTGTTAAGTGAGTCGTGCCCCATTTTGTGACCTTTCTTGTCACAAATGTTAAGTGAAACACTGCCGTTGTTAAGATAGCAACACAGTTGTTAAGCAAATCTGGCTTCCCCATTGATTTTTGTTTGTCACAAAGTAGCAAAAAGTGATCTGCAACCCTCATAAATATGAATTGGTTGGCAAGTATCTGAATTTTGATCATATGACCATAAGGATGCTACAACGGTCATGTGAAAACCAGTCGTAAGTCGCTTTTTTCAGTGCCGTTGTAACTTCGAATGATCACTAAACTGTTGTAAGTTGAAGACTACCTGCAGTGGGAAAGATTTCTCTGAGATTTAACGAACACTGTTTGTAAGCAACCAATTGCTCAAGCAGCTCTGCAATTTAAAATGCTAGCAAAGTAACATAAGAGGCCTAGAGGTCTTGTTACAATGCTTAAATGACCTCCTCCCTTTGCGTAGCCTTCTCTGTGGCTGCCCCACCCCCTTTGAAACAACCTTCCCAAGTTCAGGAGATCCCTAAGGTAAAGGAAACGGTTCCCCTCACACATGTGTGCTAGTCGTTCCCAGCTCTAGGGGGTGGTACTCATCTCCATTTCAAAGCCGAGAGCCAGTGCTGTCCGAAGACGTCGCTGCGGTCATGTGGCCGGCATGACTAAATGCCAAAGGCGCACGGAGTGCTGTTACCTTCCCACCAAAGGTGGTCCCTATTTTTCTACTTGCCTTTTTTGTGTTTTCGAACTGCTAGGGTCACTCCGTTATGCGGTGCTAGGGATTCGAACTGCTGAACTGCCGACCTTCTGATTGACAAGCTCAGCGTCTTAGCCACTGAGCCACCACATCCCTTCACTTCGACTAACATGGTGATGCCATGTGCCGGGGTGTGTGTGTGTGCACGCGAGGTTTTCTTTTGCACAATGTGGGCCTGCTGTCTTATCTTTATGTTTTTAATTAGCAGTTGTTCTGAGTCACCCAGGATTATTGTGTATTGATTAATGGTCCCAAAGATCTCATAAATAAATATATAAATACATTTTATATTAAATGAATTAAATGAACGGTTGTAAGTCAAACACTAAGTATAGAAGGAGAATATTATGTTCCTTCTTGTGGAAGACAAATTTTGCTGATATGTAATAAGATTGATATTTTCAAGTTCTCTCCATACACCTTGCTAATCCTTACAGAGAATAAAAACATAATTTATCTTTGTTGTTAAAATGTATTTAAACTTGACCTACTTCATGAAGAGTGGGGAGAGCTTTCTACTTCGTGCTCTCTCTACTCTTCATGAAGCACTATTTTGTTAAGGAGTACATTATAACCGGGTCCCATATTTTATTTCCATAGTTTTTATGTACATGAGATCACAAATCAAATACATTTTGCAACCTAATTGTTTTTATTTCATGGTGCACACCATGAAAATGAAGGAATCGGCTGTAGATCAATTTTTTCTACTATTTTTGTATCTTTTTCAATTCTAATGCTTTTTATTTTTTTTCTATTCTTAATGCCTTTTTCAGATGAATGATTATGAGTCAACTCTTCTTATCTCTCAAGTGACATAGCATCCTTCTGATATGTTCCAAGAATTTCCATTGTTTCTTTAGTCAAAATTCAGTTGCATGGAAAAAGAAAGAAAGAAAGAAAGAAAGAAAGAAAGAAAGAAAGAAAGAAAACAAAAATCTCCTAATAGTGCAAGTCATAAACTGTTTCTATCCTGGATTTTTCCTTTTTCTTTTTATTTGCAACTTTAACCTCTGAACAGAACTGATTTCCTGGAGTGAATTAGAATTTCATGCTATGAAAATCAGCATACGCTCAATTAATTATTTCTGCTGAATTCTGTGAAATCTTTTAAAATATTACAATATTTTCCAGAAGCAGTTTAACTTAGGTGATGGAATTTCTCTTCATATTTGTCTAAAGGGTCTGATAGTATTAAAGTCCTAAAATAACATGACTCTCTGTATATATTTTTTTAAGTGGTAGGCAATGATCTAAAAATCCTTAACCCAGAGCTACCTTGCAAGAGACACATTTTAGCAGAGATGTTTAACTTATCTCTAACATAGGTGAAAATTTCTCAACAATTGATGTCAAAGTTAATAGGGCTTTTCCCCCCTTTTCCTCCAGAAATATTTCAGTAGCAGAAATATTTCCACTGAATTTATAGCACTCAGACGAGAATGTGTATAACAAGACATACAGAATTTAAAAGAAGGTGACACTTATTCAGTGTTCCTTGCCTTTATTGATACTTGTCAGTACAAACAAATATATTTAAGGAATTTGGTTATCAAAATGTCTAAACAAAGCTTACTTCTGCTTTCTATGGGGTTAATATAATATAATGGTTAAAAAACATTTTTGTACAGGTCAAATTATTTTGAAAATGCAACTTGCTGGAAATTTTTTTTATTAAATTAATAAGCAACGTGGTTTTAACCCCCCAAATAAAAATTTAATTAATTTTTAAAGATATGTATATATATACCTGGATTTCAGCCCCTGAAACAGCTAATGTTTCATTTGAGTTGTTTCAAATTTTTTTCTTTAATGTATTATATAAAGAGCCAACAGGTACCATTTGCAATTTTTAAACAAATGTTTGCTCATTTTTATGGTTAATAAATTTAGCAGATGAATTCTTCTGAAACTATAAAATCGAGAGACTATTTATACATAGGAGTTTCTTTTTTACTCTCATACATATAAATCTACTTAATTAAATTCCATAGATGCAGAACATTCTTTCACCAAAGTTCTACAGGTACTAAAAAAATTTTTTTAAAAGGAGCCTGGTACTATCTTCTGTAGCTAACAAATTTTATTAAAAGACATAAGCACTCATGAGCTTTTTAAATAAAATTAATAAAACCAGACTCTTCCTCATTTTTAGTACTGTAATCATAACATGGGTTTTCTCCGATGATGTCCACATCATGTTCAAAATCTAATTTTTTAAAAAATACAATGTTATCAAGAGTTTATATTTAGCCTACCGGTATATTTAAAACTTAACAATGAACTTGCTGGTTATTATGCTTTTTAAAACTACCCTCTGTATACCTATCTGTGTGTGTCTTTTGTCTGTATGTGTCTTTTGTTAACAATTGTGCTTCTATATTTTATAGTAAATTCCTTTCTCAGAGTCCTAAGTGTGATAAATCCTAAATGCTATATATATGGGGAGGGGGGGACTTTTCTAAATGGGACAGTTCTTTAATTGTTTGTTGTAACATATTTAATGTTCATTTGCAACATGGATTCAAAATATGACATCAGCCCCTTTACTACATACACCTACTCTATACTCTGTTCATTCTATCAACTTTAAGCAAACAAATATTATCATAATTGGTGACAAATGAAATGTGCTGTATGGTTGTTTTAAATAGCGATGCTGTACTTTGCCCCAAAGTATATAAATATTACAATAAATAAATAAATTCTAAGAGCGATACAGACACATTAAAATGTTCACAGCCTCAGCAAACTTGCAATCTAAGTAACATTACTTATGCAATAAAGATGAAAGGAAACTTGCTATACATCATAAATATAGGAAAGCTACAAACTGAAAGCACAAACTTGCATACACTTGCGTATACTTAAAGGCAAACAGGAAAGTATTAGGTACCCTCCATATATATTTATCTGCAAGCACAGTTTCTAGCCACAAAACAAAGTTAATAAATGATGCACTTAAATATGCTGTGAAACTAGTGTTTTAAAACAATGTAATTGCCAACAGTAATTTAATTCTTCAAACTCTTGAGCTCATTCTGAAAAAAATACTTTTAAAATTTGCAGGCTCTTAGGGAGGAATTCAAACTGTGAAAATTAAGCTTTGATTTACATCTTAGATTAATAATCTAAAAGAACTCTGGGCCAATTCTGCCTCTCTAGCAACATGTAGCGTTTCACATCCACAATGATTATTCTACACACGTTACCAAGGTGGGATCTCCATGAATTATTACAGGGATTTAGTTTCTACACAGAGGAGGGCATCAGGCTGCTGTTAATCTGGTTATTTCCACTTTGCAACATGTCAAACTGTACTTCATTCAGATAGGATTTTATGCAGCCACATGGGGTGGACAATATTTGTTTATGGCTAAATTACAGCTATAGAACCCTAGCCTCGGAGGACTTGGTGGAATCAAATATGGACCAATTTTGAAGCCAGTGTTCATAAGACTCCTTACTTCCAACATTTTTTTTTCTCCTGGTTTTCAAACTGGGAGCAATATAATTTCTGGGGACAATTGCAATGCAATTGGGAGGACATCTTAGCTCCCCTTTGCCATATATGTAATGAGATAGTTATATATTAGTGCAGAGACCTCAAACTCAAAGCCCGCAGGCCGGCCTATGGGGTGCTCTGGCCCATGGGACCGCCCCGGAAACAGCAAAGGACCAGCTCACGGTGCCTCTGTCAGTGAAAAAGGAGTTTGGAAGGGCTGCGTGCGGCCCTCCCAAGCTCCGTTTCCACTGGCAGAGGGGTGCAGGAGGCCGTCACAACCTAAAATGGAGCTCAGGAGCCCGTTTTTGCTGGCAGAGCGCTTGGGTCACCACAGGCACCGACACGAGTGATGTCAAGATGACACACCCACCCTGGCCACGCCCACCCCAGGCCCCCAAGGTCAAACACAACCCTGATGTGGCCCTCAATGAAATCAAGTTTGACACCCCTGTGTTAGTGGATAGCTTTCACTTTTGACTTATAGCCTTCTCATTATTTTACACACACACACCCAAACCAGGGCAGGCCCGTTTTCGCTGTCTCCAATTCGGGTAGCACTGAGTACGTACTAAATCTAACTTACATTTTTACTCCTCAAAAAACTCTATTAAGCCACTATAGGAGATTAAAATAGTGTCTGAATTTCAGAACCTCTGCCTCTTCAGATCAATCACATAAAAAGACATTGGCAGATGCATGAAACATAAAGGTTGTACTAAACTATTATTTAAAAGTAAATATCAAATTATTACAGAAATGCTTACAGTGAAACAGATGCAAACTAAAACTCACATTATCCCAGACCTGAACATGAGGTTTTTAAAACTGAAAACCTTAAATTACATTTTTATTTTATTTAAAAAGACAAGAAAATAAGTCTTCGGGCAAACTTCTATAGGAAGATAGCTCCCTAGCAGAAGATAATGGAGAAATTTCCTGGAATGCTACTGTAAGAACTGGAATAAATGATAAGCAGAGCTTCAGGATATAAACAGTATTAAAGACAGTATTAAATAGATTATCTCATATATTACAGACCAGGAGGATTCATTAATTTTTACTGCTTTTATGAAGAGAAAAGCTGGTGCTATATTAAAAGCATTCAAAAATAAAGTTTTGATATTGGATGAATTTTCACATTACAACTTCTGCTTGTAACACGCCTACCTTAAAGAAGTATCTGTGGAGGTTCTCAGTCAACCAAAGTCATCCAAATGTCTTTGGTTGTTCCAAAGGCAACTGGACTTTGATTTTCCTTGAAGCCCTCTTTCAATAGATACCACTTATCTCCTATTTACCATACAGCCTTTTCAACAGTCCAAAGACAATTTCACGCCAGTTTGTCCTCTGTTCAGGTGACTCTGAGGACAGAGACTAACCCCCAAGGGGTTTCAATGACCCTCAGAGTGTTAACAACTGACTGAATGACTGCAGAGTATAAATCCTTTAATTTCCCACCCTTTGGAGTTAGAACTTGATAAAAAAAAAAAAGAACTGTCTTCAAGGAAAATCAAGACGGTCTAGTTGCCATTTTAAAGCACCTTTGAGACTACTTTTTACAACCCAAAATCAAAATGAAATCATTATGAATCTTGGGGAAAAAGCAACAGGAAACCGAAATTTTCAGCAGAAAAGGGCATGGAGCAGGGGTGTCAAACTCATGTCATCCTGGCAGTGTCATGTGACGTATCGGGACTTTTTCCTCCCTTCGCTAAACTGGGTGTGGCCGGCACGTGACACATCTGGCCGGGAGTTTGACAGCCCTGGCATGGAGGAAAAGATTAAGAAGCCTGAAGTTTGGCTGCTTTGAGAAAAATCATAATTAAGATTAATTCGGTTTACCAGGTTCAGACAACTGCCAGGCTGCAGTGATAAAAGATGGTAATGAAAACTTCTGAATCTGTAAACTCTCTAGATTTCACTGAGACCAAGACCAGATTGCAAACAGAAGCAGATAGGCCTGGGGAAGGCTAGGTTCATTCTGCTAGTAATAAACCTTGATTTATCTTGATGCCAGCATACTTCATCAAGCTGTAGGCTCCATTAGTATCTCAAAAGAGAACTGTATGGAAATTAAAAAGTCTCACATACACTAGGAAATCTTCAGACAAAGCAATCAAAGTTATATTGTTAGGACTCATACACATTCATTTGGCTGCACATTATTTCACAAGAGGGACAGGCAACTTGGTGTCCAGCAAATGTTTTTAGATTTCAGTTCTCATAACTGCAGCATCCACAATGTCAAGGGATTGTGTGTGTGTGTGTGCGCGCGCGCGCGCACGCTGTGGACATAATATACTTAGATTTCAGTAAGGTATTTGACAACATAGATCACAATCTTGGTAAGATAGAAAAATGTGGAATAGACAACACCACCACCACATGGATTTGTAGCTGGCTGACAAACCGTATTCAATGAGTAGTCCTTAATGGTATTATATCCACATGGAGAGAAGTAAGCAATGGGGTACCACAAGGTTCTGTCTTGGACCCAGTACTCTTCAATGTCTTCATTAATGACTTAGATGAGGAAATAGAAGGGGAACTCATCAAATTTTCAGATGATACTAAACTGGCAGGAATAGCGAACACCCCAGAAGACAAGCTCAGGATCCAAAAAGATCTCGACAAACTTGAACAATGGGCCCTACCCTACCCTATACAACAAAATGAACTTTAATGTGAAGAAAGCAAAGTTTTACATTTAGGCAGGAAAAATCGAAAAACCTGGCTCAAAACAGTAACTGTGAGCGGGACCTTGGAGTCCTAGAGGATGATCACTTGAATATGAGCCAGCAGTGTGCAGCAACAGCCAAAAAAGCTAATACAATCCTGAGTTGTATAAACACAGGCATAGAATCAAGATCGCATGAAATATTAGTGCCACTTTATAAAATCCTAGTAAGCCCACACTTGGAATACTGCAACTAATTTTGGTCTCCATACTACAAAAAAGATGTTGAGATTTTGGAAAAAGTACAAAGAAGAACAACTAAGATGACCAAAGGCCTGGAGACTAAACCATATGAAGAATATTTGCAGGTTTTGGGATTGGCTAGTCTAAAGAAAAGAAGAATTAGTGGCAACATGATAGCAGTATTCCAGTATTTGAGGGGCTGCCACAAAGAAGAGGGGGTCAAATTATTCTACAAAGCAACAGAGGGCAGGACAAGAAACAATGGTTGGAAACTAATCAAAGAGAGAAGCAATCTGGAACTAAGGAGAGATTTCCTAACAGTGAGGACAGTGGAACAGCTTGACTTCAGAAATCATGGGTGCTCCATCACTGGAGGTTTTTAAGAAGAGACTAGACAGTCACTTGTCTGAAATGGTATAGGTTCTCCTGCTTGAGCAGGGGGATGGACTAGAAGACCTCTAAGGTCCCTTCCAGCTCTGTTCTGTTCCGTTCCGTTCCGTTCCACTCCACTCCACTCCACTCCACTCCACTCCACTCCACTCCACTCCACTCTGAACCATATACTGCTGGCCCTGTATTTCCTGGTGCATAATACACACAAACATAGAGAGATGCAACACAAGAGAAGAGCAAAGCACACAGGCTTTATTAGACATTTCCACCTATAGAGAAACAACAGATTAACATTTGAAGAAGAAAATCCCATGCCCTTTTTCAGCTAAAAGAATTGGAAAGAATTCAAGCCAGGGTCTGCATGCCTACGCAATCTCATTTATATCCTAGTTTTGTTTTTAAATTTTACCAGCCAGCTTGAGTCCTTGACAGAACAGAAAGATGAAGAATAAATCAGATAGATCAGATAGATACATGCCATCCGAATTGGATACCGGAAGGGAGAAACCTTACTCCTTTCTCAGCAATCCTCCCACATTTTATATTTAAATGTTTAAGTTGTTTTAACTTGTATATTAATTTTTTTTTTCCTTAAGTCTATGATCTCCCCCAGAGTTGCGCATGTGAGATAGGCAGCTTTATAAATCGAATAAATAAGTAAAAAATGATTGCTGCTGATCCCAGTCTGATCCCTGATGTCCAGCAAAGGGTGAGCAAGACTCTGAATAATAGTATTCCATCATGCATTTAGTCCAAGCTGAATGTGAATGCTGTCTATTTGATAGAAACATGATTGTACATTATTTTATTTTTTTAATGTAATGTATTGTAAATTGCACAACAGGAAAATGTTAGAAATATTGATAAAAACATATATACATTTTTTTAAAAAAAATCTTCCACAAAATCCAAATAAGAAGCTTGTGATTTGTATGCTTCTTGGTACATGGTTTGTCCTGGGAAATTACACTTGTCCCAAGACTCATGTATTACAGCATGTAAAGTCAATTAAGTATTAAATTTAATTAGAAGATACTTGTTTTCCCAAAAGTTGTATTTACACTGCAACTGTATGTTGGCTATATTTGTCATGAATTCATATTTTTATCCATGCATCTATTTTATATACATCATAAAACAGTAATTTTACAGTCATAATGGTAGCAGAACTAAGGAGGTCCTGGCTGACACTATCCGAAGCTGAGGAGGGCTGAAGAAGAAGCATTAGGGACAGTGAAAGGGGCAAGGAAAAGGCAACAGAAGGATATGAACAACAAAACAGAAATGGACGAAATGCACAGAAATTCAGGGATGTGGATGTGGATATGAATGGCAAAAGCAAACAAGTGAATTATAGAACTAACTAACTAACTAATTGTGCAGCAGCTGCCAAAAAAGCCAACACAGTTCTAGGCTGCATAAACAGGGATAGAATCAAGATCACATGAAGTGTTAATACCACTTTATAATGCCTTGGAATACTGCATTCAGTTTTGGTCCCTGTGATGTAAAAAAGATGTTGAGACTCTAGAAAGAGTGCAGAGAAGAGCAACAAAGATGATTAGGGGACTGGAGGCTAAAACATATGAAGAACAGTTGCAGGAACTGGGTATGTCTAGTTTAATGAAAAGAAAGAATAGGGTAAACATGATAGCAGTGTTCCAATATCTCAGGGGCTGCCACAAAGAAGAGGGAGTCAAGCTATTCTCCAAAGCACTTGAGGGTAGGACAAGAAGCAATGGGTGGAAACTAATCAAGGAGAGATGCAGCTTAGAACTAAGGAGAAATTTCCTAACAGTTAGAACAATTAATCAGTGGAACAACTTGCCTCCAGAAGTTGTGAATGCTCCAACACTGGAAGTTTTTACGAAGATGTTGGATAACCATTTGTCTGAAGTGGTGTAGGGTTTCCTGCCTAAGCAGGGGGTTGGATTAGAAGACCTCCAAGGTCCCTTCCAACTCTGTTATTCTAACTAACAAACTAACTAACTAACAGAATTTTATTATAGTCATAGACCAGAACAAATAAAAACACTCAATAAATATATAATTAAAAATTCTAGAATAAAATAATAAATAACAGATAAAATCTATGATAAAATCCAGTCTGTCAATTATACATGGTCTAACTATACTAAAATCACAATCCATAAACTATGTGGTTAGTTAGAATAAATCAATCCGTAATGCTCACTTGAGACATGAACACCTAAGCTAAATTATCTTCTCTCCGTCCCTTTGGACCCATCACCAGAGGACAAAGCTCCTTTGAGAAGTCCTTATTTCTAGGGAAGTTGAAAGGAAAGGTCAACCAAGAGAATCAGAAAAGTGAAGGGACTCAGCAATGGATGCACTGTTGTAAAACATGAAGGCTCAAGCTGAGGATAAAACATCACATGATCACTAGGTGTTACTATCAACCTCCTGCGATATAATCAATTAAATGACAAAAATTTGGAACCCTGGTAAGAAGATACCCAAGTCTTTTGAGTATCGTCCCAGCAGCAGTACCTCATGGTAGATTATAAAGCAATTTCACTTAGCTTCATAGTAATCGTTCCCAAATTTTACAGAGAAGATAAAAAGTTGCAGCAGAAACTAAATTTCAAGGGAAGTCCATTTCCCATCATCATGCTTTCCATATTAAACCATGCAGAAAAAGGCAAGAAAGACTGAAAACGGGAAAAGAGCACAGCAATTCTGCACACTGAAAGACTGAGTGGAGAAAAGTAACCTTCCTGATGTTAAAACCATAGTAAATACAGGTTGCAGGCCTTGAACAAGGGAATCTGCATGCATGTATTACTTTAATAAATATATATATATATATACATGCACTCAGTTTACTCTTCACACTGCAGTAGGTTGTGCGTGTCAGTCATTTCTTCTGGGTGAAATAACTGACGAGGGGGTCAGTCCACCTGAAAATTGCTCTCTAAAGACTAACTGAAACAGATGGGCATTGATGGTGTTTTCAAGGAAATTAATCAGTTTGGACTAGCAGCAATGCCAGAAGCTCCATAGGTCCAATCTAGCCTAATGAATTCCAAGCTCTCTGTCTTAATAGCTCCTGACAAGACTAATTTACTCATGTAAGTGATTAGAGAGGGAATTATCTCTTTAATTGTTGCTTAACACTCCTCCAGGTATCACATGGAAAAGGGGAGGAAGACAGTTGCACTCAATCGAGGTAAAAAGAAGGATAGGAGATTTACGAGAGACAGAACAGAGAATGGGAAGGAAGAAAATAGATTTATTAATGTACCTGAGTTATAGGAGTTAAATAAAAAAGCAAGCATAGCTGGATTGATCACGACGGGCGAAATCCAAAGTGTGTCAATGCCTCTATTAAATATGCAAAGGTTTGCAAATGTTGAAAGCTCATAAAGCCAAATAAAACAAATGTAGTTTGTTCTAAGGAATCATTAAAACAAAACTTCTCACATCACTACGGTATTCTTTTGCACCAACTTTTTATAACAAACACATGGTTGGGAGCAAATACAACAAATTCAGGATAGACAGACACAGACTGACTGACTATAAATAAAAACAGAGATGGAAAGGATCTTGGAGGTCTTCTAGTCCAACCCCTGCTCAAGCAGGAGATCCTATACCATTCCAGACAAATGGCTGTCCAGTCTCTTCTTGAAAAACCTTGAGTTATGGAGCACCCACGATTTTTGAAGGCAAGCTGTCCCACTGGTTAATTGTCCTCGTTGTTAGGAAGTTTTTCCTTAATTCCAAATTGCTTCTCTCTTTGATTAGTTTCCAACCATTGTTTCTCGTCCTGCCCTCCAGTGCTTTGGAAAATAATTTGACCCCCTCTTCTTTGTGGCAGCCCCTCAAATATTGAAATACTGTACTGCTATCATGTCACACCTAGTCCTTCTTTTCACTAGATTAGCCATACCCAATTCCTGCAACCGTTCTTCGTATGTTTTAGCCTCCAAGGCCCCTAATAATCTTTGTTACTTTTCTCTGCACTCTTTCCAAAGTTTCAATATCTTTTTAATAATGTGATCAAAACTGGATGCAGTATTCCAGATGTGGTCTTTCTGAGTGAAGCCTCTTATTTGAATGAACCATTGCCTCATTCTGAACTAGCTTCATTTTTCCAACAGCATCATTCTCCAATATCCGAATACATTTTAACCTATTAAGTTTAAATCTTTATGCTAAATAAGAGGTGCTGAACTGTAAATTAACCAGGAAAGCTGTTGAGTCTACATTACAAGAAATGCATGGATTCATTTTAATGCATGTTGGGATAGGAAAATTTCCACCCAGTCCTTTCCTTCTTGAGAAAATAGCAAAAAATAATCTGAAACATCACTAAAGAAGTATAGTCCCTGCTGCCACATTATTTTTTGCAAGGAGAGAAAACATAAATATCTGTCCTGTTATTTTCATTTATTTATTTGGTGCCTCTGAGTCAATATTAACTCCTGTTAACTTTGTGAACAACTCCCCGAAGTTTTCTTGCCAAGACTTTGGAAATAGTTTGGTATTGCCTCCTTCCTAGGGCTGAAAAAAAGTGAATGGCCAAAGGTCATCCTGCTAGATTTGTATCTAAAGGGGACCAACATTCATAGTCTCCAAATTTCTAACCGGGTGTCTTAGTTACTACACCCAACTGACATTCTATTTTATTACTACCATCAATATTCATTGTGATTGAGAATGCATGAAAAAAAATGTTGGTTAAGGTACTTTTAAGCAAGAATTACCTGTACTTGTCATACCATCCAGTTTACCCTATGAATAGCTGCTATTCATAATGCAATGAATTCTTTCTCAAATGCCTTGATGAAAATCCAGATACATTATAACTACAGCATTTCCAGGACGGAGATTATTTAATTAGTATAATTAGACCTGCAAAAAGTATATAAGATCAAAAATGTAATCTGTTCTTCCCAAATGTCATTATCAGATTAATTTGAATTTTTCAGGATTTTCACTCAAATGTAGTCACTTGAATATGACTACATGTGACATTAACATTCTATTCATTCTTTAAGATGTTCCAAAAATAACAAAGAGGGATTCAGTTGAACCATCAATAAGCTTCTGGGTTGATATCTGGTTATTTAATAAACTGGTTATTTTTAAATTTTTGCCAGTCCCAAGTCTCAATTCTTCATATTTTGTTCTTTGAAATGCCTGATAGAAAATACACTGTCTTGTTGGACAAAGCTGGACTTGAATACTTTTCCCTTTTCTTTGCTGTCTGTTAATATACTGTCTCCTTAAGTGAGCAGCTGGTATGCAGATTCATTTCTTTCTATGACTTTGAAAATATCTAAAGTCCTTTAAATATCTAAAATCTCTCTCTCTTTTTTTTTTTTGCATCTTTCATAAACTTTAGCCTTATGTTCTCTCTTCAATTGTATCAATTGTATCTATTATTCTTTGCCAATGGGTTCCTCTATTTTTTTTTTAATTTGATTTATATGCCGCCCTTCTCCGGAGACTCAGGACAGCTTACAATGCGCTAAGCAATAGCCTTCATACTTTTGTATATTTATACAAAGTCAGCTTATTGCCCCCACAAACTGGGTCCTCAATTTACCTACCTTAGAAAGGATGGAAGGTTGAGTCAACCTTGAGCCTGGTGAGATTTGAACCTGCAATAATTGCAGGCAGCTGGTGTTAATAACAGGGTGCTTTAGACCACTGTACTATCCACTGTACTATTTTTGAACTATTAAGATTTTTATTCAATTATCGTGTGTTAGTTTTTTCTTCTTTCTTCCATTTTCCCCCTTACTGAAATTGTTTGCAGCCATCCTTTAGTATCTCCTTTTAAAAACAAAAGTTCGTTCCATCTGTAGCTCCTTTGCTTATTAGGTTCTCCTGCTATGTGTACTATGTGAAGATAGAATCAGGTTGAGGGTGTGATCAGCCTAGAATCAATATATAGCCACAAACAAGGTAAGTCCAACCCTCCATGACTGGCATTGTCCCTTATCTAATTCTAATCAATTGTTGATCTATTAGTTCAGAAGATTCCTGTGCATAGGCTTTTAGCAATAAATCAGTTATATTGAACTTTCACATGTGGAGGTGGTCTTTTGTGCCTGACACTATGTCTCATTGCTTAAAATCCATTTTTAGGTAAACGTCTATGGATATTCTCAATCATCCAGGTCATGGTTGTCCCAAAGGTGCTTTTTCAAGAGGCAATGGGCCTTTCTTGTTTTTCTTTGAAGATATTTCACTTCTCATCCAAGAGGTTTCTTCAGAAGCAAAACGCTTTCAAAGAAAAACAAGGAAGTCCAGTTGCCTCTTGAAAAAGCACCTTTGGGACATTTTAAGGTAGTATTCAATGATAATCAGCTTTGCTTTACCTTAAAATGGAGGGCCTGGTGGCTCAGCAGACTAAAAGCATTGTGATTAACACCAGCTGTCTGCAATTACTGTAAGTTCGAATCTCACCAGGCTCAAGATTGACTCAGCCTTCCATCCTTTCTAAGGTAGGTAAAATGAGGACCCAGTTTGTGGGGGCAATAAGCTGACTTTGTATAAATATACAAAAAGTATGAAGGCTATCGCTTAATGCATTGTAAGCCGCCCTGAGTCTCTGGAGAAGGGCGGCATATAAATCAAATTAAAATAAAAAAATAAAAAAAAATAAAATCAGGAAATCCAGCATTAGATGGTCACTTTCCCCCAACTACCTACTAGTTTCACTTCTTCAACTAAGTCTTTCCTGACCAATTGTATCAAATGTAGCCCATCCTCTTATGTGTTGTTCCACCATCAGTTTTTGCAGACCCTGGGAGTTCTGTCAACTGTAATAGAATAGAATAAAATAGAATTTTTTTATTGGCCAAGTGTGATTCGACACAAGGAATTTGTCTTTGGTGCATATACTCTCAGTGTACATAAAAGAAAAGTTATGTTCATCAAGAATCATAACGTACAACACTTAATGATAGTCATAAGGTACAAATAAGCAATCGGAAACAATATCAATATAAATCATAAGGCTCCAGAACAGTTAATAGTTAGACCCATTTGCACATTGCAAACAATAATGCTTTGAACTCTGGAAAAAATATGGGCCATGTGTATTATAATTCTAATAAGATACAAGGCTTTCTTTAAGGATCTGAGAACTGCTGGAATTTTATAAACCTGTTACTGCTTATCAGATTAACTTTAATCTTTTCATAAAAAGATCTGCCAAGTTTTATTTCAGTTTTAATGAAAATGTAGGAACAAGCAGTGATATGAACTCTCCCTGGTATGAACTCAAGAGAGAAAAGGAGAGAAAAGAGACAGTATATAGAACAATATAGTAGTGTTCCAATATTTGAGGGGCTGCCACAGAGAGAAGGGGGTCAACGTATTTTCCAAAGCACCTGAAGGCCAGACAAGGAATAATGGATGGAAACTGAACAAGGAGAGATTCAAATAAGAAATAAGAAGAAATTTTCTGACAGTGAGAGCAATCAAACAATCAAACAGCTTGCCTTCAGAAGTTGTGGGAGCTTCATCACTCAAGACTTTCAAGAAGAGACTGGACTGCCATCTGTCAGAAATGGTGTAGGGTCTCCTGCTTGGGGGAGGATTGGACTATGACCTACAAGGTTCCTTCCAACTCTGTTAATCTGTCTGTCTGGACAGGGTTTTACTGCACCACTGTTCTCACATAGCATTATTCAATGTTTCTCAACCTCTGCACGCTGACTGTGGAATTCTGGGAACTGAAACTGACACATCTGAATGTTGCCAAGGTTGAGAAATATGGACTAGAAGTAGTCCAGGAAAGACCTGCTTCTTAAGGACAGCATACAAATCATAAGAAGGCAAGGGAATTAAGACTATTCTCCAAGTCAGGGGCCTGGGCAGAAATTTTGGGAACTAGGCAGTGGAAGAGGGTAGAGATGAGAGAAATATCTAGATTGAATAGCCAACAGGCAGATTCTGACAGAGATAAAGATCCAAGAGAGGAATTTGGGAGGCAAGTTAAAAAAAAGTATAGCAATTGAAGTATTGAAGTGGGCAAGAGACGATGGATAAATGATTTCTCTTTTCTGTAGTTGATTTGCTTTTCCTTTTCTCTCTCTTTCTTTTCTTTTTTTTTTAGTAGGTGATATGACTAGAAGCTAGGTAGGATAGAAAGAAAATGTTTTTTTAGTAAAAGGTGACAGGATTAAAAGTTAGAATAAGTGATAGAAACAAGCGATTAAATAAATAAATAAATAAATAAATAAAATAAAAGTAACAATAAGCAAAAACATGGAATAATTGAATGACAGATTGCAACTTATAGTTGTGTATCATTATTAGAAATATATGTTGATTGTATGTAATAATTATGATTATATAATTTTACCAGTTTTATTTGTATTAGAATATAAGATACCCAGATCCAGACTATTCGCACATTGATTTGACATGTTTGTAAAAAAGAAAAAAAGAAAACAAAAAAAAGAGACTTTTCCCCTACTGGGGCTTTTATAAATACGAGTTACTTGCTTAAACAAAGAGCACAGCTTATCGCGTTTAAACTGTTCTGGTGCATATACACAGGTTGTACAATCAATTCAAAGAGTATTATAATCCATCCAAACAACCTAACTGAAGATCAAGCTTAATGGACTGAGAGTCTGGAAACAGGCTGAGAAAAGACCCAATCGATTTCTACATTTACTAAAACTGATTACTGACAAAATAAAGAAATAGAAGCTACATCTGTTGATTAAGCTCTGACATAGTTTGGCCAAAGGCACAATTAAAAGCACACCCATCATTCTCTCCTCTCAGTCAGGTCATTGATAACAGAAGCAGGATAGATTGGCGGCTTTTATTTCATAATTTTAAACATACTGCAGATTTCTTAGCCCATCCTTCTCTTTTGCTACAACTGTTAAAAAGAACATAAGGCTCAGAACACAACAAAGCAAAACAAACAACACAGAATTTTAATGTAGAGGTTTGACTGAAATTGTGCCCCCCCCCAAAAAAAATTCCTGCCTTTAAACTCCAAAAATCTTTAGATTCCAAAGAGCCTGACATGTAGCTAGGGCCAGGCTGTACATAGGTGAGTATACAGAGGATTTCATCTTTATTTGCAGTCCAAGAATACTTTCAATTGCTAATTCTGAGATTCTCCTTTAAAAAGGTGAGGGTCTCAGCCAATGGTACATGCAATCCTTTGGACTCAAAAATAGATTAAAGACTAATAAAAACAAAACACAGAAGTGGCATTCATAAACACACATGGTAGAAAAAGAAGAACCATGTTAGTCAGGAGTGGTATTCACTTACTTTCCCTACCGGTTCGCAAATGTGCGTGTGCGTATGCACTTTGCTTTGCACGCATGTGCTTTGCTGGTGCGCATGCCTTCTGCATATGTGCCTGGACTCAAAAATGTGCCTAAATAGGATGGCATAGAGCCGGGGTGGGTGGGAGGATGGGTGGGGGTTCTGCTACTGGTTCGGGCGAACTGGTCTGAACTTCCTGAATACCACCTCTGATGGTAGAATTGTGTCAAACTACCATGTTTCCCCGAAAATAAGACCCTGTCTTATATTTTTTGAACCCCGAAATAAGTGTTTGGCCTTATTTTTGGGGAGGTCTTATTCTTTTGGGGTGTGTGGAGCAAGACAGGGCTCCTCTTGCTGTCTTACCTGATTTCCAGCTCTATCTCTCTAACCCTAACCAGAGGAAATGGTGGGGACTGGCTGCACATGCATTTAAATATTTTTAGGGAGGGCTTATTTTGGGGGGATGGGTTATTTTTGGGGGAGTCTCATTTTAGTGCATGTGCTTAAAAGCCCAATTCGGCTTATTATCAGGGGATGTCTTATTTTTGGGAAAACAGCATAATTACTTTTATTAAAAGGCTTAAGCTTTAATTTTGTAAAACCACTGCCAAAAACCACGAATATTGCAATGTTTTCCCTGTTTTTTTAAACTTTGGATAGTCTTGCAGTCAAACTATCAACCACAAAAATGAAAATAGAGCATGAAACAGTAACAGAAGGAACATGAGGAAAATCTAAATTACTAATTGGAAGCTTGTTAGCACTTCATCCCAATCTTGTAAAAAAAAAATTTGAATCATTGAGCATTGATGTACAAGCATCTTGGTATACAAGCACATTTTGCAATATTTTTCTATCTGCATTTGGTTTAATTTTTACCTGTTTTAGGAGTTTCAAGTTAATCTGCTTGTGAAAATCGCCCCAAATAGAGAAACTGTGATATTTTAGCACGTGACTCTTTTTTACTTAGATTTATATGGGCATGGCTGCTGTCAAAGTGATTCCGAAGGGCAAACAAAGTTTTAAAATAAAAAATAAAAAAAATCATTAAGACACACAGCATAAAGTCAAGAAAGAATAACAGCAATTTAATAGGCATTCCTTCAAAGTGTAAATGCTAAGTTGACTTTCTATTCCTTTCCGTTTCTACAATACAAAATGCAAATGTACAATTTTACCCATTAAACACATTAAACACAAATTTTAATATACTTACCCACTGGAGTGTCTTCGTTGATCAACAAATAAGTGTCAAAGAAATAATTTATGAAGTATGGCAATCGATTGCTCAGACCTGAAAAAGTTGAGAAATATAAAAATTATTTTCATATAATCCATCTACTCTCTACTCTTTGTTTACTCAGACAACATGAATGAGTTATATGCCAATAGAAAAGGTGGACAACCTGGGATCTCTGTGGATTTACCGTAAGTCCAAAAAGATAACAACCCAACTACAATAAGGAAGATGCTCTATAGGGCATTTGTATCCATGGCGAATAAAGGAAAAAAATTAATAAACACTTTTCCCATTTGTGTTATAAAATAGACATATATCTTTCTTCATGATTATACAGATTCACTGCATTTTCCAAGGATTCAAAATGTATATTTGGGAATATAATTTACAGTAACACATTCATACTCCTGTGATAGTAGCATTAAATGAAACTAATTCACAAACTCTTTATTAATTATTTCATTTATATCCCATCTTTTTCAGGCAATGGTTATCAGCACAGCCATCATGTAGTTCATTGCTGCTGCTATAATATAATAGCTGCAGTGGCACAGTGTTAGAATGCAGTACTGCAGGTTACTTCTGCTGCCTGCTGCCTGCTGCAATTTGGCAGTTCAAATCTCATCAGGCTCAAGGTTGACTTAGCCTTCCATCCTTCAGAGGTGGGTAAAATGAGGAGCCAGATTGTTGGGGGCAATATGCTGGCTCTGTAAACTGCTTAGAGAGCAGGGGTGAAATGCTCCCAGTTTGGACCGGATCACCTGATCCGGTAGCGATGGCGGTGGGTGGTTCGGAGAACCGGTAGCAAAAATCCCTGCGCCCCCCCCACACCATGCCCAGCTTAGCCACATGATAATCAGAGGCTTTTTTTTTACTTTTAAAAGCATTTTTTCTGCAACTTCTTCCACCGAAAAAATGCTTTTAAAAGAAAAAAAAAGCCTCTGATGATCGCGCGGCTCAGCTGGGATCGTCAGAGGCTTTTCAAAGTATTTTTTTCTGCAACCTCTTCAGCCGAAACGGTTGTAGAAAAAATGCTTTGAAAAGTTTAAAAAAAAAAAGTTGGCCACGCCCACCCAGTCACATTACGCCCCTCACCAAGCCACACCCACAGAACTGGTAGTAACAAATTTTACATTTCTCCCCTGTTAGAGAGGGCTGTAAAGCAGTGTGAAGCGGTATATAAGTCTAAGTGCTATGCTATATACAGATCTTTCCCTGAAGCATTTTTTAAAAAAAACTTATTTTCCTCTTGTTGCATGGGAGGGGAATAGAAAATGTATCATTCTTCCTTAGCTCATGATAAAACTTAAAAGTTGCCCGTGAGCCTTTTGCCTAAACGTCTCAGTCTCTCTTCCTCTTCCTTCTAGTAACAAACTTCATTACTTCACTAATATGAGTAACTACATGTGTGATTGGTTCTTTAACCACCACCACCCCCTTTGCATTACAGCTTATTTATTCGGAAAGGGTTTACAGCAAGAAGTTAAGAGAAATACAGTCTTGATTCTCTAATATTATATATATTACCATACCACCTCCACTGTCAGTTTCCTTACATAATATTACAGTCGTAGAAAGCACTTGTCCTTTATTACTGTTTTAAACATAAGAAACGGTGATCGTTTTCAAGAAGCCACACAAATCAATATATGGTTGATCAGAAGGAAAAAGTCAAAGCCAAGGCATACCAAAGTATAAAGAATGAATGGCCCCTAGGATACGAACTTTAAAAAAAAGTTGATTATAATAGTGGTGGTAGCTAAAGTAATTTCCTGTACAGGTTTGAATGTACATATGACAGATGGGTTTACTTTGGTTTCCAGCCAGTGTTACAGAAGCCAGCACTGTGTCTTATTAAGAGATCCACTTTAGCTGCCAGACTTTATTGAAGAAGAAAAATAGGGTATTTAATTGGCCTGTCAGAAATATTTTGCATCTTAATTCTACAGAATCCAGCCACTCGCTTACCCATAAAGCAGATGCCAGTTCTTAACGCAAACTACCAATAGAATAACTGAAGGATTACTGGCCAGCAGCATAACAAAATGGGTTTTTGACAGAGTATTGTGAAATATATATATATTATAAACCTCTACAATCAACTAGCAGTTCAGAAAGATATTCCTGGCAATGTTGGAGTGGTTTTCTTGGCAATCCATTAGTGCCACTCCATGAATGAATCTGTCATACCTGAAGTGCTTGGAATAGCACCCTTCGCTACTCATGAAATCTTTAGCCTTTCTATTTAAAGGTAAAGGAGGTTATTCCTATCAATATCTATTTTGAAGCAAGCTCCCTTGAACAATTGGAATTCTGAATAAATATTCCACTAGATGAGGAACACAAATAAATGAGTTATGAGCGCGAACACATTGAAGGTCCATAGACAAGGAAAGATTGAAGGCAAACGAAGTCCAAGCAGAACAACAACATCATGGCTTCAAAATCTAAGGGATTAATTTGGACAGAAATCAACAGCACTTTTTAGTGTGGCTGTTGATAAAAATAGGATCGCCAACATGATCATCAACGTCCGATGATGGATATGGTACAAGAAGAATTGTTATATACAGGGGGCAACCACCATTCAGTGACTGTTGGAACTTAAGGTGCTGAGTGGGTTTAATTTATATGCTGCCCATCTTGCTATCGACAGTGTCTTTGGTTCCAGCTATCACAGTTTCTGCCATCACATCACCCTTGCAGTTACATGATCACAAACTGGGTTCTTGGCAGCCTGATCTGATCATTGCAGTATCCTGCAGTTATGTGATCATAATTTGTGAATTATTCCTGCCAGCTTTCCATTAGAAAAATTTATGGGGAAGTCAGAAATCACAATCATTCAAGGTCCTCATTTAATGACCAGTAGTGATTCACTTAACAATGGTAACTAGGGACTGGAAGAATTTCCATTGCTAAGTTTCATGGTCACGTGATGTCCACCTTATGACCTCATTTAGTAACAGAAATTCCAGTCCCAATTACCATCATTAAGCAAGGACTACCTATTCTACATAAAGTATTGGAATAGGATAATTCCAATTATAACTAATCCAGGAGAGAAGCAACCTAGAACTAAGGAGAAATTTCCTGACAGTTAGAACAATTAACTTGTGGAACAGCTTGCCTCCAGAATTGACGTTGTTTACCTGAACGTCCCATTTCACCTTGTTGTGAAGACATTCTGACGACTGGGTTACTTCTCTCTCCATTTGCGGAGGCTGAGTGTCAATCTTCTCCCTCCTTAGCTGGATACACCCACTTCCTGCTTCCTCTCCTCAGTCTTTTCACAAAGAAAGGTGCTCCAAAGGCGAGAGGAACCGCCAACATACCGAGGAGACAGCTATGGAGGGAGACACAAGCAAAACACCCCACCCAAACCAGGAGAGGCGAAACAATGGGCGGGACAGAATGTCTTCACAACAAGGTGAAATGGGACGTTCAGGTAAACAATGTCAAATTTCCACCTTGTTGCTCAGACATTCTGACGACTGGGACATACCAAAGCGAAAACAAATGGGAGGGAAGACAGCCTAGTCCTGGTTCTGGTGGGAAATTACTGACTGCAAAACTCTCCTGCCAAAGGCAGCATCCGCCGACGCGAAAGCATCAAGGCGGGAATGACGAACAAAGGAAGACAGGGAAGACCACGTGGCAGCCCTGCAACTATCATCCACGGAAGCGATTTGCCCAGGCGGCCGAAGTGGCCGCGCTGCGAGCCGAGTGGGGCAGAATCCCCCCAGGGACCTGCCTACCCGTCATCTCATAGGCCTTCAAAATGCCGGCCTTGAGCCACCTCCCCACTGTAGCTGATGAAACCTTCTGACCCAGAGAAGAGGGAAGAAATGAGACCAGCAAGGCCTCGGTCCTACGAAGGATGCCGTCCTCTTAATGTAGAGGCGCAAGGCCCGACGTACGTCCAGTGTGTGCCAGCGTCGTTCAGACGGGTTCCGAGGGTCCGGACAGAAATCCGGAAGGACAATTTCCTGAGCACTGTGAAAGGGGTATTGACATTGGGCAAAAAGGCAGGGTGCAGACGAAGAATAACATGATCTCTTCGAAAAATGCAGAGATCACTCCTAATGGACAATGCCGTGATCTCAGAAACTCGCCAGGCCGACGTGATGGCCAGAAGAAGACCATTTTGAACACCAAATAACGAAACTCCACGGAGTCCAGAGGCTCAAAGGGAGAGTCAGCCAAGGCCTGAAGAACCAGAGATAGGTCCCACATAGAAAAAACGACGAATCCGAAGAGGGCGTAAGTTCCTAGCCCTTGTAGAAAGGACTGGACACCCGGGTCCCGAGACAAAGGTTGAAGAGCGTCCCCAGAGATCACCGTAGCTAGTGTCGCCACATAACCTCCGAGAGTCGTCGGAGGCAGACCTTTGGCAAATCCGGGAGAAGGAAAACTGAGAACATCTGGAACGGATGCAGACGTAGGATCAACGAGGTGAGGTACGCACCAACGGTGAAGCATTCCAAGGGACATGATAGATACATACTGTGGACAGACGGCGGGCAGCCTGAAAGATAGAGATGACATCTGCGGCGAAAACGCGGCGCAGCAGCGGCACCCTGTCAAATGCCACACGGAGAACCAGAGCCTCTTTATCCTGAATCTGGGTGCCGAACCTCGCCTCGAAGAAGGACCACCTGCTCTTGTGGAATCCTCCACGGCGCCGCTATGGAAGTGCCCAGAGATCCGCGAACCAATCCCGGCGAGGCCAGAATGGGGCCAAGAGAAGAACCTCTGCCGCCCATCTCATCAACTTCTGAATCACCTTGGTTAACTCAGGAAGCGAAGAACGCGTACAGCAGACCTCCTGGCCAAGGTGATCGGAGCGCGTCGTGGGCTCCTACTGACAAGGAAGGGAGCGGAAAAGGAATCGGGGCAACTGGGCGAAGCGGTCTGAAGCGAACAGATCCACCAGAGGACGGCCGAACCTCCTCGAAGAACCTGGAAAGGTGAAGATCCAGTTGCCAGAGGTCCGGTCCAGCAAATCCCTGCTGAGCCAGTCCCCCTGTCGGAAGATCGCGCCGGATATGTGTGCTGCTGTCAGGGACAGGACAAGATCCGCCGCCCAAAGAACAAACGCTCCGCCTCCAACAACAGGACCCAGGACCGGGTCCCCCCTTGCCTGATGATAAGTGCTGAGGTCGCCATGTTCTCTGTTAAGGCGAGAATGTGACGATTGGCCACCTGAGATGAAAGGTGAACCAGAGACAGACTGACTGTTTTGAGTTCTAGCCAAATTATGTTGAATCTCTGCTCCTGAGCGAACCACAACCCTTGGACTGGTTGATCGAGAAGAAGGGCTCCCTAACCCCGGAGACTCGCGTCTGCCGTGGGAACTAGACGGTCAAGTTCTGAAAGGGAGAACCCTTGTTGGAGAGCAGGCGACAGCCACCCATGAAAGCCAGTCTCGCCGATGCAGGAACTGCCATTCTCGGCAGAGACCCCCCCCATCCCTGTCTCTGAAAGGGAAGGAGGAACCATAGAAGACAACGTAGATGTAAACGGGCCCAAGGCACGATTTCAATGCCGGAAATCAAATTGCCTAACAGCTGCGACAAAGGAATAGCGAGACTCTCTTCTGATGTAGCAACTGGGTAACCAGGTGGCGAATGTTGTTTTGTCGCTCGGGAGAAAGGCAAACCCGACACTGAGCCGAGTCGATCAGAGCTCCGAGATGGATAATGTGTCTCAGGGGAACTAGATGAAATGTCTCTATGTTCAGAATAAATCCGTGGTCCGGAAACCCATGACGAACTACCTGTCTGTCGAGGGCTGCCTGAGACGGGAAGAACCAGAATCAGGACGTCTTCCAAGTAGCCAGCAAGATGAACTGGGACCTCGCGAAGAGATGGCGCCAGCGCCACCAAGATTTGTGTGAACGAGTGCAGCGTAAAAGAAGGCCGAAGGCATTGCATGATCCTAAAAGAGGTCGGTCCCGAAGGCAAACCTCAAAAACCCGCTGTGATCCGGCCGGAAAGGAACGGGAAAGTAAGCCTGCTCAAGATCCCCCGATTGCATGATATCATACGGGCGGATGCATCCCAACAGGAACCTGAGCGAATGCAGCGTGAAAGGCCTGTAAGAATATATCAGGTGAGACGACGTAAGTTGAGTATCCCACGGCAGCCGCCAGAATACTTCATAAGTAGAAACAGGGAGGAATAGAACCTCTTCCAATCTCCGCCAGGGGCACTCTCTCAACAGCCTGTATTCGAAGGATGTGTTGTATTTTGATAAGTAACAAGGCCCGCTTGGCGGGTTGGGAAGGCCACGGACAACCAGGAAAAGGTCCTTGGGAAGAGTTGCGAATACCAGGGCAAAGCCTTCGATAACAGCACGAGCCAGCCAGGCATCGGATGTGGTGGAGTCCCAAGCATGAGCAAACGCCTGGAGTTTGCCCCCAATGAAAAGAGCCGGCGGAGAGTCACTTACCCCGTCTGGGAAAGTGGAAGCCGCGCCTCAGAAGGGGCATCTGAAGGATGCCAAACGCCGGCCCCTGTCCTGAAGGCCGAGCGATTCGAAGGTGCTCGGTAGGATGACTGAAAAGGTGGGCAGAGTAAGAAGTCCCACTGAAGCCTCGATCCCCCCAAAGGGGCTGCCGACCAAAGGAGCAAATCGAGCTTCCTGGTAACGAGACAACGAGGCAAAACCGTTTACTTATCTCAGTTCCCAACAAGAACGGAATCTAGAGAGGCCCCCAAACAAGGCGGAACCCGTGTAAGGCGTCGCGGCAAGACGCCATTTGGACTTTTAATCAGCCTTCCAATTACGCAGCCACAGGAGGCGTCTAGACGTGACCGAAGATGCCATGGCTCTAAAAGCGAATCTTGCTGCCTCCAAGGATGCAACTGCGGAATACTCCGCCACCGCAATCAGTTTCGCCAGATCTAGCTGTATCCGGGCATCCACCGGAAACAGTCTGTCTCTCAGCTAACGCAGCCTCACCAAGGAGGCGCGAGTGAAAAGGGAAGAAGAGGTAGAAGCCTGAAGAGCCCAGGCAGCCGCCTGGTGAGTTTTGCGGAAGGACCTTTCCGCTCTCTCGACTTTGAACCTAAGACCCTCTATGGCCTTACCACAAGAATCACTGACGAAGTAAAACTGGCGACTGGGTCGCCGACCGCAGGCAATTGGAGAAAGGCATCCAGTTCCGGAGAGGAACCATACAGACGGCGATCAAGGGCATTCGGACCCAACAACGAAGCTGGATGTTCCCAGTCTTCTGGAGTATCTGAGAAAAAAGCGCCAGACAAGGGATGAAATCATGATCAGGTGTCTGCACGCAGAACAAGCCTGAAGAAAGAAAGCTGTTGAGACTGGGAGGAAGACTTAGTTAAAGATGAATTCACATTCATCGCCCACCGTGGCTGTGCGTAAAAGAATGTAAACAATGATGGCGTGAAGAGGCCCGGAAAACAGGAGCCTCCTGCATCACTGCCTCATCCTCAGGCAACGTAACAGCCTCCCACAATTCCTCTTCGTGGGTAGGCTCAGGTGCCAAATCACAAACAGCAGTAGAAAGATGCCTGGAAGAACTAGGCATGCAACCTTGGGCGAACGTGGCACACTCTGGAGGTAACAAACAACCTGTCTGTTGAAGACCAGCTTGGAATATGAATCATCGCCTGAGACATCATGGCGTTACAAGCTGAGAATTGGCCAGAAATTCCTCCCCATCCAAGCGGAGCCCGCTGTAGAGGGAGGAAGGTAGCCCCTGGAGCAGGACTACTCCTGCAAGAAGCCAGGCTATTGACGCTAGCAGAGCGTGACCTCATAGACAAATTAACTGGGGCAACTGAGACCAAAACCAGCCCTTGTTGCCCCACCTGGGGTGCCCCATGAAGGCCGCCAGAGATGCCATCTCGAGGGCAAATCTTACAGTGCCTGAATGACCTCCCCCCCCGGGGAAACTGGTCCTGCTCCTGCACTGAACTGGAGTGCTTTTGCGCTTTGGAGAACAGTTTCTCCAGGACAGGGTGTCTGCAAAAAGCATCTCTATCCTGAGCAGCTGGCGCCTTAGAAGCCTTGGTGGTGTTGGCCTTTATACCCCTTGCAGCCCTGGTGGTAAGAGCAGGAGGGGGGAAAGAAATCTGCTCCAAATCAGAGGCAAGTTCTACCTCTGCCATAGCAAAAAAGGGGTCCTCAATTCTGAGAATTAATAATAAGAGTATATTACAAAAAGTCCCCATCCTTCCTGATTCCTTGTTAAACAATGTTTTTCCTTTTTTTTATATAAATACATATATATATAATAGAATTAATCAATTGAAACAGTAAATAACCAGTAATTACTGGATTTTTTTTTAAAAAAACAATGAATTGTAATCAATAAACAATAAATGCAATGAATTACTTCTGAATCCAAGTAAAATTCAATTAAAATTCACTTCCCTTTTCGAAGTAGCAGATCCACCGAAGGCAAGCGAGGTGTTAATGGACAGCGTCCAGCACCCGCAGGGCCGCAGACAGCCTTGGAAACCTAAGCCCAGGCTGCCGCTCCAGGCCCGAAATTCAATGGCGGCAAACAAGCGCATCCAGCTGAGGATTTTGGCGCCAAATCCATCCGTCTCATCCAATGCTCTGCAGCACCCACGGCTGCGGTTTGAGCAATAAGGCAATGCCGCCGCTCAATTTTCAAAGGCCAGCCGGCTCAGATCGCCGCAAAACAGCTGAGGGGAACTGCGAGAAGAACAATAAGCAGCTAAATAGCTCAGGAAAAGCCGCGGCGGCGCTGAGCAATGGCGGCAGGCAGCGGGGGATGGAATCAAACTGCAGCGCGGCTGAGGACCACCCCCGCAGCGTTTGGAGCACCGAAACGCTAAACAAGACAAAAACTCCAAAACTCACAGTCCCCAGCAAGAATCCAATAAAAAAGGGCAAAAAACAGCAATGTAGAAATATATTAAAAGGTAAAGTTTGTAGCCAAATGGACACTCAAGCCTTCACAGCACGGCTGAGTGAAAAGACTGAGGAGAGGAAGCAGGAAGTGGGCGTATCCAGCTAAGGAGGGAGAAGATTGACACTCAGCCTCCGCAAATGGAGAGAGAAGTAACCCAGTCGTCAGAATGCCTGAGCAACAAGGTGGAAATGTTGTGGTTGCTTCATCACTGGAGGTTTTCAAGAAGAGACTAGACAGTCATTTGTCTGAAGTGATCTAAGGGTCTCCCGCTTGAGCAAGGGGTTGGACTAGAAGACATCCTTGGTCCGTTCCAACTCTTTACACCGTTATTCAGGAACAGAGTTATCCAGATTTAATTGTCCCCATCTGCCAGGAAAATTATTGGAGTGATTTTGAGACACAATTGGAGTGATTTTGCCATCCACAATTTACCATATTGAAGACCATATTTTGCCTTTAAAAGCAAGATAAGCAAGATAAGGGATGGAAAGAGTGTTCAAATCACATTTAATTCCAATTCTACTAAATGTTCTATAACTCACATATCAGTGCCTGGTACAGATGCCATAGGAAGCAACTACTGTAATAGTTCTTTCTGATTATGTACCAAACAGCAAATACAGAATATGAAAATACTTCCTCTTTTATTCGTCTCTATAGCATCTATTCTACTTTATAACCTCTAAACATTTTAAAAGTTGCATTCTCTTCCGAAAGGCATCAAATTTTATATAAATAAAGGATTGTCAAAAGGATTATTTTAAGCCTGAATAATTAAGAATTAAATATATTATGCCTCCCAACAGAAGGTATATTACTAATATGTAAATATCTTCCCTGTTATATCTTGCCTTTAGAAAAGAAAAAAAGTGGCAAACTTAAAAAAAACAAACATTGACATGTCACTCAACAAACAAAGCTCATTGAAAGACGGTGTTTTTGAAACACACATGTTGTGTAAAAAGTTATGCCAGTGTACAACAGAGGAAGGAAAACAGATGGAAGCTTCTCTCGAGGGTAGTATAGATTTAACAGCATTGGGTTCTTTCCACAATATGTGTGTTCCTTTGTTTCTCATAAGTTAAAATGTTTCAAGATTTAAAACCATATTTATTATCATTCAAAAGCACAATTAGGTTTTAATGCATTTTTCAGAAGTGCTGGAAATTCCAAAAAAAAGGATTACAATTATTTAAATCTAAGAGCCAAGAGCTTTGAGTCAGAAATTGCTGTTCCGTGTAACCTTCTTGGCAGTATGTTCAGCATCTGATGCTTCCTCTATACAGCTGTTTCTTCCTTCTTCTTCTTCTTCTTTCTTCAGGATCTTGTAACCGTGCACTAAAACAATATTTATGCTTAACTACCTTCTGATGTAGCAGAAATATCCACTGAGTGCGCTTCGTAGCCCTGAATAAATTTTTTTAATGTTTATATCCACTAGAAATATTATCAAGAGTTCCACAGATATAAAGGAAATATTTCTCCCAGATTTTATTGAAATATACAGAAGTTGAAACAAAACGGTTTACTAAGCAATAGCCAACCACCCACAGACATTATTTGATACGAAAGCACATTAATATTTGGACATGCCTTGGGAATTGGAAGGAATGGAAAATAGAAAATAACTCTTTCTGCATGGAAGTTCCATTTTCTTGGTCACAAAAATATCTTCTTTTAAACTTAAATCCCTGAAGTTCCACTGAATATTCAACACGATCTTTTAAACACCTCTTTTCCCATTATTCCTGGTTGTAGAATAACTATAGAAAATTCCTTTAAAAATTGTATATAAACAGTGATGCAACAGAGCAGGCAGGCAGGCAGGCAGGCAGGCAGGCAGGCAGGCAGGCAGGCA
>WNWU01000021.1:7975703-8054325 GCA_012654045.1 Ptyas mucosa | reverse complement strand
GCAGGCAGGCAGGCAGGCAGGCAGGCAGGCAGGCAGGCAGGCAGGCAGGCAGGCAGAAAGAAAGAAAGAAAGAAAGAAAGAAAGAAAGAAAGAAAGAAAGATCCTTGCTCATGAAATGTCGCAGAAATGTCGCAAAGAACCCTCAGGGTATATATGTTTAGGAGAAGGGAGTTTGTGACAAAAGATCCTTTCAGATTTTTTAAATAGTGGTATTTTGAGAATAAAACTGCACATTTAATCTTTGAATGCAAGGTAAATATGCACTTTCGAGGACAAATCATCTTCATTCCAGCATCCAGCATTCAGTACTCAGATTTCTAAAGTGGCTCCATTTCCTAGAAAGCGCTTGGCCGCTCATGACAAATTGATCTATTCTAGTATTGGTCACCAATAGCTGAGACATCAATTATTGATGTGTCTGTAACACTAGGAAAGTGTGTCCAAACACAAATGATCATTATAGCTTTACTGAGGTGTGGTATTCATCAAGTAGAACTATAAGGGTCTTTAGCCTTTAAGATGGCAGCCTTCAATGTTTGTTGTTGACAAGGCACAGCAAAAACAGTAGAATTTATCTTCCAAGTAAAAATTGGAACATAGCAGATATAATTCAAAGGAGGAGGAGGAGGAGGAGGGAACTATAGTGCTATTGCTATTACTATTCCTAAGAATTACAATCAACACAAATTATCCTGGATGAAGTGTTCCAGTCACCAATGTATATCCTTTTTTATTTTTATTTAGAAACACTTGTACCACCGTTAACTGGAGTTATACAAAATTGTTTCAAGATATTGTTAAATAATAATAGGTGAAACCAAGGGATGAGGCAGGAAAAATATAAGTGACGGATTTCAGACTTTTATGTGTATAAGATACACCTTCACATGGCATGTGATTAGATATGACAATTGGGAGTAAAAGTAAGAATAAAAGCTGCCGGGATATCTATGAATTCTTCCGTTTGGAAATATGAGTTTCTACTTCTAATAAAATCACAATTGCTTCCATTTTTATCTGAAATACTGAGTAGCTAAGTGACCTAAATTTGAACTGAATTATGCAGTTGCTTGAATAAGACACTAGAGGGAAACAATACAATATTATTCAGTGGAACCTCAGAGCTCCAGGTAATTTTAGAAGAGCACTTATTTAGGAAGACTTGCAGTTGAGTTTCACTTCCTACTTCTGGTCTCATCACCTCATCTGTGTTTTGTACAACACTTTCCAGAAAATCTCACAACTGGAGTTCCAAACATACCTACGAAAATTGTCACAAAGGTTCAAATATGGCACCACTAATGGTGTAATTGTATAATTTTTGGATTTAATTATGATCTTGATTCACTCAAGTGACTTGCACAACTAAGGCAGCATTGGTAACTATCCAAATAAGGCAATTTTTTAAAACCAGTACTGTTAAAATATTTCTCATGATTGCCAAATTATGATACCAATTAACAAAGCTGCATTAAAACAAGATAAGACACCAAATGTATTATTAAAATTGTGTTTAGAATTAGGAAAGTAAGAAATAAGCTAGTCTTGTCCAAATTCTTTTAGTTTCTCTCTCTCCATCTCTGTCTCTCTCCTTCCTCATACACAGAAAATTATACTTTTTTTAAGTGGAGCCTAAGTGGCGTAGCAGGCTAATGCCTCCTACTAAGACAGCATTTAACATCCAGCTGCCTGCAATTACTGCGAGTTCTAATCTCACCAGGCTCAAGGTTGACTCAGCCTTCCATCCTTTCTAAGGTGGGTAAAATGAGGACCCGGTTTGTGGGGGCAATAAGCTGACTTTGTATAAATATACAAAAGTATGAAGGCTATTGCTTAACGCATTGTAAGCCGCCCTGAGTCTCCGGAGAAGGGCGGCATATAAATATAAATATAAATATAAAAAAATATAAATATAAATATAAATATAAATATAAATATAAATATAAATATAAATATAAATATAAATATAAATATAAACATAAACATAAACATAAACATAAATAAATAAATAAGTGGAAAAATATTTCTTCGCCTTATCACTGAAAAATTGGTTAATTTTCATTTTGTAACTGGTGGATCAATTAAGGATGAGGAATCGGGAATTAATTTGCTAGAAGCACCAGCCAAGGTGCCTTAGCTTATTACATTATGTTGGCATTTAAGGCCAATGATATTTATATGACTTACTTTATTTTTCCCAATAAACATGGCAGCTGACTATATCCATATGAACTTGTGGTTCAACTCATTGATATAAAAATGCTGATTCTGAGATTCAGTCAGTGTCTACCATTTTCATTCTGCATGCCATTTTCATGAGTTCTTTACAGTAAAGATACCTGAGACTCAAGTAAACCTAATTCCATATGGAATAATGTCTGTTTGACTCAAATAAACCTAATTCCATGTGGAATAATGTCTATTTTGAGCCAATTTTCCAAGCTATATGAATACAGAACTTTGGATATTTTTTGCCTGAAGTGAGAATGTTTTCCAGCATGTGTTACAGGAAAAGAACACTTGACCTGAACCTCTTCTAGATATATGGTCAGATGCTTCAAGAATATTAAAGCTGAGTGATTGATTAATTGGAAAGCTGGCAACGGAGATGATCACCATAAATATCTCTCTACTCAAATATTTGATCAAGCTATATTGAAACCCCTGAAGAAAAAGTAACAAAACATTCCAAGCAACTTCCGATGGCTGCTTTGAGTCATACCAGTTATTTTTACAGAAGTTCAAATTTATCACACAAACTTGATTTTCCTCCCCCAAGTTCAAAAACAAACAATATTAAAATACAGATTAAAGTCAGGGAAAATTCTTACACTATGAGGGATTATTTATAAGCTAAAGTACAGAACATTTCTGTGACATGTTCAGTTTTAAAATCTTAGCTTAAAGCATCTGCCAATTATAATTACCGGTTGCCTGGACATCTTAGCTGCCTGCTGGGCACTGGATTTCTGTACTCCCTCAACCCTCAAAAACCAGACCTTTGAATAACAAGAATTTTTACTTTGAATAACGAGGATGTGGTGGGCAGCCAGTTTTAAATGAAATCTTGATTCAGTACAAGAAAGTTGGTGAATAAATATATGTATTCAAATAGTAATAATCTGCATAAATTGCAAAAAACATGACATGTGCAAGTCAGCCAAGGCAAAGTGGCTGGGCTTAGAGGTCACTGATCTCCAATACTCCCAGGCACAAAAAAGTGTGAAAAGGATAAGGAAGCTGTAGCTGATTTTCACAGCAGATGTCCTGCCAGCAGCTACTGAAAGTAATAAAAGCAATGTGGAACTCCAATCAAACTCAGCTACCTTCCTATCTAAGCCATGTTTCGTTCTTTACCCTCTTCAGCTAGCAAGCAGCACCTTGAATTAAAAGTTTGAACACCTTTGAAAGAAGTTCGGAATATCTTTTTAAAAACTACCCAACTGAGGTGTTAAGGCTTGGAAGAGGGTTCTTACAGACACCTGGGAGTTGACTAGTAGTAAATGTTAACACCACCATGTGAAAGTCTTGCGAGGTTGCTTCTAGGCAGCTGCTGCTGATCTTTTCAACACATTGTTACTAACTTTAATTAATTGTTTTCTCTCCCTGCTCAGCAAATGAGTATATCAGAGGGATCATCAACACAAGAATCAGAGGGGAAAAAGTCCTTTTTTTCTGGCTGCCAGAATGGCATGAATTTTTTTAAGCATCCCAGTTAAAGAAAGACACTTTATAGCTGAGATAGGGGTGCTATATATTACAGGGCATATATTAAAACCTACTGGGCTGGTAACGTGAAATATGTTTAAAGCACATGATAAAAAACTGAACATCTTACTTATGTTTAGCTTATATGAGGCATTAAAAGAAAAAAAATTGATAAGAGTTTACATTTTTCAATTTGTGTTTTTTTTCTACTGACTGCATAGACACTTACTTCCATGTTTATCATTATTGTCAACAAGTCAGAAGGATGTTTGTTGCTTTCAGTCCTGAGAGAGGCTAGCCTAGTCCAGCCTTTTCAAGATCACCTCAGGTTGGCCAGTGCTGAGAGACTGAGAGTCATGACATAAACAGAAATAATAGCTGTTATTGTACCACTGTTCTACTGGGCCACTGTTCTCCTTATTATCAATTATATTTTCATTGAATAGAGAATCCAACCAGGTTCAAATTCCAAGTATAAGTTAAAACAATATAATTATATTTGGGACATGTTGGGCCCACATTTTTAAGCCAAACATATATCGAGGGGTACTGAATTGGAAGAATACAGTTCATCTGTCTGGAACTCGCACTGCATATCGGACATTAATACCATTGAACGTGTCCAGAAATATTTCACAAGAAGAGTCCTCCACTCCTCTGCTTGCAATGAAATACCTTATGCCACCAGACTTGAAATTCTGGGCCTAGAAAACTTAGAACTATGCCATCTTTGGTATGACTTAAGCGTAGCTCATAAAATTATCTGCTACAATGTCCTACCTATCAATGACTACAATAATACACCAGCAGACAATAGATACAAACTTAAAGTGAACCGCTCCAAACTCGATTGCAGAAAATACGACTTCAGCAACAGAGTGATCAATGCCTGGAATGCCCTACCTGACTCTGTGGTTTCATCCCAAAACCCACAAAATTTTAAGCTAAGACTCTCTACTGTTGATCTCACCCCATTCCTAAGAGGTCTGTAAGGGGCGTGCATAAGCGCATCAGGGTGCCTACCGTCCCTGTCCTAATGTTTCCTCTATTTGTATCTATTTTATGTATTCAATTCATGCTTTAATTATATAAATTACCTAATACGTTCTTGATTGATTGATAAATAAATAAATAAATAATAAAAAAATAAAAAAATAAAAAAATAGAGCATGGTTTTAACACTGGAGGAAGAAACAACAATAATCTGGAAGCATGCTGATGACATTCCTCTGAAAACACAAATGATTTGGAAGCTGAAGCTATGAAAGTCGAAGAGTACAGTGGAAAAAATGGGACTAAGATTAAATGTAAGACTGAGCTAATGACAGATGTACAGTCACCAGCCTTATAACTGATAATGATAATCTCAAAAGGGTGCATACTAGGTTCTGCTTTTTAGGACAAACCATCAACGGTAAGAGAAGCAGCAGGCAAGAAACAGGCCACCAACTAGCACTTTGTAGAACAATAATAAAGGATTTGGAAAAGGTATTCGGATATTGAGATTATCTCTATAACTACAAAGATCAAGATCATGCAGATCAGGGGTGAAATCCAGCAGGTCTGACAGGTTCTGGAGAACCGGTAGCAGAAATTTTGAGCAGTTCGGAGAACTGGCAAATACCACTTTTGGCTGGCCCCAGAGTGGGGTGGGAATGGAGATTTTGCAATATCCTTCCCCCAGGAATGAGGAGGGAATGGAGATTTTGCAGTATCCTTCCCTTGCCACGCCTACCAAGCCACACCCACAGAACTGGTAGTAAAAAAATTTTTCGATTTCACCACTGATGCAGATTGTGGATTTTCTTGAGATACTCTATGGAAATGAAAGCCAGACTTTTGGCGGGGGGGGGGGGGGGGGGGTGAGGATTGAAAAAATACTAATGGTTTTTAATTTTTATGCTGAAGAACACCCAAGAAAATGAAGAACTGGATCATATCGGAGTTCTTGCTCAAGGTACAAATGACCAGACTCTTATTATATTTTGGACACATTATGCAAAGATCTAAGCTGCCTTGAAAAGCCTATAATGGCAGGAAAGATGGAAAGAAAGAGAAACAGGTTGACCAGTAGCAAGGATTGATTCAGTGATAAAGAGCTGCAGAACTCTACTGGGGACAGGTATGTGACTGAAAGCTCGGAATTAAACATGTTATATCAATATGCAGGTTCAAATATTTCTATTCTTAACTTTGAATCACTTAAACTATGCTGTATTATATACTATACTATTAATATCTATGCCTATGGATGTACCTAATTCCTAAATTTCCTACGTATAGTTCTGCTCTTTACTGACTCATCTTATAACAAAGCCATCAGCCCCTATTTATTCACCTTCCACATAGTTGGATTTTGTTGCTATCTGCTGCTGTTCTGAATTGTTACCTAAACTGTACTGTCAGCATCTCTATGGGATAGTAGCAGGGGTGGGTTCTAATTTTTTTTACTACCGGTTCTGTGGGCGTGGCTTATTTTGTGGGCGTGGCTTGATGGTCATGTGACAATTCTTTAGCATTTAGCAGAGGTACTGGTCTAGCAGGCTTTTAACTGCTTGCAGAGCTGTACCGGTCTACTCATTTGTTTTTGGAGGCACTGGTCTACCCATTTATTTATTTATTTTTATTAAAAAGTTTTACAAATTACAAAAATGATTTTCCCCCCATCCCCCATCCCCCCCATCCCTCCCTTCCCAACCCTCCCCCTCCCCCCCCTGCCTTCCCAGGATTAACTCAGGGTATTACAAGTACAAACACCAAACTAGAATTAACTAACAATATAGTAACACATTATTAACCTTGATCTTTAACTTCTGATAATAAAACAACAATATTCTAATTAATATAACATCTACCCATTTATTTTTGTAGGCACTGGTCTACTCATTTATTTTTGCAGGCACTGGTTTACTCTTTTATTTTTACAGGCACTGGTCTACCCATTTATTTTTGCAGGCACCAGTCTACTCATTTATTTTTGCAGGCACTGGTCTACTCATTTATTTTTGCAGACACCGGTCTACTCATTTGTTTTATTTTAACACTGATCAGTTGTAGGGCGGCCCTTTGAAGCCCTGTGGCAAGAGTTTAAACAGTTTTTTTCCCTCTAGCTGGGACTCAGGAGGCAGCAATAGATTGGGGGTGGGGCCAAATAAAAGGTAAGAATAATGTGGGGGAGCGGGGAGGCATAACCGGTTCAGTGATGTCATATCATCACTGCTACCGGCTCGGCAAAACCGGGCCGAACCAGGAGGAACCCACCACTGGATGGTAGGTCTGCTAAACTCTGCTTCTGGCTACTCCAATCCCCCAACTGCAAATTCTTCCTCTCCTACACCATACAATTCTTCCTTTAATACCCATCCACACTCTGATGCTTTCAGCATTTTCCTTGTGTATTTGGAAACTGGGTGTTTTCCGGTGCTCTTCACATTCTATCTACCTTACACAGGAAATAATATGGAAAAAGCAAGACCATCACTGATTCGCAAGGAGTATTATTCATTTTTCTTTCCTTTTTTTTACTTTATGGGCTGATCTGCATGCCATCTCAATTACAGAGTGACTCTAGGCACCTTACACAATAGACGTAACTGCCAGCCCTTTGAGGTAAGCCAGTTCAACAAACAGACCTGGTAGGGATTCTGGGAATGTTCTTTATTCTTATTAAAACAGAATCTTGGAAGTTTCTCTCTGCCTCACCTTAAAGATTCAGGCATTCCTTTCCCATTCCCAAGACCAAGTCCGTATTTTTTCACAAGAGAAGACAAGTCACACCTTCAATTACACCCAGAGACCATTGATAGCTAATGGCAGCTTGCAGAACAGAATTATAATGGGCAAAGTGAGAAGCACCAGTGACACGTTGGAGCCATTTTTAAAGGGGATAAAGCATGACCCTTGCATTTTTAAAATAAATCTTGCAAAACAGATCCTATCATAAAACTTTTTACTGTGTAATGAAAAAAGAGACATTTTCTATGATATAGTGGTCATTAATCTTTCCATATGTGGACAATTATACCAAGAAAAATGACAAATACTTTCCATCTATGACAATTATGTGAAAAGACACTAGGCTTCAATGTTAATCACTGCTAGAGAATATTGATAGTGTAAACAAAGGCACTCAACATTTAGTTACATTTCCAAGCTGGACCACTGCATTCTTTATCAAAATATTTTTTTCCCAACTTTTCTAAATTAGCCTTATGAAGAAGATAATTATACCTTTTGCCTATTCTTCAACCCAATGCTTCTACACATATTTCTACTGTTTAGAATAAGTGTAGTATGTGATCTCCACTCTGTAATCTTATGACCATATCAGCAGCTTTAAGACACTCATAGAAATGCTGCACCTAGCTGTGGTGAAATACATCTTAGATACAACCAGGAGGTGTAAGAGGTTTACTTTTCTGTGGCTTCACTAAATCTTTACAACTTTCTGCCAAAGGTTTCATGTTTTTAAATCAGATTTAATTGCATGCACTTTAGATTTACATATATTTTAGCCATCTCTGTATGTTCAATTGTAACTTGTTATATATTTTTAAATTATTATTATTAACCACTTCTGATGACTGTACGAAGATGCAATATATGATGATCGTCTTCGTCATCACAAAAAAAAAAACCCTACATCTAAACATCCCTTTTTTCTTTAACTAACAATGGATTTTAGTGAAAAATAATCTTGAAAGTTTTAAAAATTATGGCATCAGATCTTTTCCAATTCAATGCCCTCTTGTCCCCTTGAACTTAAACTCCCAGAATGCCTTTCACAAAGTTGGAGTAAAAGAAATGAGCTTACTTTGATTACAGCCTACATTATTATATTGCTATTATCCGTAGAAGTGTCATGAAGTTTACTAAAATCTATGACTTAATAAGAGCCAAGGTGGCGCAGTGGTTAGAGTGCAGTAGTGCAGGCTACTTCTGCTGACTGCCAGCTGACTGCAATTTGGCAGCTTGAATCTCACCAGGTTCAAGGTTGATTCAGCCTTCCATCCTTCCGAGGTGGGTAAAATGAGGAGCCAGATTGTTGGAGGAAATATGCTGACTCTGTAAACCACTTGGACAGGGCTGTAAAGCAGTGCTGAAATCTAAAATTTGTTACTACCGGTTCTGTGGGCATGGCTTGGTGGGGGGGTTAATGTGACTGGGTTGGTGTGGCCAATTTTTTTTTTTTTTTACTTTTAAAACCATTTTTTCTACAACCTCTTCGTCGAATGCTTTCAAAAGACTCTGACGATCCCAGCTGAGTTGCCTGATCAGCAGAGGCTTTTTTTCTTTTAAAAGCCTTTGATGATCCCAGCTGAGCCGCGCGATCATCAGAGGCTTTTTTTTTTACTTTTAAAAGCATTTTTTCGGCGGAAGAGGTTGTAGAAAAAATGCCTTTAAAAGTAAAAAAAAAAAAGCCTCTGATGATTGTGCGGCTCAGCTGGGCATTGGGGGGGGGGCAGCATTTTTGCGACTGGTTCTCTGAACCACCCGCCTCCATCACTACCGGATCGGGTGATCCGGTCTGAACCAGGAGCATTTCACCCCTGCTGTAAAGCACTGTGAAGAGGTATATATGTCTAAGTGCTATTGCTATTATCTGTAGAAGTGTAGTAAAGTTTACTAAAATCTATGAGTTAAATATTTCTTGGTTTTCAAATTCCCTTATAGATTAATATGGTTACCTCTGAAGATGTATTAATGACCTAAGTCCATCAAACATTGAGCAGCACACACAAAAAAACAAAAGTTAAGAAGAAACAAAGAATATAAATTGGTCAAAATTGAATGAACTTTTATGCAAGAACTCAGGTTTCTGACCACTTGTAAGGCTTTGCTTTAAAAACACACTTAAAATTAAAATAAAATATTGGCCCTAAAGTGAGAATTACTTGAGGAGTAAAACAGATGCAATGACATAGCACTATCCTGATATAAGCTATAGCCCATCATTAATTCAGAACAGGATCTATAAAGTTTCTGATGGGTATAGAAGCTTAGGGTTTGATTTTTTTAAAATTCACAAATCCTTTGTGAATTAGTTGATTTGGGGCAAATTCATACAGTGTTTTTCTCACGTATCATCTGTAATAATTACTGAGCTTCCTGCACTTGGCAAATTACTTACTCTAACAGCTGCTTTGCCATTCTCTCTTACACAATCACATCACATTTTTTGTTCCTTAAGTGGATTGTGTGAATTCACCTCTTGTAAGGAAAAGGTTGGAGTATAAGAAAAGGATCTGACACAGTACAAATTATTTGGGCAAAAGGCAGAGTTAGCTAGAGATCATTCTTTTCTCTAAGGTCCCATCAGCACTTAGTTAAGAAGAGAGGAAAGATGGAATAATATTTTAGCTTTGAACCCCAAATGATTTCTACTTACCCAAACACACGGACTGCAAGAACAAAAGAGCAAGGAAAATACTCTTGGTCGAACAAGGAGACTTCATGTTTCCTGAAAGAGAACAGAAATCTTTATCATTTCAGCCCTACTGTAGGTAATAGGTCTGCCTTCTTAAGGGACACTCATGCCATTAAATGAAATAAGATCACATCCCAAAATATAAAATAGCCAAAAAATGTCTCCAAAACATAAGTGCAAAAATAAAATAAAGCCTTGAATTGAAGAAAATAGTGTGTAGTTTTTTCTTAAAACGACCACATAAGTAGAAGAAAAAAATATTCTGTTTTCCCTATTACCTGATTTATGGAATAATAAGTGTATGCACATGAGCTCAATTTTGCAACAGTAGATAATTGGTTTTTTTCTGATATATACCATGTTTCCCACAAAATAAGACCAGGTCTTATATTAATTTTTGTTCCAAAATTATGGCTTATTTTCCGGTTAGGTCTTATTTTGGGGAAAATACGGTACTAAACGCCTCTGTCTGCTGACCATCTTAACTGGGGTTTATTTTGGGGTAGGGTTTATATTACAAGCATCCTGAACAATCATGCTAGGGCTTATTTTCTGGTTGGGTCTTATTTTCGGAGAAACAGGGTAATATTGTTGGCTTATTTGCCTCTTGTTGCACACCAGACACATGGCATGTATTACTCTTCCCTCTCTCCCCTACTTGTGACTTACACACCCATACCACATCAGTAGTGGGCTTTAAATTCGGTCGCTACCGGTTCGCTTGTGGCCGTGCGATGCTTCTGTACATGCAGAAGAAAGAAAACAACCCTTTCTCATTCTTTACCCTAGTTTTGATTGGGTAATTTACTACATTGCTCTGCCAACTGATCCTAACCCTGCCAGGTCATTGTTAAAGATTCCAGTAGTATGTAGGATAAACTAATTGTTTGTTGAAAAGTATAATAATTCCAGAGTTTCATAATGAGTTACGGACAGCATCAAAACAGGCAAGGCATAGAATGAGCACCACCAGCAGCAAATATTAAGATATCTGAACTAATGCAGTTGTGAATAATGAATACTATAATTAAAATTGCAGTTGCGGAACAGATCAGATTAGGCTGCCTTTCAGCCTAGGTACTGCATTGAAGGTACTGTGCTTCTTGTATGTACTTAGTGATCAAAGATAGGTAGCAGAAATTCCACCATATAAATCTTGCTGGATAGCTGAAGGCCTGGAGTATATGGCTTATGTTGACTGTGCATCCTAACAAGGACTTACTCATCTGTTCTGTTTTTGACAGAGCTATCTCCCCTCAAATAGGAGAACATCGTGTTCTTCTGCCCTAGATGCTAAGTAAAATTATACTGAGGTGCTTCATTAGATCCAATCAGTATTCCAATATAAACAGGTTTGCCACTTTTTCATCTATCTCCAGTCATGCAAAAATTTGTGCTTGGCAAGCTCTAAATGTATATAACCTTTCAAAGCAGAATTAGGACAGAGTGCCATGGTGACTTCATCTTTGTAGAGGAGAACCACGTTCATGGAGGCAAAAGCATTTCATGAAGTAAGATGCATCTCACAAAAGTTTGTGTCCAACTGATTCCATGATTTAGGAAGGATCATTGTCCTGATCATCAGCTGTCCTCAAGTCACTGATCTGGAATGACTCAGGGACACAGATGCACTTAACAGACCAAGTTCATGCAGCAACAGAAACTATTTTCCACAGTACCCCACCATCTGTTCATAATATTGTCTCTTTTCTATCAAATATAACTATGGTTCACACAATACTATCTCTGTTACCTTAAAACTAGATTATTGAAATGTTCCCTATAATGCATTCCCTAAAAGCTAAATGGAACATCCAATTTAAGCAAAACTGACGTTATGTCTAATTAATACCACATTGTTTAGCATTTGTTTGCTACTATATTGTTCTAGCTGTGAATCACTGACAAAACAGTTTATTTTTAATACACCTGTTTTTGCCTCTTCTTCCATGCTGTACCAGGCTCCCTCTGGCAAATCAAGGATGCTGCCTCATCATAATCATTTGTCTCATGAGGTTCTTGAACAAAATGTATAGGCTTATTTTCAGCATATACAGAACACTATTTCTGTGGATTCTTGATACTCACTGAGGTTCAAGGTCAAAAAGTTTTGAAAGTACCACAGGCATTATTTTAGTGGACTGATTCTCAGAAGCTTAAGGTAAGACGGAAGAGTTTTCATAGTACTGAAGAGATTTAATTTGAAAATCAACGTTTTTTATCATGCTAACTCAGTTATCATTTTTTATATAGTTTGTTTTTAGATGTTTCTTGAATAGTAATATATGGCTGCATTTCTGTGTAGGATGAATTATGATTCTAAATAAAAGAGACATAGATTTTCAGATTCAAGATATCACAGGAATGTCAAAGAATAAAGAAGGGACAATAGCACTTCAAATGGAATTAAAACTGCCTAAAGGAAAACATTCTTTCTTTTCAGTGGAGCTTCTACCAAAAAAGAGGGGGGAAAATCCCAGTAGACTATTTCTAGTAGAAGATACTTTATTCTAACGTGTTCTTACACCCTGAGCACAGCTGTGATATGCTAGGAACTATATTAACATGCAAGCCAACACAAGCATTTTACTATGCCTCTAGGAAAATTGCAGACATGGATTATTTGAGCATACATTTATAGATACTGGAGGAGGGAAGGGAGAACAGAATGAAACATGGCTACAGAGTGATTTCACTTGTGCCTATGTTGCTTCCTTAGAACCAGCTGAATTAAGAGCAACAAAACTTGAGTTCTCATCCTGCCTTCAGCACAAAAGCCAATAAAACTATTCTATTCTATTGTGGCCGACACCCATTGTTTCTTCATATGGTCAATTGACCATACTTCATACTGTCAATTGACAGTAAAGTTACAGTACTATACTGGACAGGTACTGTAACTATTTCAGATCATGTTCAAATAACATTACCAGTTACTACAAGCAACATGAAGATTATCCAAAGATAATCTTAGCAAAGAGCCTTGGTGGCACAGCAGACTAAAGTGCTGTTAACAAGCACCAGCTGCCTGCAACTACTGCAAGTTCGAATCTCACCAGGCTCAAGGTTGACTCAGCCTTCCATCCTTTCGAGGTAGGTAAAATGAGGACCCGGATAGTGGGGGCAATAAGCTGACTTTGTATAAAAAAAAGAACACTGCTTAGGGGGGGCCGAAAGCCCTACTAAGCAGGTATATACAAAAGTATGAAGGCTATTGCTTAACACATTGTAAGCCACCCTGAGTCTTTGTAGAAAGGCGGCATATAAATCGAACCAATCAATCAATCAATCAATCAATCAATAAATAAATAAATATCCTTGCACTGTGTGATCTACTGCCAGTGAAAATTTCATGTTCTCCAAAAACACTACAAGTATAAGGTTCCATCTACCATATGAAAATCTGAATGGTGAAAAAGCACAGCGACCATAAGAGTCCAGCCACATTGAGTTTTACAAGAACAAAAGACTGGGGGAAAAAATCTCGCTACAATCTGGCATGGCATGCAGTCCAGGAAATAACCAGGGAGCATTCATTGAATGAAAAGAGTTTCAACTGAAAGCTAGGTTAAAGGCAACTATAGATAATCATAGGATCAATCAATTCATAGGAATTTATTTACTGGCAAAATATTCATTCCCACTGCAAAAATGCCTCTACCCAAAATCTAAAATTTTGCACAGCACTTCAGATGAGCTGCATATGCCAAACGATGAAAATATCCTTTAAATCATAGAGCTTATGTCTGAGTTTGGTGTTGTATTCTAGAAGCATCTGGAATATTTCACCAACCAAGTTATTTACCTTGGAAAACAAGTCAGAATGAGATCATACAGTTACTGGCAACAAAAGTCAAAGAGAAGATTGCTGCATTTCTGAACTCAACAAGACATTACGCTGTTATTCAGGACCATGTATCTGTCGCAGGCCAAATGGAAAAAATGACTTTAATGGTTCATTTTCTAACAGCAAATGAAGTGGAAATATCAGAGCAATGGAGATCTCCAGAGAGCATTCTCTCAAATGCCTTTATACTGACGATATTCCAGAACATGGTATGATGAATGTGCTTCTTAAAATGCTAGAAGATAAAGAAATTACAATCGATAACACGAGTGTCAAGACTACTACAGCATTGTCCACCTGAAAGAAAAGGACAGATCAGTGCAAACACAAATCTGAGACTTAGGTTTTCATATATATACAGTATTTTTATACTGTATTTTTTTCTTATTCCCTTAACTTGGTGGAGGCTGGCTGCTGAGCTTTTAAAATGTAATTCAATGTGTCCATCTGCATTGATGCATTAATAGAAAACATTGAAGCAACTTCTGAGGCATGATGGGAAAATTGAGTGGGCACAATTAAGCTACCAGGCACCAATTCAGAAGCCAGATGATGCCCAATTGCCATGTTAGATAATGCTTTCACTGTTGATGGGAGAAAAATGATTTCAAAAATGGACTCACCAGAAATACACTTAACTTCACATTTCTAAGTAGTTTAGCTCAAGAACATACAGGGTCATACAGCTCAGGAAAAACAGCAGCTTCGATGCTGTATAGTATTTTAAAATTCTTCCTTCAACCTGAGGAAGATCTTCCCCAACAACGCAGGGTACCGGGATCAGTTTTGGCATGATAAATGCATGCCAGTGATTCAGATGATAAACTGAAAGATATAATTGAGTCATATCAACTCCAAAGACTATTCTATATAGAAGTAGGATGAACACCTTCTTTTGAACTGTGTTGCTCTGTGAGTTCCTTTGATAGTCCTGTAACAACTGCCAGTAGAGAAGACAGCCACTCCAAATTGAAATGAATAAAAACAGATAAATACACAAGAAAACCTAGTTGGCCTTCCTGTCATTTCAATGGCCTGTGGACCTTCAAATCTTTACAAAAAGAAGACATAGAAAGCGCCTACCTGGATTATTCACACACATTAAAATGCTAGTCTTTGGGAGTGGTGAGATGGCTTAGAGATGGAGCTCTCGCCTCACAATCAGGAGGCTGTGGGTTCGATCCTAGAGAGGTAGAGGCAGATATTTCTCTCTCTGGGCACAATGAGAATATAATGCTGAACAAATCTCTGCACTGGCATCAGGAAGGGCATCCGGCCAGCAAACACTCTGCTAGCTCCATTCAGTTGCCCAGATTCTACCCCGCAAGGGATTATGGGGTTATTAAACGATAGCTATGATTAAAATGTTAGTCTTTACTGTGCAGATAGGAAAAGTGACATTTGCTCTTTATTTAAAATAAAGCAGTGAAAATAAAATGTTGTGGGCATAGAGTGAACAATAAGATCTTTCTTTTCAGCTGCCCCTGCAAAGCTAGTACATGACAGCTGGGCTATGACTACTTTTAGGATTTCAGCTGGGACGCGATAACTGAGCATACATCAATTTCCTTTTAAAAATGTTGTCAACCTCTTTAATTATGAACATTTACCTACTTATCTAAGAAGTCCTGTGCTACAGTGGTGCAGACTTCAGTCCATCATGCTATTTTTATTTTCATTCTACCTCTGCGTCCATACTTTTCAGTGTCCTAAAATTCTACTTCAAGGCTTCTTTTTAATATTCCAGTTTCCTTTTTTTTTATTGAAAAAGTTTTTCAAATACAAATTTTCCCCCTTTCCCACCCCGTCCCCCAACATTATATATTACATTAATCAAGTAAACCTAAAAAATACAATTCCCTCCCTTTCCCACCCTAACCCTCCCCAACCACCCTTCCCTCCCCCTCCCACGGACTTCCACTATTTAAAACTCTAGTTGTTCCAAACACAATATATATTATTCATCCCCTTCATATTCTATACCCTGCTTACTATTCTGTATTATCAAATTGATCTAGTCTTCCTCAGCTAAAAGCTATATAATATTTTCTAGTTTGATATTTATTTTGTACATAATCAATCCACTTTTTCCATTCCTGTGTATAATTCTCTTGCGAATGATCTTTTAAAAAAGCTGAAATCTTCGCCATTTCTGCAAATCCGGCCATTTTCTGAATCCATTGTTCAATGGTAGGCAAAACATCTTTCTTCCAATATTGGGCAACCAACAATCTAGCTGCTGTCACCATATACAAAATCAATTTTATTTCCCCCAATGTAAAATCCTTAACTATACCCAGTAAAAACAATTGTGGAGAAAATTGTAGTTTTTTCTTCAAAACATTTTGCATAACCCACCAAATTTTTATCCAAAAAGCCTTCACTTTCTTACAAGTCCACCATATATGATAATATGTAGCATCTAAGCAGTCACATCTCCAACATTTTGGTTGAACATTGGGGTACATACAAGACAGTTTCTTGGGATCTAAATGCCACCTATAAAACATTTTATAGAAATTCTCCCATAAATTCTGTGACTGAGTAAATTTAACATTCTGAACCCATATTTTTCCCAAGTATCCATCATAACTGGTTCACCAAAATTCTGTGCCCATTTAATCATACAATCTTTAACCAATTCGCATTCTGAGTCCCTTTCTAACAAAAGATTATAAACTCTCTTAATATGCATTGGACCTTTCTCCTTTATCTGTCTAACCAATTCTTCTTCATACTCCATTAAACCAGTTTTTTGATCTTCTTTCCAAATATTCCAGTTTCCTAGGCAAAAGAGCTAGGTCTCTGGGAAAGGTTCTGACGCTGGGATAAATGGGAAAAAAAGATAAGAAGGTGGACAGACCCCGTTATAGTGATGATGAATGCATTGTTACACGAACAGATCAGCAGGGGGGGGAAATGAATGTAGTCACTAACAGTTGACATTGACTTGATAAACATAATCAAAATGTAAAAGAAAATTCAAAGGCCCAAGCAACTGTAGTTTAAAATAGAACAACACAGCGAGGGCTGAGCCTCAGGAACCCATTTATTCAATTTATCTCCTTGTTACTTCTGGGAATACTCGTTCTGCCTAAACACTTGTGTCTGCTTGGGGGTTGTTTTTTTGGGCTGTTGTTGCTTTTTTAATTCCTTTTAAAAAAATGCCAACCCAGCAGTGCATTTTTCCAACACTCTAAATACTAACAAGACAAGTGTCTCTTCAACGTAACAGGAGATTCTTAAAGGAGAGGTCAACTCACTAAAGAGTTGACTAGGCAAGTTGAGCAAAAGCATTCTTTTTGTATAAGAGCGTCTTTAAAATACTACTGTTAGGAAAAAAACACACAAATGTGTGGACTCATTCAAAGAGACTCTTGACTTTATCTTTGAAACAAAAATGTCTGAGACACGCAAACCTGAAGCCATGGTTACCAACTGCAAGGAAATACTCTGTTATCGTGTGTGTGTGTGTGTGTGTGTGTGTGTGTGTGTGTGTGTGTGGTGGGGGGATTACTTCTCAATTGAATACTAAAACACCCGTAGGATCAGATATAATAGAGATCTGTTTACTAGGGTGTTCAGTTACATCTGTCTGAAGCCCTCACTGTATTCTCTTTCTACATTCAACAGTCTGCTGCCAACTCCCAGTCTCTCTATCACATATAATAAATACCTTGTCTTAAAATTATAGATGCCTTGTTATATAGAATAACTTTGTTTTTACATAGGCTGGGTTTAGTAGTGGCTGGTAATTTGGTAACTAATTGATTATATTCTTAAATTATTTGGCTGAACTTTACCAAGTTGTAAAATTCTGACAAACAATAGCCAAGGAGTAGCTGATTAAATTTGGAGGATGTGGGGCGGGGGGAGGGCTGGAGAAATGCCTAAATAGTAACACAATTGCTGACTATTACATTAGATTTAATTAGACTTAATAAAGGTCTTATTTTAACATTAATAACTAATGCAGCTTTAAGTTATTAAGAGATTGAAAATATGAATGAGATGAACATGAAGAAAATTTGTAAATAGGTACATTTTGGAGAACTTTAAAACATGAAACAGAATATTCAAAGAACTCGCCAGTGCTGCCTTTTTAAAAATAGTATCACCGTGTTGATTAAAATAAAGCAATTTTTAGTTGTGTTGTTAGAATTGTGTATCTTTTGATAACTATAGAGCCTGCTGCTCGGTTATTTTTCACCAGTCTTAAAACTGGATAATAAGAAATTTCAATAAGAAATGGAAAAAATAAGATTTAGGGTAAATACTTTCATTTGGGCATGAATGATACTCAAATCATAATTCTTAAAAATAACAGATAAATATATAGGATAATCAGAAGCAAAATTGATATTGACAAATGTGTTTTTCTTCCTCGCAGTGGGTGGTTTATTTTAATTTAATGAGTTTTGTATTTTCTGAGCTTTCAGATTCCATGATGAAGAGCTGCCTGCACTGGAATTACAAAGTACTTTGGAATATTGTAATTTTATGGCTCATTTTGTAAAGACTATTGAAAATGAGATTTGTTCCATGAAGAATCTCTCCATCCTACTCCTACTGCTCAGAGTGATTAAAAATGGTTCCTTAATAAATAGGGTTTATTGGCATTTTATTTATAGAATAAACATGATATTAAAGCACATGGCTATTGTAGGAGGATAATAATAGGACAGATAGGGAACAGTAATTCAAAATCTTTAAAGTTGTTATCAGAATAAAACTAGAGCAGCAAAGAGGATAAGGCTAAACTATATGATGAATGATTGGGGTAATTAGGTATGTCTAGAATCTCTAGGGATGCAGTGGCTCAGTGGCTAAGACACTGAGTTTGTCAATCGAAAGGTGAGCTCCCGTTACTTGTCCCAGCTTCTGCCAACCTAGCAGTTTGAAAGCACGTAAAAAATGCAAGTAGAAAAATAGGGACCATCTTTGGTTGGAAGTTAACAGCGTTCCATGCGTCTTTGGCATTTAGTCATGCCAGCCACATGACCACGGAGATATCTTCAGACAGCGCTGGCTCTTCGACTTTGCAGTGGAGATGAGCACCGCCCCCTAGAGTTGGGAACGACTAGCACATATGTGCGAGGGGAACATTTACCTTTACCTTTCGAATCTCTAGATGCTTGGTGCTGCTGCTGCTCATATACAATCCAGGGCTCAGACAAAAAGAAAGATTGGGGTGACGTGATAGCAGTTTCCAATACCTGGGGAACCACCACAAAGACGAGGGGTGGTCAACTTATAGTTCAAATTTGTCCACCTGAACACAGGACAAAAAGCAATAGATGGAAACTAATCGGAAACTAATCAAGGAGAAAACCAACCTAGAACTAAGAAGAAATTTCCTGTCAGTTAGAACAATTCATCAATGGATCAGCTTGCCTCCAGAAATTGCAGGAACTCCATCGCTGAAGGTTTTTAAGAAGAAATTGAACAGCCATTTGTCTAGAATGATAGGGTCTCCTGCTTGAGCAGGGGGTTGGACTAGAAGACCTCCAAGGTCTTCCCCAACCCTATTCGGGGTGCTATTCAGCAGGTTCTGACAGGTTCTGGAGAACCGGTAGCAGAAATTTTGAGTAGTTCGGAGAACTGGCAAATACTACCTCTAGCTGGCCCCAGAGTGGGATGGGAATGGAGATTTTGCAATATCCTTCCCCCAGGAGTGGGGAGGGAATGGGGATTTTGCTGCATCCTTCCCCTGGAGTGGGGTGGGAATGGGGATTTTGCAATATCCTTCCCCCAGGAGTGGGGAGGGATGGAGATTTTGCAGTATCCTTCCCCTGCCACGCCCACCAAACCACACCACATCCACCAGCCACACCCAAAGAACCAGTAGTAAAAAAAAATTGAATTCCACCATTGACCCTATTATGCTATGTTATACTTGGGAAGGCAACACAAGACATTATTACTACATCTTTTTACATGGAGGAGATCCTTACAACTGATATCTGACATCAGAGCTGGAAGTATGGATGTATGCTTCCAGTTGAAGTAATTAATAGTAGGAAAACAGAAGGAACAAACCAAATACACAATACTCTCAATTTTAGGCTACCTTATATATTCAGTTAAATGGGCTTAATGGCTCAGGTGGTATTTCTTTTGTCACATGTACAAACTCCCATGTAGATAGTTCCTAGACCAATGCATGAAATATATATATTGTGCAAATAATCAAATTTGGAGTTTCAATCAAAGTTAATTCAATGGAATTTTGTACTCAATTTAAAAGTTAATGCCTTCAAATCACTTTATTTAATTCTGGACATTTCAACCCTGGGTGGTTTTTTTTCCCCTTGAATCTTCTGTCAAAACATATTTATCACTCTCAATTACTCCAAAGTCGATCATAAATTTAAAAGTTGCTTGATAGTTAGATGGGCAGCATATAAATTTAATAAATGTTTTTAAATAAATAAATATTTTTTCACAAATAGATTTGGGAGATGCTTGGTAACAATTCCCAGCAAATGTAAGTCTCACTGGGAACTCAGTTTTCAATTTCAAAATTCGAAGAGATCATCTATAAGCCTGCAGCTTCCTGTTTGATTCCAAATACAGGAAGAAATAGCATTTAGTCATATCTCTCAGGCTCTCAAAGAAATCTGCAAGTCCGAGTTAAGGGAATCAAGGATTGTATATGACAGTGATGGCTAACCTTTTTGCCATCGCGTGCCAAAAGCGGGAGGAGCACGGTGGGGTCACACGCACGCGTGCCCACATCCATAATTCTATGCACCCCAACCCCCCGTGCTCCCCCCATTTTTGACATGCGATGGCACAGTGGTCCCGCTAGGCCAATTTTTCGTTCTCCCCAGGCTCCAAAGCCTTTCTAGGAGCCTGGGGAGGGCAAAACGGCCTTCCCCACACCCCCCAGAGGCCCTCTGGAGGCCGGAAACTGTGTTTCCTGACTTCTGGTAAGCCCAGAAGGCCCGAAAATCAGCTGGCTGACACACGCATGCATGCCGGAGCTGAGCTCGCGTGCCCACCGATATGGCTCCATGTGCCACCTGTGGCACCCATGCCATAGGTTCGCCATCACGGGTATATGAGCACCAGCAGCAAGCAATGCAAATATAAGAGGTTGGAAGAATATTAACTTTTAAGTACAGCTAATAGGGTTGTGGAAATCCTTCAGAAGAGATTCTTCTAAAGGCATGGCGGAACTTACAAAACACCTGTTTCCTATTTGTTAAAGTCAAAATAATTTTTTTTTTCCAGGCTTCTGAGTTTGCTATAAGAGTTGCTACCAACCATCTCCAAACTCATAAGTACTGTATATTCACCATTTTGCTTCTGATATAAATGTTTACCTCCTCACACAAAGTTTCAGCAATTATTACTATCTCTAAAGATAACTGCACTATTGCACATCATGGTAGTATCTTTAGCTTGGAGATCAGCCAAACACTTCCTAAATACTAGTGCCAAATTATTTGAGTGCTAAAGGTAACAAGAGAGGTTGGCTTATGAGGCCAAGATAAGTTAATTGTACATATTTTCAATGCACTGATTACATCAGGCTGCTCTTTACCTTCTAATGACTTTTGTATATGAGAGGCACAAAATTACTGGATTCTTGCAGTTTATTTCTTATACGTTATCACTATGCAGTCAGAGTTAAAAACCTGTGAATCCTTTCCTCAGGAGAGTTCATCATTACATTTTAATTGAGACCATGAAGCCACTACGGTCAAACAAGCTTATAATTATGGCAATGTTGTACTGGATTTAATATGTGTATGATTAAAATGCTCTTCATGAATTCAAAGTCAAGAAAGTTATTAACAGACAGATGCAACTTAAGAATGATTCCTATATTGTATTAAGGTAGAAAACAGACACAGATAGGCATAGAAATTTAATGAAAAAAATAAAATAGACAATAAAAATTGCATGACAAAAGTACTGAGAATTGGCAGAGCAGCCAAATGCTTACTGACTAAATTCTATTTTCCCACTAATACCTAAAAAAGAAATCACACTAATTAACATTTACTAATTTTACTGAAATTCTACTTTTTTTGCTTTCCCAGTATCTCTTGATTGTAGAAACTCGCACTCAACACATTAAGACATTAGAAAAAGAACAATGGTGACCTTCTGATAGAACATATTTGCTTCCTGATATATTTGCTATTATTACATTTAAGAGTGATTACTCTTTAAAAACAGCCTACAAATGTTTTTAAAAGAACAGTAATATTACTATTGACTCTTCATGCACATCATATTCTTTTTACCATCTAAACTATTTTCAATCACACAGATCTTTGTATAATTTTGGAATTAACAATAAAAGAAGGAGCAGCCGTGGTGATGTAGTGGTTAGAATGCAGTATTGCAAGCTAACTCTGCCCACTGCCAGGAGTTCAATCCTGAGCGGCTCAAGGTTGATTCAGCCTTCCAACCGGAGGTCAGTAAAATGAAGATCCAGATTTTTGGGGCAATATGCTGATGTTGTAAACTGTTCAGAGAGTGATGTAAAGACTATGGAACAGTATATAAGTCTACTGCTATTGCTAAAACTGTCTGGTACTTTAAGCAACAAATGTTTAAAAAGATTTGGATATGCAACACCTCATGTTGGTCAGTTTGAGCTATAAAAACATTTGACATTTCCTAAACATTACAGGTACTTGACTTTGTTCACAAAGTAGTAGAGATCTCAATTCTTACAAAGCATTTTATAGATTATGCTCACATATAACTGGTGTTCTGAATAGAAATATGGAATATGAATGCAATATTTGTATTTTTCCTGAAGATTATATGTGAATGTGTACAGATATAATACCAAATATATTTAGGCCTATTACTCAAATTTTAAAATACCTCTTAATAAATATACATCAACAAATATTTTAATAATGACCAAATATGCATCTTGATGAATTCACCCCAGTCATTATAGATGCCCCAAACAAATAAGACACATAGAGCACATATGGGATTCCAGATAGCATACAAAGCTTAAAATATGGAATCACAGCATACAACACCTAACACTCAAGGATAAAACAATATCCCAAGTCCCCAAAGCAAGCAATCATATCAGTAGCAGCAGAGCACACCTAGCCTACTATTCCAACTGCTGATTGAAACACCCATGTCTTCAGATCTTCACAAAAATCTAACAAGGTCAGGATCATCTAAACATCTAGTGAGAAACTGTTCCACAGGGCAAGTTTTGTCACTGTGAAGGCACACCACCAAAAAAGGGACACCGAATATGCCCTCTCTGCTACATTTGGTGAGTTACGAGAAAGACAGTCCCACAAATTTTAGCTGAGGAAATCAGTAAATCCAACTCAAATTTCAAAATAAAAGTAAAATACTATTTAAATGAAGCCCCAAAATACTAACTGTGGTGCAGACAAAGTCATTTGCTAAAGTTAGGAGATTGCCTTACAGCTTTAAACATTGCTTTGTTTAGAGTTTTGTTGCTTTACTCTGACTGCACTATTAAGAATAGGGAGAAGGATTCCATTGAGAAACATCGGCTTTAAGCAAAATGATAAAGAAGAAGATCTAAGAATTAGGACAACATAGTAAAGCAAGTGTTTATATGGATGTTGGAAAGGGGCTTTGGAAACACCGTGTTTTCTGCTGATGGACACTTCTCAAGCCAAAATGAAGAATCAAGAACAGACTTTACTATTAAGGGGATTGTGTAACAGTGTGGGAAATGCCTAATTCAGAGAAAGAAATTATCCCTTAAAATAATCAGTGGAGTTCAAACATTACCTTTCCTAATGATCCATTCAACCCAATTAAGGAATAGCTGGAGGACAGAGGTGGCCTGAGCCAAAAGAACAACAACAAAAAGATCCAACTGTATGAACACATCAGTGCAGATTTCTGGACATGAGATTGCACAACTGCAATCTTTTTCACTTCTCTATAAGCTTCAGGAATTTTCCCTTTTTTATCCTAGAAGTCTTCTTGTGATAATTCTACATAATTTCAAATGTTTGGATTCCACATTAAATTCCATAACTTCAATGTCTCCTTTGCTTACTTTTAATTTTGAAAGTAGACTCATGGGATTTGGGCAGCATATAAATTTAATAAACTGTGATTGGTTGCACAGTCAGCCAGATAATCATCTTTTCATTACCCCTTATAGATAAAGTATGATTCCTGACACCTAGCTAAATTCCGAATATGGATATCTAGCCAAGGACACCATATGAACCTTTGACAAATAAACATCATTCTAAGTTAACATGGACAAGCCTATGAACTTCTGTCGAAAATCTGGCAATAGTAGGTCAGAGCCAAATCATGTGAGACAGAATTCCAGCTCCTAAATGCATTTCCCAGAGCAAGTAAACTATAACTCAACTTTATTGAAAATTCCCAATTGTCCGCTATACACAAAAACAAATTTTATGTTGTATTAATCCCATTTTATATCAAAAGAGGCTAGTTTACTGTTTAAAACAACACAAAATTGCTATTTAAAAACAAATCATTATTTGGTTATTTTCATCTATCAACTTTGAGATAATGTATTAGTTTAGGAATAACTGGTTTCAGGCGGTATTTCCAATAACTTCAATAATTCACCCTTTCAGAGACAGCAATTGGAATTGGAAAGGTGTAAGTTGAATAAATTGCCAAGAAGCATTTGACAAAAATCAAATTCAATTTTAAATTGTACAGAAGTTTTAAGAAGTGCTTCAGCAAAATTAAACTGGATTGTGATTATATTAAACCCCCCCCAAAAGAACCGATGTAAAATCATATTAAAGACACTTTCCTTTCAAGAAAATTGCTTGCAAGATGTTAACAGTAATAATTTCAGCACTTCAAGGAAGGACAGCTCCTAGTGCATTCCACTTTAACATCAAGACTACCCATTTTTTCTAATTGTTGTAAAGCTTGCAATCCAGTAATAATTTAAGTCCCAGAAAGATAACAAATAACTTTTAATTAGCTTGTTTATTTAGTTATCAAATTTACATGGCTGCCCATCTCACAAGAAACTTTACTGTTACTTACTATTTTAACATATTAGAACATATTAGAACTTGGGCCTTGGTATTTCACACAATTGTAGGTAGGTAGGTAGATAAGTGGATGGATGGATGGATGGATGGATGGACAGAATATTGTTTATCATTCCAGGGTATAATAATGTAATAAATTATAGCTTTTATATGGAACAGCACTTCCTTAAAGATTTAACTACATCTAAGCAGTATGCAAAGATGTCATGGGAACTAACATCAATGTTCATCATAGTCTAACTGCTTTTGAGAAAAATGAATATAGCACAGCATGACTTCCAATTTAAAGAAGCAAAAATTAAAAGGACAATGTCCTTTTCTCCAAAGATTAATCTTTTTGCTACTGAAGTGAATACTTCTTTTGCTGAATACCTGAGTTTTACAGACTGGTATGACAATTTAATTTCAGTACTTAATTGTGAAAGGTAAGATTTTCAGATTTTTTTTTTAAAGAAGATAGAATTGCTTATTGATTTAAAGACAGTAAATCAGGAAGTGCTAATTATTAATCAATCAGGATTTTAAAAATATATGCATTTATTTATTTTAGCTGATTTATATAGCCGATCAAATTAAACATGTTTCTCTGGATGATAACATCGTACATAATACTGTATTTTATAAAGCCAAAACAGAAAAAAGTAAAACATAGTTTAAAAATAGTCATAATAGCATAATCAATGAACCTCATAATCAACTCATTACATCTAACCACATACATTCTGGTTTCAAAAATATTCTAATGCCTCACAGGAAATCTGGGAAGACTAATAGAGTCAGGGCCATCCAGAAACTGTCAGGGCCTTGGGTGGAAACTTTCTATGCTGCTGTTCTTAAGTGGCCTACTAATTAATTAATAGTAACCATTTGACCCTAGCTCTTCATAAGACTTTCGAGACACATCCTGGCTAAATGCTGCCAATATTTCCACTCTTGAGACCCACTTTGTCTGCATTATTTTTAATCTGCTCTAGTTTCCTCTTTGAGTGTTCAGGAAACTTTAACAAGGCTTTTTCTTCCACTAGCATACCAGTTAAATCTAACACAGGCGGTAAATCACAATAATTCTTAATCTTTTTTTTATTTTAGAAAGCCCTGGCATTCAGTTTGGCTGCTCTCTCTTATTTCTAACCTGTCACTCTCTTTAGCTACAATCAAGTTTTCTACTATGAACAACAGCCAGAGCAGCTGAGGTCTAAATCATATCTTTATTCCAGTGGCAACATATGCTTTTAAAGGGAAAGTGACTATTTCTCACTCTGCCTTAGGGAAAATTTTCATGACATGAGTTTGGTTTTTTTTTAACCTGATCATAGATCACTGGCCAGAGGCATATAAAGATAAGGTTCTCACATTTTTAATAGGAATATCAAAAGACATTGTTCTGCTGAAATTCCCTCTTTTACACAGCTCTTAAGTAGCTCTGCTCCCTTTCTCCCTTTGGCTAATAAGAGATTATGGTCCACCTAAAATTGTAACCCTCAATAGTATTTTTCTGGGCAGGGTTAGGTCGATTTACTACTGAAATGAAGAATCCCAAGACTCTAAGCCAGTGATGGCAAACCTTTTTGCCGTTGTGTGCCAAAAGCGGAAGGAACGCAGGGGGGGGGGGTCGCACATGTGTGCCTACACCCATAATTCAGTGCACCCCGCCCCCCCACGCATGTGCACGTGACTCCCCCATACTTTTGGAACATGATGGCTCGATGGGCCCAGTAGGCCCGTTTATCATCCTCTCCAGATTCCAGTGGCTTTCTTGGCGCCTAGGGAGGGCAAAAACAGCCTTCTCCATCCCCCGGAGGCCGGAAACAGCCTGTTTCCCAACTTCCGGTGGGCCCAGAAGACCTGAAAATCAGCTGGCCGGCATGTACATGCACGCCGGAGCTGAACTAGGGCAACGCCCACCAATATGGCTCTGCGTGCTACCTGTGGCACACGTGCCATAGGTTCACCATCACGGCTCTAGGCTAATCTGAGGGAGGAAATTCCAGAAAATTTTGTTTTACTTCCATGAAAACTACATTTACAAGGAGTCAAATATAACGTGGAGACTATTTTGATCTGATGCAATTATTTAAATAAGTGAACATCTTGTTATTTATTATATGCTGTCCAGATAAGAAACAACTATGCTGAATCTCACTAAAGGCTATCCTTCTCTTCCCATAGAGACTAATCAAAACCTTACAGGAAAATCAAAAGTGAAACACAAAGACAATAGCAACCACCAGCTCATGTCCCTTGGCCATTAATATTTAGGTGCTTAGTCTCACCTCTGCTGTGGGAAATATGCAACCGTTATGACTAGTAGCCAATCTGCTGGTCTGCATATTTATTAAAAACTGATCAAGTGAGTAGTTGGGAACTCTATTTTGTACAAAATATACCAAATTAACTAAATGCTATATGAAAAAGTGTATGTCTTGATATTTTAAATCTATTTTATTGGATGACCCCAGCATTAAGATATAAATTAATCCTTATCCTCTTTTTCCACAGCATTCACTGATTCACTGTCTTCCCTACACACAGAGAGTTAGAGTGTGTATGTGTGTTTTAGAGGGAGCTGTGAAATTTGGTTTTGATGGTTGTTGTTAGTCCAGACTGTCTTGTTTGTTTCCATGTTTTTAATTGTTCTAATTACTATTATATTTTGTAAGCTACCCAGAGTTTACTAGAGTGGGTAACTATATTAAATCTAAATAATAATAATAATAATAATAATAATAATAATAATAATAATACTACAGACAAGCGCCTGCCACATTTATATCCCAGATTTATTAATTATCAATAACAAAGACAAAACAGTCTGGATAATGGACATGGCGCTACCTGGAGACAGCAGAATAAAAGAGAAGGAACTGCAGATAATTACATTATACAAAGACTTGCAAATATAAGTAGAATGACTATGGCAAAAGAAAGTTAAGATAGTATCAATAGTGAATAGGCACCTTTGGTACAATCCCAAAACACCTGGAACACCTCTTGAACACCACCAGTATTGAAAAAATCATCACCAATCACCATCAATTGCAAAAGGCAGCTTTACTTGGAACAGCTTACATCCTATGGCAATACCTTTAACACTATCAAACAACAATATCTGCCTATCCCATGTCCTTGGGAAATTCTTGATAGGTGGATAAAAGAGCCAAATCCAGTCTAAACATCTATGCTATGGTTAGTATGAAAACAACCAGCAATGCTGTCATAGTTAGCCATTAGTTGTCTAGGCCAATCTGCATGTCACTTAACAATACTCTGTTGTTACAGGCAACCTGGCCAACTGATATATAGGCTTTTGCCCAAGCAGCAATGGATCATATTGGATGTACACACATTTTGTTTCATTATTATTTTAACAAAAGACTTACAAGGCTTACACCTATGAAGGTTAAGTAGTCAAATAAACCACTTTTTGCTAGTTGCAAGCAAAAGATTATCCTCTTATACATGAAGAAATCTGGATAGTTCTAGCAGATAAATTAGTGTGCAATCATATTCTGAATACTCCACTCATCACTATGTATACTACAGATAGTCAAACTGTTTCTAGCACCACTGCCTTCCATCAAAAGCAGCGTGAAGCAGGTATATTACAATGCATCTGTTTTACAAAGAAGAAAAGATAAGATCATTGTTGAATCCTCTTGAGATAGTATTTGTTTCATTGTTCTATCAAATTACTTATTGTGCTTTTGATACTCCTGAGTATTCCTCCTGAGTTAAGAAGTGCTAGTCATAGTGAAATCCCATTTTGTTTTCTGAATCAACACTCCATAACAGTGATGGGAAGGAATAGGCTCACTTTTATTATTATTAATTTTTTTATGCCACCCATCTCCCCTACAAGGTGACTCTGGATATCATCATCATCATCATCACCATCACAACAACATTGATTGTTCCATTATTGCTGGAAATTCAAGATCCATTATATTTTCTACTATACAGTGGGAAAGTTTCAACCATTCAAGGATCCTGCAAAAATTATCTCAATAAATTATGGTAATCTTATACAGATAATTATGCTTTGATCATTTGGTTTTTCTTGGAGGTTGTATGATTGAACTCACAGTATGGCATTCCACTGTCACTTGTGTTATCATCTTGTATTTCTTAGTGTGGTGTGTAAAATGCATTGTGATTCTTTCTACAAATCATTTCAAATGATTTGCTTAGCAAAATATTTGAAACAACCAAATATGATTTCGGTATGCACAGCTGATGCTAATGAAAAATGCATTGTAGCATAATTTTTTATGTCATCCAAATGTAAGTTGCATTGAATTTAACAGGACTTACTTTCATAGTACATTATACTATCCACTTAATTAGGCAATACAAGCTGACTAAGTATACTGTCAAAATTTGCACATTTAGAAGAAAATTATGTTTTAGGTAAGTAACAAGGAGAGAACGTGTATCTCTTTACAAGGGGCAACTTGCTTAATTGGATTGGAGAATGTTATGATATTGTGCAAACATGAAAACTCAAGTCAACTAGTTCTTAAACTAGCTTGATTAATAGCTTCAAATAGCCCTGAGGCCGTTTCATGTTAAATTCTCTAGTAATCATATTATCTAAACATAGTATTTGGTATACTTCACTCCCCAAACACAGGATATATTGAGATTTTAATAGAGCCAGACAGTTTCACTCTTCCATTTTGGAGATTCAAAATGATTCTAGTTTTTTATTCATTTTAGAAATGCAGGTATAGCAATACACATCAGAGGAGCATGCTGAATCTGACCTGGATCCATGTGATCCAGTATTGCTTTTCCATAGCAGCCAATCAGATGCCTATGAGAGGACCACAAACAGATTCTAAAATCTCTGGCCCATTCCTAGTATTCTAAGCAGCTACTGTGCAAATATGATTCTTCTGACCTGGGAGCTCACATATTGCCATGTGGTGTGACAGAATGAGCAAAACGTATGAAGGGAAGAGACTATTATACTAATACTACTATTAATAATATCTCAGGGGCTGCCACAAAGAAGAGGGGGTCAACCTATTATCCAAAGAACCTGAGGGCAGGACAAGAAGCAACGGATGGAAATTAATCAAGGAGAGAAGCAACATAGAACTAAGGAGAAACTTCCTGACAGTTAGAACAATTAATCAGTGGAACAACTTGCCTGCAGAAGTTGTAAATGTTTCAACACTAGAAGTTTTTAAGAAGAGATTGGATAACCATTTGTCTGAAGTGGTGTAGGGTTTCCTGCCTAAACAGGGGGTTGGACTAGAAGACCTCCAAGGTCATGTCCAACTCTGTTATTCTATTCTATTCCATTTGAGTTGACCTAGGAGTATCACAGATCAAATTTGGGTGAAGGACTTAAAAATATTATCCACCCTCCCTCTCCGTTATAACCATCGTCCTAATGGCACCTCTAATGCCCCTACTGAAGACTCTACAGACATCAGTATGGATCATTATTGAGGGGAAATGTCATTTAATTGGGTGTCCTAACTGGATGAATTGCTTCTGCAGCTCTCTTCCAAGGGAGTCGACACATAGTGTAGATATGCTATACACATTACTGTTGTGTTTTTCCATATTATTTATTTATATTTTAAAACTATTTTTTCGTTTTAATAACAATCCCTAGCAAGGAATAGCACATAATAAATCACAATAAGTAGCTCATGGTAGCAGTGGTCTAAAGAAGCTAATCTACGGTAGATGCAGATTTTCTAGGAGAAAATGACATACAAAGTTTGCCCTGATGAGACCATGATTCAACCTAAAAGTAAATGCAGCATTTTGGTAAAAATTTAGAATAGAATAGAATTCTTTATTGGCCAAGTGTAATGGGTCACACAAGGAATTTGTCGTTGGTGCATAAGCTCTCAGTGTACATAAAAAGAAAAGATATATTTGTCAAGAATCATAAGGTACAACACTTAATGATTGCCATAGGGTACAAATAAGCAATCAAATCATACTACTGTAGGAAACAATCAATATAAATCTTAAGGATACCAGCAACAAAGTTACAGTCATAAGTGGGAGGAGATGGGTGATAGGAACGATGGGAAGATTAATAGTAGTGCAGACTTAGTAAATAGTTTGACAGTGTTGAGGGAATTATTTATTTAGCAGGGTGATAGCATTCGGGAAAAATCTGTTCTTGTGTCTAGTTGTTCTGGTGTGCAGTGCTCTACAGCATCGTTTTGAGGGTAGGAGTGGAAACAGTTTATGTCCAGGATGCGAGGGGTCTGTAAATATTTTCACAGCCCTCGTTTTGACTCGTGCAGTATACAGGTCCTCAATGGAAGGCAGGTTGGTAGCAATTGTTTTTTTTGCAGTTCTAATTATTCTCTGAAGTCTGTGTCTGTCTTGTTGGGTTGCAGAACCAAACCAGACAGTTATAGAGGTGCAGATGACAGACTCAATCATTCCTCTGTAGTGAAAGCAAATAGGGCATTTTAGATTTTTTTTTCTAATAAAGAAAACAAAAGGCAGAGTAAAACAAATGATAATACTGTATAATAGTATTTAGTTTATAGCAATGGCACTTAGACTTATATACTGCTTTTTAAAGCACTCTCTTGATGGTTTACAATGTGAGTTTATTGCCACCAACAATTTTGATCTCGGAAGGATGGAAGCGTGAGTCAACTTTCAGCCCCGTCAAGATTGAACTCCAGGCCATGGGCAGAGTTTGCCTGCAATACTGCATTCTAACCACTATGCCACCAGGGCTCCCTTATGTGCGGTTTAGTTAAAGCAGGAAATTATACAGATTAATTGATTATGGGCCATCAATTATCTCTGATTCCTAGAGACAGAATTTTCTTTCCATAAAAATGGAAACTGCAGAGGTTTTAAAAACTATCCTCGTTCCTATTCAACTATCAGTTAAAATCTCCTTGTGAAAAAAGTTCTTTCCATGTATCGTAAGAGACAAGAAAATAGGTAAAATTGTGTAAAGTCCATCGTATAATGTATTCCATTTATAAAGTAGATTGATTCCCCTTTGATTCCCCTTGATTCCCTGCAGTGAAGTCATGTTTTGGTTTTCTTCTGTTAGGGATATTTGAAGAGTGCCAGAAGGTGGGCCTTCTCTGCCATGGGGTGTGTGTGTGCATGCCAGTGGTGGGATTTAAATTTTTTTACTACTGGTTCTGTGAGTGTGGCTTGGTGGGCGTGGCATGGCATGGCTTGGTGGGCTTGGCTTGGTGGACATGGCAGGGGAAGAATACTGTAAAATCTCCAATCCCTCCCCACTCCAGGGGAAGCTTACTGCAAAATCCCCATTTCCTCCCGATCAGCTGGGATTCAGGAGGCAGAGAATAGATGGGGGCGGGGCCAGTCAGAGGTGGGATTTACCGGTTCTCCGAACTACTCAAAATTTCCGCTACCGGTTCTCCAGAACTGGTCAGAATCTGCTGAAACCCACCTCTGGCGCACATACACACACACACACACACACACAGTCAGTCAGATTAGCTCCATCCTGTTAATGTTCCAGTCCAGAAGTCCCTCAACATAGAAAGGGGGAATTGGAAACATTCTTACCCTGCTCCACTATTGTAGTCCCTTTCTCTGTGCCTTGTGGTTTGTATATTTTTAATTTTTAATAATATTTTAATTTTAATAATGATTTTAAAGTATTTTATAATATTTTCAAATATTATCATATTTATATATTTATTTTATTTTATTTGAATGCCGCCCAGAGTCATTTCTTGTGAGATGGGTGTCCTTATAAATTTGATCAATTAATCAATCAACCCACAGCAAGGCATTTTCTCCCAGAGACATAAAATCACCCTCATATGCACATACACATTGCTACTTATCTGCCTCTTTTCAGCAAAAATGTCAAACAAGCACAACAAATCATAGAATAGAGATAGCCGTCCTGCAAACAGAAGACAACAAAACCAGGAAATAAAATGGGACGGAGATACAGCTTGAAGAAGTAACTACAGTGAATTGAAAATGAAGTGCAACAGGGAATGGACCCAATGTCAATTGATTGCTCAAACTTTAATATTCTATCGAAAGGGAGAAAAACTCTTTTTATGTATTATGAAAAAAGTAAAACACCACTAAACAGCCAGCTTCTCCCAAACACAGTCTTCCCATAGCACTTACTTATGTTTAAAGATATTTACCCATGTAGTAGGGCTGTATTACTATTATCCTTCTCATCTTTCCTTTTACCTTCTACTATTGGTATCTTATGATTATATTACTTTGTTGCTTGTATGTACACAGAGAGCTTATGCAGAAAGAGACAAATTCCTTGTGTGTCCAATCGTACTTGACCAATAAAAAATAGTCTAGTCTACTCTAGTCTAGTCTAGTCTACTCTAGTCTACTCTAGTCTATTTGTCTGATAGTGCATAAAATATGGGATATTTATGTGGAAGACCAAATGTTTAATTGCATCTTCTTCATCAACATGATCTCTCTATATGCATAGGATGTCAGACACACACAGCCTTCAAGAAATCGTATTATTTACTTGCCAGCTATAAGAGTAGGAATTTAAAGGAAAATAGACCAACAAGCAAGGAACCCCTTTTTTATTTCATATATCTCTAAACAAGATGCATGCAAAACAGTTCTAGCATTTGTTTCCAGTCAGCGATTCAGCAAAATTACATGAAGTAAAAATTATAATGCAAGCCTATATCCCAGTACAAGCAATGATTTTTCTGATGAGGGTAGCATTTCTGTAGGTATAATGTACTGGAGGCATCATGGCAATAGTAGCTGGGCTTAAGAAAGTGGGTGGTACCGTTCCTTATCTTTAGGTCAGCACTTTTTACTTTTTTTCCTTGATGTTTTCCCCCTCTTTGTGCTGAAAACTGCTAGAGAAGAGACAGGTTGCTTTTGCTGGGGAAAAATATGAAATTAAGCTGAGGGCAATATGTGGTACCAAGGTCATTTGTCTCAATTGCCAGCTCTATATATACCTCTATTGAGTTCCATTGGCTTACTTCAAAGTCTGTAAAAATGTACAGTCTCAGACTTACTGTTGAATAGATATGTATAGGACTGCAATTTCTTCCCCTCACCCAATTATACATTTGTTCATCTTCTAGTCCAGCAATAAACATTTGGGGTTTTTTTTATTCCTATCCATCTATCCATCTATCCATCTATCCATCTATCCATCTATCCATCTATCCATCTATCCATCTATCCATCTATCCATCTATCCATCTATCCATCTATCCATCTATCCATCTATCCATCCATCTCTATAAGAGCCGTGGTGGCGCAGTGGTTAGAATGCAGTACTGCGGGCTACTTCTGCTGACTGCCGGCTGCCTGCAATTTGGCAGTTCGAATCTCACCAGGCTCAAGATTGACTCAGCTTTCCATCCTTTCAAGGTCGGTAAAATGAGGAGCCAGATCGTTGGAGACAAGATGCTGACTCTGTAAACCACTTAGAGAGGGCTGTAAAAGCACTGTGAAGCGGTATATAAGTCTAAGTGCTATTGCTATCTGTCATCTATCCATCTATCCATCTATCTATCTATCTATCTATCTATCTATCTTGTGCATGTCTGTATATAAATGTACAATTTAATACATCGATCCCTACGTTTAGATATGAGTAAAACTGATAACTGAGATAATTAGATAGAATGAACATTGAAGACTCAACTAAAATATAAAACTTTTTTAAAATTCTGCAACATACCAGATGGGGAAAAGCCATTCCAGGGCAACTTGAACTTTTGCAACAATAGAAAAGAAACATTCATTTCCTTTTCCATATGCTCTAAAGACCAACTAGTTATTCACTAGCCTCTTCTCAAAATACCCCATACTTCTTGTATATAAAATATATTATCAATGGGATGGGTTTGGTCTTCAGTGCTCCAAAACATCAAAAGGATTCTTTGCCAAACTCTACTTCGCTTTTCCTTTTTAACTCTACTCCATCCAAATAACAACCTTCAAGCCCTTGGGAAAAATTCATTTATCATCATCTATAAAATACAGCATAACTTTTAGCAAGCGTAATGAGATAACATTCTTCTACTTTAGGCAATCCAAACACTTTAATCTGACTCAGCAAATCAGTTCCTATAATCTTAATATGCAAACAACTTTCCAAAGGTTAATTCATTTCCACCTTTGCTCTCACATTTACTTCTAGTTCTGAAATCACCCGTTTGCGTGCCTGTGGTAGTATCTTTTTAGCAGTGCAAAATTAGGTTACTGTTATTCACACATGATGCAAAGGAGATTAAACTGAACATTTAGGCCTCGGGGAGACGAATGCAGAGTTCATATGCTAGCAATCCAAGTATTCCTTTTCTTTGGTGTAACTATTATCATTTTCAAATGGGAGGATGAAGAGGTCTGGAAATTATTATATAAGTGAGCATGCTTAGGAAGCAACAATTTCTTAACAAGTGTAAACTCTGGTACCATTTCCTTGGTCCCAGTTTGTTTCAAAGGGCCAAATGCAAATTGATAAGTAATTCACATTTGAATGGTATGGTTCATAATTTCCCCTAAGTCAACTTGCAAGAAGGTAATTCCAGAAGCAGAGGGTATCAACCAGTCAAAATATAGCTTCCTACACTGACCATTCCTGGAATTATTATATTTAGCCACCAAGTACAACTGCATGTTGTCCAAAATGCTGGTTTTGTCTCAGCCTTTCCCATAGAAAATTGAAATATATATATTCTTCTTCATGCAAAAGATGCCATTGCAATCGCTATTTGATTTTCTTATATAAAAAAGAACAACAGCTGACCAGAGCATCAACTGACAAAGCTGCAAAGGCCAAATTTGCATTTTCTTTGGCACATCTGGCTGAAAGCAGGTTTTTAATTCTTTCTCTCTCCTCCTATCACATTATAACAACTACTTGAGGGAAGTACAAGCTATAGTATTTTTATCTTTTAAAAAGTGTGCACCACTCTTCCATACTTGGTAAACTCAAGTATAAGTATACTCATAGTACAAAATGCGTTATTGCAAAGAGGGACCAGCCACTATCTAATGTTATGTGAAGGGCTGTGGTCTTTAACACTCTTTGCTACCTAACTTGGAAAAGATGCTAGACCTAGGAGGTGCTACAGTAAATTCATTACAAATGAAATTTAAAAGCAATTATCATCCATTATTGGATATTCTCAGTTTTGGGGAAGGAGTCCATGTTGCATATAAGCAGTATTTTAAAACGCACAAAGGCTCCAGACAGCAAGGTAATTGGAGCTCTGGATGTGTGTTTATGTAAAGCTTTTCACAACCAACAATATAGTATTTTTAATAATTAAGAATAACCCCGATGTATTCTACTGAGCCTCTCTTATCATCCTTTCTCCCTCAAAAAATTTTAAAAAAAAATAAGATAGGTGATGTTTCTGGAAAAATGATGGTGCCATCTACTACAGTAGTCTCTTTAATTTTATTTTCATTCCCCTTATTCTTTTGTTAAACATTCACCAAATCTATTCTTTTTTTGCCCTTTTTTTCATCAGTATTATCATGCGACTAATGAATTACTGATCAAATGTAGAAGGATTTTGATATTACAAGTCAGGCACGTGGCAGCGCTATCAGTTCTGATGAACCTGGTTAATACTTGGATCATTACTGAACCCCATATGTCACTAGGAAATCCCAATAATGTAGGTTGAACCAGGAATCGAAACTTTTTTTAAAAAAAAATGGAAGCAGGCTTATCAAACCACTTCTGTATTCTTGCCAATAAAATGACCAAGGCACGTGTTTAGCGTTGAGACTTTGCACTGGAGAAAATATTCTCAGACCCCTCAGAATACCAATGATAGCCGAGAAAACAAATAAGTAGATCATTTGCACACATTAATATCTTGTCTCTTGAGAAATCTATAGTGCTGGGAAGGGTAGAATGAAAGAGAAAAATATGACCAGCAACAAGGTGGATGAACTCAAATAAAACAGAAAGAGGACCAATTTGAGAATAGATAATGCTGGAGATGGTATATCTATGTAGTCGCTAAGAGCGGAGACCAACTTGATGTCATATTCAATCAAGAACAATAGACATCTGTGTTGTAATTAAGAGTCCATCTCAACTCGAATTTATTTTAAAAATAAATATATAATCCTGAAGGCCGCATAAATAAATCTTTTATTTACAAGAAGCATTACTTCTTACATTTGTATCCTGCTGTTTCTCCAGCAGCAAAAGTATAAAAGTACAACATTTTATCCTCACAACAATATTATGAAGAAAGTCACCCTTAGGAGCAATTTCTGCATTCAATAAAGTATAATCTGTGGCTCAGCATATAACACAAACGCAAGCAGCACAGTCATTTTATGATTCAGTGTGTTGTGTGAATCCTGGCAGTTAGGTTAATTCGGTGAACTATGGTACAGATTGATCTCAATTTGAGTCCAAGACAGGCCAATCAGTGGTATCATGATCCATCAAAATATTCCAGATGGAGAAGCAAAAGAAGGTAAACAGTTCTATGATCATTTGCAATATCTTGTCAGCCCAACACACACACACACACACAAGTTATGCTAATTATAAGAAACTGGGATGCCGATGCTACAAATAAAATATCATCTACAATAAAGGGAAAAAAATCAATAAAGTTCTGCCAAGCAAATTCAATGTTTTGAGCAACTATTCATATCTAGTAATTTAAAAAGTAACTAAGTTCATGGGCAATTGGGCATCCCTGGACAGAAAGCACCAAATTCAAATTGACTCTATGTATTTGCAAGCAAAGATGGAAAAGTTCTGATTAAATTATAGGAACAAATGAAATAACCAAACCAACAAAATATGGCCTCATATTTTATATGATCACCTGGTGAAAGTAAAGAACAAAATTTAATGGATTAAATTTGCTATCTGAAAATCTCAGGATTTAAATGTATTATTATTATAGATGAAACAAGTAAAAATATTACGAAATGTGCTAAAAGAAGGAAAATAGCTGTCTTGATGATATGTTGAAAAAAGCTTTAAAAAAAATAGGAAGAGCAGAAGGCAATAATGAAAAATTTACCAAGTTCAAGAAGCAACAAGAAGTTACAGCTAAGGAAGCAATGGGAAGAGACTGAAGATAACATAAAATGAAAAGGACAAGAGAGTTATTTAATAAAGTTGCAGAAATCAGGGGATTTATTCAAAAGTGGGTATCATAAAAGTCAAAATGATCTACAGGAGAATGAAGGTGGAAAGAAGTCAGTGAACAAACACCAGACATTTTAAAAAGTGAAATTTAATGAGACCTAATGTTCACAACAAAGCTGCAGGAGTTCACGAGACTGCTAAACTATTTAAAATTTTGCAAAATGTGGCAGCTCATGTGCTGTTTACTGTCCATTACAGGAAAAAGTAATGGTGGCCAAAGGACTGGAAAATATCAAGTTAAATTCTAGCAACAAAAAGGGGAACTACTAAAAAATGTCCAAATTATCAAAAAAAAAATTGCTAGATTTTAAAATCTGGTTTTCAACAATACATAGAAGGAAAACTGCCAGATATTCAAGTTAGATTTGGAAGAGGCACCTGAGACCACATTGCGACATTACACCTGATGAATAATGGAAAAAACAAAGGAATTTCAAAAGAGAGATCTGTATTTGTTTTATAGATATTTTGATTTGAGTATTGACACCAGCAAATTATGGATAGTCCTTAAAAACATGGGTGCTGTGAACTACTTCATCTGCCTATTGAAAGATCTCTATAACGATTCAGAACAGCCAATACAATTATAGAACTAACTGATCTGCAACAGGGAATGTTCTAAATTTGTATACTATGAACTTATTTATGAAACTTAATGCAGAACATGAACTTGGAAATAGTATTACAATACAAAGACATAACACTAATGATAAACATATTCTCAAAACAATGGTTTTCCAAACTATAACACATGGCAATGAAAGCTGAATCATCAGAAAGCAGAATGAAAATAACTTAAATTGCAAGAGGAAAAAAATATATTCTGGGCGAAGAAAAACCAGACTGGCCGCTAGAAGCCATAATAAAGTTTGAATATTTCTGACACATAAGAGTTGTGGGAGAAAGTTCTCTGTAAAAATCAAAGACAAAAAAGAATAGGCTAGTAGAGGACAAGACAGTTGATACTCTTCCTGATGACAAGAAGTCAAAAAAGCAGCAACTAAAAGATCCAATAAAATGATATCCATTAAAATATGGAGAATCATACGTGACTGAAGGACCACTTCATGTAGAGCTACCATTCCGAGCTGCAAAAACTCAACACGGAATTAAATTTTCCTGCATCTCTCTATTGCCATCCAGTGGTTATCTTGATTTCTGCAGCCAGATACTTATTTCAAATAATCAAACGATCAATCACAGCCAGCTACCCTGTTTCCCCGAAAATAAGACATCCCTTGATAATAAGCCCAAAGGAGCTTTTGAGCGCATGACCTAAAATAAGCCCTCCCTGAAAATACTTAAACGCAGAGCTGGAAATCAGTAAGACAGCAAGAGGAGCACCATCTTGCTCCATTCACCCCAAAATAATAAGACCTCCCTAAAAATAAGGCCAAGTGCTTATTTCAGGGTTTAAAATAATATAAGACAGGGTCTTATTTTCAAGGAAACACGGTACTCTCCCAAAGTCACCCAAGGAATTTAATATAGCTAACTGGAAATTTAAACCTGGTTTTCTAGAGTCCCAGTGTAACACATAAGATATTACTCCCATGTTGGGTTTAGGTTTATAACTGTGGCTAGTGTTTAAGGAAAGCCTTTGTGTGTGACTCTCCTCTGATACGTTTTCTGAGGCCATCATCACAAGTCAAAATGACATTCTTCCCAAAGAGAAACTGGGCTATAACTCACTGGTACAAAGAAGTGTATTTAGTTTCTGTTGCTTTTGGACTCAACCTGCTTTTCCATCCCATGACAAGGAGTAGCTAAATCAATCTGTCATCCAGCCTTATCCATATTTACTGGACCTATTCAGTCTTTCAGAAACAGAGAACCCTCGTTTCTTTTAATGTCTGTTGTTATTACACCATCCTCTATTCATCCCAACGCTAAGAATAGTTATACAGGACGATTCTGAATGATGGGCTCTAGCAACCAAGGATGGGGAACAACAACTAAGGTAGCTGTGAACTTCATAACCTGGGGGAAAAGCAGACATCTCCCTTCAGTATGAAACAAGCAGGAACAGTAAGAAATGTCAGTTCTCGGGGATCTTCACCCAGCCTGAGAAAAACACATCTGATCCAAGAAGCATTATTGTTCAGGGTTTGGTCCTGTGAAAACAGCTGTAGGGCTCAAGGGGGTGTGGCAAATCACAGAAACCTTAGCAACTTCATTGCAGCTTTGTAATATGTCTAGAAGATGGCAGAAAAGCCACCCTTTCCCTTGGACTTCATTCAGATCCATCAAGACCTGTTGTGGTGCTTCCTATTTCAAGACCTCTTTTCCCCATCAATAACTTTTCCTTGAGGTGTACTTTCAAATGGATGTGGTCCCAAAAATACAAAGACATCTCTTGGGAATAAAAACAAAATTTACAAGCAAGGGACCTGAGCCATTAGGAAGGCAGCTCCAGTGAAAGGGCAAAGTCACCTGGCCAGAACGACAATTAGTTTTAGTTGTGATAAACTAATTTAGACAGAGAAATTATGTTCCCAGCTGCCACCACCAGTTTAACAACTGCCACCAAGTAAAATTAGATTGGTATTATAATCTTTTCACAACTGAAGGTCTATCCAGAGTACAGAGTTTCATTGTTTTCAAGAGCAATGTTCTCTTAATCATATCACATTGTTAAGGACTTTGAAGCTGCAGCATTAAGAGGGGTTCTTCTAACCATCTTTAAAAGCTCAGGAACCCTCCAACTCTTTTTGCATCAGACTCTTTTGCATCTGCCAAGCTTCAACTTCTTAGCTAAACAATTGTGCCAGCTCTTTGGATGCTACATTTCATGCCTTTAGTCTGCAACCCCCTGGGTCTTTTACAGCTGGACCACTTCCTAATATAGAACTGTTGTTGCCAGTGGTGGAGGAAAGGTACACATTTTATTCAGGAAATGTTTAAAACCCAGCCTGAAGGAAAGGGGAAGAACAGGATTTGCCAACCCTATGCATCTCTTAAATATTTCCAATGTCATTGATTTCACTGCATCCAAATTCCAACTTTTGCAGTTCTCTCCCTTGCCTCCAAACAATTTCCGAGCAGCTACTAAGTCAAAAGAACTGAAGAAAAGAAACTAACCCCCAAGCATGTTTAATCCAAACTTAAATTCCAGTAACACCCCTTACCACAAGGAAAAGAAGCCTGAATTAAATCTATTCCCTAGGCACAGAAGGAACAAACGCATTTTTTTTTAAAAAAAGTTCATTTTCTTTCGTTTTGCTGGGCAAATCCTTTTATTTTTGTGATGTCGCTGCTACCCTGCCGCGCACCTCCCTCCCTCCCCTCCCCGCAAATTTTACGCTGTCAGGCACAGCCTTTATAAAAAATTTAATCTGTATTCGGTATTAGTGATTTAATGTAACCCGACTGCTTTGATTTCATTATTTTGGGTTTTCGGGTTGAGTTCGCTGATGCTGCCCGGGAGCCATTCATAAGCACTACCAGCAATAATCTTGAAATCTCATGTTTACTTGGAAACAAGTCCCTTGTGGAGCCCAAGCTTTACTCCCTCGTGTGTTTTAGGACTGCGCACGAGGAAGGAATAACAGGAAGGTACCTGCTTTGGAAAAGGTAGTAAAAAAAAAAATCCGCCCACCTTGTGCCAGACTTACTCGGAAGTAGCAAATCTTACTTGCGCGTCCGAATCCCCCCGAGCCCTGTTCGGAAATCTCTCCAGGAAAGCGGATCGGATTGCCTACCCAGTTCTATCGTCACAGTCTCTCCTTCCGAAGAAAGCCCGTTTCAAACGGCAACTTCCAACAATTACTGTGGTTATTCATCGCTTGGGAGAGGAGGGGTCCGTTATTAACCCCCCCCCCCATCCCTCCGCGAAGCCGCTGAGCTCTATCGCCGAGGAACGAACCGCCCCGAAGCAGCAGGTTAAAAGCCTCGAGCCGGGGCGCGTCCCGAAAGACGCCCGCTTTTAACTCTTCCCGCGAAGCGCGAGCGAAAAGAGAAGCGAAAAGGGGAACTTTCGCCTTACCTGACGGGCAAAAGGCTGAAGCGCTTCCCCGAGTCTGGCGGCCGGGCGAGAAAAAAGTCGGGAATCCACGCTGGCGAAGAAGGTCGAGGGAGCGGAGCAAAAAAAAAAAGAGAGAGGGAGGGAGGGAGAAAGAGGTTGCCGGCACGACGGGCGCCGCCGCCAGCGCGGGAGCGCCTTCGCCCTCCTTCCCGCCGTGTCACCTGCCTCGGTTCGGCTCGGCTCGCCCGCCGTCCGCTCTCCAAGCTCGCCTTCGCCTGAGAGGAGCCTGCCGCAGAGCGCCGCCCCCCTGCCCTGCCTTGCCTTGCTTTGCCTTGCCCTGCCCTCCTCTCTCACTCACTCTCTCTTTCCCCCCCACCTCTCCTCACCACCTCGCCCGCGTCCTGCCACGAGACTCCCCCCCCCCTCGGGCGTCCGCCGGCTCCCCTTCGCCGGAGGGAGCGGACCAACTTTAGGCGCGCGCGGAAAGAATGAGGAGGCGGGCGGACGGGCGCGTGGCGAGAGGGCGAGGCGGCGGCGGCCGTGCCCCCCCCCCCCCCGCGGGGCTGGCCTTGACGAAGGGCGCGCTCTCCGCTCTCCCACTCCTGAGGGGGTGCAAGCCAGGCGTCACACAGCCCGAGTTGGAAGCCCGCCGCGCGGCTCCTGAGGCGGTTCATACGGGGCGCCCGCGGGTGGCAGCGGCGACCACCGCCTCATTGTTTTCAGGCGGGTGGAGGAATGACTATTTCAGCGGTGCGAGAGCTGAACCGGCTTCCCTTGGACTGACGCGCCGCCGCGGGACTCGCTGCTCGGGCGACTCCTGCAAAATCCCCTTAAGTCAGAGGAAGCGGCGAAGGAGAGCCAAGCGCGCTCCTGCGGCGGCGAGAAAACAGCTCGGAACGGAGCCTCCCGTCAGCCCTGGAATTGCAGCTTGCCGGCCCCGGAGGACGAAAGAAACGGGAAGGCTGCGCCGTAGGGACTTTCCAGGGAACTCTTTGGAACGAGGGGCTGTTCTTGCCTCCCCCCAAGCCGCCTCTTCCTTTAAGGATTTTGGAAATTGGGGGGTGGGGACCACTCCGAAGTAATTCAGCAGGCGTCCTCCTCTCGGAGAAAAGCAGCGGCTGCTGAATCGGCTAAAAGTATTCATGGGTACGGCTCTCACCCTCCGCTTCCTTGCGCAGCAGAGTTGTAGAGCAAGGGGTCTCCAACCTTGGCAACTTTTAAGCCTGGTAGACTTCAACTCCCAGAATTCCCCAACCAGCTTTGTGTTGCTTTGCTGGCTGGGGAATTCTGGGAGTTGATGTCCACCAGGCTAAAAAGTTGCCAAGGTCGGAGACCCCTGCTGTAGTCTATTGTCGCCCCCCTCCCCCTTTGAAGTAGAATAGCTCCACTCGACTACCTTTCCCCTCCTGCCTTGCTGAAACCAACTAGGTGAATCTCTCCGGCAAAGGGAGACCTGACTCAGTACTGCAGATGTGTGTGCACGGGTATGGGTGCCTGGGAGAAAGATCAGTGGAAGAAAAAACTTATTACTTTAGTGCCTTAGGAGAGCATGCAAGAGGCTTAGAAATGAACATCTGGCTCTGGAGAAACGGGACCCGTTGAATTTCTGGCTGGCACTGACTTCATTTGAGGCTGCTCTAACCTCTGGAGAACGCAACATTAAGCTGCGTGGACTTCCAACTCCCAGAATTCCCCAGCCAGAAGGACCCACACAGATTAAAAATGGTCAAGGTTGAGAAAAGGCTGCTCTTCAGATGTACAGGATCACAATTTAACAATTGTTCAGGCAACAGAGCTCTTGGTTGGAGAACCTGCTGTATGCTATAACTGGTCTGATAAGATCCTGATTTTTGTAACTTCAGAGTTACGGTAGTGGCCAAAATTGTGGAAACCTTTTGGAAAAAATGTATTTTTGAGGTTTGATGGCTAATAACCACTTTTAGCCCAGACTATAAACCAATCGAAAATCTATGGAGCTGACTAAAGAATTTGTTAGTCCGAAGCGACCCAGCAATAAAACCCAGTTAATAGACACAATCATTCAATCTTGGTTTCACATTAGAACAGCGGCAGAACTAAAAGACTTGGTTCACTCCATGGGAAGATGTTGTAAGGCTGTAATTCATGCTAAAGGTTACCCAACTAAGTATTAACTGACGTGATAATTTTTGTATATCTCATTTTTTCTATGATGATAATTTTTGTATATCTTGTTTTTTCTATGGTGATACTTTTTGTATATCTTATTTTTTCTACGTGTTTCATTTTCTTTTTTATACTGTAACTGCTATTCTAATAGCAAATCATAAAAGTTATTGCATTACATTCTTGATTAAATTATCTTTCCATCGATATATAATTTTATGGTACTACTCAAAAAAAAAAGTGGTGTTATTAGCTAGTTTAAAAAAAAACACTTTTCCCAAAAGGTTTCCACAATTTTGGCCACTATGGTATGTGAAGAAAACAGATTTCATTGAGCTCATCTCAGATTAGCAGACTGCAAGTGCCTCTGAACATGTCACTTTTGAAAAAAAAAACATTGCTGGATTCTTTTCCTGGGATAATGACTACATTGACTATTTCATTTCTGTGGTATCCTAATGTAAAGTTCCATTGACTTTTTCAAAATGATTTCTCTGTGTTCCTATTCACCTGCAAAATAAATAAATATTGAGTGGCCACCTCCTCCACTTCTTAATTCCACTTGAAAAGGACATTCAAAATGGCAGACATTTTCTATGGGGTCTCTCTGAAGAGGTCCTTTCCCTTGGAATGCTTGGGAAATGACCCTATAGATTTCCATTCTTATTCTGTTCCCTGGTTTTAAAAAGATGATATATAAAATCTAATGGTTTAATAATATTGGGTGGCCTCAATAAAGAAATATAAAATAAACAATATTTGAATTAAAATACAAATAGATTAAAACAATTAAGAATTTGGAGGTTGACTTAAAACTTGCTAAAATAAGGGTTCTCCCCCCCCCCCCATTAGTGATGTGAAGAAAATCGTACCGGGGTGGGTTCTACTTATCTTTACTACTGGTTCGCAATGGGGCCGCATGTGGAGAAGCTTCTTAATGACGTCCGGGTCGGTGGGCGGAGCCTCCTGCCAGTTTTACTACCGGTTCTTGTGAACCGGTCCAAACCGGGGGCAACCCACCACTGAATTGTACTGGAATGAAATATGCCGACTGAATTACTGACCTCAATTCTGCCTTTGTTTCCAGTTACATGGTTTCCCTTCAAAAAAGTCCTGAGGTGTCTCCACACCTTTGGATGCTGTCAAAAACTCAGATAAAATACTATTTTAACACCTGTATAACTGAGGACAACATCAGCATGTCTTGTATGCGGGCTGGGAAAGACACAAGGGGGGGTGGAACTTGTGAAGGTGGATGTAGGTGCCATGCCAAAATGCAAGTGGGGAAAAGGCCACTGTCATGCCAAATAGTGCTGTCATGATGTCATAGTGGCCTGCTTCTTATAGGCCATTTGCCTGGTTTTCTCCTCCTCTGTTGTACTGATGTCCTCAGCCATCATGGAAAACAGGATCAGCTAGCCAAACTCTTCCTGAAGCAAATCTACCGTTTGCATGGAGTACCGTGCAGAATCATCTCGGAGAGAGGGGTCCAGTTCATGGTTAAGTTCTGGAGGGAGTTTTTGCGATCCATAGGGTTGTCCTAGGGCCGTGATGGCGAGCCTATGGCACGGGTGCCACAGGTGGCACGCGGAGCCATATTAGTGGGCACGCGAGTGTTGCCCTAGCTCAGCTCCAGCACGCATGCATGCAGCAGCCAAGTGATTTTCAGGCCTTCTGGTCCCACCAAAAGTTTGAAAACTAGCTGTTTCTGGCCTCCAGGAAGGCCTCCGGGGGGATGGGGAAGGATGTCTTTGCCCTCCCCAGGGTCCTAGATAGCTTCTGGAGCCTGGGGAGGGGGAAAAACGAGCCTACCGGGCCCACCGTGCCATCGTGTGCCAAAAGCAGGGGGAAGTGTGGGTGGGGTCACATGCGCATGTGCGGGAGGGTGGGGCGCATTGAATTATGGATGTGGGCACCCGCACCCGCAACCCCCGATGCGATCCCTGCTTTTGGCACGTGACGGCAAAAAGGTTAGCCATCACTGTCCTAGGGCCTTAGCTCAACTTTCCATCCAAGCACCAATGGAGGGGTAGAGAGACTGAATGCCGTGGTAGAACAGTACCTGAGATGCTACGTGAACTGCCAACAATCTAACTGGGCAGACCTGCCATTCGCAGAGGTGGCCTACAATAATGCTATTCACAGTAGCACGGGATTAACTCCTTTCAAAATAGTAAGCAATAGTATGGACTTTGTCCCAATGCTGGAATACCCAAGGGAACCCCCCTCCTCAGTCAGTTTGACTGATTGGCTGTCAATGCTAAAAGCAGCTTGGGAAAACGTCAAGAAAGTGCTAGCTAAAACAGTGCAGACCTATAAGCAACAGGCAAATAAACACCGAGCCCCACAACAGCCATTCCAGGTGGGGGAGAAGGTCTACCTCTCTACCAAATACTTAAGGCTAAAGCTCCCCAGGAAGAAGCTGATACCTTAGTTCACGGGGCCATGCATAGGAGACTTTAATTTCAGGACTCTACCTATTTTTCCTATGTTCCTCCTCTCAATTCATATTGGCAAGGAATTAAAAAAGCATGGAAAGACTTTAGACCAGAAATTATTCCACTGGCAGGACAATGTATCTAGCTTAGTCTTACAGAAAAGTAAAGCTGGCTAATGATTACCACCCTCCTCTGTCCAAGCAGAGAAGGAAAGTGATTGACATGGACAAATGTAGCAGAAAGTGGCAAATATAGGCACCCTATGAGATGATATCCTTCCACCTTGTCTGAAACCCAAAGAGAATTTGATGTCAAAAACAAGTGAGGAGGGGATGAGTTTGAAAGGAACTCAGAAACGCAAGAGCTGATGGGGAAGAGAAATGATGGGAAAGAAATGACTTCAGTGGAAGCTTGCTAAGCAGGGCTGTCCACAAAATGAAATAAAAATGTTGAGATGGTGGCTGGTCCACTCTCCAAATTCAATGCATGGATGTTGATTTAGTAGAAATTTTGGAAACTTCAAATGGGCTACAATCAGTGGTGGGATTCAGCCAGTTCGCACCACTTCGGGAGAACCGGTTATTAACTTTCTGAGCAGTTTGACAAACTGGTGGTTGGAAGAAATCATTAGGGCAGAGAACCGGTTGTTAACTTACTTGAATCTCACCACTGGCTACAATAGTTCAACTATAATTTCCTATCATATCTCTCACACAGGGGTGAAATCCAGCAGGGTCTGATAGGTTCTGGAGAACTGGTAGCGGAAATTTTGAGTAGTTCAGAGAACCGGCAAATGCCACCTCTGGCTGGCCCCAGAGTGGGGTGGGAATGGAGATTTTGCAATACCCTTCCCCCAGGACTGGGGAGGGAATGGAGATTTTGCAGTATCCTTCCCCTGCCATGCCCACCAAGCCACGCCCACAGAACCGGTAGTAAAAAAATTTGGATTTCACCACTGCTGTCACACACACACACAAATGCACAGGCACACAAAGTCCATCTCTTGAAATTGCTACATCTGATAAAGGGTTATTTTGGATACTAATGCTACCTAAGAGTCTAGGAACAATATTGTTCTTTCCTACAGTATCCACCAAGGCTTCCTGTTTGATCTTTCAGGGATAGTTGAATCCTATTCATTAGAGAGATCCAACAAAGCCTAGTTACATTGTTAGTGATTTTCAGTTTAAAGTCACTCTCTGGGCTGACCGAAAGAACCATCATCAGCTACTGCAAATCTCCAAGCCACCACTCCTAGGGCATACAAAGGTATTACAAATAGGGACATGATGAAATCTCGAGGGAAGACAGCATTTTCAAAGATGTAATGAACAGGTAGGTGTAGTGTTCCCTTGACTGATGTCATTTAACTCTACCAAAAAGAAGAATCAAGAAGGTAAATTTCTCCGAGGTGACCAGATTTACATGCCAAAACTCAACCTTTTCACAGACATTTCCAGGAAGTTAATGGTCAAATGTTAGGGGATAAGAGCTACTATTGCTCTGTCTATGCAGACATGCCCACAATGTATTCGTGTTTCCAATAGATTAACAAATGACACATATAAGCAGCCTTGGCTTAACAAATGAGAAATATATACCATATTTTTCAGAGTATAAGACACACCGGAGTATAAGACACACCTTAGTTTTTGGAGAGGAAAATAAGAAAAAGGCTGATTGGTGGGTGGATCCTCCCGGAATACCCCCAATCAACTGTTCCCAGAGGTGAATTTTAGCAACCGGTTCCTTGGTTGTGAGCTTTGTGCCTTGCTGTTTTTTGCTTTTTTTCTGCCTCTGAAACTTCTGAAACTCCATTTCAGAAAAAAAAAAAAATCCTGCCTCGGAAAGCCTCCGAAACAGAGCTTCAGAAAAAAAGCCTCTAAAACTCTGTTTGGGGGCTTTTTTCCTGAAGCTTCTTTTCCGATGCTTTTTCAGCCTCTTCGTTTGAGAAGCTGAGTGGGGCTAAATTTGGAGTATAAGACACAGCCAGATTTTCACCCTCTTTTTTTGAGGGAAAAGGTGCGTCTTATACTCTGAAAAATACGGTAGTTCTATAAACTCAAATCGATCCTTTTACAGTGCCTTAAATGTTTTACTGTTTCTTCTCTTTTTCCATAGCCTCTTTTTTGCTTTCATTTCTGGGTTTACTTCTGTCCTAGGGAAAAGGTAGAAATAACATTTTCCTGGGCTTCTTGGATTCCAGCACCTTTGTCAAGCTGTGTTCACTGCCTTCGGGTCTTGTTCTCCAAAAATGCAGCTCTTTCCACCATCCAGTTCACTCAGCTGATCTTTTTTTAGATCTTGCTGGCTCCTGCTGGATCTCCAACCACGGATTCCTCTTCCTTGAAACAATCAATTTCCCCAATACCCACCATATTGGGTACCAAAGAATGCCCATCAATCTCTTCTTCAGTTACTTAATGTCTCTTTTATATATTTACAGCTATGCAGCTGGGAGAGGGCGTAATTAAACACAGAGCTATCTCAGTAACAACATAACATTGTACGGAACAGCTCCTCAAATTTTGGAACATAGCAGTGTTCCAAAATTTGAGGGGCTGTCACAAAGAAGAGGAGATCAACGTATTTTCCAAAGCACCAGAAGGCAGGACAAGAAACAATGGATGGGAATTAATCAAGGAGAGAAGCAACCTAGAAATAAGGAGAAATTTCCTAACGGTGAAAACAATTAACCAATAGAACGGTTTCAAGAGAAGAGAAGGGAAGGGAAGGGAAGGGAAGGGAAGGGAAGGGAAGGGAAGGGATGGGGGGGGAGGGGGGGGGGAGGGGGGGGGGGGGAGAGGAGGGGAGGAGGGAGGAGAGGAGGGGAGTTGGAAGGGACCTTGGAGGTTTTCCAGTCCAGCCCCCTGCTCAGAGGTGGATTTCACATATTTTTACCACCAGTTCAGCCCCGCGGTGCACACTTGCTTTGTGCGTGAGTGCCTTCCGCACATGCACCCGGCCTTCCATGCATGGGCTTTTCTCGGGCCCACCCGCGGTTGCCGCTACCGGTTCACTCAAACAGGTCTGAACCAGCTGAATTCCACCACTGCCCCTGCTCAAGCAGGAGAATCTATACCATTTCAAACAAGTGACTGTCCAATCTCTTCTTAAAAACCTCCAGTGATGGAGCGCTCAGGATTTCTGAAGGCAAGCTATTAAACTGGTTAATTGTCCTCACTGTTAGGAAGTCTCTCCTTAATTCCAGGTTGCTTCTCTCCTTGTTTAGTTTCCAACCATTGTTCCTTGTCTTGCCCTCTGGTGCTTTGGAGAATAATTTAACCCTTTCTTCTTTGTGGCAGCCCCTCAAATACTGAAATACTGCTATCATGTCACCCCTAATTCTTCTTTTCTTTAGATTAGCCAGACCCAAAATCTGCAGCCATTCTTCATATGGTTTAGTCTCCAGACCTTGAATTATTTTAGTTGCTCTTCTCTGAACTTTTTCCAAAGTCTCAACATTTCTTTTGTAGTATGGTGACCAAAATTGGTTGCAGTATTCCAGGTGTGGTCTTACTTTATTTACTAGTAAAGTGGCACTAATTGAAATTGTGGGTACTCCAGCACTGGAGGCTTTTAAGAAGAGACTGGACAGCCACTTATCTAGAATGGTATAGCGCAGTGATGGCTAACCTTTTCCGGACCAAGTGCCCAAAGTGCACATGCACGCGATAGCACGCACATACACCCAACCCCCAAAATGCAATGCCTGTGTGGCCCCCGTGCATGTGCCCCACCCCCACACACATGGGCGCGCAGCCCCCCACGTGCGTCCTGCGCACACACGTGTGGCCTTCCTGCATGCACCCTGTGCAACCCTGCAAGCTCCCCACACAGGCTCCCCACACACACACCCCTGCACGGCCCCCGTGCATACATGCGTGACCCCCTCACATGAGCCCTGCCCCGCCTGCGCATGCGCAGCAGCGAGCTGATGATCAGCTGGCCGGTGGGAGGCATACACGCATGTATGGCATATCTGAACTTGGGCGATGGCTCATGTGCCCACAGAGAGGGCGCTACATGCCACCTGTGGCACGCATGTCATAGGTTCGCCATCACGGGTATAGCGTCTCCAGCTTGAGCAGGGGTTTGGATTAAAAGACATCCAAGATCCCTTCCAGCTTTGTTATTCTGTTATAACACAAGAACCTGATTTTAACCTTGAGGTCACTGCGGTACTCAAATCCACAGGCTACCAATACTGTAGGTTTCTGAGTCCAATTCAAAGTCCTGGTTTTAACCACTCTGAGCTATTTTAAGGTCTGTCTCCTTCAAGCCTGCATGAATATATGAGCAAAGGATCCTTAGGGCCCCCTCCCTATAAAATTCAAAGGGTTATCGATTCCAAGGCTATTTTTCCTGCAAGGTGATTCTTGCAGCTTGAGGACTATTTACTTTGAATTGGCATTTGGAGTTTGATTTTTTTGGTACTGTTTGTGAGATTTTTATGATCAGCCACCTGTTTTTGTTTATTTTATTTTATTTTCAGTTTGCTAAGGTCTGGTTGCTCGTTTGCTTGCTTGATCATTTAGGATGGTTTTTAATCTTATTATTGCACACTGCCTGAAGTCTTAGGTGCTGGGCAGCATATAAATGTATAGATAATGTCTACAGGCATGTCTACACGCATGTAAAGAAATAAGCAAATAATCTGTTTCGTCCAACACTTGCTGCAATTTTCAAGCCACCACTTTGTCATTATGAATCAAACTGGGTCAGGTCTTCTGCATCTTATGAAAACTCAGCATGATAGGAAGCATGCTGTTACTCCTCTTTATGTAGGTTTTTTTTTTGCACTCTCAACTACAAGTAGCTCAGAATAGTGTCAAATTCACCTGTTATTAAACTGGAAATAGACTGGAAATTAGGCTGCGTCAAGTTATCATCTTTCCCTAAAAGGAAATTCTTCACTTCTTTAACTAATTAATACACTTCCTCTTCTAAAACATTTGTTAAAGCTCATCAATGTACACCATAAATTTCATTTTAAGTTGCAAGGAGATGGGCAGCTCCCTTTTTACTTCCGTTCTTCCCATACATGGAATTTGGTTTGTTACCTCCACAATTATAACCTGAATCAACCACTCATCAAGCTACCTCTCACCCAAGGCCAGGAATTCTTTTCTGGTCAATCTTATGGTCATGATTGACCAACGGTGCTTTTGGAAGAGGCAGCTGACTTTCTTTTTTTATAAATGGAAGGATTTACATTTCTTGCAGTCATTTGATCATCAGGAATAAAAAACAATATTTAAAAAAATCCAAGAAATATAAATGCAAGAAATATAATATTATTGAATCTGTCATCTGCACCTCTATAACTGTCTGCAAGCCAACAAGACAGACACAGGATAGTTAGAACTGCAGAAAAAAACAATTGCTACCAACCTGCCTTCCACTGAGGACCTGTATACTGCACGAATCAAAAAGAGGGCTGTGAAAATATTTACAGACCCCTCACATCCTGGACATAAACTGTTTCAACTCCTACCTTCAAAACGACGCTATAGAGCACCGCACATCAGAAAAACTAGACACAAGAACAGATTTTTCCCAAACGCCATCACTCTGCTAAACAAATAATTCCCTCAACACTGTCAAAACTATTTATTAAGTCTGCATTCCCATTAATCTTCTCATCGTTCCCACCACCCATCTCCCCCCACTTATGACTATATGACTGTAACTTTGTTGCTGGTATCCTTACGATTTATATTGACTGTATCCTAATATGATTTGATGGCTTATCTGTTCCCTATGACTATCATTAAGTGTTGTACCTTATGATTCTTGACGAATGTATCTTTTCTTTTATGTACACTAAGAGCATATGCACCAAAACAAATTCCTTGTGTGTCCAATCACACTTGGCCAATAAAGAATTCTATTCTATTCTATTCCATTCCATTCCATTCCGTTCCGTTCCGTTCCATTCCGTTCCATTCCATTCTATTGTATTCTATTGTATTCTATTCTATTCTATTCTATTCTATTGTATTCTATTGTATTCTATTCTATTCTATTCTATTCTATAAATCCTTCCACTCTCCACAATTCAGTCAGAAGTGAAGAAGCTTCTTGGATGAGAAGCAAAATGTCTTCAAGGAAAAACAAAGTCCAGTTGCCTTTCGAAAAAGTACCTTTGGTTCTAGTTGTCCTAGTTCTAGAACTAGAACTATATAAGCTTGTCAAACGTAGTAAATATGATGAATTTTATTTTATTTGTACTGAAGTGTGGATAGAATATTTTTAAATATAATAGTGGCATAATTAAAAGTTAGAAAGGGGCTGGAAACTAGAGTGAGAGGGATTAATGGAATACACATCTTTATATAATAAGGTGAAGTAATAATAAGAGGGGAAATCAGAACTTGAACAATAGTAGTATTAAGAATGTTTGAACAATATGGTGATTGTCATAAAAATAACATACTGAAATATTGAGTAATTAAATAATGGAAGATTATAATTTAACATAAACATGTGTATTACTATTCGAACCATATAAGTCTGTTAAATGTAACAAATATGATTATTAATATTTTATTTGTAGTAAAGAGGAATGAGACCCAGAATATGGTGATAAAAATAATGTATTGAAATATTGAATAACTAAATAATGAAATATTATAATTCAACAAAATACATGTACTATTACCAGAATGATATAAGCTTGTCAATTGTAGTAAATATGATATTATTTTATTCACATTAAAATGTAAGACACTCAGGTGCCACACTGTTCATGCACTGATATGTTTGTAAAAAATAAAAATAAAAAACTTGAAAAGAAAAAAAAAGTACCTTCGGGACAACCATGACCTGGATGACTGAGAATCTCCATAGACTTATGGTCATCAATTTGCCTTCTTCAAGTGGCTCGTCTAGTTATGTTGGGGGTGAAGAGAAGGAACATGTTCAAGAGCTCTGAAAGAACTTCAACTGGTAGAAATCTGAATAGAACTCTTTTAAAGCATCTCAACTACATTTCCCCTATTCTGTTCCTCAACAGTTGTGGCAGTTCAGCTCTTCATCAATGCTTCCTCAAAGCAGAGATCCTCTATACTGAGATGAAGCTCCATATGGAAGGGCAATTGGTTATTAAATGTTTTCCAGCTGGTTATTTTGGAAGTTCCAGATCAGTGGTGGGTTACTCCCGGTTCTGTCCGGTTCTTGCGAACCGGTAGTAAAAGAAGCGGGAGATTCCGCCCACCCACCCAGACGTCATCATGGGTGATCTGCGCAATGCGCAGAAGTGCAAGCGCGTGCTCCCGTTGCAAACTGGTAGTAAAGGTAAGTAGAACCCACCCCTGTTCCAGATCTAATCTAAATCAATTGAAGTCATATCAAATCCAGTTCTATTGGACAGAAACATCTGCAGGAGGTTCAAAACATCAAGATGGTGGCCATGACAACGCAACCAAAGCTCCACCTCTTTTTTTCCCCCTGGGTCATGTATGTGACACACATAAAAATAAGTGGGACTTCAATCACATCTTGATTTTTCTCACCTCTCTGCACTTCTACACCCCCACACTCAATGTGAATGAATCATGGCTTAATTTTTCAAGGGTACAGATTCTTTATGTACTTCACATTGATAATGTGAAAAAACATTATCAATGTTTTGATAATGTAACAAACATAATCTTAAAATGTTCCTAAGAGCCGTGGTGACGAATGGTTAGAATGCAGTACTGCCGGCTAATTCTACCGACTGCCAGCAATTTGATCCTGACTAGCTCAAGGTTGACTCAGTCTTCCATCTTTCCAAGGTCTATAAATGAGGACCCAGATAGTTGGGGGCAATATGCCGACTCTGTAAACCACTTGGAGAGAGCTATAAATAGAGGTGGGTTTCAGCAGGTTCTGAACAGTTCTGGAGAATCGGTAAATACCACCTCTGACTGGCCCTGCCCCCATCTATTCTCTGCCTCCCAAGTCCCAGCTGATCAGGAGGAAATTGGGATTTTGCAGTAACCTTCCCCTGGAGTGGGAAGGGAATGGAGATTTTACAGTATCCTTCCCCTGGAATGGGGTGGGAATGGAGATTTTACAGAATCCTTCACCTGCCACGCCCACCAAGCCACGCCCACCAAGCCATGCCACGCCCACAGAACCGGTAGTAAAAAAAATTGAATCCCACCACTGGCTATAAAGCATCATGAAGCGGTATATACCGTATATACTCGAATATAAGCTGAGTTTTTCAGCACGCTTTTCAGGCTGAAAAAGCCCCCCTCGGCTTATATTTGAGTCATGAAAAAAATGCCTTTTAAAAAGAAAACAAATGAGTAGGCCCGTGTCTGCAAAAATAGAAAAAACAGCCCCTTTCAGCTTCAGTATAGGTTAATTACCATAAGTTGATTTGAAGATAGGGCAAAAATGTAAAATGTGAGGACAGTCGTAAGTTCGAGGATTGGTCACAAGTGAGAGTCAAAAATTACTTTTTCAGCCCTCTGAGTAGTCCATATCCACAAAAGGACTACCCAGAGGGCTGAAAAAAGTGATTTCTGACAGGTCCTCGCACTTTTGACCAGTCTTTTTTTATTTTGAAATTTACCAGTAGCCACTGCATTTCCCACCCCCGGCTTATACTCAAGTCAATAAGTTTTCCCAGTTTTTTGTGGTAAAATTGGGGGCCTCGGCTTATATTCGGGTCGGCTTATACTCGAGTATATACGTTAAGTCTAAGTGCTATTGCTATTACTATTGCTATTGGTTATCTTTGTTTAATAATTATAAATACTTCATAAACATTCTACAGAAGAGTTCCAGTTACATACAATATGTTTTTTAAAAGAATTTAAAGTAAGGCTTAAGGAACCTTTCTCTGAAACACACATATTCTAAAGCTTTTATTTTGATTTTTTTTAAAAAAAAAAGTATGTCGAAATGTCTTGGAAGACCCATCACCTCATATTTCCCTGGCGTTTCCCCTTTAGGTTGTGTCTGTCTCCATAAAGTTAGCATGTTTGTTTATTGACTGGGTTTCTCTCTCATGGATCCTGGCATCCAAAATACTCTTTTAAAACTAATCAGGGTTTTTCATTCATTCTTTGGCTGATCGTTCCATCCATAAAGAGCTTTAGAAAAGAAGCACATCTTATTTTGGCAGCATCGTCAGCTGCTGTGGAAAACAATTGCCTGTTGGAACAAAATTACCCCTACAGTAGTAATGTACCAATTGTGCTGGGACATAAAGTTCCCTTTGGTTTTTATAGCATCGTCCTTTTATAGAACCAGTGATATTAAAGACAAATGAAAATATTGGCAAAGCAACATAGGAAACGTGAATCATACATGAGTGGGGAGTTTGCAACTGACCCATTAAGTTTGCAGTAAGAGAGGAAGAAGAGGTAGAGTTCAGCTTCCAATCTCCTTGTTCCCATTCTCACACCTAATCCGCGGCTTCCACAGGCAGTGATTTTCTCCTCTCCTGCTACCTGTTTGTTTGGAAAAGTCTTGCTTATTGCGAGCTGTTAAGAATTTGGCACCTGGCTTCCAGTAAGGCATGCAACTATTAAACGCAGTCTGCACCTGTTTTGCTCCACGAAGGCCACACAATAAAAGTTATTTTCTGTAAGGGGCATAAAATAATCTCCTCAGTAGGTTTCGAGACCCACGTTTTTGTTTTCCTTGCTTAAATGGACAATTGTACCTTACAACCAAAGAATGGCATTCTTAAAAACAGAAGTTTATTCTACATAACAGAATAACAGAGTTAGAAGGGACCTTCGAGGTCTTCTAGTCCAACCTCTTCCCTTTATCTTTCCAGACCAGTAAGCTGCCCAGTCTCTTCTTAAAAGCCTCCAATGATGGAACACCCATAACTTCTGAAGGCAAGTTGTTCCACTGGTTAATTGTTCTCACTAGTAGGAAATGTGTCCTTAGTTCTAGGTTGTTTCTCTCCTTGATTAGTTTCCATCCTTTGTTTCTCTTCTTGTCTTCTGGTGCTTTGGAGAATAGGTTGACCCCAGGGGTGAAATGCTACCGGTTCAGAGGTGGTTCGGAGAACTGGTAGCAATGGTGGTGCAAGGCTCTGCCCACACACCTGGTCGTCGTTACTTCCTGGTTTTAACCAGGAAGTAACCTGTTTTTTACCCACTATGCATGCGCAGAAGAGTTTGCGCATGCGCAGAGGGTCCGTGTGGGCATGTGATGTGCACGCACGCAAGTGAAGCAAGGGTGCGTGCGGGGCCCATGCACTTCCAAATAGATAGGGAAGGTAAGTAGATTTCACCCCTGATTGACCCCCTTCTTCTTTGTGGCAGCCCCTCCAATATTGAAATACTGCTATCATGTCACCGGTATTCCTTCTTTTCACTAGACTAGACATACTGTACCTAATTTCTGCAACAATTCTTCATTTGTTTTAGCGTCTAATCATCTTTGTTGCTCTTCTCTGTACTCTTTCTAGAGTCTCAACATCTTTTTTTTTCTTTTACATCGTGGCAACCAAAACTGGATGCAGTATCTAAGTGTGGTCTTACTAAGTCCTTATAAAATGGTTCTAATATTTCACGTGATCTTGATTCTGTCCCTCTGTTAATGCAACCTAGGATTGCATTGGCTTTTGTTGTTTCACCTGGCTGATGTTTTTGGACCCAAACACGATGGGAGTCCCAAAGTAAGGAGGATCATGATCAACTGAAAGCTACCCATTTTTAATAACCAGAACACTCAAGTCTTGTTCATATTCCCAGGTCCTTTGAAAACTACACAGAAATCAGTGGTTGGATTCAGCCAATTCTGTCCAGATTGCACGAACCGGTAGCGGCGACTGCGGGAGGCTCCGCCCACCCACCCAGATGTAATGTGCGAGTACTGTGCATGCGTAGGAGGCCGTGTGCATGCGCAGAGGTGGCACACGCACTCACATTTGCGAACTGGTAGGGAAGGTAAGTGAATCTCACCTCTTGACAGAGATGGGCTAATCCTATTGGACTTGAGATACTCAAAAGCAATAACCCATCTGTTCCTTCGCATGTATTAATTTGGGGAGAGCATGGGATCCAGGCAGTGGTGGGATTCAGCCAGTTTGCACCACTTCGGGAGAACCAGTTGTTAACTTTCTGGGCAGTTTGACAAACTAGTTGTTGGAAGAAATCATTAGGGCAGAGAACCGGTTGTTAAATTACTTGAATCCCACCACTGGATCCAGGGCAGGCATGGGTTCTACTTACCTTTACTACCATTCTCAATGGGATTGCACTTCTGCTTCTGTGCATGCGCAGGTCACCGATGACGACATCCGGGGCAGTGGGCCGGGCCTCCTGCCAGTTTTACTACCGGTTCTTGCGAACCGGTCCGAACCAGAGGCAACCCACCACTGATCCAAGGTCTAAGTGAGATGGTTTTGCTTAGCATACATAATTCATAGGAGAGGAAAGACATCCTTGTTTCAACTGGGCAATCAGAGGAAGGTGATTTTCAAAAAGAGGGTTTTTTTCCATCCCTTGCCATTCCCTCCCTTGCCATTGTCAATCTGGCAGCTTTTATGGGCCCTCACTTATCCTTTCATATGATGTTATCCAAGAAAAAGCCACTATCCTTAATAAACATTTTTTTTTCTCTCTCAGCAATTAAATGCAGTTTGCTGGAAAATAGCAGGTTCTACCCTATTGAGTGCATTATAGCCCTGAAGTTTCTGGAGGGACAGATGGTAGTAACAATATTGTGGTTGCCATATTTGCATTCATGTGAAATATAGAGTCAGTTTTCAATACAGAGCCAGTTTGATATAATACTTAAGGCATTAGGCTAGAAATCGGAAGAGCCTGGGAGACCTTGTGCACAAAGCCAGCTGAGTGACCTTGGGCCAGTCTCTCTCTTTCAGCCCTAGAAAGGAGGTAATGGCAAACTCCTTCTGAAAAACCTTGCCAAGAAAACTGCAGGGGCTAATCCGGGCAGATGCCAACAAGAATCAAAACTGACTTGAAGGAACTTATTTTCTTTCTTTCTTTTTAAAAACCCATTGCATTCAACACTGGGTACGGTGGATTAAATTCTGAGTCCATCAGTGTGTCTATGTGTGTGCATTCGACATTTCTGCAATCCGATCCTGCAAAAAGTATTTTAATGTTATCTGTCTGTCTGTCTGTCTGTCTGTCTGTCTGTCTGTCTCTCTCTCTCTCTCTCTCTCTCTCTCTCTCTCTCTCTATAAGTCTCCCATAAGCCAACACAGAGTTGCAGTAAAAACCCCAGAACTTGTGAATGAGATTTCACAGAACCAGGGCTGAGGAACATCTTAGCTTACGTAGGTAGAACCTGGCTAGAAAGAAATTGCATATAAAGCCTACGAAAAAGGGGAAAGAATCTATCTATCTATCTATCTATCTATCTATCTATCTATCTATCCATCCATCCATCCATCCATCCATCCATCCATCCATCCAGGGGTGGGCTTCAAAATTTTTAGCAAGGGGGTTTCTGCCTGTTTGCTGGGTGGATGTGGCCATGATGGGCTTGCCTAGTCGGCCTCCTGCACTGCAGCAGGGTGTGTGTGTGTGTGTGCCCTCCCTGGGCTCCGGAGGCTTTCCTTGAGCCTCTGGGAGGGCGAAAACAGCCTCCCCAGTCTCCGGAGGCCCTCTGGAGGCTGGAAATAGGCCCATTTCCGGCCTTCCTGAACTTCCAGTAGGCCCGTTTTTCGCTCTCCCCGAGCCTCCACACGCACCCTGCACTTATCTGCAACCAAAACGGGCTGTGTGGGGATTCCTGGGAGGGGAGAAGCGGGGTGGGCGAGGCCAGCTAGGAGTGGGATTTGAACTGCACAGAATCTTAGCTAGAGGTTCTCCCGAACCCCTGTGAACCCCCAGCAGCCCACTCCTATATCTATCTACCTATCTTAACTCTATCCACCCATCCATCCTTTCTTTCTTCCAGGAGGTCAAAGCACTCTCTCTCTCTCTCTCTCTCTCTCTCTCTCTCTCTCTCTCTCTCTCTATATATATATATATATATATATATATATATATATATATATATCTGATAAAGAAATAAAGGCAAAATATATATTTGGTATAAAATGGTTTGTCGTGAATGCGACTGCTTGAGGGCTCCTGGGTTGGAGCTGAAAGACGAAAGGGAGCAGAATGCCCCCTCCCACATGTTGGGATAGACCAGGTGTCTCGGCAAAACTCACACACACACACACACACACACACACACACACACACATTCTCCAGAATGACACCTCTGAGGAGCAGGTTGGGCTGATAGATGTGGCCAAAGACACCCAGTGAGCTTTCACAGATGAGTATGGACGAGTATCCCAAATTGTAAGCATCATCTTAACCATGATACTCTGCTGGCTTTCACCAATGTCAGGCTAGAAATATGTGAAATCCACTACAGTTATCTTCTCCAACACAGTGGAAGAAAATTGAATATAAATGGAGAATTTTGGGAGACTTGTGGGCCCTTTAAAAAGGAGTATTTAAATAAAAGGCAGCCACCTACTGCTATTTGTAAAGAAATATACCAGCCCCCCTGGGGTGAGGATAGAGAATGAAAGAATATGCCTGAGATGCCATGTGACTTTGCATCAAGGGTGAAATGCTCCCAATTCGGACTGGATCACCAGATCCGGTAGCGATGGTGGTGGCTGGTTCAGAGAACCAGTAGCAAAAATCCCTGCCCCCCCCATGCCCATCTGAGCCATGCAATCATCAGAGGCTTTTTTTTTCTTTTAAAAGCATTTTTTCTACAACCTCTTCGGCCGAAAAAATGCTTTTAAAAGTTTAAAAAAAAAAAGCCTCTGATGATCGCATGGCTCAGCTGGGATCGTCAGAGACTCGACAACCTCTTAAGGTTGTAGAAAAAATGCTTTTAAAGGTTAAAAAAAAAAGTTGGCCACACCCACCCAGTCACATTAAACTCCTCCACCAAGCCACACCAGTGGTGGCTTCCTCCCGGTTTGGCCCGGTTCGGCCGAGCCGGTAGCGTGATGATATGACATCATTGAACTGGTTCTCTTTGTTCGGGAGCTGGGCCCTCCCCCCTCCCCGCCTCCCCCCCACATTATTCTTACCTTTTATTTGACCTCACCCCCAATCTATTGCTGCCTCCCGAGTCCCAGCTGATCGGCTAGAAGGAAAAAAACTGTTTAAACTCTTGCCGTGAGGCTTCAAAGGGCCACCCTACAGCTGATCAGTGTTAAAAGGCAGTGTGCGGGTAGACCGTTGCCTCCAAAAACAAATGATTATACCAGTGCCTGCAAAAACAAATAAGTAAACCAGTGCCTCCAAAAACAAATGGGTGCCTCCAAAAAAACAAATGAGTAGACCAGTACAGCTCTGCAAGCAGTTAAAAGCCTGGTAGACAAGTACCTCTGCTAAATCCTAAAGAATTGTCACATGACCATCAAGCCACGCCCACACAATAAGCCACGCCCACAGAACCGGTAGTAACAAATTTTATATTTCACCACTGCTTTGCATAGATCCCAAATCTTAGCATCACCCTTGATAGGGACAAAATGAGTACAGATGGTGGCATTTCCAAGTGAATCAGAAGCTTCTCTCCTCCCTTTGATGACACAGGTTGACCATCTCACAGTCCTTCTCCCTGCCCCCAATCTTATTACTAAAACAAGTGTGCCAGAATCTCCAGTGTGAGAGCACATGTCCTGCAATTTAGAAAAACCAGCGAGAACATCTACTCTTAATTATTCCCTACAGTAAACTTAACTTAACCATCACTTCCATTTTATGAAAATGTAGGTATTGCGTTTGGGTGATTTGTAAGAACAGCCAGCTCTTGACTAGATTAGCCTATGCCAAAACACTTACATTGCTGGATGGTGGAATTAAAAAAAAAAGCATGAAATAATCAGGGAAGAAACGAATGCATGGAGAGACATGGAATGCTGCAAGCCTTAATTGAGAAGATCAAGGAAAGAGCTCTCAGCAAGATCTTTAAATAGTCTTTAGGTGACCAAGCTGCATATGATTCCAACCACCAATTGCAATATCGATATCTTGATGTCTGTTATTAATCTGGCAATCTGTCCATTAAGCTCCAGATTGAGATCCCTGGCTTCCCCTACCCTGTTCAAACCCCACTCTATTAATACTTATTAAATGAATGCTAAGTTGCACCATCACGTGCCAGACAGTAGAAAGATTCTGCATATGCCCAAGGAATATCTTCACAAGAGCAGTTTTCCTTCTGCTTGCTGCTGCAGAACAGCTGGTAAAGGCTCTGGCATCTCACATACACCATCAGGATTAAGAAGAGGAGCAAAATCCACCTTCCCTTCCAGGCTCTCGGCAAAGGAAGAATTTCATCAATGGATCCCATTAATGCTTTGGGAAGGGGGGGGGGGCGGGTAGATTTTTCTCCCATAATAAAGTTGCCAGTTATTTTCACACATTTATATTTAAAAGAGGCACTGCTGGCTGACAGATCCTTAATTCCCTCCCGTTAACATTGAGTGAATATCAATATTTATGCAATGAAAGACTAATATGCCCAGCCTAAGGCAAGTATAATGAGAATAGGAAGTGGCCAAATTCCCTGGTGTGATACCAGCAATGTACCTTCATTTTAATCCAGCGTAACCTCCTGTTTAAGCAACGTGGCCTTTCCCATAGCTCCACTCATTTCTCCATATATGGTTCAAATTGTGTCCAAATTTCTCTTGCGGTGTTTATGAGGATATATGATTATTAGTCCACAATTTAACAGAGATGGGCAGGAGCCAAAGACATGGCTTGCATTCACAAATGCCCAGATACAACCTCTGGCATTGCAACCTATAGAGTACCAGCAATGCAGATTTCAAATACTATGCCCCATAACTATTGTTGGAGACAGTACCACTGGTACCAATAAATGGGAATATTTGTAGTTCAGGGTTGAAATGAGGTGCTCTCTGAGCTTGGTGATTTTCCTGCAGATGTTCCATTACCCAAACTAGGTAACATCATAGGGACTAGCACCGATTTTGGGTAATGAAACGTCTGCAAGAAAACCACCAAACTCAGAGAACACTAAGGATCCCTCACAATATCACTGGCCAAGGGCTAAGTTTCCTGGCTTTCTTATGATATCCATTTGTAAGGGTACACTTGATACTTTTATGATACTCTTCTAAGGAGTATACGTCAAGGTAACAGGCATATCCTTCATTTTAACATTATTGTGATGATTGCAATTTCCAGTTTGAGCTAAATAGAAATGGCAGCTCTGCTAGTTTTAAATGACAGATTTTGCAATAAGGACCATAAATAAAGAGTGGCACAACGTGGTCAGAAGTTCTTTCCGCCACCTGTAGCTAGAGAGGCTTAATGGATCATGCAAACTTTCTCAGAGAGAGAAGGATTGGCTCAAGATCACCAAAAGGTTTGTATCAGAGGTGGGTTTCAGCAGGTTTTGAGTAGTTCGGAGAACCGGTAGTAAAAATTCTGACTGGCCCCGCCCCCATCTATTCTCTGCCTCCCAAGTCCCAGCTATTGGGAGGCAATGTGGATTTTGCAGTAACCTTCCCCTGGATTGGAAAGGGAATGGAGATTTTACAGTATCCTTCCCCTGCCATGCCCACCAAGCCACGCCCACCAATCCATGCCATGCCCACCAAGCCACTGGTAGTAAACTGGTAGTAAACTGGTAGTAAAAAATTTTGAAACCCACCACTGGTTTGTATGACATATTTTACTGGGTTAAACAAAGCTTACCTTGGTTAAGTGAACATCATGATCTAGTCCAGAGGTGTCAAACTGAATGGCTGGTGGGGGGGTGAATCCAGCCCGCGGGGTGCTTAGATCTGGCCTGTGGGGCCACCCTGGAAACAGCAAAGGACCGGCCTGGGGTGCCTCTGCCAGCGAAAATGGAGAGCTCCGTTTCACTGGCAGAGGGTTGCAGGAAGCCGTCACAGCTGAATGGAGCTCGGGAGCCCGTTTTCACAGCAGAGTGCTCAGGCCACCACAGATGCCCCCAACACGAGTGACATTGAGCTGGCCATGCCCACCCTGGCCCCCCAAGGCCAAACACAATGCTCATGTGGCCCTCAGTAAAATCAAGTTTGACACCCCTGATCTAGTTGGTACTAGGGCTAGAGAGGATTATTCAACCCTATAATTTAGCCTCAGGTTTAGCATTAAAGCAGCTTTCCTTAGTCAGTTTGATAATGCTAATACTGGATATTTGCCATGGCCAACTTGATGTCTTCCGTATCGCTTTAAGCAATCTCAACATCTGGAAGACTAATTTAGACTAATGTAATAAAACAAACTTCTGCCAACCTAGCAGTTCGAAGGCACGTAATGAATGCAAGTAGAAAAATACGGACCACCTTTGGTGGGAAGGTAACAGTGTTCCGTGTGCCTTTGGCGTTTAGTCATGCTAGCCACATGACCACGGAGACATCTTTGGACAGTGCTGGCTCTATGAAGATGAGCACCGCCCCCTAGAGTCGGGAACAACTAGCACATATGTGCGAGGGGAACCTTTACCTTTACTAATAAAACAAAGGCTGATTAAATAAGAAGAAATAAAAACCCTATTGTCGTCTTTAGACGTCAATAGATAGTCACCTGAATTTTTTATCAATATGGCACTTTAAAAAGCCTCCAGTAAATAAAGCCAACAAAACAAAATAGAATGAATCAATCTTTTTATGAGGTATGATTAATCAGTTATTTGTCCATCTATCCAACCTATCTCAACCAAAGATCTATGACTGCTAGCAGAATCCATTGATCTGAAGTCTCTGCATAATAAATAACTGATCAGAAATATTACTGTTGGAGGGTTTTTCCATCTATCATCTGTCTGTCTATATCTATCTATCTATCTATCTATCTATCTATCTATCTATCTATCTATCTTCCATCTAAAATGCAGTTTGCAATTCTGTGAAGCTTATAACAATTCAAATAAAGTCAGAAACCAATAACAACAAACCAGTATTATAAAAACTCACATTGGTGAAACTGCAAAGCCTACTACAAAGCCAAACATAATTCAAAGAGTAGGATCACAGAAAACCTGCCCCAAGCCTATACAGAAGCAGCCAGAGGGAAGGACTATTCTGAGATCTTGTCAGATGACACTGATAGGACCAAGACTGGGCCTAGTGGTTAAGGCATCAAGCTAGAAACTAGGAGACTGTGAGTTCTAGTTCCACCTTAGGCGGGAAAGCTGGCTGGGTGACTTTGGGCCAGCCCAACTCTGAGGGAGCCAGCATTGTACAAAGATACAGTATATCTGTATATATACCAAGGCACAGAGAATGCTGTTACCTTCCCACCAGTGGTGGGTTGCTACTGGTTCGCCCCGGATCGGGTGAACTAGTAGCGGCGGCGGTGGAAGCTCCTCCCAGCTATGCTGGATGCTTCTGCGCATGCGCAGAAGTATTGCGCGCAGGTGCGAGTGCCCACAAGCGAACTGGTAGCAACAGGTTTTGAAACCCACTACTGCTTCCCACTGAAGTGGTACCTGCTTATCTACTTACATTTGCATGCTTTCAAACTGCTAGGTGAGCAGGAGCTGGGACAAGTTACAGGAGCCCACCCCATTGCACAGCACTCGGGTTTCGAACCTTGGCTGGCAGCTTTCCAGCTGACAAGCTCAGGATTTTTTAACCACTAAGCCATCTCAATCATTGGGTTATTTATAAAAAAACAAATAAAGGTGGAGTATAAGTAAGTAAGGAATAAATAGGAAAGAACAGCTGAATAAAGGTGATTTCATAGCTATCCAGGTTCTATTATCACCAGAAACCATCATGGCATAGTAGTTAGAATGCAGTATTGCAGGCTAACTCTGCCTGCTGTCAGGAGTTTGATCCTAACAGACTCAAGGATGACTCAGACTTCCATCCTTCCAAAGACAATAAAATGAGGACCCAGATTGTTGGGAGCAATATTCTGACATTGTAAACCACCCAGAGAGTGCTCTAAAGCAGGGGTCACCAACCTTTCGGATTTCAGGGACCACTAAGTTCCTAATATTAAATCCTGCGGACCACTAATATGATCTGCCTAATGACCAGCTGGGTAGGCATGGCTAGGTGGTCATGTGAATGGGTGGGCGTGGCCAACTCCTTGCCTCCTTGCCCGGGCTCCTTAGGGCCCCAACAGGAAGCAGTTGTTGGAGCTAAGCAGCCACCACGAGAAAGAGTTGGCAAAACAGCTCAGTTCAAATTGGATCTGGCCAAGAAGGAAGCTCAGCAGAAGCACCTCACTGAGGACTACGAGCATAGGCTTTCCAAGTAGAGGAAAGACCTGCGGGAGTGCAAGGCCAGGTACCAGTGCCTGGAGGCTCAGGGGGCTGAGATGGTCAACCAGTTCCAGGCCATGATGCAGTCCCACTAGAATGAGGCCCTCCGGTTCTTTGCCACCAGCAGCACTTACCTCCAGAGCCTTCGCCCAAAGCCCCATACCAGGAGGCCAAAGCAGACCCCAAGTCAGTATTTCTGCCCCCTCCAACCCACACAAAAAGACCTCAAAGTGGGAGACTCTCGGCAGCAACACAAACGTTCATTGCCCATATCCATCCCAGGGGCCATAGTCTGAAGATCTCTGATTTAGTGCAATATAAAAAATGCAAATAATTTTTCTGTGGACCACCAAAATTTTCTCGCGGACCACCAGTGATTCACGGACCACCAGTTGGTGGCCGCTGCTCTAAAGCACTATAGGACATTATATATAAGTCTAAGTGCTATTGCTATTGCTATTGTTATTGCTATTATAGGTGGCAACCATTGAATTGCATACAGTTCATAAAACAGTGGAAATCCGCAGCTCAACTAAGATACCTGCTTTGCCACATTCTGCACCAGCTGTAGTTCAGAATGGCCTTCAAAGGCAGCCCTGTGCAGAGAATATTGTAATAACCTCAGCATGAAGTGTTTAGGTGACTCAACACGGCCCAAAACTGCTGTGGCAACATTTTAGACCTGCCATGCCCCATTACCATCTCCCATCTTCAGCCAATGAATGAGACAGACTTAAACCATGCTTAGCTGTTCCAATGTTAAAATAGTATTTTCCCAATCTCTTGACATCATCCAAGGACAGCCTCAAAGTGTGTAAAACCTGTCAACTTTGTCACTCATTACCTTGGAGGAAAATCAGGTGACCGGCAGTGACCAGGAATAGAGCAGGGATCAGCCATGAGGATAGCAATTTTCAAGGCAATAAAATTTAATACTGGCTCAAGGATGGGTGGACAGCACTTCAGCTTGGGAGTGGGGGAAATGTCCAGTAAAACAATTCTAAATCAGCCTTCCTGGTGTTTTCCAGCTATATTGGACTACACAGGTCTTCTAATTCCTGCCCAGTTGAACTGGGAAGCATCAGCTAGGAAAAACCATTTTGGGTGAAGGGTTTCCCAAGTCAAATGGCAATATGCTTGTAGAACTTCCACAAAAATGAACAAAAATTCCACCGTGAGTCACGGTGGCGCTGTGGTTAGAATGCAGTACTGCAGGCTACTTCTGCTGCCTGCTGGCTGCCTGCAATTTGGCAGTTCGAATCTCATCAGGCTCAAGGTTGACTCAGCCTTCCATCCTTTCAAGGTCAGTAAAATGAGGACCCAGATCGTTGGGGACAAGATGCTGACTCTGTAAACGGCTTAGAGAAGGCTGTAAAAGCACTGTGAAGCGGTATATAAGTCTAAATGCTATTGCTATATTGATTCTTGTCAACCCAAGTGCTAGCCGAGACTAGGCCAATCAGAACAGGCACCCTTGCCTAACAGAAGAGCTGCTATATAAAAACATCATCTCGATTGATGTTGTCGTAATCCAGTTCAAGGTTCATCTATGTTAAACCAAATGTTACTAAATCAGCCGCAGAAAAAGATGGCATCATCACCTTGACAAGTTTTTTTAAAAGGTCTCCTTATTTTGTGATTGCCCTGGTGGCCGAATCAATGGTTTGTGCCATAGCAGATAAGGCATCATTTGCATGATGGTGCCAATTTCATGGGGTGCACTACTTGCACCCTGTTCTAGATCAAAAGCAGAGGTAGTATTCAGCAGGTTCTGAGCAGTTCTGGAGAACCAGCAGCAGAAATTTTGAGTAGTTCGGAGAACCAGTAAATACCACCTCTGACTGGCCCTGCCCCCATCTATTCTCCCGAGTCCCAGCTGATCAGGAGGAAATGGGGATTTTGCAGTAGCCTTCTCCTGGAATGGGGAGGGAATGGAGTAGTGGTGGGTTGCTACTGGTTCGCCCCAGATCGGGCGAATCGGTAGCGGCAGTAGCGGGAGGCTCCACCCACACACTCAGACGTCTCTGTGCATGCACAGAAGCTTCTGCATATGCACAGAAGCAGTGCACGCACAAGTGAACCGGTAGTAACAGGATTTGAATCCCACTACTGGAATGGAGATTTTATAATATCCTTCCCCTGGAATGGGGTGGGAATGGAGATTTTACAGTATCCTTCCCTTGCCACGCCCACCAAGCCATGCCACGCCCACCAAGCCACTCCCACAGAACCAGAAGTAAAAAATTTTGAATCCCACCACTGATCAAAAGGCTTTTCTCAGTCACTCCTGTTGTGATCACCTCCAGATTGGACTACTGAACCCTTGAATTATATCTGGAAAGTTCAACTGGCACAGAATCAGGGGTGGACTTCCGGTTCCGGTCCCGTGGGCGACCGACACTGATCGGGCTAGCTCTGGCCCCAGTGTCTGATCCCCCCCATCTGGAGGCCCTTTGGGCCAAACGCCCCATTTTTTGGGGCGTTTGCCGTTTGAGGGCGGCTCGCCAGGGGTCCCCTGCCTCACTTCCAGGGGCCGGGAGGCCGATGCTGGCACGCCCGAGGCTCCAGAGGGGGTGGGAGGCGATCGGCGGCCTTTTCTGAGGCTGCGGAGGCGCCACAGCGCCTGAGGGGACCGGCGTTTATTTACAAAGCACAGCGGACTGAGCTGATTCACCGGTGACTTGAGCAGGCATCCTGGAGGTGAGGGGGGGGGTTGGAGTTCCCCCCCCCCTTGTAGCTGGAAAGGTGCCGTGGCTGACAAGTAGGGGGAAAGAAATGGAAGGAAACCCCTTACTTTGTTGACTTTTCTTCTGAGGATGGCTTTATCAGAATTTGTTGGAGAGGTCTGGTGGCCTCTCTTCCCGGTGGTGAGCTATGGCGGCGGTCCGACTTCCTGCTTCTTTATTTATGATTGAAGACAACATTCTCCTCTAAGGCTTCCTGTTTGACCTACTCTATACTCCGGACTCGTTGCTCCTGTGAGCGCCCACTGGTGGATATTTGAAAAATTACACTGACCGTCAATCCCTCTTTCTTCTCTGGAGGTTTGTCTTTTGATTTCTCATCTTCTATTACTGCAAGATGGCTAAGGGTCATAAATCAGCAGCAGCTGACATGGAAAAAATTTTGGAAAGACTGGCGATATTGGATCAGAAGTTGGACAAGTTGGATGATTTGCAAAAAGAATTATCTGAAATTAAATCTGAAATGACACTTATGAAAAAAGATTTAAATGATGTTCAACAGCTGGCAGAGCAAAATAAGAAGAAGATGGGGGGTCTGGAGGGGGAGGTAAGGGCACTCCAGAGGGTGGAAGAAGGGAGAGGAAACGCAATGCTAACTTTACAATTGGATAAGATGTCTTATTTTCTCAGGTTTCAAAACGTGGAACAACTTGACCAAGATAATTTGAGAGAAGTGATGGTTAAAATGTTGGGTGAATTTCTAGAAAGAGATTTGGAGTCCATTGGAAGGGATGTGGATTTGGTGTATAGAGTAAACTCACAATTTGCAATTTTACATAGTTTACCAAGAGAGGTTCATATTAAATTTGTAAGAAGGGAACTGAGAGATGAGATATTGAGAAAACAAAGACTGGGGGCGCTGGTGTACAGAGGCAAGGAGGTCACCATCCTGAAGCAGATTCCCAGACAGGTACAAGAATCAAGGAGAAAATATTATTTTTTATCAAACAAGCTGTACCTTAAGGGAGTAGGTTTTAGGTGGTTGATTCCGGAGGGCTTGATGATTTTTTGGGAGGATAGTAAGAAGAAAATTAATAACGTAGCGGAAGCTAAGGCTTTTTTTGACCAACATAAATCCTTCCTAGATGGAGAAGATACAGGAGCCGAAGAGGGGGAAGTATTAGATGATCAAGGAGCAGGGGCGGACGGAGCTGTGGCGGCCCTGGGGGAGGGGGGAGGCCAGACCATGGTTTTAAGAGCTAGAACCAGGAAATGAAGAAAGGAGGGGAATTCATTATTTAATGTCTTTTACTTGACATCTTTTTTTCTCTCTCTCTTTTTATTGTATTTTGTATAACACTTTGGCTATTTGCTTTTTTCTGTTTATATAACTTTTATACAACCTGGTTATTTGTTTTGATTTAACATAATAATGTCTGTTGTGTGAGAACTTAAAAAAGAGAATAATAATTGAAATATCTTTTTACAAAGATATTGAAAATTCAACATATTGTAAACTATAATACTGTATATTTTTAACCAATAAAAACTTTTTACAAAAAAAAAAAAGAATCAGGGGTGAAATGCTCCCGGTTCGGACTGGATCATCTGATCCGGAAGCGATAGACGCGGGTGGTTCGCAGAACCGGTAGCAAAAATCCCTGTGCCCCCCTCCCCCATGCCCAGCTGAGCCGCGCGATCATCAGAGGCTTTTTTTCTTTTAAATGGCTCTGACGATCCAAACTCTGACGATCCCAGCTAAGTTGCCTGATTGGCAGAGGGTTTTTTAAAAACCCTCTGACAATCAGGCAACTCAGCTGGGATCGTCAGAGCCTTTTGAAACCATTTTTTTTACAACCTCTTCACTGAAGAGGTTGTACAAAAAATGGTTTTAAAAGTTTTAAAAAATTGGCCACGCCTACCCAGTCATATTACTGCCCCCCACCAAGCCACGCCCACAGAACCAGTAGTAACAAATTTTAGATTTCACCATTGCACAGAATGGCACTGTGGGGGCAGTGACGTGTGCTCCCAGGATGGTACATGTAACACTTCTGCTTATCACAGCTGCCATTTTGCTTCTGGTTTCAATTCAATGTGCTGGTTTACCTTTTACACTCTTTCATGGCATGGGCAGTTATCTGAGGGACCACCTCTCTCCAATTACATCAGCTCAACCAATTAGATCTGGCAGAGAAGCCTACTGCATTTACTAAGGACTTACATTTGATGGGTCCAGAGAAGTGGGCCTTTCCTGTTCCAACGCCTGCCTTAAGGAACATTCTTTCCCCCAAAGTCAGGTTAACTTTGTCTCTGTTAATGCTCTAGAAGTCCCTCAAGATCTGGTTAGGACATTAGGCTTGGTCCAGGGAACCAGTGACATCCTAAGCTCTACCACTGTGATAGATACATTCACTCTCTGTGCCTTATGGTTTGTATATTTTTTAATAATATTTTACTTTTCAATAATGATTGTTTTATATTATGGGAATGATCAATTTTATATATTTGTTTTACTTGCCCCCAGAGTCACTTCTTGTGAGATAGGTGGTCAGATAAATTTGATAAATAAATCATTCTATATAGCTAGCCATGGAAAAGCTTACTCCACTCACCATTACAGTACCCCTTCAGTAAAGAGAAATAGCATAGGGTTTGCCTGGATCCCTGGATGGCACACTGTGTAAGCCTTTCTTTACACAGCTGTGTTACAGTGTCATTATTAGGATAATCTCAGCACCTCTGGTCTTCTGTTATTAGGATCCCACTCATTATTCGACTAGAAAATTGCCTATTGCAATTTTGCATGATAGCTCAATAGTGCATTCCATGCAAAAGGTCCAGTTCTTAGCATCATAAAATCAAGCTGGAAATACTCTTGTGTGGGATTTGTACAATTACTTGCCAGTTAGTGGCCGATTACTTGCTAGTTGTTAGTTGGACAATTACTTGCCAGTTAGTGGTTTGTGTAAGCCTTGGGTTTTTTTGAGCTGCAACTTGTTCATTTAGACGCAAAATAAGGAGACCTTTTTAAAAGCTTGTCAAGGCAATGATGCCATCTTTTTCTGCGACTGATTTAGTAACATATGGTTTAACACAGATGAACCTTGAACTGGATTATTACAACATTAATCGAGATGACGTTTTATACAAACTTATTACAGTATGCTAAGTAATAAAACATGGCTTACTGATTACAGTAGCTAACCAAAACCAACTAAACCACCAGCCAATGAAGAGTGAAACAGTTTGAAGCTAGGTAACCCAAACGCCTCACTCTCTATAGGGCAATTTCTTATGTTCCTTCATTAAAGATAGAGAACCTCATTCATAGAGAACTAAGGCCAAATTGGTAAATTAGGGGAAAATATTGCCAGTCACCAAAATTTGGCCATGCTGATCTTCCCAAGCAGGGAAGTTGCTTAATTCATTAAACAATAATGTTGAAATAACATTTTACTAAATGAAAAATGCTTTCACAAATTCACCCTTAATATACCCACAGTTGATGGTTTAGAATAAACTTTCTAATCTAAAGGCATTTGGAAGTTTGAAAATGTTTTTTTTTTCCACGTTGCTTTCTTAAGGTCAAACTGGAAAGGCATTTAATTGCATGAATGCAATTAATGAGCATGGGTTTTTTTGCTATGTTAGTAGCAGTAGGAAAGTCATTGAATCATGGTGGATGGGGACAGGTTTCTTGCTGGAGAAGGCTGATTGTCTTTCTTGAATTAAAAATTTTGCTCTCTCTTCCTGAATCACTCAAGACCATCTGCGGTCCCTCTCTCTCCCCCCCCCCCCCTGTATTATAAGACTTAGCATCTCTGAAGTATCAAAACTTTGTCCCAGGGATGTGCCACTATTAAACTCAAAGAATCCCCATTCCTGATCCCTCACGGATTTTTTTTTTAAGGTAAAGGTAAAGGTTCCCCTCGCACATACGTGCTAGTCGTTCCCGACTCTAGGGGGCGGTGCTCATCTCCGTTTCAAAGCCGAAGAGCCAGAGCTGTCCGAAGACGTCTCCATGGTCATGTGGCCGGCATGACTAAATGCCAAAGGCACACAGAACACTGTTACCTTCCCACCAAAGATGGTCCCTATTTTTCTACTTGCATTTTTTTACGTGCTTTCGAACTGCTAGGTTGGCTGAAGCTGGGACAAGTAATGGGAGCTCACCCCATTACACAGCACTAGGGATTTGAACCGCTGAACTGCCGACCTTTCGATCGACAAGCTCAGCATCTTAGCCACTGAGCCACCGCATCCCTCAAAAAAAAAGTTATTTTGTGTTAAAATACTGCTATCAGCACATCTTCATTAGTACCTCTTCAAAATAGGCTTGCAAGTAATTTACGATATTAACTGTAAGGCTGTGTAAATTAGATTGCTGAGATTTGTCCCCTGGATGTTTATGCATGGTGACGGTAAAAGAAATACTCATCACTTATGTAGTAAAAATTCCATGGTGGGATGCTATTAGAGCTTTAAGTCTGCTAGGTTTTTATTTTTACATTCTTCTTTCAAACTCAATAGGCATAAATCAGATAACAACCGTGACCAGGGGGGCATTCACCCAGATACGACTGGTGCGCCAGTTGCATCCCTACTTGAACCGAGATGTCCTATGCACAGTTACTCATCCGCTGGTCACCTCGCGGATTGACTACTGCAACACTCTCTACATGGGGCTGCCCTTGAGGACCACTCGGAGGCTTCAGCTGGTGCAAAATGCAGCCGCGCGGGTTGTGATAGGAGAATCCCGATACTCCCATGTTACACCTCTCCTGCGCGGTTTGCATTGGTTACCGGTTGCCCTCTGGGTGAGATTCAAGATGCTGGTGATGATCTATAAAGCCCTATATGGCTTAGGACCAGGATATTTGGCGGACCACTTACAGCCAGCAACGATATCCCATCGCCCGGTTCGCATCCATAGAGAGGGCCGACTCAGGGTGCCGTCAGCTAGACAGCGGCGGCTGGCGACCTCCAGGGGTAGACCCTTCTCGGTGGGTGCGCCCACTCTCTGGAATCAACTTCCCTTGGAACTCTGATTAGTGCCTGACCTTCGCATCTTCCGCCGTGAATTAAAAACTTGGCTGTTTAAATCCCTCAACCTGGACTGATAATGGGGTTTTAAGGGTTAATTTTAAATTTTAAATTTTTAGACTTTATTTTATATTGTGGCTTTGTTTTATTGTTGTGAGCCGCCCTGAGTCCATTGTGAGATAGGGCGGCATATAAGCCGAATAAATAAATAAAATAAATAAATAAATTGTTATGCCAGCTTCATTACCTGAAAGATTATGAAAAGTATGCCCCATTTGAGGAACTTCTGCCAGTAGACACAACATCCATACTAGATATATGACCTTAGAACTACTTGGTGATGCAATTGGGACTTTGGGGATCAGAACTGACCATTAATGATCTTTCGAAGTGCTTCACCCAATTTCTGGATAGAGAAATTAGATGGATGATTGGTCTAAATTTGTCTATGAAAACATATTTGCTCCAATGATCCCAAGTGCAGAACGTCTTCTTAGTAAGGTTTAATGCCACAGAGGATTCTGCATGAGATGAATTATTCAGAAGCTTTCTAGTCAGGTTCCAGTTTTGGACCTAGGATGGCAATCATATTAGTTACCCTTGGAATTGACCTGGAACCTGGAAGAGGCTGGTGTGTGTCCCTTCTGATCTTGCTAGATCTGTTAGCAGCATTCAGTGATACTGATTGTAATATGTTCTTGGGCTGCCTGCAAAGATTGGAATTTGGGACACTGTTTTGCAATGCTTCCAGATAGGGATGGGTTTCAAAAATTTTAGCAAGGGATTCTCTGCCCGGTTGCTGGGTGGGCATGGCCATGGTGGGCGTGGCCTAGTTGGCCTCCTGCACCACGGGGGTGGTGGTGGCATGTTTGCTTTCCCCAGGCTCTGGAGGCTTTCCTTGAGTCTCCGGAAGGGCAAAAACGGCTTTCCCAGGCTCCAGAGGCCCTCTGGAGCCCGGTAATAGCCTGATTTCCAGCCTTTTTGTAGAATGGCAAAGCAACCCTGTTCAGGAGAGGCTTCACAGAGGAAGATTTGCTGAAGGGTAGCAACTATTTTATTGATGTGATTTATTGGTTACAGGCAGCTTTGCTTTAACGAGTATTTTATGGATGCTTCATGGTATTTATTGTAAGCTGCCTATTGTGATGACAATAGGCCGCATACAACTGATTAATAAGTAAAAATAAATACAAATAAAATCAAAAGTCCAGCTATTGTAATTGCTTTTATTACTAATTAGTTCCTGATGTCTTTCGGTAGGATTTAACTAAAGCATGAAATATTCCAGGAGATGTTATAAGTTAATCAGGGTCAGAGCCCAGTTAGTACTTGGATGGGCATGTAAGTCATCCTCATTTACCGACCACAATTAAGTTAGCAACTCAGTTAAGTGAAGTGGTCACTAAGTGAAACCATGACCTATGCTTATCGTTCCTTTGCTTTACAGACCTGTGAAGGTTGCAATTGTGAGCATTGATTGCAATACTTTTCCATCACTGTTGCAGCTGTGAACAGTCACTACCCAAGGCTGTTGCTAAATGAAGACTGTATTATAATATGGAAAGGCAAATTTCTTCTTTAAAACAGGATGCGTATCTATAAATGAATTTCAACAGTTCTGGATGGTCCATTTGCACAACAATAGAAAAGTGAAGCAATCCCTACAGATGAAAATGTGATATAAAAAATATTAGAATGTGCAGAAATGGATAGGTTAACACTTACAATTAAGGAAAAGAAAGAAACTGCATACTTTTTGACCTGGGATTTATTTTATCAATGGTTAGCTGATAAAAACAGGAGTTAGAAATAAGGAAATATAAGGAAAGGATCAATGATATAAGGGAGATATGTTAAAATGATTAAGTAAACATCATCACCATCATTATACTTTATTCATTAAACATGAAACTCAGTCAACTGAACATTCAAAAATGCATCACAAATATCATTGACTGGTGCTAATGGTTGATACGGATTGCTACCAGCATCCTAGGTATCAACCAAGTACCTTCTTAAGATGTACGATGTTCCAAGTAGCACAGTTTTTTGCAGTTCCACTAGTGTTATTGCAGGAAGCTGCAATTTGTTGATGTATTTTATAAAATTCTTGGACATGGTACCAAGTGCCCCGATGACAATGGGTATCACTGTTACATGTTTCATCCATAATTGCATAGTTTCGATGGTCAGGTTGCGATATTTTGTGATTTTTTCCAGTTCTTTTTCTTTGACTCTGGCATCTCCTGGTACCGCAATGTCAATAAATTGTACGTTTTGGTTTTCGACAACTGTGATATCTGGTGTGTTGTGTTCCAAGTGACGATCCATCTGTATTCAAGAGTCCCACAAGATCTTCACCTTCTCATTTTCTATAACTTTTTCCACTTTATGTTCCCATGACTTTTTGGATACAGGTAAGTCGTATTTTTTACATAATGACCAGTGGATTAATTTAACAACTCGGTTGTGTCTAGCTTTGTAATCAGTTTGTGCGGTTTTGCTGCATTCACATATTAAATGTGAAACAATTTTGACTTTGTTGTTGCAAAGTCAGCAGTTTGGATTGTCGGTGGATTTTTGTATCTTTGCTCTCATGGCATTAGTTTGTAGTGCTTTTTCTTGAACAGCGAGTATTAAATCTTCCGTTTCTTTCTTGATGGTTGCCATCTTAAGCCATGCCCATGTAAAGTTGTCATCACATTTTCCTTCAATGTTTTTCAAATGCTGTCCATGCAAAACTTTGGTTTTCCATCTATTTAATCTGTCATCCAGCTGTTTTTCCTTATATTCTGCCTTTGTTTTTGTTGTTTTTATAATGTTCTCTGTTTTGACAGCCTGCAGCAATTTTTCTGTACTTTGGTTCACATAATCATTCAAACTTCATTTTTCTTCTTCTACAGTTTGATGGATTTGCAATAGTCCTCTGCCCCCTATTTTTCTGGGCAGATACAACCTGTCAATGTCACTTTGTGGATGTACTTGTCAGTGGATGATGATGATGATGATGATTACAGAATCAATACTAATGTAATGAACACTGTTGTAAATATTTTGATTACGATCTCCTAAAACTGTTTGTACCCAGACAACACACTGTTTAATTGAAAATGGAATTTTTATATGTTATAAAATAAAAAAAACATGATGGAAACGGTTCTGGATTGCCCACATTATATTAATAGAGAGAATGAGCTTCGGTGCCAAGATATCAGGCTAATGTGGCTGATTAAATTTGTCAAGATGAGATTCTGGCACTTCTCAAAGTCTTAGCTATACATTCTTAGTTGGCATTAAATTGATTTCAGATATCTAATCCTTAATCCTGTAGGTTAAGCTATGAAGATTACTGACTCCACCAATTACCCTTTCTACTATTTTTCTTTCAAGCAGAAACAGGACAGAGGTCAACTTACTCTTTCTCTCTCCCTTCTCCATTAAATAAAAAACCTATGTGATGGTTTTGCATCGTTTGCTGAAATGAGAGGCCTGGAATGAAAGACCAGCAATAACAGATTTCTCATAAACAGCACTTGCAATGACAACTGGATTATACTGATTTTCACTAGCTAAATATTTCCAGACTCTCACACTGTGGTCAGTTTGGAATTGCACTGACCTCTACATTAAAAATCTACAGCTCTGATTTATTATTTTTAACAGACCATCCTTTAATAATTATAGCTAATCTTGTCTATCACATCTTAATCTACAGGCCAGACAGACACTATAAAACTATCCATGTGGAACATTTGCATAGGTGCAGCATGCTAAAAATAGTACCATTTCTCCAAGCGTGATCCAGCTCACAGATACTGCCTTTTCCTGTAGTTATTCTTTATTTATTGTATTTTCAAATCGCTCCCTACATCTACTTCTCATGTCAAATATTATAAAAAGTGAACCAAGGAGAAATTTCACCACAGGAATGTTGCTATCAAACGGCTCCCGTCTCAATCTACAGAGGATCAGTTGTCTGATGCTTATTTTTTTAAAAAAAGACAAGCTTGTATACATGGCAACATTCTTATCTCTTTTAATTTTGCTAAATAAATAAACAAAATTTAAAAAGACCCAACCTTTAGCTGAACCTGGGCACTTTATATAATAAAAAAGTCAGAATAAAAATGATGTCCATTAAAAAAAAACTCCATACAAATAACTGAAGCTTAAATGGATTTACTCCCTACTGCACCACAAGGCCTGGGTATACAGCCAGCTTTTCAACATCTTCAGAGTGGAAGCCAATCTTGATGAGATCATCCAATGACCTCTGAGAAGTTCTTCTTTCAGCCATTTTCTGTCAAATACAGGAGCTTCAACTTATTTATATCACATTTTTGAGAATTGAGAGTAGTAGACCCATTCTTCTGAAAGTATCCTCCCTCCCTCCCTCCTTCCTTCCTTCCTTCCTTCCTCCCTCCCTCCCTCCCTCCCTCCCTTCTTCCCTTCCCTTCCCTTCCCTTCCCTTCCCTTCCCTTCCCTCCCCTCCCCTTCCTTTTCCTTCTGCTGCCTATCTCATTTTGAAAAGCAACTCTAAGCTTTATATTACCCATGTATTTCTGTGGACAGGGCTTGCTAGATGGCTAGCTGACACTCAACTGAATGTGCTCCTTGTATGTTTGCCACCTTTCTGGTTTTTTTATATGGTTTTAATCTTTTTAATTTACATTGGTTGTTTTTATAATATGTACTCTGCTCATAGCCACCCATGGGAGATAGGTGGTTATACAAATGTGATAAAGGAAGGAAAAAAGAAAGATGAAAGAGGTTGACTTGATCTTTGCCATGTGTGCCTTGTGTATATGTCAGTGGATGCCCTTGAATTAATCTTAACTCCTGGTCATTGCCTGAATCTTAACTCCTGGTCCCTGCAACTTGCTGTGTGGGGCAGCAATATTTTTCATTGAGGAAGGAAGGAAGGAAGGAAGGAAGGAAGGAAGGAAGGAAGGAAGGAAGGAA
>WNWU01000021.1:7919699-7952571 GCA_012654045.1 Ptyas mucosa | reverse complement strand
CAACTCCCAGAATTCCCCAGCCAGCAGAGCTGGCTGGGGAATTCTGGGAGTTGAAGTCCACAAGTCTTAAAGTTGCCAAGGTAGGAGACCCCTGCTCTAAATTAGAAGAAGTTGAAGAAAGGGTCTGCATTCTTTTCAACAAGAAGGTGAGGAACAATTCCAGCGGTACAAATTTCCACAAAGACACAGAAGTTTCAATTTCTTTTTTAAAAAATCCTTTTAAAGTTTCAATTAAAAAAAAGTTTCAATTTAATTTCAAATTCCATTTTTCTACAACCCTAACATAACCCCCCACCCCCGAATGAAATCCAAATAATTCTGCAGTTCTTTGCAACAGTTTTTGGTTTCTACTCACTTGCAACCAAAGGGGACAGCTTTGGGTGTCTACATTTATGAAAACATAGAGGATTGTCCAGAATGGCTATGCAAAAAGGATAAACCACTGAACACAACAAATCAGTTTTATGAAAAAAAAAATCATAAAATGAGAAGAAAAGCTGTTGCAAAGAATAGGTAACAAAACAAGAAGGTCCAGATTCTGGGTCCTCTCCAGTTGTGGGTTCCTCCCAGTTTGGCCTGGTTCCGCCGAGCCGGTAGCGGTGATGATATGACGTCACCGAACCGTTTCTGCCCCCCTGCCCCCCACCCCCCAGCACCCCCCACCTACCCCCCGCATTATTCTTACCTTTTATTTGGCCCCACCCCCAATCTATTGCTGCCTCCTGAGTCCCAGCTGATGGGCTATAAGGAAAAAAACTGTTTAAACTCTTCCTGCGGGGCTTCAAAGGGCCGCCCTACAGCTGATCAGTGGTAAAAGGCAGTTTGGTGGTAGACCGGTGCCTCCAAAAACAAATGAGTAGACCGGTGCCTCCAAAATGAGTAGACCGGTGCCTGCAAAAATAAATGGGTAGACCAGTGCCTGCAAAAATAAATGGGTAGACCGGTACAGCTCTGCAAGCAGTTAAAAGCCTGGTAGACCAGTACCTCTGCTAAATTCTAAAGAATTGTCACATGACCATCAAGCCACACCCACAAAATAAACCACACCCACAGAACCGGTAGTAAAAAAATTTAGAATCCACCCCTGGTCCTCTCATATGATGTTGTTTAGACAAAGGAACTAATGCTTTTTGATTCTTTTGGATTGAGCAAACACTATAAGAGATGGACAATCTCTCTGGCCCTGAAGATCTTTAGAGATGACAACCAGCACTTTGAACTGTAGCTGGATAGCCAGGCCTTATGCCATAAAGGCTTTTTTATAGGTAATAAACAGCATCTGAAATAAGTCTACTGGGAATCAATGCAACTCATACAACAGAGGTGTTACATGGGCACATAGTGGCATACCTCTAACACCCTATGCTGCTATGTTCTGGATCAACTGTAGATTCCAAATGGCCTTCAAAGATAGACCTAAGTAGACAACATGGCCACAGTCACAAATAAGGTGACCAAAGTATGACTGGCTGCCTGGAGGTCCTTCTGGTCCAGAAATGGGCACAACTGATACATGCAAAAGTCTTCCTAGTCATAGCTGCCACTTGTACAAACCAGAGATGCAAGTCCAAAATTGTGATGCAGTCCCAAATAGGATATTTAAAGAACACACAAAAGCACAATATCCCGCAACGCCTAATTAACAACTCAGGATTTATTGAGATGGAAGGGAAAACGGTAAGGTGACCGTTTTCCCTTCCACAAATAAATTGAGAAGGACACAATAAATTGAAGAAAAAGAATATTCACTGAGAAAGAAGTGAGTCTAATGCGTGTGTGCGTGTGTGCCGTGTCGGTGCTTCGGTAAGAAGTAAAAAAGCCACTTGCGCGTGGCACTCTTGCGCGCGGTGCACTCTCTCAAAACAATTCTCCTGTGCAGAGCACATGGATCTCATGATCCTGTCTCACTGCACTGTACCAAGCCTTGACGAATCATCATGTCAAATACAAATATGTCACATCACACATAACAGATCGGCTTGGCATCGATCTAATACGGAGATTTACAAATTAGTCTTCAAATATTGAAAAGGAGGACATGTAGGAGGACACTTTTCGAGAGAGAACAGAATTTACAAAAAAAGGACTGTCCTCCCTAAAGGAGGACCATTGGTCATCTTAAAAACGGTATGATTCCAGCAACAGAATAATTTCCCACTTAAAATCAATAGATTTCTATGTCCCTTAGGACAGAAACTTTTTGATTTTCTTTCTAACATCCTTCCTGGGATTCAGTGGGGAATTAGGCCTTTAAAGTGGTAATGGAAAAGCTTGCAACCCTGTTTACAAAATGGCCTCCTGATTAGAACCAGTCACTATACACAAGTCCTGTTTCATTGCTACATAATTTTTCCCTTTCCTTCGCATCTGCACACCAAAGAAAGCATCCACAGCTGTATTTCTGCAGATGGCAAACTGCCCATTGTGTTTGTAGGCTGCACCATCTTGAATTTTGGGCAAGAGATCGCAGCTACTGTGAATATTTCAACTCATTTTTTAAACTTGAAGTTCTTGCACTTTTGGTCAAAGTTAGGCTTAGAAACACATGGCCCTATGGAGTAACATTCCAGATTCCTGACAAAAGTGCCAAAGCTTGAGTAAAATTTCAGAATCAGTATCCATTTTTGTCTTTTTCCGTTACCAGCTGAGAGAAAATGGACTCCTTTTTTTTGCATAGCATGCACAAACATTTGGCCTATTTTTCTAGAGGTGAAAAGTGTTGGATTCAAGTCTGAGTCAATAGAAAATTGCTGATAATCAGAAGTATTAAAACTGACAAATTTCCCATCTCCTTTGATACCTAACAGGCTATTACTTCCCACTTAATTAAAGAGGACTTTGACTTTCAAAGTCCCATGGAACAATTGAAATAGATGCTACATTTAAAGATTGTCACAGAATTTGAATTTTTTTCACATTGTACTTGCAAACTGATGAGAAATAGGGAAGAATTACCGTATTTTTCGGAGTATAAGATGCACTTTTTAATACTTTTAAAGATCACCTGATGCTTGGGAGATGTTTGCTTGGTGAATTTAAAAAGTGGTGGGTTTCAAAAATTTTTACTACCGGTTCTGTGGGCGTGGCTTGGTGGGCATGGCATGGCTTGGTGGGTGTGGCACAGGAAGGTTACTGCAAAATCCCCACTTCCTCCCGATCAGCTGAGACTTGGGAGGCAGAGAATAGACGGGGGTGGGGCCAGTCAGCATTTTTACTACCGGTTCTCCGAACTACTCAAAATTTTCGCTACTGGTTCTCTAGAACTGGTCAGAACCTGCTGAAACTCACCTCTGAATTTAACCCTTTGTATATCCTAAACAAGGGTTTTTTTTCCTATTCTGTTCTGATCCCTTTTCCTTTGGGTCTGTTCCATCCAGTTTTGTTCTTTTTCACTAAAGCTCTGATACAACTTCTATATTTTTCTGCTTATGTTGAAAGGAGAAAGTAAATAATATGTGCTTATATTTTGGTATGTTTTTATTTGGGAAGGAAAGAATAGCACAGAACTTTCCTACAGCTACACCAGAAAAGGATAAGGGCATGAATAAAAACCACAGCAAAAAAATCCCCCATCCTGAAATAATGTTCTCCTGTGTAAATGTATAAACTCACAAGCTTCAAAGGGTATATATCTCAGATGCTCGCCACAGTGACTTGCCTTAGGAAGTAAGCAGTGGTGGGATTCAACCAGTGTAACAACCGGTTTGCTGAGCGCATGCGCACCACGCCAACGCGGTGTGTTTGAAAACTTACCTTCTACTGCAGCCCCGGTGAGTAAAACAACTGAGGCGCCACAATCTGCTCCGCCATGCTGATCAGCTGGGCTTCAAACAAAGGAAATATAGGTCAATATAGCACAGGGGCAGGCGGGCAGACCCACCTGATTGTCAGAGTGAACCAGTTTGCTCTCAGCTGATCGTTGGAGCTACCGGTTCACCCAAACCGGTCCGAATAGGCTGAATCCCACCTCTGGGTGTAAGCAATGAGCTGGCCAAATTTGTAGATGATACCAATTTATTCAGGTTAAGTGAGAGGCATAGCAGATTGTGAAGAGCTCCAAAAGATATCTTTAAACTGTAATTAGTCAAGCTCTCTAAGAGTACATGGGAATGGCCTTGGGAGACAGGAGGAAAAGCTCTAGATTGGACAACCAGAATGTAAAAGGTATCCCCTCAGAGAAGGAGGAGATGAGTGGCAAGCATTTCATAAAGGACCCTCCCTAATTTTCTGGAAGGTAAAAGAAAAGGAGGGGAGGAATATTTTCAGTTTTGCAAAATTATGTTGTTGGTTTGGCCCCCAGACAAGCACAATCCAAAAAGCACTGAAGATGTCTCCTTGAATGGGAACGAAATGTTTGCAACCAAATCGCAAAGCTCGGAGCACAAACCAATCACATAACTACCAACCTGATCTACTAATATTCAAAGACATTGCAAAATTCCATTAACGTAACATAAATATGATTAAAATTTAAAGCAATGCATCTTTCGAGAACCTCCCTAACTTCATAAATACACTCATGAAGTGGAGTTACAGTGGAGAGTTCAGTGATAGCAGATTCAGAACAAGTGAAATAATTTCTTCATATTACACGATTAACTTGTTGACCTCATTGCCACAAGAGATTATGGTGGTTTGAAAGGAATTGGATAAATTCATGGAGGACAGATTTATTAAAAATCTTGTGTTACCGGTGGTGGGATTCAGCCGGTTTGGACTGGTTTGGGCTAACCGGTAGTTGCGACTTGGCAGACCACAACACTGCGTTTTTGACACTGCATGCATGTGTGGATGGCACGCGCAAGCGAATTGCTGTGTTGCTTGACGTCACACGCATGTATGGATGGCTTGCGTGAGCGAATTGCTGCGTTTTGTGACGCCGGACGCATGTGTGGATGGTGCATGTATGAGCGAAGCAAGCATGCACATACGCTCACATTTCTGGTGCTGGGTGAACTGGTTGTTACAGTACGTGAAGCCCACCTCTGTGTGTTACCTCTGGTTGTGGAGGAGTGATCCCCAGCATTAGCTCCAAGGAAGCAAAAGGAAGAGGGGATCACCCTTCATCTCCTACTTGGATGCATCCAAGAGGCATTTAGTTTGCCCCTGTGAAAAATAAAATGCTAGACAAAGACAATCTTTAGCATTATCCATCAAGGCTATTCTTACGTTCTTGGTCTTTGCAGTTTTCCAAATGGAAAAGCTAATGAAAGTTGAGACTATTTAAAACTACTCTGCCGATGTCATAAATCCAGGCAGCAGAGAGCAAAAGATTGTATTCATTTACAATTTCCAGAGTTTATGCAAAAGCCTATCACAAACCATACAGCTGTTTTCTTCTCCATCATATATGCCTAGTAAATATTCTATTCACATCTGGGCATATTTATTTTTAAATTACTTATTCAGCTAGACTCAGTATGCATTACTAGTGAACCTAGGCTTAATAATGGATGATCACTTAGGCAACTCCATCTAGATTCTGTTCTCAGTCTGGTTGGCTTATTATTTCCTATTTCTACATTCTTTCATATATCTAATAAAATAAATAAATAATAAGGGAAAAAAACAACAATACCAGTTTAAAATCTTTTCAATACTTGTTATATTACAACAAACACACCAGTCCCCAGACTTACATTATATTGTACCGTGTTTTGGAATTAACCATTCCCCCCCCCCCAAAGATTAAATCTTGACCAATGGGGTAGAAATACATTTCCAATGCAAGCTCCAAAATTGAAAAGAGATGAGTGCATTTACAAACAAGCTAGACAATAGAATCTTACACAAAGCATCATTTACATCAGCTTTCCACACTGCATTGTCCTCCAGGTGTACCAGGCTACTGACCTTATGGGGAATTATGCAAGCTGCAAGTAATGGATTTGCAAACTTCGCATATCTGGAAATATCTTGATTGTGCAAAGTCTGGATGAGGTTGTGGCAGGATGCCACTGAAACTATATTGTTCTTTTAGAAGTTGGATGCATTTGTGTAAAATTTACATGGTTCAAAGTCTCGGCAGACAAGTTTCAGGAAGAAAATGGGAGAGAAATTATAGTTCACAACTACTGACCTACTGTATTTTTCAGAGTTTGAGACGCACTGGAGTATAAGACGCAGCTTAGTTTTTGGGGAGGAAAATAGGAAAAAAAAATCTGCCTACCAGGTATTCATCTGGCTAGTGTCCTTAGTCTGGTCAGCTTCAGCACATTAGTTTGCTGGTTTTTTATCCCCTGCTTGGGGATAAAAAACAGCTTCTAAGGCACAGTTGAGAGAAAGCAGCAATGAGAAAAGCAGACAAAGCACGGGGAGATTGCTTCAGTCGGCTAGTACCTAGTTAGGGCTGAAAAAAAGCTTCTAAAGAACAACTGAAAGTTGGAGCAAAACATGGAGTATGCTTCACTCACTAGCGCCTCATTAAAGCACAGCGGAGAGTCGAGGGAGCAGGCAAAGCTGGGAAGATCGTTCCGCTCGGTAACGCCTCTTTAGGGCTGAAAAAAAGCTTCGAAAAAGCTACATTCAGAGTATAAGACGCACCCAAATTTTCAGCCTCTTTTAGAGGGAAAAAGGTGCGTCTTATACTCTGAAAAATACGGTATATTAAAAATGATGCTTCACACTTTCCTCAATCTTCCACCTATTTCACACAAGCAGATTTCATACAAGGATATTGCCTGCATATATCATCAAATCTGATCAGCACAATCATTTCTCTCTCTATTTCCAGGCTAATAGATGTTTCTAGATTTATTACACTGGCCATTATAGTACCAATGATGCTTTTCAAATCGCAACCGGACTTACTTTGTTTTTTGCTTAAAGTTGTTTCATTTCTTATTCTTCTTCAGTTCAGCCAGAACTGAAGAAGCTTCTTGGATGAGAAGTGAAACATCTTCAAGCAAAACAAAGGAAGTCCAGTTGCCTTTTGAAAAATCACCTTTGGGACAACCATGACCTGGATGACTGAGAATCTCCAAAGACACAGGCCATTATACAAAGTGACTTTTCTCTATACACAAATGTAATATTTGTCAGAAATTACAATGGGTGAAAAAGTGTATGTAGTGAAACCCAAAGAAAGTGCTTTTATTGTTTAATGCTTCCTCAAGGATATAAAAATGAAATATTTGCCATCAAAGGAACTTAAATTAGCATTAATCCCAACTGGTCTGCAAACCCCTGAATGACCATGAGTTGGCAGCAAAGAGACATAGAAAACACTAATGCTTTGCTGTTATCCAGTGGTCATTCAGATGTTCGCAATCCAGAACTGGTTGCCCTACTTAAGTTCTGTAAAGGATTACACATCAATGTAAAAATAACAGTTATTTTTATCCCTAAATAAGTAAAAGCTAATAGCAAAGTAGCAAATCTACTATCCAATGCCTTAATTTGATTTAAGTCACATTGTTTATAAACATCTGGTCCTCTTTTCTGAATAGCAAAGATTCACAACAGGCAGATTGCAAAATAGAAATGAATCTAACAACTATTGACATTAAAGAAGGAGTTCCTAACACTTTGACAACATGCTAGTGTTCTGGTCCAATGGCTGCAGGCCAAGCATTGGGCTGCAGGGACCCATGTTTTCTCCAAAAAAGTTCAAAAGCCTTTGCGAATCCAGAATAAGTTGATTTGTGATATATTTACGTGTGTGTGTGTGTGTGTGTGTGTGTGTGTGTGTATCAGTGGTGGGTTGCTACCAGTTCGCCCCAGATCGGGGGAACCAGTAGCAGCAGCGGTGGGAGGCTCCGCCCACCCTAGACATCTTTGTGCATGCACAGAAGCGTCACGCGCCCGCCCACATGCAAATCAGTAATGAACGAAATTGAAACCCACTACTGATAATATGTGTGTGTGTGTGTGTGTGTGTGTGTGTGTGTGTGTATTGCATATACTGCAACTCCTACCAATTTCATCCAGGCTACATAGCTATAAGGGGAGAATGAATGAAAAATCCTGATTGGTCCCATTTTAATCTCTGTTTAACTTCATTTGGCATTCACGCTTGTAATTTACCCTTGAAAAATGTGCACCAGAGATTTATTGGTTAAGGGTACCTGTTCCTCAACTAAAATTATTTCTCAGCTACTCTTCATATGAAAAGCTTTTGAGAATCCCTCTTATTTGACCTGCATTTGTTATATATTTAAAATGTTTAACAGACACTGGATTACAGGCATATTTCTCTTAAGAAAAGTCATGTAAAATGTACACTGAGTTATTGATCCCTTTGCAGAAGTCTCCAAATGGACTTTAATTATTTTGAATAATTTAAAGGACGGATTTTAAGTAAGAACATTGGAATCTAGAATGCTGTTCCTTCATATCCATGGAAAAACACAAGAGTCTCGATGTTATAAACCTGTGAAGATACATGAGTCGTATTGCTAAATAAAATAAGACCCCATTTGCCAAAAAAAAAAAGGAGTGAGACCTTTGATAATACTTTTGAATTTCATTTCTGCATTTTGTGGTGCATTTCCAAGCTTTTTCTGCACAACCAAAGCCCAGAATGCCTATGCCACTTCCTAAGAAATGGAATACCCCAGTGATAGGCCCGTGTTTTGCTCTGCCTTTTTTCACAATGTCCTTGTGGAAGTGAAGTTGGCTTGAAATCTCCCATCTAGATGAGATGGACAACAAGAACCGAGAAGCCTGATCCTAGTGCTAACCCCACCTGCATGAAGAGCATCATCAACACTCCAGCTGCCTCTGACAGTTCCTTCGGAGTGACCTTGGGACCATATATAATCGATAATGTACTCAGGTAGCCATTGCTGAGTCCTAGGGACACAATAAACACCATCGGATACACATCATGGGCAAAGACGACATTTGCGATGTGCACTCGAGGCTGAAAGTTGCACAACATGAAGATGGGGATGAACAAAGTTCTCAGCAAAGTCATGATTGGTAGCCACTTGCTTCGTGGTCCAGGAACCTGGACCCACGCGGTGACCTGCCGTCCACACCAGTCAGCAAAATTGTACAGAAGGAAGCTAGTGAGAGGTGTGAAGTATTTATCTGTCCACGGGCTCCCTGACAATTTGTTCACAGACTCGATGCTGGACGAGACTGCAGGGAAAATGGTGATGGAGATGAAGTAGACATAGAAGACACAGAAACCTAACATGCCGATCTTCTTCAAGATGAGCCACAGAGGAGGGATTTTATCCGTATAGTTTCTGTTTGGCAAGAGCTGGCTGGGATTATCTGCTGCCATATCCTCTTCTTCCAAGTAACTGCTGGGCAAAGCATTGGGTGACAGCGTTGCAGTATAATACCTGAAAAAGGGGGAAGGAGAAAAAAGTTAAGAGAAAAGCAAACCAACAACAGAAAATTGAAATCGAGATAGGAAAATTAGGAGATGGAAAGGAGCTCATTAGGTTCATGTTGCTGTTTGTTCAGTCATTCAGTTGCTTCTGATTATTTAATAGAATAACAGAGTTGGAAGAGACCATGGAGGTCTTATAGTCCAACATCTTCCTCAAGCAGGAGACTCAAGACTATTTTAGAAAAATGGTTGTCCAGTCTCTTCTTAAAACCTCCAATAACGGAGCACCCACAACTTCTGGAGGCAAGCCATTCCAGGGTAAATTGTTCCATCAGAAAACTACCGTATTTTTCAGAGTATAAGACGCACCGGAGTATAAGATGCAGCTTAGTTTTTGGGGAGGAAAATAGGAAAAAAAAAAATCTGCCTACCGGGTATTCATCTGGCTAGCGTCCTTACTCTGGTCAACTTCAGCACATAAGTTTGCTGGTTTTTATTCCCTTGCTTGGGGATAAAAAACAGCTTCTAAAGCACAACTGATCTTTGGAGAGAGAAGCAATCAGAAAAACAGGCAAACCATGGAGATCGCTTTACTCGCTAGCACCTCCTTAGGGTTGAAAAAAAGCTTTACTGCTGAGAGTGGGAAGGAGCAGGCAAAACGTGTCACTCGCTAAAGCTTCACAGCTGAGAGTTGGGCTGAAAAAAAGCTTCACAGATGAGAGTTGGAGGTTAGCACGGAGATCGCTTCACTCACTAGCCCCTTGTTAGGGCTGAAAAACAGTTTTGAAAAAGCTACATTCAGAGTATAAGACTCACCCAAATTTTCAGCCTCTTTTAGGAGCGAAAAAAGTGTGTCTTATATGCCGAAAAATACGGTACTCCTTAGTTCTAGATTCTCTCCTTGATTAGTTTCCATCCATTGTTTTTTGTTTTGCCTTCTGGTGCTTTGGAGGTTGACCCCCCCCTCTTATTTGTGGCAGCCCCTCCAATATTGGAACACTGCTATCATGTCATCCTTACAGTAGTGGCCAAAATTGTGGAAACCTTTGGGGGAAAGTGTATTTTTGAGGTTTGATGGCTAATAATGCCACTTTTTTTGGGAGTTTCAAGATAAAAGACATGGTTCACTCCATAGGAAGATTTTGTAAGGCCGTAATTCATGCTACCCAACTATTAACTGACATGGTGATGATTTTTGTATATCTCGTTTTTTCTATGGTGATAATTTTTCTATATCTCGTTTTTCCTACATGTTTCATTTTCCTTCTTTATACTGTAACTGCTATTCTAATAGCAAATCCTTCATAAAAGTTATTGCATTACATTCTTGATTAAATTATCTTTCCATTGATATATAATTTTTTTTTCAAAAAAGAGTTACTTTATTTTTTGAAGGGATTTTCCAATCAGTTCAAGCAAACTTCCTTTTAGTTTAAATAATTGTCCTTCAGTTCCCTGAATTTCAAAATAAGAATATTCTTCTGAGTTTTTCCTCAAAAGAAGTCAGTTTTTCCAAAGCTGGTTTTTTTTTTCCTTTGTAACTTTTGTTACTGAAGCCTTGTAGTTTCCCAGCTTCGCTTCCCCAAATATAAACCACTCTGAGCTCCTGAATAAGAAAAAAACCCGTTCCTTTTATTATAAATAAAACATTTTTTTTCATAAGTCAAGTCTCACGACTTCTATTTTAACTAGCCACATCGATAAATTATATTCATTTATATATATTTCTACACATTTACATACATAATGATATCTTAAATTCCCTCATTGATTTACTCTTTTTCTTAATTGGTACTCAATTTTTATCTATATGTTTCATCTCCCTTTTTGTGTCCCTATTTTTATTTTCCTTTCCTTTTCTCCAACCAGTCATACCATTTTTGCCATACTAGATAGTAGTCTGTTTCTTTCTTTTCTTGTAATTCTTTTGTGAGTCTGTCCATTTCTGCACATTCCATAATTTTAAGAATTATTTTATCTTCTGTTGGTGTATCTCCATGTTGCCAACTCTGAGCAAAAACTATCCGTGCAGCCGTTAACATGTGAGTAATTAAGTATTTTATTTCTTTTTCATAGTGTGTTGTGAATATTCCTAGTAAATAGGTTTCTGGTTTCATTTCTGTTTTCTGAGTTGTAATTTCTTCTATTTGCTTCTTAATTATCTGCCAGAACTGTTTTGCTTTTGGGCAGGACCACCACATGTGGTAATACGTTCCTTTTTGCGATTTACACTTCCAACAATCTGGAGAAGTATTTGGGAACATTTTTGCTAGGCACGCAGGAGGGAAGTGCCACCTATAAAACATTTAATACATGTTTTCTTTATAAGGTACAGACATTGTTAGTTTGTAATTTACGTTCCATAATTTTTCCCATTTATCCAATTCAATGCTATAACAGACATTTTTTGCCCATGTAATCATATTAACCACCTTCTCTTCTAATTTATATCGTAATAGATAATTATAAATTTTGGATATCAATTTATCGTCTGTTTCCAATAAAATTTTATCTAATTCATTTGGCTCTTTTTGTAATCCAAATTGTACCGAATCCGTCCTATATCTAGATTTTATTTGTAGATATGGCCACCAATCTATATCTGTACCCTGTTCTTCCAATTCTTCCATTGATATATAATTTTATGGTACTACTCCAAAAAAGAAAGTGGTGCTATTAGCTAGTTTTAGATAATACACTTTTCCCAAAAGGTTTCCACAATTTTGGCCGCTACTGTAATCCCCTAATCATTTTTGTTGCTCTTCTCTGCTCTCTTTTCAGAGTCTCAACATCTTTTTTTTATATCGTGGTGACCAAAACTGGATGCAATATTCCATGTATCATCTTACCAATGCCTTATAAAACAGTACTAACATTTCATGTGATCTTGATTCTATCCCTCATATTTGGGTAGCTCATATTTAAGTGGTTGTCCACTACGACTCCCTCTTACTGCTACTGCTATTACAGTTACTGCTATTGAGCCAGTGCTCAGTATTTGTGACTTACAAATTCTGCAGCTCTATGGCTGTTCCCCAAAGCCATTCTAGACCTCTTCCAGTGATGGAATTCAAAATTGTTATTATCTGTTCTATGGACGTGGCTTGGTGCGCATGGTGTGGCTTGGTGGGCGTGGCAGGGAAGGATACTGCAAAATCTCCATTCCCACCCCACTCCAGGGGAAGGATACTGCAAAGTCTCCATTCCCACCCCTCTCCAGGGGAAGGATACTGCAAAATCTCCATTCCCACCCCACTCTGGGGCCAGCCAGAGGTGGTATTTGCCGGTTCTCCAAACTACTCAAAATTTCCGCTACCGGTTCTCCAGAACCTGTCAGAACCTGCTGGATTTCACCCCTGACTTCTTCTCTATCACCTCAGAATGGATAACATGACATGTTTCAGGAAGGCAGAATTCAGCAGAAAACTACCTAACAGGAAGAACAATTTAACAAAGGAACCAATTACCAGAGAGGTGGGATGTTCCTCTTTGCTGGGTGTTTTCATGCAGAGAATGGACTGTCATGTTTGGGGGCTTGCTTTAATTTGGCTCTTTGGACCAAGCAGAAAACTGGATTCTACAGAAGCCTTGATGACGCTTCCTAAGTCTTTCTAAAATTAAACAAAAACTGTATTTTTTCAGGGAGGAGAAGGGGAAAACCCTTCAACCTGTTACTTATTTAGGAAGAGACTACCCCAACTTTGGGGAAGTATTTTCACAGCATGTCCAAATTTAAAATTACATTTAAAGAATGCAACTTTGACAGATGCATTGCATGGAACTTAATCTATGAGTAAATACTGATCCTTTACCAAATTACAGAGGAAGTTTAACCAGCTCAGAGAGCAATTCTGTCTAACCTTGGTGTGGTGGGACTATAATTCAAATTAATGTCTTCTTGGGCAAACTGATTATGAATTATGGGGAACGGAATTTGTAAGATCTGGAAAACCATGGATGGGGGGGGGATAATCAAATTCAACTGAGTTGCTCAATTGCGTAAAAGATTGTGAACTCCTTATTTTCAAATGCTGGGAAACGTGCCAGGACAGGTCTAGGAAAGAGACCTTAAGAAAGAGCTGCCAACCATGTTACATTGCAAACAAATCGATAGCAACAAAAAGGGTAATTAAAAAAGAAAAAAAAGAGAAAAGTCATCCTTAAATCTAGCTCCAGTCCTGGCACTATCTACATCCTTTCTTTGGCAGCCTTGAAAAGTAGTTTTCCATTCTTTTCAACGTGTTTTTTTTTTCCTGCCAACTTTCCAGTTCAACCCCACAGCTGTGAAATTCTTTTATGGTTCTTTATCAAAATACTAAGCAGAGCTAAATGTGTTTAGCTTCCAAGATCAGTTAAGGACGGCTAGGTTCTTCTCCTTGTTCAGGGAAGAAAGATAACAGCCAATCTATAAAAGCCAAAGACCTGGACAGACTTGGTGTCAGGGTTCCGAGGGATGCCCTAATTAAATCATGAGCCTCGAGCCAAGCTTCAAAAAAAAAATCCAGTTATTTATTAGGAGCTTCATGTCGGCATGTTCCCAAGTGAAGCCAGCTCTGACCCTACACAATTTACGCCCCAATCATGACCCTGTTTCCCCCTCCCCCCCAGGGTGTGCCATCAATCACATTCGCCAACAGAGCAATTTCGTGGGTTGTAGAGACCACTCTCCTCTGGCCACTGTGGGTAACCCCGGGATACAGCCTTGAGAGAGATAAGTTTGGAATGTGTATCTGTCTTTGGCTGCTGTGCCGTTTCGTCAGTCCCCCCCCCCCCTTGCTTATGGCAACTCGAGAGCAGACCAGGGATGCTTTGCGAGTTGACATTGGACTCCAGAGTTTTAAGACTGGTGGCCACCCCCACCATCAGGAACACAAGGGACACTGAAACTGGGGTTCATTTTATATTGACACTGTATCCATACCAGATTGTATGTTTGGGGTTTTTTGGGGGGGCCAGGGAAGAACTTGTAATATATCATGTATTTTCATTCCAAGATTGCATTGATCAGCCTGGGGAGAGAAAAGAGAAAAAGCAGCAGCAGAGGCACTGACTAACACTTTCCCTAGCTATAATAGGAAAGGCTTTCATAAAAAGGCAGTCTCGTGAAATCCAGAGCTAAGTATTTTAGAGCCCAATCCTTAAACATCTAGGCCAAGAGTGTCAAACTCAAGGCCCAGGGACTGGATCCAGCCCACAGGGTGCTTAGATCTGGCTTGCGAGGCCGCCCTGGAAATAGCAAAGGACCGGCCTGAGGTACTTCTGCATCATAAATGGGGCTCAGGAGGGGCGTCTCCGGCGAACCCAAGCTCCATTTTTGCTGGCAGAGGCCATCACAGCTGAAAATGGAGCTCGGGAGCCTGTTTTTGCTGAAAGGGCGCTCAGGCCACCACAGGTGCCCCCAATATGAGTGACATCAAGCTGGCCACGCTCACCCCGGCCCCCTGAGGTCAAACACAACCCTGATGTGGCCTTCAATGAAATCGAGTTTGACACCCCTGATCTAGGCTGATTATTGATCTACCTGGACAATGGTTGTTACCTGGCATACTCCAGCTTGGGAAGAATCAGATACATCACAATGCACAAAACAATGAAGATGTCCCCTATCAGGAAGTAGGCCAGAGCACTGTTTGTGACTTCCGATGATGCTGCCAGATCCACCACCGATGCCAGGGCACTCACCGTTCCTCCCATGGCTTGACCTATGGGATAAGGATTCAGGACGGGGGGAAAAAGAAGAAGCGCAAATGTCAATGAAATAAGGTCCAGCCAACACTGGGCTAGTCAAAACGAAACATATTGAATGAGAATCTGCTTGGCAGCCAAATCGGAGAAGATGAAATTGAGGAGCAAGAGACTGAAATGGAACTAGAAACAACAATCCCAGTTTTGATCCTGGTTAGACATTTTGCCCGGAATTCTGAAGTTTTGGTTTATTACACCCGTATTGAATTTGTGTACTTTCTTTTGTTCCGATTATTATGCATGTATTCCCTTGTCACTCCATAAATATGGATGTAAGGTCATTTTAAAGTTCAGGACAGACTTCTTAATTACTCATCAGCAAAGTGGCAAATACACACATGTGCACAAATAAGACAGTTGTACAATTTGAGTAATGAAAAACACACACATATCAATTAATGTTGCTTTTAACCCAAGCAAATGTGTGTAGAGGGATTAAATATATCAAAAGATAAGAGGAATTCATTCATCTATTACCAGAGTAGGGGAACTCCCTAGCTATAAAAAGCAAACTACTTTTGAATCTTGTGAGAATTTGAAAAATCACCTCTGAGGAGACTCAAAAAAACCCTATTTCTGGGGAAATAAAAAGGCAACGTTACTTTTTAATCTTGAGATTACCAGCCATATTTGGGTGACAAATTTGTAAAGGAAAGTGATAGATAACCAAGAGTTCAAAATGTAAAAATATATATATGTTAATTTTAGCTCTTTGGATCAAATATATGCGACCAGAAATATCATCGCTTATTAGGCTGTTTTTAGGTCATTTGACCTTCCATTTTTGTCAGAAAGATGTTTAAGTACACAATGCAAAGGTTTATTAGCACACCGTGTGACTTTCCATTTTATAGTCATAATAAAATAAATTTATGATAATGTATGGTTAAATGCTGAAAGGCTTCCAAAAAGGGCTGTGGTGAAAATCTCCACCAGGGGTCAACCCTTAACTACATTTGTTTCTGCGGTGCAGGAACAAAAGTAAAAATAAAATAAAATAAAATAAAAAATCTCAGTATTGATTTTTTGTCTCTCCCCTTCTTCCCCCGCATTTTTTTAAATTCTCAGATTGCATTCCCAGTGCCATCCATCCTTGATAAACCTCAAGGGGACTCATCATTCATACCTGCAAACTTGGAATTCATCAGTTATGGAGATGAGCTTTAATGTGAATATCAAATAAGACAATGAAAAGCTTCGGTTTTTTTCCACCCCCACTTCAAAATATAAACAAACATGGAGCTGAATGCAAATGTTTTCTTTCAGTACAGGTAGTCCTTGGATTAGGACTGGCCTTTAGCAACTGTTCAAAGTTACACCCACCTCCCCCCCCCCCCAAATATTTATGACTCGGTTTTGAAGTTATGGTTCCTGCAGAGCACCCACAGTCACACGAACAAAATTTTGGTGGATTCTTCCTTATGACCCACTGCAGGGACCCACCCTAACACAGGTCCCACATTTTCTTCCCCATCTCCAATAATTTATCTTTTACTGTAGATCTCCTTCTGGAAGCTTTGGAGATCACGTTGGGGAAGGAGACCAGGTCACTCTGCCCCTCACCATCCCTAGGCCTTGTGGATCAATCCAAGACATGGGCGCCGTTTTTGGAGCAAACCATTGTGGGCGCTCCAAAATTGCACCTGCTTCTGGGATAGTACCACACAGCCTACAGGGTACCTGTGGGGATCTGGTTAGCAAGCCAAGGCCAGAATTCACTTACCTTTGCTACCGGTTTGCAAATGTGTGTGCGCTTCCTCCACGCATGGGCAGAGCCTTCTGCGCTTGTGTAGAGGGTCAAAAATGGGACATGATGATGTCCGGGTGGGTGGGCGGAGCCTCCCGCCACCAGCACTACCGGATTGCATGATCTGGATAGAACCGGCTGAATTTCACCACTGCCCAAGGCCTATGTGGGACTCCAAGAGTGGGAAAGAGGAACACAGGATGCCTCAGGGGGTGAAGGAGGTTTAGGGAAGTCCGGGGCAAGTGGGAGTACAGGGAGTACACAACGCCTCCCAGAGCCCCTAAAAACCCTGAGGCACCGCATGCTCCACTTAACAACCACATTAAATTGGGGAGAGCAAAGATGGAGTGCCATAAGTAAGGCGATTACATGGGTGCCTCACTTAAACACCATCATAATGGCAGGCTCCATCACAGTCATAAGTCAAGAATCACCTATACCCATCAAAAAAGTTAAACCATCCCAAAAGAAATGCCACAGAAGGAGAGAATAAGAATAAAGAAAAGGATGGCCTCTTAACATAAATTTTGTTTTCAACCTCTTCTTCAAGGTATTGTAAAAGTCATCTAGGTTAAAAATATCATTGAGATCAAAATAATTGTCACACACGGACGAAACCCTCAGTGCAAAGTCATGGGTTAACCCATCTATCACCACAGGACACAGTACTGAAAGAATCCCACCAACCTCCTACAATAACCAATCCGTTTAAGCATTTTTTAAAAGAAAAAACAAACAAACAGCAAACCTGAAATCAGTGCCTGGGAATTCCTCATGGGAAAGGATCCCGACAAGCCAAAGAGGCTGCTGATGAAGATGGTGGCAGCACTGCTGATGACAGCCACACAAACAATGGTGATGATAAAAAACCACAGTGTCCAAGCTGAAGTGTCCACTTTGACCAGCACTGTAATCACCAGAAAAACAGCCAGCATAACAGCCAAGGAGGAGAGAATACGGACGTTGACAGAAACCCTGGAAAAGAAACAAATAAGTTGGTGGGTCTCTTAACAAGCAACCCCTAAGATTCTCCCCAGTCCTGAGATTATATTTACACCTCAGCAAACGCTCCTTTGCTTTGAAATGGCCAGGAGAGAAATTAATGAACAATGAATATGAACAATTAATCAGTGGAACAACTTGCCTCCAGAAGTTGTGAATGTTCCAACACTGGAAGTTTTTAAGAAGATGTTGGATAACCATTTGTCTGAAGTGGTGGAGGGTTTCCTGCCTAAGCAGGGGGTTGGACTAGAAGACCTAGCCTGACTAGGTGGTTCAGTGGCTAAGACACTGAGCTTGTCAATCAGAAAGGTTGGCAGTTTGGTGGTTCGAATTCCTAGTACAGGTCTCCTGCTTGAGCAGGGGGTTGGACTAGATGACCTCCAAGGTCCCTTCCAACTCTGTTGTATTATTCTAACAGATGTTAAAAGAATTGCAGCATCACAGAATAATAATAATAGGAATGGAAGGGACCTTGGAGGTCTTCTAGTCCAGGGGTTGGCAACCTTAAACACTCAAAGAGCCACAAAGGTCCTAACTGGAAGCCCCCATTCAATTCTGGAGCCGACTGGAAGTCCTGTTCCCCCATCATAGTCTCCTCCTAGCGCTGCGTCCTTTTTCCTCTGTTGACCAGAAGTCCAGTTCCCCCACCATAGTCTCCACCTAGTGCTGCATCCTTTTTCCTCTACCAGTCCTAACCGAAAGCCCTATCAATTGTGGAGTTGATCAGCAACAGGGAGCCACAGCAGAGGGATGAAAGAGCCACATGCGGCTCCAGAGCTGCGGGTTACTGACCCCTGTTCTAGTCCAACCCCCTATCTATTGCAGATCTCATACCATTCCAGACTTTATTTGGCCTTGATGGGATGGGTACACATGATCATAGAAACAATAACTGACTGTATCTTATAAGAGCAAAGAATGTGAAAAGACCTATAAATACTTGATTTACAATCCTTCATTTAGTGACTGAAGTTACAACAGCAGGGAAAAAAGTGACTTATGACCGGTTCTATGAGTGTTGCAGCATTCCCACGGTCACATGATCAAAATGTGGGTGTTTGGAAACTGGCCTGTAGTTATGACGGTTGCAGTGTTTTGGGGAGTCACTTAATCGCCATTTGTGACCAAGACATAATTTGTGACCAACACGTAACCGAATAAGTGACGAGTATCTCTGACAAAGAAGCCCAACCAAAAATTGCTTGGTTCCAGTTCTGTTATTCGGTCAGAACAGGTCTTTTTCCACTGAAAGCCTCTGTGCTATCCAGAAGCTTACGGATGTATTAATTTTTTTATATTTTTACCCTGGGAAAGACGCAGGGTAGAAAGGACAGGGTTCTTGAATAAGGCTGAGTACGGTAGGACAAAGAGGCTAAGAAATTAGATGCAGAGATAAACAGCACACAGATTTTTCTCTTCCATATGCTTAATTAAGAAATGCCAAATGACTGAATGCAGCCTTTGTACTGCAAATTAAATGTCCTTCTCTACAAATTAAAAATTCTCAGCTTCTACGTTACCGGTAAGGAAGTTACCGGTACGTAGCTAGAAAGAGGAAATCCCAGTTGGGAAGTTCTAAATGTGGATGGACCAGGGGTGAAATTCTCCCGGTTTGGACTGGATCCGGTAGCGATGGTGGCGGGAGGTTCGTAGAACTAGTAGCAAAAATCCCTGCCTCCCCCCCGCCCCATGCCCACCTGAGCCACACGATCATCAGGCTTTTTTTTTTAACTTTTAAAAACATTTTTTCTTCGGCCTAAAATATGCTTTTAAAAGTTAAAAAAAAAAGCCTCCGATGATCGCGTGGCTCAGCTGGGATCGTCAGAGCCTTTTAAAAGCATTTTTTAAAAAAACAAACTTTATTAAGTATAAAAAGCTAAAATATCACATTAATTACATACATTATAAAATATGAAATAAAGAAAGGTAAAAGAACAGTAAGAAAGAGAAAGAAAAAAGAAAAAGGAAGAAAAATAAAAGGGAAAAAAAAGAAAGCACACACAAAAAGAAGATACACACAGTATAACAATGCAAACTACAATATATATATATATATATATATATATATATATATATATATATATACACACACACATACATATACATATATACACACACGTGTAGGTTATTGATGGTATCTATTTGTTAATTTTGTTATCTTACAAACTTTTACATTTATTCTTTTTTTTTTGTTTTGATTTATCCATTCATACCATTTGTTCCATACCATCTAATATTTCGAGTCTACCTTATCCTTTAATTCCAGTGTTAACCTGTCCATTACAATGCAATTGTAGATTTTTTGAATTACTAATTGTTCTGTTGGAATTTGGTCCGTTTTCCAAAGCTGAGCAAATGCTAGTCTGGCTGCCGTAATTATATGCAATATTAAATATTTTATTTCTTTCCTAATATTTTCTCTAATCATACCCAATAGGAAAATTTCTGGCTTGAATTCTATTTCTTCTGCCGTTATTTCCATTAACCAAATTTTTATTTTTTCCCAATATTTTTTTGTTTTTGGGCAAAGCCACCAGACATGGAAGAATGTCTCCTATACCTGTTTACATTTCCAGCAAATTGGACTAAGGTTGGGATACATCTTCGCCAATCTCGAAGGGGCCAAGTACCACCTGTACCACATTTTGTACTGATTCTCTTTATAAACTACAGATCTTGTCATAATCTGATTGGTTTCCCACACCCTTTCCCAATCTTCCAATTGTATATTATTTCCAATGTTTCTTGCCCAGGCTATCATTTGTCCTTTTACTATATCCTCTGCCAAATCAAATTCTAGTAGATATTTATAAATTTTTTCTTCTTCTTTAGATTCAAATAGTTTATCTAATCGGTTGAGGTTTAATTCAATTCCTCCTTCCTCTTGATCTTTTTTATATCTTGTTTGTATTTGCAAATAAAGCCACCAGTCCATCTCTATACCTTGATCTCTAAGCTCTTGTCGCGTTTTTAATATTCCCCGAGAGTCTAATAATTCCTTATATCTTATTACTTTCTGTACTGTCAATGTATTGGGGTGCATTGTCGCCTCCATTATGGATATCCAACTGGGAACTTTCATGTAGTGTTTATTTTTAATTTCTTGCCAAGTGCCAATTAATGAATCTCTTATTATATGATTTTTGAAATGTTTATATGTTTTGTTCCCAGTGTTCCATATGAAGCCACCCTTTCAATAGATCATGTCCTTCTAATTTTAATAATCTTTGGTTTTCCAAACTAACCCATTCTCTGATCCATGTCAGACTCGTCACTCCGTAATATTTTTCCCATGCTGGTACGGGAACCTCGGCCGAAGAGGTGGTAAAAAAATGTTTTTAAAAGGCTCTGACGATCCCAGCTGAGTTGCCTGATCATCAGAGGCTTTTTTTTCTTTTAAAAGCAAAAAAAAATGCTTTTAAAAGAAAACAAAAGCCTCTGATGATCAGGCAACTCAGCTGGGATCGTCAGAGCCTTTTAAAAGCATTTTTAAAATAGAAAAAAATGCTTTTAAAAGTAAAAAAAAAAAAGTTGGCCACGCCCACCCAGTCACATTACACCCCCCACCAAGCCACGCCCACAGAACTGGTAGTAACAAATTTTATATTTCACCACTGGGATGGACCATCTTGAGTAGTAGTGTCCATAGTGAATCCAGTGGGGGGAGGTGGGGGCAGAGGGAAATGGACAGGAGAAAAAGGAAAGAAATGAAAATGAAAGTAGAATGAAGACAGGAAGGAACAAAAAGGATAGACCCGTCCGGAAAAAGGTTTAGAATGGAGCTTTGGTGTATGTGATTTATATCTATTGATATTTGGAGATGGTCCTCGACTTACAACTGTTTGTTTAGTTACCACTCAAAGTTACAAAAAGCGACTTACGACTAGTTTGAAGACTTAACGATTGTTGCAGCAGCCATCCCCATGGTCACGTAGTCAAAATTTGGGCGCCTGGCAACTGGCAGATATTTATGGCAACGGCACTGTCCCACGGTCCTGTTGTCACCATTTGTAATCTTCCCAGCTGACTTCCAACAATCAATGTCAATGCGGGAAGCTAGATTTGTTTAACAACCATATAATTTACTTAACAACCGCAGTGATTTGCTTAACAACTGTGGCAAAAAAGGGTCATAAAATGGGGCAAAACTCATTTAACAATGGTGCCTTGCTTAGCAATGGGGCTCAGTTGGGATCGTAAGTTGATGTCTATCTTCATTGGGCTAGAAATTAAAACTGATATTTTTTAAAATATTAATTTATTTCACTTAATAGACCACAGGGATGCCCAGACAGTATTTTGAGAACACTGGTTTAGAGAAAATAAGGTTGACTTTTCAAGAGCTTAATAGAAAGTACAGTAGAAGTAAGGAAAAAGGATGTGCAAGATATTTGGATCAAAGCAAACATGTTATATAAAGTAACACAGAAATGTATGGAATTAAGCTAATGGGAAATATTTAAATAAAGAGTTTGGTGGGATGATGGTGGTTGGATAAAATTCATATAAGAATATAGATCTTCCACTTGTTGAGGAACAGTGAAAGATACAGCTAAATGCATATAAAGAGAAAGAGATAGATGTACAGAACATAATTTGAAGTTATTTTTAAAAAAATTTAAAAAATAGTTAAAAGAAAGAAAATGCAAAGCTATGTTGAAGACAATAACAATTTCTTTGGGAGATGGATGAAGAGGCCTCCAGGAGAATGAATGCAATAAAAAGGAAAACGGATGAAAGTATTTGGTATAAAACTGAAATGAGGGACTATTGGAAGGTGTATTGTGACAACAATAGTGATAAATTGAAGAATGGAACTGAAATATATATGATTAATGTTGGTGTTCAAAAAAAAAGATGGTGAAAAGGGAGCCATTGATGTTTGAGAAAGTTGAAAAATAGTAAGGTTGCAATGTGTAGATGATGTCACTAGAGAGATGCTTAGAAGATGGACTGGCTGTGTGATGCTTTTAACATGTGTGAAGGCTGCATCTGTGCCTGATGAATGTAATAATGCTGAGATTGTTCCCCTGTATGAAGGTAAAGGTAACAGGAGAGAACGCTGGAACTGCAGGGAAGTTAGTTTGTTATAGGTACCTCAAAAATGGTTGCCAAAATTCTAACTGAAAAGGGTATTACATGTGAAGAATGATTGCACTATTTGGGCTTGTCTAGTCTAGTGAAAAGAAGGACTAAGGGTGACATGATAGCCGTCTTCCAATATCTAAGTGGCTGCCACAAAGATGAAGGGGTCAACCTATTCTCCATAGCAGCTGAAGGCAGGACAAGAAACAATGGATGGAAACTAAACAAGGAGAGAAGCAACCTAGAACTACGGAGAAATTTCGTAACAGCGGAGCAGCTTGACTTCAGACATTGCGGCTGCTCCATTACTGGACATTTTAAAGAAGAGATTGAGGTGGTATAAAGACTCCTGCCTTGGGCAGTGGGGTTGGACTAAAAGCTTTTCCAAGGTCCCTTCCAGCCCTATGATTCTATGAAAGGGGAATAGATGTAATATATGTTATACACAATTACAAAAAAGCAGAAGAGCCCAGAGAAAAACATATAACCCAAGTATTTCATGGCCACCAGATAATTAGCTATTTAAACAGGAAAGTTAACTTTTTAAATTTTTTCCTATTTATTTAAATGGGAAAGTGTAGTAACTTTTAAAAAACATTTCAGATGTTTGTATTTAAACAGGAAAGTTAACTATGTAAATTTTTTCTTATTTATTTACCATAGTAAGATTATAAGTACCACGTTATTCAAGGGAGAGGGCTGGGAAAGAGAAAAAGGTAGAACGTGACCAAGATCTTGAAGAAAAGATTGACTTAGCCTTCAGGGATGAGGCCAGGGATTGGCTGCTGGGGGTTTGCAGGGGTTCGGGAGAACCTCTAGTTAAGATTCTATGCAGTTCGGATAACCCCCAAATCCCACTTCTGGCTGGCCCTGCCCATCCCTCCCCTCCCAGAGTCCCCACCCAGCCCGTTTTGGATGCAGGTGAGTGCAGCGCGTGTACGGAGGCTTGGGGAGGATGAAAAACGTGCCTGTTTACAGTCTCCCGAGAGTCTCTGGAGCCTGGGGAGACCGTTTTTGCCCTCCTGGAGGCTCGAGGAAAGCCTCCGGAATCCGGGGAGGGCAAAAAGGCCCACCGCGCCGTGGTGCATGAGGCTGACTAGGCCACGCCCATGGCCACACCCACTCAGCGACTAGGGCAGAGAACCCCTTGCTAGAATTTTTGAAGCCCACCCCTGGATAAGGCCCTGGCTTAAACATCTGGTTTTGATAAACACTTTTTTCTCAAAGTTACTTTAAATGAGATATGCTTCATGCCACAAGACTGCAGAAATTAGAAATGTTGCCTGCTTAACTATAGGTCGGTGATGGTGAACCTATGGCATGTGTAGCGATAGCAAGCTCAGCTCCTGCGCGCATGCACATGCCGGCCAGCTGATTTTCGGGCCTTCTGGGCCCACCAGAAGTAGGGAAACAGGCTGTTTCCTGCCTCCAGAGGACCTCGGGGTGGTGGGGAAGGCCCGTTGTTTGCTCTCCTGAGCCTCCAGAGCCTTTATAGGAGTCTGGGGAGGGCAAAAACAGACTTCCTCAAACCCCCCCCCCCCAAAAGGCCCTCCAGAGGCCGGAAATGGCCCATTTGCCAACTTCTGGTGGGACCTCTATTATCCCGCTCCTGGCACACAATGGCAAAAAGTTAGCCATCACTGCTCTCGGTCTTTTGACAAACCCTACCTGTTTGAACAGATAGTTTTAAAGCAATTCAACAAAATGAATTATCCCTGGGCAAAAAGACATGCTAATAGACAACCCAGTTCTGCTCAGTTTCTTCCTCACTTTAATCCTGCAAAAAAGTTAGGCATGAGATCCAGTTCAGGCCCATCGCCACATTTTAATCATCACAGAACTTCTTAAGAAGGATGGAGCATGGAGTACTGGTAGTCATAAGTTAATCTCTAGAGGCAATCAAGCTACAGGGAACCAATTTTCCTGGGAGTTTCCATAAATGCAAGCCAGAACTCATGTGTATTTATGATGCTGAAAACTTAGCATAATAAAACACTTATTGATTATGGATGCGCCACTCAGCAGAATCAACAATGTGCCGAAGATAAATGAATGCTATGTTTAAAATGTAACACATTAAGCATAATGGGCTTTGTGAAATGGATTCCCAAGCTAGAGAATATAGAAGAGTTTAAGGTTTCTGGATCAGCTTTACTTCATGGAATTGTGGGGGTGGGGGTGGGGGCAGATAATTTAATTCTCTGTTTTAAGAAATTCTACAGATAAGGATCGTCACAGTAAGACAGATAATGGGGGCATTTTTGACAGAGAATGCCATTTAAGCAAATGACGGCTTTCTCCAGTATTAATTCCTAGGCTTCAGCAAATATACCATGGCTTTATTGTGACAGTCAGTTAATTTTTCTATAAAGATGTGGAAAAATAAAGACAATATTAAGTATCCTTCCCGGAACATCAGAGGGACAGAAACCAATTTGCCTTTCAAATATGGCAATGTTTCTTCACCATGGCTGCTTAAAGAAGTGTAGACTTCAACTCCCAGAATTCCTTGAGTGGCTAGGGAATTCTGGGAGTTGAAGTCTGCACCTCTGAAAGCTACCAAGGTTGAGAAGCACTGCAGTAGAGAATCAAGGAGTTGCCGCCCCAGGGTTCTCTTGCAAAGATTTCCTCCCAGAAGGGGTGGAGCCAGGGGTGAAATGCTACCGGTTTACTCCGGTTCGGTTGAACTGGTAGTTAGCTACCGGTTCGGATTTCACCACTGGGTGGAGCTCTATGGAAAATTAGTCCAGTTCCCTCAGTGATGATAGTTTAAAAAAGAAAGAAGTGTCCTTTAATGCAGGGGTTCCCAACCCTCGGGCCACGGCCCAGTACTGGGCTGTGGCCCATTCGGAACTGGGCCATGCAAGCAGCAGACGAGCACTTGTAGCTCCATTTGCACGAGCGGCAGGTATGCATACCCACTGCTTGTGTAAATGGAGTTGTGTGCACACAAATGTGCACCCACTCTGCTTGCACAGAACCATCCCTGCTCCCTCCCTTGCTGGTCCACAAAGCTGGAAAGGTTGGAGATGCCCATTTGAATGTCCTGCCAAACCTAGCCTCAATTTACTGAACATATTCAAAGTCTGCATGCAAGCGAAGCAATGATTCCAAGAAAGGAATTGCAAAAAAATGAACCTTTTAAAGGCAACTTTCCTGAACCCAGTGCCCTGCGGATGTTCTGAATTATAATTACCCACAACTCCAGAGTTTTAGAATAGGCCAGGCTGCAAGAAAATGACTGGCTTTAAACTGAAATTGGAGACCTTAAGTAGATAACTAATGAGATCATCTACCAAATTCCAAGATTTTCTCAGCTACAGGACTGGTATTCCTTTAGAACAGGGGTGTCAAACTCAAGGCCGGGGACTCAATCCAACCCACAGGGTGCTTAGATATGGCCCATACCTCCAACTGGCAACAGTGAAGGACTGGCCCGTGGTGCCTATGCCAGTGAAAACGGAGCTTGGGAGGGCTACACACGGGTCCTCCCGAGCTCCATTTTCACTGGCAGAGAGTTGCAGGAGGCCATCGCAGCCAAAAATAAAGCTCGGGAGCCCATTTTCACTGGCAGAGCGCTCAGGCCGCCACAGGCACCCCAACATGAGTGACGTCAAAGTGGCCACACTCAACCCACTCTATCCCCCCCCGAGGTCAAACACAACCCTGATGCAGCCCCCAATGAAATCGAGTTTGACACCCCTGCTTTAGAACATACCTAAGGACATTTCAAAAGGTGGGGTTTGGATTACGTTTTTGAGCAGGTAAGAATTCTTATGCCAAAATGTAAGTTAATGGTTGTCAGAGTTCTCTTGTCTTAAAAGAGGGAAAAAAAGAAATGGGAAACAGAATTCTGGTGCTTCGTACAGAATTCTCAATCCTGAGACTTCAAAGCCTATGATTTTTGTACTTTTCCCCCCCACATCTCTTTTCCTGTGCTATATATTCCCTCCAGTGGTGGAATTCAAATTTTTTTACTACCGGTTCTATGGGCGTGGCTTGTTGGGCGTGGCAGGGAAAGGAAACTGCAAAATCCCCATTCCCTCCCCACTCCTGGGGGAAGGATATTGTAAAATCTCCATTCCCACCCCACTCTGAGGCCAGCCAGAGATGGTACTTGCTGGTTCTCCGAACTACTCAAAATTTCCGCTACCGGTTCTCCAGAACCTGTCAGAACCAGAGTTGAAATACAGCAGGTTCTGACAGGTTCTGGAGAACCGATAGCAGAAATTTTGAGCAGTTCGGAGAACCGGCAAATACCACCTCTGGCTGGCCCCAGAGTGGGGTGGGAATGGAGATTTTGCAATATCCTTTCCCTAGAAGTGTGGAGGTAATGGGGATTTTGCTGTATCCTTCCCCTGGAGTGGGGTAGGAATGGAGATTTTGCAATATCCTTTCCCTAGAAGTGTGGAGGTAATGGGGATTTTGCAGTATCCTTCCCCTGCCACACCCATCAAGCCACACCCACAGAACCGGTAGTAAAAAAAATTGGATTTCACCACTAGTCAGAACCTGCTGAATTTCACCCCTGGTTCCCTCCTTCAAGTTGTAAAACACAAGGGTCATGCAGGAACAGTGAAGGTAGAGAAGTGCTGATCGCTCCATCCCACCTTCTCCTTTCGAAAACGGTGACCTACTTTCATTTTGCATATGGGAGAGACAAACTGCATAGCTAGCAACTATGCTGTCTTCAGATAGTCCGCTGCCATTGAAGTAGCAATCAAGTCTTCCTTGAGTTCTGTGTCACTGCAAACAGCTAAGTCTGCCAGGAGATCTTGACCTTGGTACCTTCTTTTGTCTCCTTCCTCTTTGCCCAACATAGAGCTGCTGAATCTGAGGCCGCTGCCTTCTCCGTTAAGTTCTTGCTGATTCTCATCTTTTCCATATATTTAACAATCCTTCCTACTGATATTGCCCAGCGTGATGAATTGTAGTTCCCCTGGAGAACATCTGTTTGGAGCAGCCTCCATTAACCTAGTAAAAGTGATCATCTAGACGATTTTGGATACTGTCTGTCTTAATTTAGGACAAAAGCAAATAACACGCTATGACTTTGAGAAGTTTTGCTGTGCGGCAGAGGATTTTTTTCTGGGTAAGCCCAATTTCTCATCAAGGGTTTTTAGCTTGACTTTTTAAGTCACCGCTGTGTTAATGCTGCAGCCTGGGGAGACACATAGCATAGCCAAGGCCAGAGGCAGGGCAGAGGGGAGGAGGGAAAAGTAAGGCCACTAATGCAATCACACTTACTTGTTGACTAGCAGGAAGTTCCCAATCAAGCTCAGGACCGAAGGCACAGTGGAAGCCACAGAAATGTAGCTTTCAAAGAAATTCTAGGAGGGGAAAGGAAAAAAAAAAAGCAAATATCAAAACAGAGTTTTAGAAACTGTGCTACAAAGGGGACAAGGACATGAGTGACCCAATGGCCTATTGGATAAGGCATCAGCCTCCGGAGCTGGGGATTGTGGGTTGAAGCTTCTCTGGGTCATTCATTGGTCTTGTGCCATTTGTCCAGAATGATACAGAGCAGGGGTGTCAAACTCAAGACTTGGGGGCCGAATCTGGCCTGAGGGGTGCTTAGATCTGGCCCATGGTTAGATCTGGCCCGCAGGACCTCTGCCAGCAAAAACAAAGCTTGACAGGGCTGCACGCAGGTCCTCCTGAGCTCCGTTTTCGCTGGCAGAGGGTTGCAGGAGGCCATCGCAGCTAAAAATGGAGCTTGGGAGCCCGTTTTCGCTGGCAGAGTGCTCAGGCCACCACAGGCGCCCAACACGAGTGGCGTCAAGCTGGCCACACCCACCCTGACCATGCCCACTCCGGTCCCCCCAAGGTCAAACACAACCCTGATGCAGCCCTCAATGAAATCAAGTTTGACACCCCTGAGACGTGGTCTTCTTCTATTTGAGCAGGAGGTTGGATTAGAAGATCTCCAAGGTCCCTTCCAAATCTGTTATTCTGTTATGACCTCTCCGTCACAAGCCAAAGTCACTGAGATCTTGGGAGCCAAGATCACATTTTCATGGCATTTCGAAACTCACAAGGCTGCAGAGGTTGCACAACGATCAAGCCACCAGCTCCTAGCTGAAAAGCGGGTGTGATACTTCCAAGTAACTATTAATAGGCGGTTGGGTAGAATATCAATCATGTGAGTATCAATCATGTAGATAATCATGTCTACAACACAAATGAAAAAAGGAGAACTACTCACTCTCATGATCAGTAATGCACACTATGTGAATCCTAGCATTGAGACTACAATGGCGATCTACAGATGGGGGTAGAAATTCCGATAATGACCAGAGAAGCCTCATACATTGGGATTGGCTTGGAATAAACTTACATTTCCTCCCGGAGGTTCTGAAGCTGTATTCAGAACTATATTCTCCTACTGAATCAAACATCGAATCACAGACAGTGGTTAATGTTAATAATTCAATGCTTTAAGACTCTCAGAGGCAAACTTCCTCTTATTTACTGAGGAAATATGCAGTAATGTCTTTTGTTTTTGTGAATTTCATTACAGATGTGTCCACTTGATTATCATGAAGATTATATTGTGTTGAGGAGGGGGTATAACACTTCTCACTAAAGCCATGATATCCTTGAAAAAGTCCCCTTCTGTGGCCATTACTAGAAGGTAAAGCTACCTGGAGTGATTGAGATTGGGTGACCTAGAAATTGTAAGTATGTATATATGTATGAATGTATGAATGAATGAATATCCCCTTCAAATTGAGCTCCATTCTTGATGATAATGGGGAGTCAACTTCCCATCTCCAATGGCTGCAAATTTTAATAACATTTGGGTTTTTTGCAACAGAAAAGGGTGAAAGAAAAAGCAATAGATAGACTTCTCCCAACTTTGAATACTGTTTCAGAGATCAAGGACAATTGTTGTCAAACAATCAATTCTAATCTTACATGTAATACATACATACATATAAACATAAAAATAGATAGATAGATAGGGATACAGATAGAGATATAGTGTGTGCGTGTGTACATGTGTACACTATATGTGTCAGCTTTGAAAGCCATATTAGCCCCCGGAAGCTTCCACGCTGCCACCTTTTCATGTGTGGTAAAGTAGGAGGGGGCATTTAGTAGAGGCAATGTATTTAGATAAAATAGCATTCTTCCTTTTGGTCAAGGTCAGGACAATCCTGCATCTGGAGAAGGAGTGGTTGGAGTGATGTTTCGAAATGGGACGAACGGTGATTGGAGAATGTGATGGACTGATGAGTGAGGGGATGGTTTTGGGTTTTTTGATTTACTGAGAGAAAATCAGGAATTCTCAGATTCGGGTTTTCCCAGATATGCCAGTATACCTAGTCTAATAAATGGAACTTTGAGAAAGTGCTTGCTTTGGAGTTTTTAATTGAAGTTGGGGTTTTCTGGAATGCTGACAATATGAATACAAGTGGATTAAATGCATTTAGTTAACATTATATTAAATTATACTTATTTTTTATCTGGTCTTTCTAATTTGGGGTTGGAGGCGGGTGGTTCGGAGAACCGGTAGCAAAAATCCCTGCCCCCACCCATTGTCCAGCTGAGCCGCACAATCATCAGAGGCTTTTTTTTTATTTTTAAAAGCATTTTTTCTACAACCTCTTCGGCCGAAGAGGTTATAGAAAAAATGTTTTTAAAAGGAAAAAAAGCCTCTGCCGATCAGGCAAGTCAGCTGGGAATGTCAGAGGCTTTAAAAGTATTTTCAGCTGAAGAGGTTGTAGAAAAATGGTTTTAAAAGTAAAAAAAAAAAAAGTTGGCCACACCCACTCAGTCATATTACACCCCCCCACCAAGCCACGCCCACAGAACCGGTAGTAACAAAATTTACATTTCACCACTGGCTTATACCTACCATCATCAGTGGCAGCATTCTGAAACACGCTGAACATTTAGTTATAAAACATTTCCTTCTTTTTTAAAGCTAGGAATCTTTTTAAGGATTGGGGAATCATGCCTTTGGTGTCTTACAGATCAGTGTTTCTCAACCTTGGCAACTTTAAAATGTATGGACTTCAACTCCCAGCATAGCTGGTTGGGGAATGCTGGGAGCTGAAGTCCATATTTCTTAAAGTCACTAAGATTGAGAAACACTTTCACAGTTCACTAAGATTGGCACATTATGATTCAGACAGTTCAGGAAATACTTTTACGTCCCCTGACTTATTTATAGAATGGGAAACCTAAACATCAAGAGAGCTGTCCCAAACCCTGTTGCTTAATTCCCTCAGACTCCCCTTCATTCATTTAAAACAAGGGTGTCAAACTCAAGGCCTGGGGACTGGATTTGGGCCGTGGGGTGCTTAGATCTGACTCGTGGGGCCACCCTAGAAACAGTGAAGGACCGGCCTGTGGTGCCTCTGCCAGTGAAAATGGAGCTCGGGAGCCCATTTTTGTTGGCAGAGCGTTCAGGCCACCATAGTTGCCCCTGACACGAGTGACATTGAGCTGGCTATGCCCCCCTGTGTCCCCCCCCGAGGTCAAACAAAACTCTGATGCAGCCCTGAATGAAATCGAGTTTGACACCCCTGATTTAGAAGAACAAGAACATGCAAAATCCCGATGTGTGAAAAGTTTGCTTAGGAAAATTGCGAAGAAGCCAGCTCAGTCAGCTTTCCCTGAGAAAAAAAGCTCTCACATCCAACTCCACACTAATCAATTTAATCCAAGCTATTTTAAGGATACGGTGATGGAATGGCTTGTTAGTACCTCATTGCTTCTTCATCATCCAAACCAAGCGATATTTCTGTACAGGTACCGGACATTTAAGCGTTCCTATGTTTATGTTCCCCGAAAAGCAAATGCTTGTTGGCTTCTGGGAAAAGACAGCCTTGTCCTGCCCAGATGCTTTGGCAAAGTAAAATTTTTAGTCAGCTTAAATTCAGGAGCAGAGGCATCTCTAGGCTCCTGCTGAGCTAAAAAAAAGGATCTGAAGCCCTGGGTGACGAAGCAAGCACCGGAGCGTTACCTGGATCACAGGGCATGAAATTAGCAATGGCAAGCAGGTTGGAGCCAGGAATACCTCACTGCTGCGAGCTTATCTGCAGATAGCCAAGTTCAGAATCCTACTTCTAATGACTCTGTGCAAGGCCCATGAACTCTTCCCCTCTCTGGTGCTGCCCAGCCAGCTCCAAACCAAGTTGAAAAGGTGGAGATTTTCACTGCTAGGAAAACCATCAGCTGCTGAAATTCACCATTAAGTTTGACCTGACTTTGAACTGGTCACCCAGTGGCTTCAAAAGAGTTGATAAGGATCGCAGCAGGCAAGACTGCATTTTTTTTTTTTTTAAAAAGGAATTAGTTACGGGCGTAATTGGATTATCCACATTTCCTATTAATGAAAACCATTCAGAATCATCATTTGATGTAAGAGATACTAAGATTGGAGGAAGCACAACGGACTAGATCTTTCTAGCAATGAAAAAAAATCTACAGTAGTTGTCAGAGTGTCTCTCAACAATACAGTAATTCAAAAGATAGTTTTGGATCTCTAAAGCCTCAAATCAGTTTTGCACAGTCTGAGAATTCCACAGAGTGATTCTGATACTGTAGAAATGCAATCCCCCCAAATTTAGAATCCTGCAAATGAGGCAGGGGTGGGCTTCAAAAAATTTAGCAAGGAGTTCCCTGCCTGGTAGCTGGGTGGACGTCGCCGTCTAGTTGGCCTCCTGACCATGGTGGGGGTGGGGCATTTTTGCCCTCCCCAGGCTCCGGAGGTTTTCCTCGAGCCTCCAGGAGAGCAAAAATGGCCTCCCCAAGTTCCGGAGGCCCTCTGGAGTCTGGAAACGGACCTGTTTCTGGCCTTCCCAAACTTCCGGTAGGCCCATTTTTCACCCTCCCCGAGCCTCTGCATGCGCCTTGCACTTACTGTACCTGCATCCAAAATGGGCCACGTGGGGACTTCTGGGAGGGGAGGGGCAGGCAGGGCCAGCCAGAGTGGGATTAGGGGGTCCTCCGTGTTAAGGATATTGATGTTGTTTTACCAACCAGCAGAGTAACTGCAC
>WNWU01000021.1:7890535-7919689 GCA_012654045.1 Ptyas mucosa | reverse complement strand
CCTGGACAACTGGTTGAACGTTATATACATCATATAGAATCCTAACACTCCGAACTGCACAGAATCTTAGCTAGAGGTTCTCCTGAACCCCTACGAACCCCCAGCAGCCCACCCCTGAAATCAGGGTTCAGGAGAACTGAAGGAATGCCTGATTTCTTAAAGATTACCAAGTTCTTCATTGGCAACGCTTGTCTATGTAACTCCATCTTCAGAAATACATTTAAGACATTTCCATAGTTCAGTCCTAGCAGGCAGCCAGCCAACCCTTCAGAACCAAAAGAAAATATCCTTTCACTTTCTCTCAGCCCCACCTACCTCACGGGGTTATTGTTTGAGGAAAATAGGAGTATCATGTAGGTTTGAGTTATTTGCCTTGAGTTATTTCTAAAAGTAATACAGGTGGGATAAAAAAACAATAAAATCATTATATTATTATATTATATTATATTATATTATATTATATTATATTATATTATATTACAATCAATGATGGTATTCAGCTGGTTTGGGCAAACCGGTAGCGGAGATTGCGGGTGGGCCCCCCGCCCTGCCCCCTCACCCCGGCACTATGCTGTCCTATTTAACCATGTTTTGGAGGCCAGGTTCATGCGCAGAAGGTGTGAGAGAGAGCAAAATGCATGCGTGGAAGGCCGGGCGCATGTGCGAAAGGCGCACACATGCATGAAGCAAGCGTGCGCACGGGGGGTGAACCAGTGGTAAAAAAATGTGAAACCCACCTCTGATTACAATTATATTATTATATTATAATGGAGGGAGAGGTTTACTTCAAAGTTTACTTTAAGCAAACTGTCAAAGAAGAAAAGCATGAACTGGATAATTATATAAGACAGCCAGGAACAAGCACTGATGCAAATTAAATTGGACTTTACTGAATGTGTAGGAACCAAAGCACAAATATAGAAATAATGTAGTAAAAATAAGAACCGCATGCTCGAAAGAAAAAGCATTACACCGTCAATGTCTACAAGAGATCAAAGGGAAAGTGGATACAGATAAAACTGGCAACCATTTACAACTGGAACATTAAAAAAAACAACAACAACTGAAGGCTTGGTTTTGGGTGCTCAAGAGCAAGCTATTCAAATGAATGCAATCAAGGCCAGAATTGAAAAAAATGTCAAATGATTCAAAATGCAGATTGTGCAGAGGCAGAAGGAACAATGGATTATATACTCAGTTGGTGCAAGAAGATAATATAACTACCCAACAGTCACCAAAATGATCATCTGACCGTGGAAGATCTGTAAAAATGTGCAAGTAATGAACGATTGGTGGGAAAATAGAGTTGAAAAAGTAGTCGAATATGAGCAGATTAAAATATTATGGGATTTCCAAATACTAACTGATAAAGTCTTGACTCATAACTCATCTGATTTAACTGTGGTCGAAAAGGAGAACATGTGGATTATATTGATGTAGCAATACCAGGGGATAATAGAACACAGAGACAAAGAACGGCAGAAGATTGCAAAGTATCAAAATTTGAAAATCGAAGGCGAAAGATTATGAGGTAAACCAGGTATGATAATCCCAGTGGTTACAGGCACATTGAACGGCATACCAATTTTTCTGTGGACAGAACTATCCAAAATCTGTGCTTTGATGTTTTCATCTGTCAATTGCCAAAGACCACACTGCTTGGATCCACATATATACTATGCCAACTTTTATGACTTTCTAGATTCTTGGGAAGAACTTGATGTGTATGAAGGCCAATACCAGCTAAAGAACTGACTGTCAGGTTTCGGCGTAATCTCAAATAAACTTCATTCTCAAACACAAAGTCTTTGATGAATCTCTCATTTATTAAAGAATTTACAATCCGACCTAAACTCATATGCAGCCAAAACTGATTCTCCGAAACCAAACCCCTGCCCTTCTGCCTCACAATATCTCAATGCCCATTGGCCATCTTCCAAGTCAGTCTCTTCTGCCAACTGCTTCAGATCACAGGAATGTCCCCCTCCCTTCATCACCTGGGTAACCGTATCTATTAAGGAAGGGGGAGAAGGACAATATCTCAAATGCCAAGCACTAAATTTCAAACTGTACTGCTCGCTCCCGTTTTTTTCCCCCTTTTTCCTCTTTGACTATGGCAGCGATGAAAAAATGCAACTTAACTCGCTGACACTGACTTCACAGTTGCATCATCATCATCATCATCATCATCATCATCATCATCATCATAATAACAACAACAACAACAACAACAACAACGATGATGATGATGAAAAAGAACTGTAAAAATCATGACCTGGCCATCAAAACTACACAGCTATGGATGAAACATGTAACGGTGATCCCCATTGTCATCTGGGCACTTGGTACCATGTCCAAGAATTTTATAAGATATATCAACAAATTGCAGTGTCCCGCAATAACACCAGCAGAACTGCAAAAAACTGTGCTACTTGGAACATCGTACATCTTAAGCAGGTAATTGGTTGATAGCTAGGATGCTCAGGTAGCAACCCGTATCAACCATTAGCACCAGTCAATGGTATTTGTGATGGATTTTTGAATGTTCAGTTGACTTTCATGTTTAATGAATAATGATGATGATGATGATGATGATAATAATAATAATAATAATAATAATAATAATAATAATAATAGGGGCACGGCCCCCCAAGCTCCATTTTTGCTGGCTGAGCACCGGAGGCTGGTCTTTTGCTATTTCCAGGTCGGGCCTGCGGGCCATATTTAAGCACCCGCAGGCTGGATTCAGACCACAGGCCTTGAGTTTGATACCCCTGCTCTAAATTTTAATTCCTGGACTGACCGTGCAGTTGGACTATGTACAGAAAGCTCCTCCCATCTCTATTTTTTGGCCTGGCAAATTAAGATGCAGTAGGTTCTCTAGCCTTCAATTCTGAGAGCGAATCACTTAAGGCATCAAATCCAGGCTGTTACGCTAATAACCTAAAAATAAAAGCTTCCATAATTGTATTGAGCTATTAATGCAAGCCGGTGCTTCTTGAAAATGTGGTTCAGGTCTTTTCAGCAAGCAGTCAGGCTCCTTGGCTCCTGGCTGTGCAATCAGCTTTGTATGTTGACATATACACACATTAGACTCCTTGGCTGGCGTTTGATTTTGCTTGAACATAACCGGGCAAGGCTTCATTAACGTGTGTGTAACCAGAGGTGGGCTGCTGCCGGTTCGGGGTGAACTGGTAGTTCCAACCAGCAGCTGGGCCCGCCCACTCACCCCGGCACTATCCTGTCCTATATAGTCGATGTGTTTTTGAAGCCGCACACATGCACGGAAGGAATGCTCACATTTTCGATGCTGGGCAAACCAGTTGTTACCTTATGTGACACCCATCTCTGTGTGTAACCACAGTTGAAATATTGAGAAATATTTAGGGTCCTCAGTTTTCATTGTTCTTTAAGAAAAAATCCAGACAATGATTGGGGAACCGCTAGCCATTTTATGACAACTTGGATAGAATGAAGCATAAAGATAAGTTCTAGTGTAGAGAGGTTTTTAGAAGGGTAGTGATCCTGATCAGAAAATTGTATTTCAAAGTGAAAGGTTCTTAAGTGGTTCTCTTAGTAAGCAGAAAGCAATCCAAAGACAAACAAAGCCTGAAGGACTATTTTCGATTCATCACAAGATAACCTAAATTTGGCATAAAGACACTTTGTTCCCAGAGATATGTAAATTATGCAATTTTGACTAATTCTGGTTTACTTTGGTACTTCTGAAACACTGAAAACCATGGCATACTAAAAAGGTCCTTATTCCTATCCCATTATTAGAATTTGAGGCAAGACCCTCTGAAATTTTATTAGATAATCTTAACGTACTTCAACCCCATATTTAGAGCCCCAAGGTTTATGAACATCAATTTTGTCACATATCAATGTATTATTTAATATTTGCTTATTCATATTATAGAATGTAATAATATAGGAGAGGATTGGGGAGAATCCTGAGTCTAATCATTTGCATTTTGAGTGTTTTTCCCCCAGCACTCACTAGAAATGAAATATATATCAGTGATATCTACAGTCCAGAGGTGGGTTTCAGCAGGTTCTGAAGAACCGGTAGTGGAAATTTTGAGTAGTTTGGAGAACTGGTAAATACCACTTCTGACTGGCCCCGCCCCCATCTATCCTCTGCCTCACAAGTCCCAGATGATCGGGAGGAAATGTGGATTTTGCAGTAACCTTCTCCTGGAGTGGGAAGGGAATGGAGATTTTACAGTATCCTTCCCCTGCCAAACCCACCAAGCCATGTCGTGCCACCAAGCCACGCCCACAGAACTGGTAGTAAAAAAATTTGAAACCCCCCACTGCTACAGTCTGAAGGTGGCACCTCCCAAAATTTCCTCATGGTTACCATATTGTAGTGTAAACAATATACTTCTCTAGGCAACCCTACAAAGAGGGATTATGCTGCCTTTTCAACAATTCGCTCCTGTAATCACTTGGCAACTAGCATATATTATTTGTCTGCCGCTCTTACATATTCTTACTGGCATTATCGACATAACTCTCCTATGCTGGGTGTATGAAGCGGGAGCTACTATATTTGCGAAGACTCCTCGCCCGGGTCTCTACATCAAGATGGAAAATATATAGGTTTCCAGATGTGACTGAATTACAACTCTCCGTGTGATAAAATCTGCGGCAAATTGTAATTTTAGCAACAGCTGGATGGCAGAACTTCCTTACCCATTCGAGATTGTGTGAGCAGTTTACACAATTATGGCAAGCTCCCTGCTACACAAGCTTGTCAGGCTGGAGATTAATAAAAACAAACTGTAGTGCAGAGCCAAATCGTACTTTCCCATTCTTCCCACTTACAGAATTGAACTTCAGGTTGAATGAGCAAGAATGTAGACAAGCCATGCCAATCCCCCCCCCCCCCCCCCCCCCCCCCCCAATCAGCAGACTAAGAGATAGGACCACAACATCATAAACCAAAGGTCTTCAAACTTGGCAGCTTTAAGACTTGTGGACTTCAACTCCCAGAATTCTCCAGCCAGTATAGATGTTGAAGTCCACAAGTCTTAAAGCCTAGAATGCCAGCAATTTCCATAAGCAAAAAAAATAAAAAAAAATGCACAAATCACTTAGGGTCCCATTTCTCCCATCCATTCCAGCCCCTTCAATTTCCTTATCAAAAGGCAACTGTACTGTTTTTTTTTCTTAAAGACATTTCACTTCTCATCCAAGCAGCTTCTTCAGTTCTGACTGAATGCTGGAGGATGGAAGGATTTATATATTCCCTGCAGTCACCCGGTCGTTAGCATTTTCTCTGAGAACTATTGAGGAAACTTGGGGGTTTATCTGTGATAATCCAAGTGGCCTCAACAATGCCCAGAGAGGGGAATGAGACCGCTTGCCACAGCCAATTTGCTGCTGCCAACTCACCATGGCCAACTCGCTGCAGGACAATTTAAAAATTCTATTTAATTATTTAAAATAAATAAAAATTATTTTAATTTTTGACATTCACGTTTCGTTCTGTCCCTCCTTTTGCATCCTTTCTTTAATGATTCTATCCCATCATATATATGGGATTAGGACCTGGCTATTTACGGGACCACCTACTACCACAAATAGCCTCCCACCAGCCAGTACGCTCTCATAGAGAGGGGCTCCTCCGGGTGCCGTCAGCCAAACAGTGTCAATTGGCAGCCCCCAGGGGGAGGGCCTTCTCTGTGGGGGCACCCACTTTCTGGAACGAGCTCCCCCCAGAGATACGGAGGATCCTGGATCTGCGCACTTTCCGCCGCGCTCTTAAGACTTTCCTATTCCAGCAAGCCGGCCAGGCCTAACCTTTCCCCTTTTCTTTTAAATTCTTTTAAATTGAAAATTTTAAATCTGCTTTTAAATTATCGGGATGTTTTAAATTTGTCTCGGGCTAAATTGTTTAATCTGGTTTTAATTCTGCTTCTAATTTTTGTATTTATGTATTTTATTCTGTGCCTGTTCACCGCCCTGAGTCCTTCGGGAATAGGGCGGTATATAAATCAAAGAAAGAAAGAAAGAAAGAAAGAAAGAAAGAAAGAAAGAAAGAAAGAAAGAAAGAAAGAAAGAAAGAAAGAAAGAAAGAGAAAGAAAGAAAGAAAGAAAGAAAGAAATATTGATATTAGTGTAACTCTTATCCCTCTGTGGTGAGTTGGCCATGGCAAGGTGTCCTGCAGTGAGTTGGCCATGGCAAATTGACTGTGGCGAATTTTCATAGACCCCAGAGAGAATGCTAATGACCAGATGACTACCAGGAATATAAATTGTTCTATTTTCCATCATTCAGTCAGAATTGAAGAAGCTTTTAGGATGAGAAATGAAAGATCTTCAAGGAAAAACAAAGGAAGTCCTGTTGCCTTTTGAAAAAGCACCTTTGGGACAACTATTACCTGGATGACAGAGAATCTCCATAGACATCCTTATCAAAACCATTTGCAATCTTGTTGTCGCGGTTCCAAGTAATACGTCCAATACGCAAACAGAACTCCAAGGCAGGTAGATTCCTCAAAGAATACCATATTGGCACAGGCTGGTGAAAACTGACTCTGAATGTTCCCACAGTTTTCACCTACTGTACTTTTCGGAGTATAAGATTTTCCGGACTATAAGACGCACCTACTTTTTTTGGTGAGGAAAACAAGAAAAAGAAATCTGCCTCTGCCTCCTAGCAATTTTGCCTCGTTGCAGCAAACAGTAAATAGCCTGCTTTACTGTCATTTTTGTTTTCAGCATAGCTTGATTAGCACAACAACAACAAAAAATCTGCTCCCAGCAATTTACCTCCTTGCAGCAAGCAGCAGAGGGCTGAGCAAAAGAGCTGAGAGCAAAACAGCTGAGAGTTGGGAGGCCGATCCAATCAACTTGTGCTAATTAGGCTGTGCTAAAGCTGAAATGAGCTGTTTCTTCTTGCTGCTTGCTGCAAGGAGGTAAACTGCTGGGAGCCAGAGGCCAAAGGGAGGGGGCCAGTGGGTGGGCGGCAGAGGTGGGTTTCAGCAGGTTCTGACCAGTTCTGGAGAACCGGTAGCGGAAATTTTGAGTTGTTCGGAGAACCGGTAGTAAAAATTCTGACTGGCCCCGCCCCCATCTATTCTCTGCCTCCCAAATCCCAGCTGATCGGGAGGAAATGGGGATTTTGCAGTAACCTTCCCCTGGATTGGGGAGGGAATGGAGATTTTACAGTATCCTTCCCCTGCCACGCCCACCAAGCCATGCCCACCAATCCATGCCATGCCCACCAAGCCACACCCACAGAACCCTTAGTAAAAATTTTTGAAACCCACCACTGGTGGGCGGGGCTACATTTGGTGTATAAGACGCACCTAAATTTTCACCCTCTTTTAGGGGGAAAAAGGTGTGTGTTATACTCCGAAAAATACAGTAATTAAAAGTAAAAAAGTTTTTCCCTTTCCCCAAACAATGTCACATGGTCCAATCCAGGTGCCATCCGGTTGCCTGGTAACTTCCTCTCTCCAGCCACCTGTGGAAATGTCCTTGGTTCCCAGGAGAAAGTATTTTGTTTTGGCTACCAAAACCCCATCTATCTCTATTCCCCCTTCCTTATCCCTCAGCTCCAGTGTGGGATACACTGAAGCCTCAAAATGACCTCGGCCAGGTCAGCTTCAGGCTTGACACTTGTTAGATTATGTAAACCTGAAGAGGGGGTAATGGAAAGATGAGCAGTATCCAGCAATAATCCCTTTAGCAATATGACCTGGATTATTTATCTTTTTTGTAGAGAGACATAACAACTCTGATACACATGCGGATAAGTCAAAGGTGCATAGAAATCATTTGGAATGCGCAGAACAATTCCGTTTATGTCACGTCACCTGCCTTCTTTGGTAATTCAAGAGCAGAAATCTTTAAAAGTAGAAATAGAGGAAGGGAATGATTTAGAAGTGTAACAACAGCCTTTCAAAATAAATTTTCATATATTTTTTTCTACGCCATAGGCAATTGCGCCAGAGTGCTGCTTTCCCGGCACAAACTTGCATTAATGGTCCAAAAGGAAAGAGACAGAATTAGTTTTAGTCAAATTTAATCTGGAGCTACATCTTGCTGCTACAGGAAATCAGGAAATCAGTACATGGAACACACACACACAACTCTAGTAAAGTCTGTTCTGCACTAATAAGTGCCTTGATTAAATCAAAATGGACAAGCGCTGATTTGAATGTGACTTAAATAGTGCTTACAATTTCAGCCTGAAGTTTCTTTTCCTTTTGTATTTTTTAAACTCAGCGTAACGTCTCAGCCTCTAGAGAAACTCATTTACTGTATTCATTCAAGAGGAAGATGAGCTAAATTTTTTCTCTCTACTCAAGGCAGGTAGCACAAGCATCTCCCCATCTGCCCCCTCCAGTGGTGGGTTTCAACATTTTTTACTACCGATTCTGTGGGTGTGGCTTGGTTGGCATGGCACGGCTTGGTGGGCGTGGCAGGGGAAGGATACTGTAAAATCTCCATTGCCTCCCCACTCTAGGGGAAGGTTACTGCAAAAAATCCTCATTTCTTCCCAATCAGCTGGGACTCGGGAGGCAGAGAATAGACGGGGGTGGGGCCAGGGCCAATCAGAGGTGGTATTTTCCAGTTCTACTCAAAATTTCTACTACCAGTTCCCCAGAACTGGTCAGAACCTGCAGAAACCCACCTCTGCCTCCCTCCCCCCAATAACCTCTGAGTAGATTTAGCTGGGCAAATTGAATGGTTCAAAATCAACCCACTGAACTTCCAAGGCTAAGGATGGAGTTGAACTTGGCTCTCCATATCTTTAGTCCAACCATAGATCAATTATTACATCCCACTAGTTCCCCTCAGCAGATTAAAGGGAAAGTAGATAATATATGTGTGTGTGTGTGTGTGTGTGTGTGTATAAATAGAAACAGAAATGCAGTGCAATGCCAAGTTTCTTTGTTTTGTCAATCCAGGGTTGCCCACTCTAACTGACACCCATCTGACAGGTTTTGAGGCATGTAAACTCAGGAAACTAGAACTATTTGAATTTTGGAAAGAGCTTTATTACTAGTAGGCAGGGGTGGGCTTCAAAAATTTTAGCAAGGGGTTCTCTTCCCAGTTGCTGGGTGGGCATGGCTATGGTGGGCATGGCCATTTTTGCCCTCCCTGGGCTCCAGAGGCTTTCCTCGAGCCTCCAGGAGGGCAAAAACGGCCTCTCCAGGCTCCGAGGCCCTCTGGAGGCTGGAAACGGCCCATTTCTGGCCTTCCCAAACTTTCGGGAGGCCCATTTTTCACCCTCCCCGAGCCTCCGTGCATACCCTGCAATTACCTGCATCCAAAACGGGCCGCGGGGGGGACTCCTGGGAGGGGCGGGGGGGGCGGAGCCAGCCAGGAGTGGGATTTGGGGGTTCTCTGAACTGCACAGAATCTTAACTAGAGGTTCTCCCGAACCCCTGCGAACCCCCAGAAGCCCACCCCTGCTAGTAGAGTAAAACAGAATTTTGGAAGCAATTCTCCCAGCTCAACTTAAACCTAGTGTAATTTTGGCAAGGTTACTATTTTCTGTAACAGTCCTGCTTCTTCCAACAGTGGTCATGTTCCCTCCATCATGCTCCAAAGGTTTGTTAGAAATTTCTCCACTTTGCTTGTGGGAAGGGAGAAAGTCACTGGGGAAGCCAGTGGAAAGTTACAATTCCAAGGCCAGCAGGCAGGTAAGTGACTGCTGTTGAGAGAGGGAGGGAGGGAGGGAATGCACAGTGCTACTGATCAAGAATGGGACATGTTAGTGCATGAGATGCCATGTGGGTAGGTAGCATAGTTTCGGAAGGGTGGCAAGGGGTGTATGCTGTGCAGGTTGAGAAGGGAGCACAAGGTGGTGATATATATTTCAAGAAGGGTATGTTGAGGTCATAGTGTGTGTAAGAAGTGTCACATGGGTGACGTAAGATGTTTGTGAAGATGGTGTAGATCAGGGCTGTCAAACTCAGGGCCCACTGGCTGCATCCGGCCCACAGGGTGGTTAGATCTGGCCGCCCTGGAAACAGCAAAGATCTGACCCACGGTGCATCTGCCAATGAAAACAGAGCTCGGGAGGGCTGTGTGCAGCCCTCGTGAGCTCCGTTTTTGGCCATGATGGCCTCCTGCAGCTGTCTGCTAGCAAAAATGGAACTTGGAAGGGAGGCTCCTTTTTCGCTAGCTGAGGGCTGCAGAGGGACGTTGCAGCCGAAACGGAGATCTGGAGCCCATTTTTGCTGGCAGAGCACTCAGGCCACAGGCACCGCCCCGACACAAGTGACGTCAAGCTGGCCATGCCCCCCAGCCCTACCTCCAAGGTGAAACACAACCCTGATGCAGCTCTCAGTGAAATCAAGTTTGATACCCCTGGTGTAGATCAAAAAGAACACATGGGGTTGTAGGTGTGTGTGAGAGTACTATGCCAATTGGGGTTGGTGAACTGGAGAGTGATATGGGTCAGGAATGGTGTAGAGGAAGCCCAAGAGGCACTACCTAGGTTGGGTAAGGTTTGTGGGAGGGCCGCAGATTGGGAAGGATGCATGGGGCTGTGCAAGAGGTGCCATGCAGATCAAGGAGGGCATGGGGGAATGGTATGGATCAGGGAAGGTGTGTGGGGGTATGCAAGAAGTGATTAATGGGTAGGGGAAGGCACATGGGAGGTGGCATGAGTCACAGAAGGTGCATAGGGGGCAGCATGAGTCAGGGGAGTGTGTGGGGTCCATGATCTCCCTCCCTTTTTGTTCTTCCCTACCCCTCTCTCTTCCTCCCTTTCTTCACCCTTCCTATTTCTTTCCATGTTAAAACAGGTTAAGTGACTATTGCTGGGTAAGGAGTAAGTGAGGGATTGCAAGATTGGCTGGGAAATTGTCAAGAATGAAATTGTCAACAGCATTAAGTAGCACTGAATAACCACAACCTCCCCAAATTTTATTCCCTCTGGAGTCACATGTCCCAGATTTTGGACACATTCTTTAAGAAAGCCCATTTGAGGTGCCTTGGTTCCAAAAATCGTTGCCCTAAAATGCACTGTTTCACTCGGTTAAAGGTCACGACAATGGGGGTTTCAGTAGTACAATGTTTAAGAAAGGTAAGTTAAAATGGAGTTGTAGAAGGCGAATCAAGTTCATTATTTGTCTCATTCACAGCATCTCCTTTTTAGCTGCTACACTGTTGTGGATTGAATTGAATATCATGAATTAAATTTTCTCCAGCAGATTGCCCAGAAAAAGAAGGCAAGTGAACGAAGAGCAATAATGGCTCTTTCTCTAAGGAAGGAGAAAATCCTGAAAAACTCAATATTTTGCTTCCCTTCTTCTAAATGCTGATTCCATCCTGTTCCTCTGTAAATCCTCCTCAAACAAAAGATTCATGAGCAAGACATGTCTTTGAGGGATTGAAAATGGATTGCTAGCTGGAGATCAAGGGGTGGGCTTCAAAAAGTTTAGCAAGGGGTTCTCTAGCTGGTTGCTGGGTGGGTGTGACCATGGTGGGCGTGGCCTACTTGGCCTCCTGCACCACGGCGGGGGGAGCATTTTTGCCCTCCCCGGGCTCCAGGGGCTTTTCTTGAGCCTCTGGGAGGATGAAAGCAGCCTCCCCAAGCTCCGGAGACCCCCTGGAGGCTGGAAATGGGCCTGTTTCTGGCCTTCCTGAACTTCTGCTAGGCCTGTTTTTCACCCTATCCGAGCCTCCATATGCGCCCTACACTTACCTGCATCCAAAATGGGCTACATGGGGACTCCTGTGAGGGGTGGGGTGGGCCAGCCAGGAGTGGGATATGGGGGTTCTCCGAACTGCACAGAATCTTAGCTAGAGGTTTTCCTGATCCCCTGCGAAGCCCCAGCAGTCCATCCCTGTGGAGATCCATTCTCACCCAATCCTTGCTACTGGGAGGACAATAAGGCTAGCAGATGGGCCAACAGTTGCTGCATCTTATCTACAACATACCTCAGAATGGGTTTATGAGATCATCATAATTTCTACAGGTCTCAAAAAAAAAAACCCCACCTGGTAGTAGGCATCACATGGGATGATAGGTAAGAAGGGGGAAGGGAATTTCTATTTTGCAGAACTGAGAAGGAACAACTGTACAGCTGCAAAGCCCTCATAAATAACAATTAAAGGCCAGGACACATTTATGGGAGGATGTCAGAATATGACCTCAAATGTTAGCTTTTGGGGAGAGGGAAGGTGAAGATACAGACCTCCCCTCCAGAACCAATTTCCTTTCCCAAATAAGCAGAGATAATAAAAGCTTTACAGCCATGGAAGACATAACCAAAGGCACTCAACCGATTTTCTGTTAATCAACAGCCAAGAACAGTTGGAATTTACAGAGGAGGAAGATGTGAAACACAGCCAGGAGAAGAGAGGGTAGGAAAGAAAAGCAACTAAGCCATCATAGTTTGATGCCATGTTTTGTCACTTCAGAGGTGGTATTCAGCCGGTTCGGGCGAGCCAGTCCCTAGCTCTATGCTGTCCTATTTATGCATGTTCAGGCCGGGCCAGAGGTGGGTTTCAGCAGGTTCTGACCAGTTCTGGAGAACTGGCCCCGCCCCCATCTATTCTCTGCCTCTCAAGTCCCAGCTGATAGGGAGGAAATGGGGATTTTACAGTATCCTTCCCCTGGAGTGCGGAGGGAATGGAGATTTTGCAGTATCCTTCTCCCTGAGTGGGATGGGAATGGAGATTTTATAGTATTCTTCCCGACATGCCCACCAAGCCACACCTACCAAGCCATGCCCTGCCCACCAAGCCACACCCACAGAACTGGTAGTAAACATTTTTGAAACCCACCACTGGGCCGGGCGCATGTGTGGAGGTGGCATGCACACACGCTCATGTTTTCAGTGCTGGGCGAACCGGTAGGTAAATTTGTCAGAGTTTGTTGCAGCACACACAATCAGACAATTCAGCAGGATTCAAAAATTCTTTATATACGTAACAACACATAAGGCATGTGTACAATACCCTTGTAGGTTTTTCCACGTTGTAGAGAAGAGAAATCGCAAGTTCAAACACAGCACAAAATGGAAGCACAAAATGGAGAAGGCAAAATGGAGGAGGGAGAAGCTAGTGCCCTCAAGCTTATACACAGAACAGTTAAGCCACGCCCAGGCTCCAAACTGTCTCTTATGGCCCCATACAACAAATACTATGTTTCAGTTACCAAACAGCCCTCATTGGCTGACCTATTGCTATGCCCTATTCCAGTTCATGAATATATTCTGATAAAATTATGTGAATCCCACCTCTATGTCACTTCCTTGTCAAGGAACAAAGAAGTGCTTTGGAATGAAGAGGGCACATACGTAGCAGTTGTTAACTGTACTTTAAAGCGGTGTGAGTGTGTGTGTGTCTCCAAACTTTAAGATTAGTGAACTTCAACTGCCAGAATTCCTCAGCCAGTGTAGTGGAGAGCTGAAGTCCACAAGTCTTAAAGTTGCCGAGTTTGGAGGCTCCTGCTTTAAAGCAGCTGCATCTTTAAAGCAGCTGCATCTTTAAAGCAGCTGCATCTTTTCCTGGATCACACAGCTCTTCTTCTCACTGCAATGGAATCCTACAAAAAGAAGCTGCAGATACATGTCACCTGAACATTCCTATATATTCCAGAGCTTTTTTTTTTAAACTTTAGAATCTAAAGCATTGCCAAGTTGTAACACTGACTATATTTATGAACACAATACATATGTGCAGTTTACTACAGTGTTATTAGGTGGTAAGAATTGTTGACTGCTCTAGGGATGCACTTAGTCATCTATCCAAAAACACTGTATGTTTACATCAAATGTTCAGGTAATGCTCTTTATCCTGAAAATATTACCATAAAACATTCTAAAAATTGTAAACTGGAAATGCAAAAAAGCCAATTTAAAGAAGTCAAGTGTCCGAGAAGTGGTGATACCGTTACTGAACAGTGTTTAATATTAATTTACTGGGACAAAACCTGAATAGAGAAAGTAAAACAGAAAAAAATAATCTCTATTATTGCTAGAAAGCTGAGGAAAGAGGACGATCCTATTCTAATAAGATGAAAACATACAATTGCGAAGCAAACTTCTTTTTAGAAATTATGAGACCCAATTCCAGTATAAGTAGTTTGTTTATATACAAGGATTAATAGAGTTCTTTCAAGGTTCTATGTTGTAAACATTGCCAAACTTACTTTACTCTAGAATTTTCTAGACCGAAAACACCTCATATACCTTTCTTTTTAAAACGAATATTACACTAGCAACTTTAAAACCCTCTGGTACATTCAAAAAGTGTTTTCAACAGCTTAAACACTGTGGTAGTAGATTCTTAGTAGCCACACAGATAGACCTTCTAAAGGATGATTTATACCCAGACTGGCTTCATTGCTACCCTACTAAGTGCCAATCTGTGGTGTATTTTTGGTCTGCTGGGTTGTTTTTTTTACGCTTCATAATTAATCCTAAAAGAGATAGGCTCTCTATTATCTTCATTCTCAATTCTAAGGCTGGATGTTGCATCTGCATCAGAGTGATATTTTTTAATATAGATTTATATACCCATGTTTTTCTGAAAATAAGACCGGGTCTTATATTAATTTTTCCTCCAAAAGATGCAATAGGGCTTATTTTCTGGTTAGGTCTTATTGTGGGGGGGGGAATACAGTACTAAATGCACCCATCTGGCTGACAATCTTAACTGGACCTTATTTTGGGGGGGGGGGTGTTAGGGCTTATATTACGAGCATCCTGAAAAATCATGCTAGGACTTATTTTCCGGATAGGTTTTATTTCTGGGGAAACAGAGTAGTTGGGTAGCCAATACATTTTTTAAAAATATATAATACAGGTAGTCCCAAAGGTGCTTTTTATTTCAAGAGGCAACATAGGAATACAAACACATCAGGAGTAGATTCAGCAGTCCAGCTGCATTTAAAAGACACAGTCCACTCTTTTGGAGGTAACAAACTCCATATTTTGGGCACGGAGGACAGCTGGTTTGAAAGAGGGATTAAAGAGGCCTTCTGTGTCGAAATTGACCAGCCTTCTCTTAACAGAGGGGGGAGGGATATGACATCATCTGTCTCCAATCTACAACAAGAGTCCTTTAATCAGTTCCAAGAAGGCTCCACATCCGTTTGCACCACTCAGGTGACCCTGAGGACACAGATAAACCTCCAGGTGACCTTAACGACCCGCTAAAAGAATGCAAATGTCCAGCTGTCTGCAAGGAGTATAAATCCTTCCATTCCCCACCATCCAGTCAGAGCTGAAGAAGCTTCTTGGATGAGAAGTGAAATGTCTTCAAAGAAAAAAAAACAGAAAGTCCAGTTGCCTCTTGAAAAAAGCACCTTCGGGACAACCATGACCTGGATGACTGAGAATCTCCATAGACATAAACAAATACAGGTAGTCCTTGACAATTATGACCACAACTGAGGCCAGAATTTATGTTGCTAAGTGAGTTTTGCCTCATTTTACAAACTTTTTTTTTTTTTGGCCACACTGTTAAGTGAGTCACTAAAGTTGTTAAATTAGTAACACAGTTGTTAAGTTAATCTGTTCCCCCACTGGTTTTGCTTGTCAGAAGGTCGCAAAAGCTGATCACACGACCCCGGGACACTGCAACTGTCATACAATCGACGGAAGTGTGAAAAATGGTCAGAAGTCATTTTTTTCAATGCCTTGGTAACTTCAAACGGTCATTAAACAAACTGTTGTAAGTCGAGGACTACCTGTATTTAATTTTAGTCTTTTCTAAAAGGAGTGTCAAACTCAAGACCCGCCGGGTGCTTAGATCTGAAAATGGGGTGTGGCTGTGCATGGACCCCCCTGGGCTCTATCAATAAAAAACTAAAAAGAAAACAAAAGGAGAAATGTTTCCCCTTTTGCATTTGAACATGCAAGAAGGGACAGGAAAAAGAGAAAGGGAAAGAGGAAAGACAAAGAAGAAGGAAGAAGGGAAGAGAGCAAGGAAGGAAAAATAAGGAAAGAGGGGAAGGAAAGAGAAAGGAGAATGAAGAGGGAAGGAAAAAGAAGAAAAGGAAGGAAGGGAGGGAGGGAGGGAGGGAGGGAGGGAGGGAGGAAGGAGATTAAAATGAGAGTGAGGGAGGGTCTCAGGAAAGTCCTGCCTTAGAACTTGGCCACCACAGGTCTCCTCCCCCCCGACATGAGATGTCAAGCTGGCCATGCCCACCATGCCCACATCCACCCCCGGCCCTGATGCAGCCCTCAATGAAAAAGAGTTTGACACCCCTGCAACAGAGTATCTGTATAAAATCAAACAGTGCTGGATGATAATTCTCATCATACCACCACCACCACCAGCAGCCTGATTGGCTTCCTCCTTACACCGGAGATCTTCAGCAGGAGTAAAACCTCCCTAGGCCTTCCAATCACTATAGAAATATTGCACTCTTAACAGGTACTATAAAAAGAAAGCTGCAAGGTTCCAGAAGTGCTGAAGGAGAACAGGTATGGAGAGAGAGGAGTGGGGGGGAATGGCATAAACTACTTCGTACTTGCAGTTTCTCCTTGCAAATCAGCATCAGGAGGAAATGAATTTCAGGCAGAGAAGAGGTGCCTGGAATTTTAAAACACGTTGGCTGAAAAAGGTGCATTTTTGGCTTTACTATTTCATAAAGGGAGGACAAATCCTTTTTTTTTAAAAGGGCCAATTCAAATTTACTGTGCCAAGTCCTACTGTATCATGCTTTTCCCTGAAGCTGTCAAATACCACCCTGTTAGTGGCCCAGTATTTCCTCCTAGCTTCCCAAAAAACACTGAAGAATATTGCCTTCTGGGATAGGATGAGGTGATGGCATGTTGGAAGCTTGACTTGGTGCCAGATTTTTGTTTTTAATGTTTATGGTTTTAATAGTTTTAATACTTTTATGTGATTTTAATTTTTGATTAGGAGTCTCCCGGAGTTTGATGTAAGATGAAGGACTATATAAATGCTACAAGTAAGTAAGTAAGTAAGTAAGTACCCGAAAATAAGACCCTGTCTTATATTTTTTTGAACCCTGAAATAAGCGCTTGGCCTTATTTTTGGGGAGATCTTATTATTTTGGGGTGCGGGGAACAAGATGGGACTCCTCTTGCCGTCTTACCTGATTTCCAGCTCTGCGTTTAAATATTTTTGGGGAGGGCTTATTATCAGGGGATGTCTTATTTTCAGGGAAACAGGGTAAATAAATAAACAAACAAACAAATAAATAAATATTACCTAATGGACTGCATTAATAAGATACTGAAGGAGTTGCTATATATTTGATAACTAAGTACCTTCACTTTTTTTATTTTTTATCCCACCTTTATTATTTTTGTAAATAACTCAAGATGGTGAACATGCATAATATTCCTTCCACCCCTTATTTTCCACACAACAACAACAACAACAACAACTGCGTGAGATGAGTTGGACTGGGTCAAAGTCATCCAGCAGGTGAATTTCATGCCTAAGGCAACTCACAACCTCCTGGTTTTAGCCTGGTGCCTCAACCACTAGATCAGGGGTCTGCAACCTTAAACACTCAGCCATTTGAACTGTGTGCCACAGAAAACACCGGGAGCCACAAAACCCTTCTCATGCCTGACTATTTCTAGAGTGGCTACAAAACTAGCATATGTAGTTGAATTAAACGTTCTGTTTTCTTCTGAAACTTTTTTCTTGGATTTATCCATGGTTGGCCTACCGGGGGTTGAAAAGCTCAATAAATCGCATGCCGGTGGGTGTCGCACATTGGCAGCTGTGACGCATATTTTGAGTGACAGGGAGCCGCAGCAGAGGGGTGAAAGAGCCACATGTAGCTCCAGAGCTGCAGGTTATTGACCCCTGCACTAGATCAAACGGGCACTTGTGTATATTTCCACATCCGCTTTATCATATCCGTCTGCACCACATGCCATACCAAATTGAGACCTCCAAGCAGCGTTTCTTGGTGGTATGAAATGACCTTCAATCAGCCATATCAACAAGGCCACAAATATTATTAGCTAGGAAGAAGATGTTGCTAAATTTCCATAAGACTAGCAGCCTCTTTCCACGCTGGCTGCAGAAAAATGGTAGTAATTAATACAGAAACAAAGGCTTCTAATCTTTAACAACCCAAATGGAGAAATGGAGGCTTGCTAGAGCAGGGGCATATTTTTTGCATTTCTAGTCTTGTTTGAAAGACTAGCACAACCACTGAGAGGTCCATCAGAAGATGGACTAAAGAGATCCATCTCACTTTCCTATAGGAGACCGTTATTTACCAGTGGCTACGAGACAATTTAGTAAAGACAAGGCTGCGCTACTACAAATATAATAATCACAATGCCTGTGAGTTGGTGCGGTGCTGTTCTTCTACTGCAACATTGGGCTGCTGTACCATGATTCATTTCCAATGGTGGTTATAATTCAGTGTCTGAGCCGTTATCCTAAATAAACAGCACTGCACCAAGTTGGCACATATCATTTCTTACTGACGTTTTGTTTCAAGCTGAACATCACTCCTATGCTAAATGAGAAGCAAGAGCTGCATGCCATTCCGCAAGTCTATTGTACCAGTGTTCAGAATGAAAACTGCCCCCATGATACCCACCAATGCAAAAGAACCACGCGTAGGGAGCACCACCAAAATACAGTGATGGCAGTTCTAGAGAAGATCTACAATCATTTCCTGCTTTTGCTAGCAGGAATGTCGCTCACTGAGTTTACAACACAAAGTCACTGCTGGAAATAGTCCCTTTGTCGTTCATGCATATGTTCTACAGCGGTGGGAAGTGACTTATCTCCACACATCTCATCAGAGCTAGGGAGCCCATCCTCAGATCTCTGCTCATGCTGGATGCCTCTACGTAAACCATAATCACCCATATCTCTAGTTTATTAACTCCGAACTCACATGCACGACAGCCATGCTATCTACTCAGAGCTTTGGCAAAAGTGCTTTCAGTATTTTATACATCAGCCATTGACTCAAATGGTCTGACAGAGATCGGCGTATGTGGGCCTGATTGGGATAGATTGTAGGGGTGATACAGAAATATAATTTTATGTTCTTTTAGTCTATTTTATGTATTAAATTAGTGTATTTTATTCCATAATTATTGTATTTCACCCTATTCTGATTTTAAATTATTTTTATAGGATTTTATTGATAATACATGTCTGAACCTTGTATTTTGATATGGCCTATAGGCTAATCAATAAAGGTAATCTAATCTATATCAACCCCGTATCCTATCTAAGGTAGAGACTCCCCCAAGTCCAGCTTTTTATACTGCTGCTATTGTCTTCTATAATAACAATAATGATAACACTTAGACTTATATACCGCTTCATAGTACTTTACATCCCTCTCTAAACGATTTACAGTCAACAACTTGCCCCCAACAATTTGGGTCCTCATTTTACCCACCTTGGAAGGATGGGTAAAGTCAACCTTGAGCCTGGTGAGATTCGAATTGCCAAATTGCAGGTAGCCGGCAGTCAGCAGAAGTAGCCTGCAGTACTGCACTCTAACCACTGCGTCACCGCGACTCAGATTTCCCAGGAAAATCTACACTCATAAGAGTCTAACTAAGCCTAGCTCTGCTTATGAATGAAGGTGAATACTGTATACGTGTCCCAGGTTAATGTTGCAGGATCCAATCTGGGTCTGTCATTGGGATCAGAGGCTTTGTCTTCCAAGCTCTGGATTCATGCTGGAGCCCATCTTAAGGGAACTTCTCTCTAGCCTCTCTAGCTCTGCTTGCTAGTTGGTGTAGCCATCAACTCTATGGTCATACGTCATTGAACAGCCATTTTAGTCATTCCTGGTTTTTAGGATTTAGAGCCTCATACGTTGGGAAATTGGAAAAAAATATCCCAAAGGAGGTAACTACAAATCATTTCCATTGCGGCACAGAAGCCACACATTACACAAAAATGTATATTACTCGTTTTCCCACAATTTACCTGAAATGGGTATCCCCCCCCCTCCCCTTCAGCACAGCATTATTCTTCTAAGTAGGAAAGCATGGCTTTTCAGTAGAGCCACAAATCAAGTTAGTTAATTTTACCATGTCAGAGTATGCCAAATGAATACAATAGTAGCATCCAACCATACATTCAAGCTGGGGTAGACAAGCTAGAGAATGAAAGAAAAAAATAGATCACAACATGTTAATAGTTGCCTGCTATGATAGATGTCTTAATGTTTACCAGGAGAAGTTACGTTATTTACTTCCTAAGAGTTTAAAAATCCAAAGGGGAAAAAGAAAAGAAGAAAAATTTAGGAAAAAAAGTTACACCCCACACTCGCCTACCGAGCGTTCTCAGGTGGCTTTTCATAGCAGAATGTCTAGACCATGAATTGAGAAGTGACATCTTCCTAATTCGGCATGCCAAGACCAGAGGCTCATGGCTGCAATAGGATGCCTCTTCACACCTGCCAGGGCATTGGAAAAAGCCATAAAATACTATAGGCAGCTTGCGTCGTTCCAAATAAGGTTGCTCTTTGGAAAAGAGAGGCCGTAATTGCCACCTGTAGAGTTCTAGACCACATCTGGACTCTCTTTTTATATACCTGCTTTGGCAAAGAAATAGGATGGCGTGCAACAGAACCCCAAAGCAAGGTGCCCAATATTAGCTTATTAGAAGGTAATGTCTGATTGCCTTAAGTCCCTCCCTTCTCTTGAGTTTTCTAGGAATAACCAATCTGTGAAAATCCTCTGACATACACAGGTATTTGGTACTGAGCTTCCAAGCAGCACACACATTCAGATACAGATTGTACCAAAGCCTGCCAGAAAAATCTTTTTGCACAAAACTGTATATTTGGCTACGGTGTGTGTGGAAAGAAATAGGGCTTTTACCTCTCCATGTGCCAAGTGAGATGAAGGGAAGAAGCAAACGGAACATTAGATTAACAGAGTTGGAAGGGACCTTGTTAGGTCTTCTAGTCCAACCCCCTTCCCCCCGCCCAAGCAAGAGACCCTATGCCAGTGATGGCTAACATTTTTGCTGTCGCGTGCCAAAAGCGGGGGGAGCACGGTGAGGTCGCCCATGTGTGTGCCCATACCCATAATTCAATGCGCCCCTCCCCTGTGCATGTTCCCCCCCTTTTAGCACATGATGGCATAGTGGGCCTGGTAGGCCCATTTTTCACCTTCCCCAGGCTCCAGAGGCTTTCTAGGAGCCTGAGGAGGGCGAAAACAGCTTTCCCCATCCCCCCGGAGGCCCTCCGGAGGCCGGAAACAGCCCATTTCCCAACTTCTGATAGGACCGAAAGGCCCAAAAATCAGCTGGCCAGTGCACACATGCTCGCTGGAGCTGAGCTACGGCAATGCTCGTGTGCCAACTGATATGGCTCCATGTGCCACCTGTGGCACCCGTGCCATAGGTTCGCCATCACGGCCCTATGCCATTTGTGACAGATGGCAGTCCAGTCTCTCCTTGAAAGCTTCCAGTAATGAAGCTCCCACAACTTCTGAAGGCAAGCTATTTCATTGGTTGAACATTTTCCACTTCTTTTTTGCTCCTTCAGCATTGGGAACGAGATGATAACATCCTATTAGGAGAGTAGTAATAGTCATCTATTTGCATTTGCTCTGAGGGCAAAACCAGAATTTCTTGGTTAATTCATTCTTATTCTTAGGAATGATTATAAGCTGTTGTATTTAGAAAAGGGACCAGCAATCAGTCATCTTCATTTAATGACCCCATAATCCCTTGCGGGGTGGAGTCTGGGCAACTGAATGGAGCTAGCAGGGTGTTTTAATGGCCGGATGCCCTTCCTGTTTCCAATACAGAGTTTTGTTCAGCTGATATATTCTCAGTGTGCCCAGAGAGAAAAATATCTGCCTCTACCTAGGATCGAATTTACAGCGTCCTGATTATGAGGTGAGAGCTCCACCTCTAGGCTACCGCACCACTCCTAGAAAAGGGACCAGCAATATTTTCTCTTTTTCTTTTCCACATTTGCATCCCCCCACATCCCAATTTTTGGAGCCACCATGGTTCAGAGAACTTTTTTTTTTGTCTAGAGGCATTCTGCAATACGTTCACCCAAAATAGGAAAGTATTTTAAGTTTTTTTAAAAAAATATCCATAGGATTGTGTCATATTTGCCACCTATCTTTGAGGATTCTGTAAAGAGAGGGCTACCGATTGCCCATACAACATACTGTTTTGAAGTCATTGAATGGTCAAGAAGGGTCCACATACAGCAGGGGTGTCAAACTGGATTTCTTCGAGGGCCGGATCAGCATTGTAGTTCTCCTCCATGGGCTGACTAGAGGTGGGGGAGATGGAACGGGCGCCTCCTGCAATACCCTGCCAGCCAAAACTGGGAGGAAGGGCTGCCCTGCGCCATTTTGGCTGGCCAACCGCTGCAGAAGACCGTCCAGGCTAAAAACGGGATGCGGGGGGGGGGGGCGTGTGTGGCGCCCCCATGCCCTGTTTTGGCTGTTAGAGGCACCGCAGGCCGGTCCTTTGCTTTTTCCAGGCTGGCTCCACGTGCCAGATTTAAGCACCCCATGGATCGGGTCCAGCCCACGGACCTTGAGTTTGAGTCCCGTGACATACAGGAAGTCCCTCCTATTCTTAGCTCATTCAGCAAAACAGACTTACAGTAAACATTAGGCACTATCTTTCACTGTTCACTGTATATTTTGAGACCCATTCATTCATCCATCCATCCATCCATCCATCCATCTCCGGGGGGTAGTATTGATGAACTTTGCTTTCTTTTCATATTCATTTTAATGCTTTGATGTATAAGCCTGCACACATGTGCAACTAGCTAATATTTCCAAGAGACATTTCAATCAGAAAGCAAACAGGCTTCCTACTTTTTGGAATTTTAAGGTCCTAAATATCCCTTTGTGTCCTCTGGGGGCCTCTTCTCAAGATCCAGATTAATTTATTTGTTTATGCTTTTCTCCGTGTCGCACTCCAACAGCCAATCCTGACTGCTTAGGGCTATGCCGTCCGAACTTCGCTCTAATCCTCCCTAGACTCTCTTGCAATCTGTCAGATAGGCCAGTAAGCCTCTGATGGAATTTGATAGCCCTTGCAAAAATTGGTTTTCCTAGACAGCTGCAGCAGCTACTTCACAAACTCAGCAGCAAATACAGGAAGCACGAGTTTCTGAAAAGAAGAGATGGAGCCGTTACTTCATATTGGACTCAGAAGTGAGGCTTGGGACACAAAGCATGTTGTCAGGAGTGAAGTGCCCTTCCTGAAAACCATAAAGCAGATGTATCCTGTGGAAGACTCACACTTGGCTCCAGATTTCTCCCTAGCTGTGATTTAGCTGTGTCCACGCACTATTATTTCACCAGCAGATTCAATACTGATATTGTCTGTGCGTGTGTGCAAACACATGCAACCAATTGGAGAGTCATCACAGGACTTCACATGCCGTGAAAGAAACATGGTAGCTTTAACGTTTCAAGGAAAGCTTGCTTATGCATTGTGAATAACCTCTTTTCTAATGCTTTGTGTGGTCCAGCTACACATGAAGATAGGGCAACTGAATATAGCAAATGGCTTTTGAAAATGTCTACCACTAAGTCCTCTGGGAAAGATACTAGCACCATGATGGCAGACCTATAGCATGCATGCCACAGGTGGCAAACACACCCCTCTCTGCAGGCATGCATGCCATTGCCCCAGCTCAGCTCCACTGCGCTTCTGCATGCGCCTCCTGCTAACCAGCTGATTTTTGGGTCTCTGCCGTGCATACGGGAGACGCGTCCCGTTTTTCTCCCAGGAGGCTGCAAAGAGGCCTACTAGGCCCATAACAGGGCGTGGGGAGTGCAGCGCAGCCCCCCCGCCCCCGTGGCCCGATTTTGCTCCCAGGAGGCTGTAGGGAGGCCTACTAGGCCCAAAACAGGCCACAGGGGGAGCGCGAGGGGGTTGCGCACACATTGCATTATGGGTGCGGGCGGGTGCTTTTGGCACGCGACAACAAAAAGGTTAGCCATCACTGCACTAACATATACAGGACTGCACTTGGAGGTGTAGTTGAATGGGAGCTTCAGTCCTTCCTGGAGAAACCACCTCAGAAGCTAGTGCTGAGTTATGTATGTTCAAATTTAGTTTAATCAGATCTCTCAATATTTCTCTTTGCCTTTGCTGGGTTGTTTTCTTTTTTGAACCTATGCTATGTACAGTATCTAAAGATACTAAACCCAATCAGGTAAACTAGACCATTGTAAAGATTTGTGTGCCAAAGGATTTTATCTTTGCCTTACTAGTAATTAAGTCTTGCAATCTGAATTCTTACCTTCATACTGAACAAATTTCCTAGCACTTTCTTCTTAATAAAAAATAAACATTTAACAATGGTGTAAGAGGGGAGAACTCTGGAATGCATAGATTTTTAATAATATGGATTGATATTGTGTTGACAATTATTATTTAATATCTAATTATTCATAAAGAAAGGTATTTTGGAAAGTTACGAGTTCCATGACATTTTAAATCCCTGGTTTATTTATTTGTATTGTATTCTTTTTCTTTTTCATATTCTCTCTTGCACTTGTTTATATATGTTCTTAGGGAAAGTAATAGTAAATGAAGAAGCTAAAGTGGAATTTTAGAATTCAAACAGACAGGCACCTGCCAAAAAATTTCCTAGATTTAACAACTGTCCATAAGAAGGACAAAAAAATCTGGATAATGGACGTGGCAGTACCCGGAGAGAGCAGAAGAGAAGAGAAGGAACTGGAGAAGATAACAAAATGCAAAGACCTGCAAATTGAAATGGAACAACTGTGGCAAAGGCAAACAAGGGTAGTACCAATAGTAATAGGTGATTTAGGTGCAATCCCAAAACAGTTGGAGCACCACCTGAACACCATTGACACATTCACCATCAGTCAATTGCAAAAGGCAGCTTTACTCGGAACAGTTTATATTGCCATGATACCTTTAACACATGAAACAACCACATCTGCCTATCCCAGGTTCTTGGGAAGGACTTGATAGGTGGACAAAAATGCCAAATGCAACCTGAACATCTGTCTGACAAACCATAATAATGACAAAGAATCAGCCAGCACTGAGATTCTTCTATTGACCTTCTGGCTTCTGGCCTATAGTATTTCATAGGGTTCTATACTATTCCCCCATGCTGTTTAACATTGACATAAATCCCCTGGAGCCTTCTGTCAATATAATAAGCAGACAAAACTGTACTTTCTCTTGTCTTTGCATCTCATTCCAAGCAGGCGGCACAGGTCTTTAAACATTTAACAGAGATCTGTTAGCTACATCTCGTAGCAATAGTCAATTGACTTCTCAAAAGAATTGTGCTTGGGCAACAGAATTGACCTGCGAATTGGAGTTCAAGCTGTGTTGAATAGTAGCACTCCTCTTGAGAAAACAGATTCACTGTTTCTCCTGAGCTCACCTTTTTAAGCTTGAAGGCCCAGATATTACTAAACCCCAAGAGTAACTTCATTCTCCTTAGGCTGCTGTGCCAAGCCTAAACAACTCAGGTTTGTTCAAGGAAGACCTATGCTTTAGGTCAGGGGTCAGCAACCTGTGGCTCTGGAACCGCATGTGGCTCTTTCACCCCTTTGCTGCGGCTCCCTGTCATTCAAAATATGTGTCACAACCGCCAATGTGCAACACCCACCGGCACGTGATTTATTGAGCTTTTCAACCCCCGGTAGGCCAACCATGGATAAATCCAAGAAAAGAAAAGTTTCAGAAGAAAACAGAACATCTAATTCAACTACATATGCTAGTTTTGTGGCCGCTCAAGAAATAGTCAGGCACGGGAAGGGTTTTGTGGCTCCCAGTGTTTTCTTTTCTGTGGGAAACGGGTCCAAATGGCTCTTTGAGTATTGAAGGTTGCAGACCCCTGCTTTAGGTTCATGTTGTCTGGGCTATTACGCTACACTGTAAAGAAATCCCAGCGAATAGCAGCACCAGAATAACCTTGTGTTTCTTTAGAACATAAAAGGCCACCAGGGAGTAGCAGGGTAGTAGGCTAAATGCACAACACCTCAATAGAGTATCCAGAAATTAAAAAAAAAACCTGGATGAAAATTGGATGAAAAGGCTGGCTCCAAGACAATTAATAGGAAGGATGTTACTCCATGACTGCCATTGATTTTAAAACCCTACATAGTTTAGAAACAGAACCAGTCGATACTTAAAGGCTCCTGCTATTCAGGATCAACTTGCCTGCATGTCTAGATCACAAGTGAAAGAAGCTAGAATTGAGATAATTCTAGCTGGAACTAAGAAGAGGGCATTTTTTTTTCCTGTGGTTGAGCCTAACTTCTGGAAATTGGGGGAAACCTTTCACTGTAGGAAAGCCTTCAAGGTGTAATTGGGAAGTTTTTAGATTGCTCTCTTACAATTTCAAAGGCATGCATTCTTGCTAAATAGTCTTTTTAGTATTGCTTTGAGCAGCCTTCAATAATAATAACAGTAACAGAGTTGGAAGGGACCTTGGAGGTCATCTAGTCCAACCCCCTGCTCACGCAGGAGACCTGTACTAGGGATTTGAACCGCTGAACTGCCGACCTTACTGATCGACAAGCTCAGCGTCTTAGCCACTGAGCCACCTAGCCAGGCTATACAGCATAAAAAGAAATGTTCTTAAAAATAAGCAAAGCAGTTTCATCTCTGGCAAGAGAGTAGAAAACAGTGCTCGTTTGCCAATACAGGTAGTCCTTGACTTAGAACCATTCATTTAGTGACCAGCGTTACAACGGCACTGAAAAAAGTGACCTTTGACCATTTTCCCAACCATTGCAGCATCCCCATGGTCACGTGATCAAAATTCGGATGCTTGGCAACTGATTCATCTTTATGACGGCTGCAGTGTCCTCGGGTCACGAGATCACTTTTTGCAACCTTCTGACAAGCCAAATCAATGGAGGAAGTCAGATTCACTTTACAACCAGGTTGCTAACTTAACATTCTGCATCGATTCATTTTAACAACGGTGGCAAGGAAGGTCGTAAAATGTGGCAAAACTTACTTAACAACTCTCTTGCTTAGCAATAGAAAGTTTGGGCCCAATTGCGGTCGTAAGTTGAGGACTCCCTGTATGCAGGAGGCTAATGTTTCTCAATCTGAAAATTAAGTCACTGTTAAGAAAACTGAGGAAGAGGGGCATGATGATTAAACTGACAGCTTCATCAGTAAAAGTAGAAAGCTGACAAAATGTTTAACTTTTAGGAAGGTGGATATCTCATCCACTTGCTCTTCTTTCCAGGAGCAAAAAGTTACATATGAAGAATCTTCTAGACCAGAGGTAATAAACTTGTGTCGTCACATCGTCATCACATGACATATTGCAACTTTTCCCCCCTTCGCTAAACTGGGCATGGGCATGGCCAGCACATGATGCATCTGGCCCGCGGGCCGCAAGTTTGACACTCCTGTTCTAGACCAACAGTCCCCAACCTTTTTGGTTCCATGGACCAGCAGTGGTGGCAGCGGTGCAGGGGAGAGAATGATTTTGTGTGTGCAATCTAATCCCGCACACGTGCAAATAAAGCTTTGCACACTCACCCCATCCGTGCTACAGCCCAGTTCCCAATGGGCCATGGACTGGTACCAGTCCATGGCTCAGAGGTTGGGGAACCCTGCTCTAGACCTAGTACTATTGTATCTCCCAGCATCTTGATTCTATATTTTTAAAGGACATCTTTGCAGTCAGCCTCAAGGAATTTTGATTTTTTATTGGAAGAGAGAAGCTAGACAGGCGTAATTCTCAACTTTCTCCCTATTGTCTGAATCTTAGTTCACCTTCTTACTGAATCTCCTGTTGAGAATCTGATAGCTGTTGGAAGTGGGAATCTAGTCTAGAACAACCTATTCTTCTTCTATACTGGTGCTCTGATTAAAACTGGAGTTGAATATAGTATATATTCCGAATAACCGGTGCTTGGAAGATCTGACTACATGGGAACTATGATTTGACTTTCTGCTTGGCCAGAGGAGTTGATATTTCAGTGTAAAAAGCACATCTATTTTTTCCAAAGGTAGCACCTACAAAGAGTAAACTACACTGCCTCATCTCTAATTCTGCTTTCATCCTAGGTACAAGGCAAATAAATGCTAGGCCCAGGTCAGCCTTGTATGCCCGAGAGTGATTCAAGCCTCCAAAATCTGCTTCTTCAACTTGCCATGGCCATGAGCTCTACACGTGATGACTAAGAAATGCACTGTTGTGGTACGCCAGCAGCCCGCGGAGCTAGCAGCGGAGTCGGACAGTGAAGAGTCTGGGAAGGACCGTGGGCCAGTCCTGGAGTCTGGGGAAGGCTTGGATGAGGGCTCTGTGTCAGAGGCAGAGATGGGGCCAGGGCCATCTGGGAGTGATGTGCGGACTCCGGAGTTCCCAGAGTCGGATAGCAGAGAGGCAGAGGAACAGGAGGAGCCTGCTCCTAGTCCGCACATGCGCAGAGCTGCCAGAAGGCAAGAGCAGCTAAAGCAAAAAGGACGACTCAGGAGTAAGGCCAGGAGATGATTGGCCCCTCCTATAAGGCTTAAAAGACCAGCAATGGCTCTTGGGCTCTTTGCAGGAAAGCAACGTTGCTAAATCTGTTTTCCAGTTGACATCTCTTGTTTCTGAACTTCGTGGGGCTTTGCAAAGAAAGGCCTTTGGCAGGGTGCCAAAGAAGATAAAGGTTTGTGATAAGCCTGAAGGACTTTTTCTGAAGGACTTGTTTTGGAATTAATTTGGACTAAGCTGGGAATGTAGTAATTCTCAGCTGTTATAACAAAATAGTTTTGTTTGAGACTAATTGTGTCCTGTAATGACTAAATGAGCCTAGGACACAACATGCACTGCATTCCCAAAACCTGTCATGAGAATTCCATCTCCAGCTTTGCACGTCAGATCCAAACCTGTCATCTGCATTGCTCTTTTATTCGATTGGAGCCTCTAGTTTAAATAGCAGTTACAATTATGTGGCTGGAAAATTGTCACGGTCCATATATTATAACAAAGTCTCTTTAAGTCTGTGAGCTTAACAGATGACGGTCAGGGCAACTGGAAAAGCTATAAACATTTATCAGGCTCAGAAAGTCTTTTATCTCAAGGCTGGCAATTCGTACCCTCTCTTGTATTGATTTCTTCTCTATGAATTAGGACTCCTATGCAAGGCATAGCGAAGGAATTTCAACTGCCTATGCAGATATTTTAAAAAGCAGAAGGATGTATTTGTTTGTAAAGCAACAGCATTAAATCATCTCTCTCTCTTTCTCTCT
>WNWU01000021.1:7858960-7879641 GCA_012654045.1 Ptyas mucosa | reverse complement strand
AATTCTGACTTTGCAGAATCCTGTCTCCAAAGCTTTCTAAATTCTGAATTCTGACTTTGCAGAATCCTGACTCCAAAACTGACTGAATCCTGACTTTGCAGAATCCTGACTCCAAAGCTTTCTAAATTCTGACTTTGCAGAATCCTGATTCCAAAGCTTTCTAAATTCTGAATCCTGACTGCAGAATCCTATCTCCAAAACTGACTGAATTTTGACTTTGCTACTGTTTTGGTTTTAGCGCGCGCCCGAGGCGCGCACGCGCAAATCCCGCCGGGCAGGGTTCCTTACACGTTTAAACAAAGTAACAGAATCTTAAAAACCTCGGAAGCTCCATCCCGGAAATTGCTTTTATTTTTATTTTTTTCCCCATAGGATCGCGGGGGCGAAAAGATTCGCTAGAAAAAGGTTTTTCCACCCGCTGTAAAGGAAGGCGGCGTTGGAGACAGCCTTCCAAGCCATTAGCTTTTACAAAACAACCCGGGCGGGGATTCGTAAGCCGGTTCGCTCGGACAAGAGCCTGGCAAGCGATTATTAGGGCGAGATTCAGACGCGCAAGAAAGACGCGCGTTAAAAAGCCCCGGATCCTTTCCAGGGAAGGTAGAAAAGCAAGCGGAGGAGGAAGACAGAAGGAAGGAAGGAAGGAACAGAACGGCAGCCGAGGGGCGAAGGCGAACAAAGCCTCGGCGGGGCCGCGCAAAAAAGCGAGCCGGAGAGCCGCGGAAGAAGCCACTTACTGTCGCCGCTTCTAGGCGCCTCCCCATCTAACTCATCCGCCGGCCCGCGGTCAGGGCTTTTGCCGAGCAACGCCGCCGCCGGCCCTCGCAAAACCCCTCCCACCGGCCGCCTCGGCCCGGGCTCGCTTCCCTCTTTGCAACCGGGCGGAGCCGCGCGCGGCAACACCGACCGGCCGCCCTTCGGAGGCCTAGTCGGAGCGCGCCGACAAGGCTTGAGACCAATCTTGGTTTTCCCGCTCGCCGTTCTCCGGAACGGTTTCGAATGGGGTGGAGGCCAAGAGGTGCGCCTTCTCTCGCCCCGGGAAATGCCGCAGAGACGCCCCGAAAACCTCCCTTGGGGGCACCGCTGAGGTTCTTCTTCTCTAAAGGCAGAGTTGTCCCCAAACATCTTTGAAGATTTGTGGACTTCAACCCCCAGAATCGCCCAGCCAGCAAGTGGTGTTTTGTTGAAGCCCCACAAGTTTTTATAAGTTGTCAAGGTTATAAATTAATAGAATAAATATTTAACAGTAAGAGTTGGAAGGGACCTTGGAGGTCATCTAGTCCAACCCCCTGCTCACGCAGGAATCCTATACTAGGGATTCGAACCGCTGATCTTTCTGATCCACAAACTCGGTGACTGAGCCACCTAGCCAAATAAAATAATAGATAGAAAGATTGGAAAGATTTTGGAAAGAAAAAAATATTCCACCAGAGGAAATACTAATAAATAAGATTCTAGAGTGCGCAGAAATGTCAAAACTAACAAATGAACTAAATAATGATGAGAAATTTAAACACTATGTTGTATGGGAAAAGTGGTACAAATGGTTAAACAAGATACAAATATGTTAGGGTGTGGCTATATTGCAACTCAAATTTGAAATATATTCGATGTATTTGTAAATATGTACAAACGCTGCACTTCTGACTATCAATAGTATGTTTTTGTATTTATAAAAATTAATAAAGTATAGTTTTTAAAAAAAGATTAGAGGTTTATACATAGGCATTTTTATCCCTGATATTTAATATTATGAGGATCACCTAAGCTTGATCAATGTGATAAAGATGACTAATATTGTTATTGTAATTTGGATCGATATGAACGATGTCCAGAATCAACACTGTCCACATACAATATGGATGTCTATTTAAAACAATAATAATAATAATAAAATATAATAACTCAAAAAGGTTGGTCATTCCTCTTCTAGATACTGCATAATATGAAATGATTGGCTTTGTCTTGTTTCCACATACAACACATCCTTCATACAAAACCAATCCTTCAGAGTGCCTTGTGTGTGTGTGGTTTCTTGCAAAAGATGAGGTAGAAGGCACATTTCTATTCCAGTATTGTAAAAGGGAAGGAATTTTCAGTATCCTCCGAAAACCTTCCTTGGGCCATCGCTGAGGTTCTTATCTTAAGTCCAAACTTGGCACCTTTAAGACTTGTGGACTTCAACTCCCAGAATTCCCCAGCCAGCAAGGGGTGTTGTTGAAGCCCACAAGTCTTAAAAGTTGTCAAGGTTCGACATCCCTGTTCTAAATACTGTATATGAAATGATTGGCTTTGTCATACAAAACTACTTCCACATACAAAGCTGATTCTTCATACAAAATTGATCCTTCAGAGTGCTTTTGTGCCTCTGTGTGTGTGTGTGTTTGTGTATGTAGTTTCTTGCATAAAAGGAGGCACATTTCTATTCCAGTATTGTAAAAGGAAGGGAATTTTCAGTATCCTCCGAAAACTTTCCTTGGGGCACCGCTGAGGTTCTTCTTTTAAGGCAGAGCTGTCCAAACTTGGCATCTTTAAGACTTGCGGACTTCAACTCCCAGAATTCCCCAGCCAGCATGTCTTAAAAGATGCCAAACTTTAATCCCTGTATTAAGTGGATACATCATTGGCTTTCCTAGGTCTGGGCAATAACACCCCCCCCCCCAACCCTCCAACAGATGTGTTCGGCTGTATCTTTTTCCCCATTTGGAAAACTTGCAGTTTTGACATGGTGGAACCTATTAAAATTATTTCCCAGATGTGAAGTTTTTGATTGTTGACTACTTGGGTTTTCCTGCTCTCCCCCCCAAAACCTTTCTGAGCCAGTAAATGAATAAACCCAGCTTCCTTAACTACTTACAGTTGAATAAAGTAACGACGTTAATCATTTATCAACAGGACCTGCTGCACAGCATTCTTTAAACTTTATACCTACAGCTGACTTCTGGAACATAGATGTGATTGCGGATAATACAGTAAAAGCAGTCTGCCATGTAGATGTTAGCCTATAATTCCTTCTTCAAAGAAATCAGGCTCTTCCACTCTTTTGCTCTTCAAAGATATCTGTCTATAACTGTCATTGTCCATGGAATGCTGGACCAAAGAATCCATTATACTGTGAACCAATATATGTATTAGCTGGAAGGGGCCAAATTGGAATAAGGCTGTTTGCTCGATTTGACCAGAGAAGGCTGCATTGTTTGAGGCTATAACTAAACAGCGCCCCCTAGAGCCCCTAGTAATTTAGCGAGCTTGAATAAAGGGGACAATCTCTCTCTGTCCCCATATGAATCTCACAGTATTTTTTTCACCCAGTATTTTTAACGACTGTAATTAAGACTAGTTGGGTCAGTTTGTCATTTAATTATAGTATCATTTTGTGGAGTCACAAGGTAATTTTCTGGTTGGTTGGCTAAGACTTGTGTCATCAGAGATGGTGCATACGGGTTGATTAAGATACAAGACCAGCTAAGCTCTTCTCAAAGCCTAAGTTTGATTTAATTCTGCATTTATTTAAAATAGACTTCCTTTGGAAGAGAGAGGGAGGGAGGGAGAGAGAGAGAAACTGAGAAATTGGCTCAGAAAGCTGATTTCATTCAGAGTTTTCAGATGAGTCTGGAAAGTTGATCTCATTTTGACTTTTGGATCTTTTTTGGAAAATCAAGTTGATCCCGTTTAGACATTCCAGATTGGCCCAGGAAAAAATGTGTTTGCACCTGTGCAAAAGCCTTCAACTCCCTGAACTTTGTCTGAATTTCTCCAACTGGTTTTTGAGTCAGAAGCATCCAAACTGAATCAAGACTTTGCATTCTTTTTTTTTTTGCAAATTCTATTCAGAAATCCAAATTATCAAATTGCTTTCTGATTAAATCTCCAAATCAGTCAAATAAAACCCTTTTCTTCACAACCGTTTTCTTCACAATGACTGTTTTGAAATATTAGGGCGAGACTAATTTAATTTTTTTCCAAATTGTAAACATGGTACTTATTCATTCTGGGAACGCCATAGGCTAAAATAATGGAAGAGCACTTTCTAAATATTTTCCTGCAGATGAGTGGGGCTGCAAGACCATGTTAATTGAAAATTATGGAACCTGATTTGATTTTTTGAGAGTGGCTGTTTATGGAATACTGGGAGTTGAAGTCAACATACCTTGAAGCTGTCATGGTTGAGAAACAACACTTGATATAAAGTGTTGAGAGAAGGGGGATATATGGAGAAAACATATATTTATCATACATACATGGTGGCAGGTATCAGCAAATACATGGAAACATCTTCATGTAAGTTCATACACCTTCTGTATAAAGAATAAGCTTCTGTATAAAGAATTACAACTTCCTTTATGGAATACAACCCATTATTGTACTTTTAGTAATGCTGCTATGTTCAAATCATCATTTATGTATTGGAGAGAAAGTGCCTACTTCAAATTAATTCATTTCATTCTTCACTTCCTTGGAGGCATCACGTAGCTGAATTTCATTTGCAAGTTACTGATCTGCCTTAACATTTAAATTTAAACCAGTCGCCTTTAAGGCAATGTGAGATTAACAAAAATGAAAGCGGATTTTTCAGATTCTATCTCTCCCCTTTATGGAGAAGGTAAATTTGTGCCCAAGCTCTGCCATTTCAGACTGTGTAAATGAGCGCACATCTGTATCGCAAGGAATAAAATCCTTGCCCACAGACAACTAGTGTTTCAGGGGCAAGATTAAACTTTTCTTCCCGAAATCCCTTTTCCAGGCTGCTAAGAGGGAGAGAAGGATAGAGAACAAAGTTCTTTCCTTCCTTCCTTCCTTCCTTCCCTCCCTCCCTCCTTCCCTCCCTCCTTTCTTCTTTCTTCCTTGTTATACTGTGCTGCTGTATGCTATGCTATGCTGCGCCACGCCACGCTACGCTATGCTATGCTATGCTATGCTATGCTATGCTATGCTATGCTATGCTATGCTATGCTATGTCAGAGTGGGATGGCGGCCATAGAAGGCTCATCTTCGCATCTCTTGGCTTGCCTGCAGCCTATGTAGCGTGTCAGGATCACCTGCCTTCTGCCCCGCACGTCTGCTTCCGATGCCATCGCACAAAGACAAGCCTCCCATGGCTGGCTGTCCACTCTGGCCCACTGACTTGGCTTGCGCGGCCTGTCCGGATCGCATTCCTCCCCCCCCCCTTCTGCTTGGACAGGGAATCGACTCACCTGCGCTGAGTGCGCCAAGGGAATGGCGGGCTGCAGCTGCTGCTGGGTACTGTCAGTCCCCACATGCTTGCTGCCTCTTCAGTGCGCTGATTACCCTGAAATCGTGTTTCCCTGAAAATAAGCCCTAGTGCTTATTTTGGAGCCCACACAAATACAAGACTGGTTTTATTTTCAGGGAAATACGGTATAGAGATAGAGAGACAGAAATAGAGATAGAGAGATAGAGATAAAGAGAGAGGGTGCATTTAACACTAAATAACAGTAAGCAATAGGGGATGCGGTGGCTCAGTGGCTAAGATGCTGAGCTTGTCAATCGAAAGGTCGGCAGTTCAGCAGTTCGAATCCCTAGTGCTGCATAACGGGGTGAGCTCGGGTTACTTGTCCCAGCTTCTGCCAACCTAACAGTTGGAAAGCACGTAAAAAAATGCAAGTAGAAAAATAGGGACCACCTTTGGTGGGAAGGTAACAGTGTTCTGTGCGCCTTTGGCATTTAGTCATGCCGGCCACATGACCACGGAGATGTCTTGGGACAGCGTTGGCTCTTCAGCTTTGAAACGGAGATGCGCACCGCATCTCCGACTAGCACATATGTGCGAGGGGAACCTTTACCTTTATCTTAACACTAAGCAATATAACTGTGACCTGAGCCTGAACCTAGAAGGACCCGCCTGATACCTTAGATCTGTTTAAGATGAACAAGTCAGAGCACAGTCTGCGTCTCACATCAGATGAGAACAAGAGTCTGTGTGACAACAATGCAGTTGGAAGCAGTAAAGGAAAGAAATTGCATTTAGCTGTAGCTGTTCCGGTCCAATCAGTAAAAACAGCTTCGAAAGCAAAAGCATGGATGTATTAAATTACTAGTACAAATTAGTAATACAAACATGTGTGGTGGCCTGTAACTGCTAATGTAAGCTTGTCATATGCATGTAATAATAATTTATCGGCTGATATTTGCTTTGGTTTTCTCCTTGCCCTTTTTCTTAAGCACCAATGACAGCTATTCAAAGCCCATTGGAAGGTAATTTTTTTCCCGAGGATTTCATTCAGTTCTAGACTTTTTTGGGGGGGTGATGGTGGTAGGGAGATTTCTTGATATTGTTTTGTTTTTCCCTTAACATTTGGTCTATTTATGAATGAAGGGGTCCTAATGCTAACCAATGAAATAGCCATTTTGGTTTTTCCTCTTCTAACCAATGCAAACATTGGAAATATTAGTAGCAAAATGTCTCAGTAGATGACAACACCTGATGGATTTCACCTGGGTTCAGAAGCTAATCAGGGGTGGACCTAGATCAGGGGTGTCAAACTCAACTTCATTGAGGGCCACATCAGGGTTGTGTTTGACCTTGGGGGGCTGAAGTAGGCATGGCCAGGGTGGGCGTGACATCATTTGACACCATGACTATGGTGGCCCAAGTGCACTGCCAGCGAAAACAGGCTCCTTTTTCGGCTGGGACAGCTTCCTTCAACCCTCTGCCAGTGAAATTGGAGCTTGGGAGGGCTGCGAGTGATCCTCCCGAGCTCTGTTTTCTCTGGCACAGGCACCACGGGCTGGTCCTTTGCTGTTTTCAGGGCAGCCACATGGACAATGCGTGGCTGGTGGCAGGGCCATGTTGGGAGTGACACAGAACTTCCCTGAGACCCTCCCTCCCTCTCATTATAATCTCCTTCCTTCCTTCCTTCCTTTTCTTCTTTTTCCTTCCCTCTTCCTTCTCCTTTCTTCTTCCTTCCCCTCTTTCCTTATTTTTCCATCCTTACTCTCTTCCCATATTTCCCTTCCTGTCCCTTCTTGCATGCTCAAATGCAAAAGAGGAAACATTTCTCCTTTTGTTTTGTTTTTAGTTTGTTTTGATAGCCCTCTCCCAGCAAAAATGATACCTGGGGGTGGCATTTTTGCTGGCAGAGGGCTGCAGGAGGCCGTCACAGGCCGGTCCTTTGCTGTTTCCAGACCAAACCCGCTGGCCAAATCTAAGCGCCCCGTGGGTCACATCTGGCTCACAGGCCTTGAGTTTGACACCCCTGTTGCAGTGGTGGGTTGTCCCCGGTTCGCACTGGTTCTATAGAACCGGTAGTAAAACCGGCAGGAGGCTCCGCCCACTGACCCTGATGTCATCAAAACGCTTCTGCGCTTGCTCATGGCCCCACTGCGAACCGGTAGTAAAGGTAAGTAGAACGCACCCTTGCCCTGTTGTAGAAGTTCTTCCCAGCCTCCAGAGAAATGCACTAACTTGTCAGACCACATCCAACGTTAGCTAATGAAGCAGTCAGTCACAATATAATGACTAATACAATGCATGTTCAATAGATGTATGGCTGTGAGTTTTGATCATGAATTGGTCCGCTTTGTTCCAACTAAGCACAATAAACTTAAAATACCAAATATCCAGTTGTAGCAAATGTTGGAAGAACAATGCTGCCATCTAATGGCATATTCTCATATCTGAAATCTTTCCTCTTTACATGATGAGTGGATTCCATCATTCATCCCAATTAACCAAACTGAACAAAACTTGTATTTTTAAAATGGCATTGCTGATGGTATCTCTGGATAAATGGAGAGTATGAAAACAAAGAAGGAAACCTAAATGGGAAAACAAAAGGAACAGATGGTATTTACTGAATGCCACTGTAACATTGTTAGCCTTTTTAATTACTATATCTGCTGGTGTTCTATTCTATTTGGACAATTTTTCAAGTTTTCTTATGGAAATATTTACTTAACTGAGTGGCCTTTGCTAAATACATTTGCCATTGTTGGATGGATGTGTGATTCTTCTGTTTATAATAATCCCTGATTAAATGGAAATTAATATAGCAGCAATTGGAAGGCAAAGCAGCCACTGGAATAGCAGATTTACCGGAACTTTTCAATCTAATTTTCCTAAAGAACTTTCACTTTCCTAGAACCCAAAGCTTCTTCAGTAACATCATGCCCGACAAATAATCCAAAAAATCCCAGACTTCGTTTTCTTTGAAGTTTTCCTTTAGGAGGGTATGTGAGGAAGCGATGTTGTCATTGATCAATCACATTGCCCATTTCAAAGTACCTGAAAAAGAAATTCTTGATTTCCAAGCAACAGTAGGAAAAACTGCTGAGGTGGCCTTGGGATTAACTCTTTACTAGCCAAAGACTCTAGGTAAATCTGTAAAGGTTTCCACTGTCCAGTCGTGTCCGACTCTAGGGAGCAATGCTCATCTCTGTTTCTTATTCGAGGGAGCCAGTGTGTCTAAAGACATTTCTGTGATCATGTGGCCAGCATGACTATCATGTTTCCTAGAAAATAAGATCTAACCTGAAATTAAGCCCTAGCATGAGTTTACATTTGTGCCTAATATAAGCCCTACCCCAAAATAAGCCCTACTTAAGAGCCTGTGCAGCCAGCCACCTGTCCATTCCATCTGGTTCCTCTCAGTGCTTCCAACACAAGGTGAGGTGAGGCAGGTGTTGGGGAGTGGATGGCCTGGCTGTGGGGGCCCTGAGGTAAGCCAGTGCAGGGCGCGTGGGGCAGCTCTACCCCCTGCCTCACGGCAGCGGCACTCACATGCCACGTGGCCTCCTGCCCTGTTGTGGCCATGAGCAAGCAGAAGTGGGCCCCCATAGATGGGAAAAAAATAAGGCATTCCCCTGAAAATAACTCTGGGTGCTTATTTTGGAGCCCCCCCCCCAAATATAAGACTGGGTCTTATTTTCAGGGAAACCCAGTATACGCTGAGATGTATGGAATGCTGTTACCTTCCCACCAAAATGGTACCTATTTATCTACTTGCATTTCCATGCTTTCAAACTGCTAGGTGGGCAGGAGCTGGGGCAAATAACGGGAGCTTGGGCCTGTTGTATGGTGCTCAGGTCTCGAACCCAGGCTGTCAGCTTTCCAATTGACGAGGTCAGCATCTTTAATCACTGAGCCATTGCACCCCACCCGAAGCCTCTATTCGATGATAAATGAAATATTTTGCACAGAGGAGGCTTCTGTTCAACCCTTCTCTCTTCAGCCAGAACCAGAAAAGTTTCTGCTTGAGAATCCAAAGACTGTTCCTGGTTGATCTGCACCTCTCCACTCTTAATTTGTATTTATTTATTAAACAAATATGTATGGACATCCAGTTCACTTATAGGTGACTCTTAATAGCACAAAGAACAGAGTGTCAGGCCTGGAAGCCATCTTTGGCATTGAATCTTCAGGCCTGCCACATTTACTACTGTGGGAAACTGGGAGGGGGGATTGTATGGAGCCAGGGTGATATATAGTCAAAATAACATTCCTTTCTCAGAGAGTCAAGGACATCTTGCCCTGCACCTGGACGGCTGGAACTGGGAGGCATCTCCAGTTGGGACAGTGCTTTGATTGGATCATGTGATGGACATATAGGTGCTGGGCAGGGACTTGGACTTTCCTTTGGGTGGGGAAAACCTGGAAGCTTTCAGATTCGGGTTTTCCCAGTTGTGCCAATATGACATCTCTAATAAAATGGAACTTTGAGGAAACTCAATCCTCAGAGTTTTCTTTCATTGGGGGTGTTACTTGGAACCCTGACACAGAGGATCTGATTGAAACAGGTAGGTCCACACAGGTTTCTTATTGGGGGAGGGTGTTCCCTCCTTTTTATTCAATATATAAAGGGGGCAGGAAATAATTTAGGTATCAGGGAAGCCTTATCAGAACAAATAATCCCTTTCCCTTTTCCATCTTAAACACCACTGATTCGTTTGCATTTCTTTGTGTGGGCAGTTTGCCCCTTTCTCTAGACAAGCCTGGAGTAATAAAGACGTTCGTGCTTTATTTATTTTTCTTCCTGTAAAGTTTGATTCTCCAAAGCTTTGAGGTCAGCTTATTGCAACCCCTCAAGAAATGAACTAAACATGTGTACCTACCACAGTATTTTACTGGTTATTAGGACCAGTCCTATTTGCCCATTTAGGTTTAAGTAAAGGTCTTACAATGTTAACTGACCATTTGCCATCCCTCACAGAGTTGACAAATGACCTTGGGTTGATTGGCAAACCTTTGATCTTCTGATTTCCATTCCTCTTCTGGCTCATGGCCTTCCAGATAAGCACCCCACGCACTTTCCCTCTGCAGCATTCTTCTCCCCTGGATTGTGCTCTGAAACACTTCAGTGAGTTTTATGTTGGTTTCACCCCACATCCTATAAATCCTTATCAGTGTTCATACCTTTTCCTCAGCCTTTCTTACCTTGTTAAATAGCACCAACAGACCAACAATCCATTTTCAAAATTGTACAGTCTATGTTCTCATCCAAGGATTATACACCTGTTATACATGTTCTCATATGTCATTCATGTTACACGTGAGCCAGGCCATGTATAATTTTTGGTCTCACCCTACATCCTATAAATTCTTGCCAATGTTCATGCCATTTTAGATTTATCAGCAAAACTTACTCTGTTGGATAGAAACCAGTGATGGGGATTCAAATTTTTTTATTACTGGTTCTGTGTGTGTGGCATGGCTTGGTGGGCGTGGCTTGGTAGGCAGAGGAAGGATACTGTAAAATCTCCATTCCCACCCCACTCCAGGGGAAGGTTACTGCAAAATCCCCATTTCCTCCCGATCAGCTGGGACTTGGGAGGCAGAGAATAGATGGGGACGGGGCCAGTCAGAGGTGGTATTTACCGGTTCTCCGAACTACTCAAATTTTCCGCTACCAGTTCTCCAGAACTGGTCAGAACCTGCTGAATACCACCTCTGATAGAAACCAATAGACCAGCAATCCCTTTTCAACAGCCGCTGAAACTGTACAATCCATGAATGAAGGCAAATATACGTATCCCAGGAGAATGTTGCAAGATTGAATCTGGGTCGGTCACTGGGACCAGAGATCTACTCTTCTGAGCTTTTGGACTCATGCTGGAGCCCAACCAGTATTCCAGAAGAGAACTTCTCTCCTAGAATATGAGTTTTGGGCTAGTCTGTGAGTCGAATGTATGTAATGCCTTCCTATTCTGCTACTTCTGCTGATCACCGGCTGCCAGCAGTTTGGCAGATCGAATCTCACGAGGCTCAAGGTTGACTCAGCCTTCCATCCTTCCGAGGTCGATGAAATGAGGACCCAGATTGTTGGGGGCAATAAGCTGACTCTGTAAACTGCTTAGAGAGGTCTGTAAAACTCTGTGAAATGATATATAAGTCTAAGTGCTATTGCTATTGGCTGATTGGTGTGTTGATGGTTGGCGATTGGCTGTTGTTTCCTTATGCTGGCAAGCCCTTGGTTTATGAGTACTTGATAAGTTGGTGGAAAAACAGCACTCCTGTTAACTGACAAGGGGCCCGTTCCCTGAAGATGGGCTCCAGAATGAGTCCGAAAGCTCGGAAGAGTAAACCTCTGGTCCCAGTGACCAACCCAGATTCAATCTTGTACAATCCACGTTAATCATTGTAGCATTTTTATCAGCTGCCATATTTCCTTTACTCAACTGCTTCACTGGAGATTTTCAAAAATCTGACTGGCTGGTATAAGGCTACTGCCTTGAGCAGGGGATTGAACTACAAGGCCTCCAAGGTCCCTTCCAGCCCTACAATTCTATGTTTCTCCCCAGAAAAAGTGATTCTGAGGGTTTTCAAGGCGGCTTCTTCTTCCCCCCTTCATATCTGCCATGCTTTCTTCTATGAGAATGGTATCAGTGGTGGGTTGCCCCCGGTTCGCACTGGTTCTATAGAACCAGTAGTAAAACTGGCGGGAGGCTCCGCCCTCCGACCCCAACGTCATCAGAATGCTTCTGCGCAGCCCCATTGCGAACCAGTAGTAAAGGTAAGTACCACCCCTGAATGTTATCCTATATGAAGCTAAACAATCTTCTGTTCCTAGCATGTTGTTGGCAACCAAATTGCAATAGTAACTTTGGGCAATTTATAGTTTCTGCCTGTCCCACTTGGTATGACAGAATTAACACATCGGAGTCCCACTGATTAAACAATGGGCTCAGGAACCAAGAGCCAGCCTGTCACAGACCCTGCCCTCTGGAACACCTTTCCCCCTGAGATTTTGGTAGTCTCTATCCTGGCCCTATTGAAATAAATATCCCAGGTGCTGGTGAGAGTGGCTGATGGAATCCTGGTCCGACATTGGGGTTTTTAACAGGATTGTTGCTTGCTTTCTCCTTCACATTCTTTTTTTGTGTGTGTGACATAATTATTTATTTTATTTGAGTCCTTTATCGTTAAAGACTTTGCAAGCGGTGTAGCGTGGTAACACATTCAAAAGGTGATTTATAAATTTTATAAAGAAGTAAATATTCCGTCTTCCTCCCAGTGCCTTCTCCAGAGTCTATGCGGCCAAGGAGTCGGCATCAAAGCCATGTTGTCTGCATTCTTGTCACATTCAGTATTCCATATTTCATTTTCCACAATGGAAAAACTACCCACCGCTAACACTGCGATATAAGATCCTGAAACTCACCTTTCTTAGTAGCAAGGGAAGATGCCAGCTTCCTCAGATCTCAAAAGAACCAGTTATTCTGTTTGTTTTAATTTGAAACTTTTTATTAGACTAGGAAATATAATTTATTGCATAAAAATTAATTTGTTACAATAGGAATGCTAAATTTATTTACAATTCTTAGTGTACAGAATAAACAGAGTGTTTAGAGGATGCTTCCAAACTCTGCCCCCACCCCCACCCACCCCAAAAAACCCAGAAAGCCTCTGGAGGTATAAATATTGAAATAGAAGGAAAAACTAGAGAACGATGAAGGTCACTCTTGAAAAGATAAAAGAAATGTGGGCTTCCTTTCAGCAGAATGGCGGCTCTCCCAATTCTGGAATATCTAGGACCAACTGATCTGGAGGGCACCAGCTTGGGGAATGTTTCCCTGTTTTGTCATGCTTACACCAGTGTTTCTCAACTTCAGTGATTTTAAGATGTGTGAACTTCAATTCCGGGCTGAGGAATTCTGGGAGTTGAAGTCCACATCTCGTAGAGTTCTGGAGATTCAGAAACACTGCTCTACATTAACAAAAGCAAAGAGAAAGAGGCACTCTACTAACTGCTAGAGAAGTCAATATTCATTCCCTTTTCTTGCCATGTCCAGACATTCCTCAATCAGTTATACCGAGCTCTCTCTTTCTCGAGCACACACCCATTTCCTAGTTCCGACACCAGACACAAACGTACGAATGTGCACACACATATTCATGAATTCAAGAGAAAGGCAGAAGAAGCTCTACAGTCCTTTGGAAGGGCCTGCCTGCTGTGGTTGCTTCACACTTTTCATTGCATTCTTTGAATTTCTTTGGCAGGCCAATGCATTCCTATCTTCATATTGGCCCTCAATAAGCAGCCTCTAAGCATATATGTCATTTCTAGCTCTTCCCATACAAGTTGACATAAGCAACTAAAATCAGCTTGTAGGACCTCCCCTCTGGATGACTGCAGAGACATGTTCATGCAACCGAAAAAAATAATAACAATCGTACTGATGCCTGGTCAAATATTCCCAGATGTATTGTATAGCGTCTTGAACAAAATTAACAGAAAAAACAATTTTGGGAGGCAGAGAGAGAGAGAGAGAAACACAGAGAGAGAGAGAACAGAAGAGAGAGTGAGAGACAGAGAGAACGGAAGAGAGAGAGCGCAATATATATATTTAAGACACCTGGCCCTTAAAATCTGTGTCTAGGTAGCATACAATTAATGCAGAAGATTTTATAATGTTTCAATGGACACTTGTAATGGACACCTGTAAATCCCATAGCACTATGTTTATGTTCCTAACCTGATCCCTTAAGACAGCTTTTCCAACTGCTTCCGAGCATGTTTGCTGGGGATTATGAGGATTGTAGTCCAATACTTTTGGAGGGCACTGGGTTGGGGAGATTGCCTTAATTTGGTTTGCTCAGGGCAATCCCCAAATAAACAATCACTTTGCCCAAAGAGATCAAGGTTTAAAGAGCAGCCTCTAGTGTTAAATCCTTGTCAATATCTAATACTTTCCCTCCTACTACCCCGTCTTCGTTCAAATATTTAGCAGTAATAAAAAATTAGATTAAAAGCGAGGACGTACAAAAAGACTGTAACATAGGAAGCGGGATTCTTTTATACATTTTACTGAGAATGGGATCAATCTCTTTCCCCCCCAACTAGCAGGAAATATCCCATAAGATTAAAAAAAGAAAGCGAAAAAACCCTCACCACAACACATTGCTTTCCACCTACTGCTATAGAGGAAGAAAATGCCTGCAGTCCTTCCCAAATACCTTGTGGTTAAATGACTATAATATTTATATTTAACAGAAAGAGTTTTTGTTTTGCTACTGAACACAGGAAAGAGGCATTCAGATTATTTCACTTTTTTAAAAAAAGCCCAGCGGCAATTAAGAAAACACAGTTTATCTTTTGGTTCCAAAAATCTGGACATTTAGCCAGATCTATATATTGCATATGTAGATCCCTGATATTTGCCTTATAAAAAAAATAAGAAATTATGACCGACTAATGAATATACAGGACACGCATTTTAAAATACCCAAGTATCAGATGGGTTAAAAGAAACTCCCAATACTGATTTATTTTGATATAGTTTGCCATACTCTTTTAAGATTTCCAAGCTGCAACTGGAAAGTTGTTTTTGCATAAAATAGTTTGGAGAAATACAGAGTTTGGATCGTGAAGTTCTGCCCTTCTAAACTTTATAAATGGCACAAATTCAAAACACACTCTTAAAGGCTAGACTAGACAGCAGGGCTGCAAACGTTACAGAAATAATTTTCTGCTTGAGGCCAAGAACAGCTGAAGAAAGCAAGAATGTTCTAGATTGCTTCACTCTAGTTCAAATCACTGATTTCAGTGGTTGATTCAGTTGATTCAATGTGATTCAATAATATAAACGGATCTGTAAAACCGTTGAGTCTATTCACAGACTCAAAGACCTTTTGAATCAACAATGGGAACAATTTGGATTCAAGTGTTTTGATTCAATTTTGGAGGCAAATCTAATCTTTCAAGCTGAATCTCTAAATCAAAACTTTACACAACTTAGAAGAAAACTTACCTTTAATTTGCAGCAGTGCAAATCCACCCCAATGATCCTTCCTCCCCCGCAACCTACCAGTTGTCATCCTTTTGGTGGTAACTCTTCAGATACAAAAAATGTATTTTCTGAATTAAAAGTTGAGCTGTATCATTTTTGCGAGAATGAAGGATCTCTAATCAATATTGCTAGATATTGCATCACTTGGAAACAGTTCTAAATCGGACGCCTCTCTGTGAAATGTTGCTGTCGTTGCAGCAGCAAATCTAACTTGCTTTCAACATCTTTTTTTTGGGGGGGGGGAAGGATCAAATAAATGAATGAGACATCCTGAGGAACAATTGGTTACCAAGCTATCAAGTAAAGAAATAATCTCTAGTAACAATTCTGCTCCCTGAGAGTGAGGGTCTCCTTCCCCCTTTTGTCCTAGAGTTCATCAATAGCATGTGTAGCTTTTGACCGTTCTCTCCAGCTGGAATTTTCTCCAGCTCCAATAATTAGGAAGGGTACCAGGTTTGGGAAATCAGGCTAAGGAGAAGGTGGAGAACCTGTGGCTGTTCAGATGTCCTATTACTCAAGTTCTTGTAACTCTGACCAGTGTATATATTGGATGGAGTTCATGAAAACTGGAAGGAAACAGCAGAGGGTGTATGGACACAGGTTCTACTATCCTTAATTTAAGGGCATCATTGAAGCTCAACACCTTCTCGGTACAAAACCTGCTACATCATGTCATTGCTTAAAGTTATTGCTTACAAAGCAGCACTTGTGAAAGGGGGAAAGAATTAAGAACGTGGCCAGCATTTGCTCCATACTATGCTGGCAGAAGAGGACAAATATCTGAAGAGGTAGTGGCTATAAGAAAATACCCTGCAACTATGTAGTTCTTGCAACAGCACAGGCTATTGCAAATTGTTGGTTTTTGTTTTTTAAATAAAAATTAAAAGCAATACACACGCATTTGCATTAGAGTTTTTACTGCTGGAGTTCGCTTTTTGTATTCCTTCACAATATTCAGTACTCTGCTAGATTCTTCTGCTGGGAAGATCTGGAAAATGCGGTAGGCAAAAAACACTGGCAAAAGGATGGATTTATTAACACAGGTCTATATTCAGCTCCTTCCTCACCTATGCCTGTTTCCAAATTCCCAGAGCAAATACAGGTAATCCTCGACTTACAACCACAATTGAGCCCAACATTTATGTCACTGAGTGAGACATTTGTGAGTTTTGCCCCGTTTTATGATTTTTTTTTCCTTACCACTGTTGTTAAGGGAATCATTGTAATTGTTAAGTTAATAACATGGTTGTTAAGTGAATCTGGCTTTTCCCCATTGACTTTGTTCATCAGAAGGTCACAAAAGGGGATCCCGTAACCCCGGGACATTGCAACCGTCATAAATACGAGTCAGTTGCCAAGTGTTTGAATTTTGATCATGTGACCCTGGGGATGCTACAACGACCGTGTGAAAAGTGGTCACTTTTTCCAGTGCCGTTGTAACCTTGAACGGTCACTAAATGAGCTATTGTAAATCAAGGACTATCTGTACAGAAAACAATTCCTGTTCCTTTAGCAGTCGCTACCTTTGTTTCCTCCCCCCCTGTGATCATCATCAGGACTAGAAACCTGAAGGAAAGATCCACCCAAACTGAAGACTCCTTTGCTTGTGGCTTTTTACAGATATTGTAGACAACTGTGGGATCACCACGGAAAGGAAATTAAAATGCACTGCTTTTCATTTTCCACTCAAAGTGGAGTTGGCATATATTTAATACCGGAACTGTTACAAGACAATCATTTGTATTATTCATGGATACTTTTTTTTTTAAAAAAAGAACAATTATGTCCTAGAACATCTGCAATATAAAATATCTATATAAGGCACTGCAAAGCATTACCAACTGAAAGAAGAAAACTATCGTAACACCAATATTAGCTCTGAATGAACAAATAATAACTAACCGTTTGGAAATGCACTCTAGAACAGCAGGTGCTGTATCCCAAATAACACACATACACATTTAGGCTTGATTTACATAGTAAGACGTGATTTGGGTTTCTTTGATGGGGTGTGTTGTATGAACCCGGACTCTGTAGGTTGAATTATGATTAACTGAACCATTCCTTCATTCCTATGTATTCTGAATCAAAGATTCAGTCGCTTGTGTTAGAACTGATTCATTCAAACATAATCCCAGCATGAGCAAATAGACTCCTCTGCTATATTTTTTCCCGACTCAAGAACTAGGCAGGAGAAGTATAGGGACTGAAGACTCTTAATATTTTCTATTCTCCCCCCCAACCCAAAAAAGAGTAAACATTAGGAATATTTCTTGAGCAATCCTATAACCCCAGTAAACTGATCTTCATCTGAAAAGACTGGGGTTTCCTCATGCCTTTAAAACGAAAACTGACAATTTTAGTTTATCATCTCAATCATTTTCTACTCTTTTTGCCCTAGAACCGTGATGGCGAACCTATGGCACGGAGCCATATCTGCGGGCACGTGAGCCATCACCCTAGGTCAGCTCCACCGCGCATGCACGCACGCCTCCCGCCGGCCAGATGATTCCATGCCCATTCCATTCCAATCTACCCCTTCCAGGAGTCTCTACACGGCCTGTTTTGGATGCCAGGTAAGTACAGGGCTCGAGCGGAGGCTCTGGGAAGGTGAAAAACAGGCCTACCGAAAGTCCAGAAACAGGCCGTTTCCAGCCTCCGGAGGGCCAGGAGAGCCCGTTTTTGCCCACCCGGGGGCTCCAGGAAAGCCTTCGGAGCCTGTGGAAGGCGAAAAACGGGCCTCCCAGAAGCACCAGTTCAACGCGCTTTTGGCACCTGAGGAAAAAAAGGTTGGTCATCACTGCCCTAGAACTTGCGGAATCTTTCCAGTTAGGTCACCAGTGATGAGGTGTTAAATAAAAATCCATTTAAATGGAAACAAGTGCCTTGCCCTAAAGAACTTTGGCATTGATCTGTTGTTGGGGATAATCAAACAGCCGCCATGTACATTTTCCTTCTTTATGGAATATTCTTTGCCTTAGAATCATACAGTTCTTCAAAACAAAGAAATGGAATCCCTTAAAAGAAATATGTTGTGGAAATGATGGGAAAAAACAGTGATGCTCTTGTCCCCCATGGCTTTCAATGAAATTCAGGCCAGCATGACTGATGATCTAACTCACGGGTGTCAAAGTCGCTGCGTCACATTGCTGTCACGTGACATATGGTGACATTTTTTCCCCTTTGCGGAGCTGGGGTGGGCGTGGCCCACAGGCTGCCAGTTTGACACTCCTGATCTAACTTGTACTGTAAAGCAGGGGTCTCCAACCTTGGCAACTTTAAGATTTGTGAACTTCAACTCCCAGAATTCAAAATTTTAAGATTGGAGTCCCTTGCTCTAAAGCACATCCTCAGGCAGAATGAAGATATGTGTTTTTCTGACACTTATTACATCCTGTTTTTCTACAGAGAAAGCAGTTGCATTGGAATCAAACAAGACCTGTTCATAAATTTGCCGGCTTTGAAGTGATATTAGGAGTGTAAAATTTCCAATGCTCATTTTTGCAAAATGTTTATTCTGAGAAAAAAAAAAGAAAATGAAAAAGCTCATTTGCTAAGAACTTCCATTTATTTGGTTCCCTTCAATCTCCAGGAGCAACACAGAACTAGTAATTTTGAGAGTGCTGGGCAGGAATGGCAGTCAGAACTGTAAATATCTCAAACATGCATTCAAAATATTCCAAAATATCCAACATGCTTCTAACATTATCTTTTAATTGTCTTTGAGATAAAAACCCAGCTTGATCTTCACAAATACATTCTTATAAAATTATTTTCAATCTATCAGCTAGGATCATTGTGAAGAGTTAGTAATTATATTGGACTATAATTTCTTGTCAAGTCAAATCCTTTGCTAGATATTGATGTTTATTTGCCTCATTCCATCTCTCAGGCATCTTTCCTCTCTGCAAGACAGCATTAATTGTGTTTTGCAAAGGTTGCAAGAGTCCATCATCGAAGCATTTATAATAAGAAGCCAATAATTCATCTGGTTTTTCTGCACTTTCCCAGGTTTAATCTTTTTTATAGCTTCAGAAGCCTCTCTACAATTAATCATTTGTGGCCACTGGGAAGAATCTGCCCAAGGAGAATTAAGCACTCTTCTCAGGTACTAATAAAAATACATGTTACTATGCTTAACAATAGAATTGTGCAGTGATGAAATCCCATTTTTTTTTACTACCGGTTCTGTTGGCGTGGCTTGGTGGGCGTGGCTTGGTGAGCATAGCAGGGGAAGGATACTGCAAATCTCCATTCCCACCCTACTCCAGGGGAAAGATACTGCAAAATCTCCATTCCCACCCCACTCTAGGGGAAGGATACTGTAAAATCTCCATTCCCACCCCACTCTGGGGTCAGACAGAGGTGGTATTTGCTGGTTCTCCGAACTACTCAAAATTTCCGCTACCGGTTCTCCAGAACCTGTCAGAACCTGCTGGATTTCACCCCTGGAATTGTCTATGTTTTCATTAACATAGACAATATTTCAATTGGTGGCCACTGTATTTTCTGCACGATAATGTTTTGGTTCAGAAATCACGGGGACTAAAATAACGTAAGTGCCAAGATGTTCAGGACATCTTGGGCAGTACAAAACGTGCTGCTGAAATCACCAACAAAATTAAATGTGTGTACGTCCACACCATGCACAGATAGCCTTCAAAAAAGTAGTAGGAGTCTGTGTTGCTTCTAGGACCTTACTAACATGCTTTGCAAAGAGCCCTTTCTGAATGCTTTGCATTGCCTTAATACATTGTGTTTGTTTGGGGGAATTACATTTTATTTGGGAGCAATTCTCAGCCCATGTTGTATACATATTCAGGCTCGAAGAAGGTTTAAAAGAACTGTATTTTCATCAGCCTGCTGCTATCTCAGCTTTGCAAATTTGTACGAGAAAGGATAGAGCGCCTGGTTAGCAAATCTACCCATGAGGCAAGAGTGTTCCACATGAAATAACATACAATTTTGCCTACTTAGGATACAAATGCTGCTTGAGAAAAGGACAAGAACATTGATCACAATCTCCCTTCTTCTAGGGTTCAGCTACTTTTCCAGGGTTCCTGGCACCCTCCCAATATAATATAAATTCTGAAAATGGCCAAGATCTCACAAGACGTCGAGCATTCTCACCTCAAGATTTTGCAAAAGCCATACATGAAAAAGTTAAGATATCATAAAATACCTCTAATGTGAGAACGCTGAGGCCTCCGGAGGGTGTGATGTCCTTGTGAATTTTCAGCCACTTTAAATAGTGGATATTAACTTTTCTGTCAAGCAAGCTAGAACTGAAGTGCACTTCTGGGATAGATCTTAGGAAGGGGAAAAGACGCAAGCAGCTGTTTGCAGCACATGCTGGAATTCATTACGAGAGAGAGAGAGAGAGAGAAGAAAGAAAGAAAGAAAGAAAGAAAGAAAGAAAGAAAGAAAGAAAGAAAGAA
>WNWU01000021.1:7840622-7857645 GCA_012654045.1 Ptyas mucosa | reverse complement strand
TGTGGACTTCAACTCCCAGAGTTCCTCAGCCAGCTTTGCTTTGCTGGCTGAGGAACTCTGGGAGTTGAAGTCCACAAGTCTTAAAGTTGCCCAGGTTGGAGACCCCTGATTTAAATCACTAGTGGAAAAATGTCCAGATTCAGTGCATGCCAGGGAGAAGCAGTCACGTTTTCCCATATACAGGTAATCCTTGATTTACAACCATTCATTTTAGAGACCATTCAAAGTTACAACGGCACTGAAAAAACTGACTTATGACCTCACACTTATATGCTGCCTACCCACAGGTATGTGATCAAAATTTGGGTGCTTAGTGATTGGCATGTATTTGCCACCTACCCATGCCTACCCCATTGGCATGTATTTGCCACTTCCTTGCCATTGACAAGTAAAATCAATGTTGCGGGGGGGGGGGGAGAGCCAGATTCGCTGAGCAGCTGCATGATTCACTTAACATCTGTGGCCATAAAAGGTCATAAAAGTGGGTGTAGCTCACTTAACAACTGCCTTGCTTAGCGGTTGTGGAAATTCGGATCCCAATGGTGGTTGTAAATTGAGGGCTACCTGACTTGTGTTTTGAGTCAAAGGATTACCTCTCAGTCACAATGAATAAAAGGGTATAAAAGCAAATGAGGGGCTGCTTTACTTGCATCCTACTTTTCAGAAGCACCTTAAAAAAAAATCAGAACAAAAGACATTTTTGCATTGATTCCTCAGTGCTCCCCTCATTTGCTTCAGCAGCTACAACCTAATCCCCCTTCTAAAGGTGTACCAAGGTTAACTTTAGCTACTGGGAATAAATTCCACACACATTTCCTACTGAATTGACATTCCCGCAGCAACCTTCATACCTCAACAGATCTCAATACAAGCCATGTTAAAAACAACAACAACAAAACCCTACAAGCATCAACTTCATACGATAAACAGGACGTTATCTGGAGTATTTGCAAATCCTTCAGTTGGCAAACACTGCAACCACAGAGGAAAGAGGAAAGATATGTTTGTGATAATGATCGGATTCTGCCTAAAAGTTCAAATTCACTCAGTACTACCACTTCCAAAATACCAAAATACATCCCAAAGAGCTTTCATTTAAATGGGAGAGCTTTACCGTTTGCCCTTTTTTTGTACACATTCTATCCAAATAAGCTGGCTTGTGTGTGAGCGTTGCAGTTTTATCAACTTTCTGGAGATTGGAGAAACTGGAGAGAGATTGGACAACCACTTGTCTGAAATAGTATAGGGTCTCCTGCTTGAGCAGGGCTTGGACCAGAAGTTCTCCAGTCCCTTCCAACTCTGTTATTCGGCTATGGTGGTATGTGTTAGCACAGGCCTCTTTAAATAGTTCAACTTATCCCCCAAATCATTCAGACATAAGGCTGCAAAAATACTTTCGCATTTAAGGTTTCTATCATTCTCTTTTGACATGGCTACTTAAAAAGAGCTTCAGAACTGAGAAAACCATATTTTTAAGCTGTACCTGTACAGTCGTACCTCGGTATTCGACGTTAATTGGTTCCGGGAAGCACAATGTGTAGTAAGAACTACGAGTGCCAAACAAACCAGGTGACTCATCATGTGACCCTGGGAAGAATTTTCAGCCTGTCCTTTTTCCTATATCAGATAACTTCCCAGCACGGCCGACTTCCTGTTTGCTCTGTGCGGCTGTCCCCCTCTTTCTTTTGCAGCACGCCAAATACCAAAGAAACTACGAGTACTAGGGCAACATTTTTTTGGCATCAAAATGCATCGAGTTCGACAAATTTTGAAGCAGTCAAATTCCGAGGTACCACTGTACTGTATATCAAGGACAATTGAATTTTAGCTCCCCGTATAGAATGGATGTTATAAAGGCCATACAATGTAAAACATTTTTAGACAAATTTAATGGAGCTACTGTGATACTAGCCAGAGTGTTATTTCAGTTGGACCACCAAAAGAACTGAATTCAGAGGAAAATAAATGCCACGAAGCAGGCAGTGAGTTGAGACATAACCGAAATAAGGTTATACTTGTTTTGAGAGCTGGGAAGAATACACAATGTGTTGCTCTTTCCAGAAAGCTCTAAATAAAACCTTCCAAATCTGTCTACTCCAAAATGTCTCATTATTGTAGGCCTTTACATCTGGCCCCACATTACAGCTACATTTTCAGAAATCAGTTTGTTATGAGTGGGTTGTTAGCTTGTTCCCACACTCTGGCAATCTTGTTACTATGGTGAACTATAATGATAATAATAAAAAAAAATTAAACACCATGTGAAAAAGGACACAATTTGTCCTTTTAGACCCTCATTTTTTCTCTAATCCTATCAGCAATCCTACCTCACTAAGCTTCAGAGATGAACACATACTGTATTTTTCGGACTATAAGACCCACCTAAATTTAGAAGAGGAAAACAACAAAAAATTGGCCTCCACACGCCCCATTTTTGGGCCTTTTCCAGCATTTTTGGCCTGTTTTCAAGGCTTTTTTCAACCCATTTTTGGGGCTTTTTGAGGCCTGTTTTTGGAGCTTTTTTCAGCCCATTTTGAGGCTTTTTTCAGCCCATTTTTTCAGCTTTTTTTGGCCCATTTTCGAGGCTTTTTGGGGGGCTTTTTTGGCCTCTTTTCGAGGCTTTTTTCAGCTCATTTTTGGGGCTTTTTTCATCCCGTTTTGGGGCTTTTTTTGGCCTATTTGTGAGGCTTTCTTTGGCCCATTTTTGAAGCTTTTTTCGGCCCATTTTTTCAGAAAAAATGGGCCAAAAAGCCTTCAAAACAGGCTGAAAAAAGGCCTAAAAAAGGCCCGAAAACATGTGGAGGCAAAAAAAACAGCCGGGGGGGGGGGGAGGCTTCAGCAATATTCGGTCTGTAAGACACACTGACATTTTCACTCCCTTTTGGGAGACAAAAAGTGTGTTTTATAGTCCAAAAAATACGTAATATCACGGGTGTCAAACTAACCGCATCATGTTGCCGTCATGTGATGTTTTGCGACGTTTTCCCCATTCGTGAAGTTGGGGTGGGCGTGGCCTACATATGACGCATCTGGCCTGTGGGCCGCCAGTTTGACACCCCTGACATACATTGACCATTTTTAAATTTACCGCCAAAAGTCTCTCTTTCTCTCTCTCTCCCTCTCTTTCTCTTTGAGTGCCAAGATATTCTTGCTCTCACATAGATGAAAGATTCTTAATATATATTTATATATATATATATATTTTAAAAAAAGGATGCATCCAAAGATCTGGATAATACATTTACTTGCGTTTCCTAAGAAACGGATTTCCATTTTTTTTCCCTTGTACGTGTGTGTATTTTAAGCTGTCGGAAGCGTCTGACAGGAGTTGTCGTTACTAAATTGTACTCAACTCTTCAAAGCATAAACGCCAGAAAAGAAGAAATAAGAGCAAAGTAGGGAATGGGAAAAGAGAAAGTCAAAAAGAGATCAACAAAGAACCAAACAAATTAACAGCCCAGATTCCAGCAGCCCTCATAAATAAGCCACACAAGAGACAACAGAGATTTGGAGAAGACACTGCTGCCTGAGGCTGTGGTCACCATTAGCAATGATGCATTGCTTTCAAGCTGTAATCCAAAGGCTGTGAGGAATAGGAGGAAGGAGTCTTTAACACTTGGATTGCTTGTAAACTCCGCAATTTCTAAGGCTGATTGTGATTTCAGGAGGGAGGAGTATGAGAAGGAGAAGGAACCTGAGTTGAATCCTTCAGCGCCTTGGCTCTGCTCCTTCTTTGCAACTGTTTCCCACTGGTTCCAAAGAGCTTTTTTTCTCTTTCAGTTTTTTTTTCCTGTCCCTCTCTTACTCAATCCTCCACGTGGCTGGAAGTCTCCAACAGCTGCATCAACACTCTCCTTCTGTTGCCATGACAACCAGCATCTCACTCTTGCCCATCTCTTCCAAGGCACTGGCCAGAGTGTTAAGATCTCCATCGTCTTGATGTTGAGCTTCCCATAAGTCCAGGATCACCCCTGTTGGGCTGGCTTTGGTGGCAAAGAAATTTAGGTACCTAAGTAAGATAGAGAGTAGGAGAGCTTACTAAGTATCAACTTTGACCTTCAGCATCAATGTTCAACATTATTGAAATATTCTGTTCTGAAGCCATTGTTCACATAAGTAGACTAGCATCCTAATTAAATCCATACTGCCATGAAACCAGAGCCCTGAAATCATAATTATTTTCAGGACCAGAATGGTTTTTGTAAGAAGGCCAGTGGAGAAAAATATGAGACTATAAAATAAAAATATTAAGGACCAAGGAAAAATAATGGGGATGAAATGTTTTATTTAAGCATCCCCTGTCAATAAATCAGCTAAAACATAACAACCGCATCATACTGCCTCTAGGATTTATAAACATTATTTCAAGGAACTTATGAAATAATTCTTCATATACATCTAGGACTCCAGGTAAACGTTGTTCAAGTGAAAGCACAGCCCAATAATATAAATAAATTGCTTTAGAATTCAGTAGGATTTATTTCCAAGTAATTGTAACTTTGGGCTGGTGATGATGGTTTAGGTTTATCTAGCCATCCATCTCACAAACCAACTTTGGTGACTGATACAGCAAAAAATATCATATAATAAAAATAAAATAACAAAAATAATAAAAGTTAAGATGGGCAACCAAAGGTAAATGCATTCACACACCTTATAAGCTCAGCTAATTTATTAACCAATTTCTATGTTTAAGTTCCTATTTTTTCCCTTTTATTATTACAGGCAAGTTGACAATATATATATATATATTTAAAGCCAGAATAATATGAAGAATGCAAAATGGGGGAAGAATATTATATAGTGTTTCTGCCCAATTCTACTACTCTTAGATTCTTTGAGAACGGATTTTATTATGTAGGAGTGTATTTTCAGAGTTTCCATTCTGTACATCCAGTAGGGCTCTGTACTAGTTTGTAAAGTGTAAAACATGAAATCCATAAATGGCAATGGTGTTAAAACTTCCATTACAACTGTACATCACTCATACAACTGTTAAACTATAGAGCAATTGAATAAAGTTCAACCAACAGTTTAAAAAAGAATAAGAAAGCCCTGATGATCTCCAAATTGACTTTAAAACATTTCCTGAAACATTTGAATGACTGCAAAAAAAGTTGATTTGAGGCTAAAATACTACAGTGTAGACTTCAGGTAAATATTCTGGGAAGAACATTCCATTGCCGAGAAGGTTATTGCCCAACCCAGGCAGCCATCTTCTGAACCATACTAGAGGCCCTTTCTTGATGTTGTGGTGGGTCCAGATTGATAAATATTAAAAGAAATATTATCACAGGTAATCTGGATGTGAACTGTTTAGAACCTTATAGTTTTAAGACCAGCCTTTGAAGATTAAACACAGATAATCTTGTTCAAGAGGGACTGTTGAACTTAATCTATTTTTTCTGCCTTTGTACCCTGTTTCCCTGAAAATAAGACCCAACCGGAAAATAAGCCTTAGCATGATTTTTCAGGATGCTCGTAATATAAGCCCTATCCCCAAAATTAAGCCCCAGTTAAGATTGTCAGCCAAATGGATGCATTTAGTACTGTATTTCCCCAAAAATAAGACCTAACCAGAAAGTAAGCCCTAATGCATCTTTTGGAGCAAAGATTATTATAAGACCCGGTCTTATTTTTGGGGAAACACGGTTGTAGTTCTATTTATGACTTAGAGGCTGCCTGACCTCAGATATCTTATGGCAGCCTACACTTTAAAAAAGGAGGGGAAAATGAAAGCAAAAAAATAAAAACTGCACATCTAGGAGAACTAGCCATATATATCAAAAGAAAAAGGACCTACAGGTGCCATAACTACTCCAAGCCCAGGGATAATGCCCAGGTATTGAAACATCTCCAGAACATCATCAAAGTTGGATCCATTTGTATCTCTGTTTCTAATCAAAGTGGTTATGTTGACCATCGCTTCCTGGCCTACTAAAATGTCCAAGGAGATTCTCAGTCATCCAGGTCATGGTTGTCCCAAAGGTGCCTTTTCAAAAGGCAACTAGACTTTGTTTTTCCTTGAAAAACATGCTTCTCATCCAAAAACTTGGATGAGAACTTGGATGAGAAGTGAAACGTCTTCAAGGATATACAAAGTCCAGTTGCTTTTTGGAAAATCACCTTTGGGTCTTGGGTCTTGGCCTACTAGTAAAACTCCACCAGTGACTTCATAAACCCCTTCAGTATTGTAGGCAGGAATTCCGATATTGGCAAAATGGGTAAAAGCAATGTAGGTGGCACCATAAGCTATTCATCACATCATATCATTAAGCCAAATTACGGCATCTAAATGAATTGGTTCTCAACAGTGCAAGTTAGGGGCTTAAATGACCAAACAACTTCAATGAATACAATGAATGCAAATTAACCAACTTCCTTGGCTGGTTTAATTCCTGTGGGACAATCAAAGCATTGAAGTAAAACTCACCGATCCATGGAAAGCTTTTGGGCAAGGAGCCGCCAGTCATTCCCTCTAGAGTTAGGAGCATCAAGACTGTTGCAGATTTTCTGCCGTATGGACAGAGGAATCTTGAAGGCATGTGGTCCAAGCTGGGTTGTCATGGCACCGCCAGCGTAGGACCGCAAGGCATCAATGGAGCTGGAGTTCTTTGAAATTTGAAATTTTTATTAGTTTACCAAAATATAAAACATGAAGAAAAATGAAAACAATGGGAAAGTAAGGGAGGGAAACGGGAAGAGGAAAAAGTGTAGAGGAAAACAGGAAAAAGAAAGAAAAGCATTGACTTCTGACTCTTTTTAGTAGAATAGGATAATAACATACAGTCTCAATTTTTTACTTTTATATAGTTCTATGTACAAAAATGGAAAGATATTTTAATTCCTACAACGGGTGACTGGTTGCAAAAGCTAATGAAGTTAGCAGAGATGGCTAAATTGACTGCTTTAATTAAAGAAAAGAATATAGATAACTTTGTTTCCACTTGGAAACCGCTTCTGGACTTTGTGCTTGAAGTGGACCAAATAAATAAACAAATAAATAAAACCGTGACTTTGGATTTTGCTGATTAGATAAATTTGTTGTTATGGAAATAATTAGTATATATTATTATTATGTAAAAGGAACTGGAGCTCATATAACAAAACAAAATGGGAGGCAGTGATTAATTGGATAAAGATGGCAATTTTTAAAAACGTGATAAGCTCCATCTTATCATTTATGGATCCCAAACTGTCTCATAACCTCTCAAGATCAATGACAGCCATGATCCATAACATGGTCTAGAAAAAGCAAACAATATTCTCAGGCCACAATTGGTCTGCCTTCTGGCACTTTCAAGATGGATATTGAAAGATTCACTATAACCAGAAACCACATACTGTATTTGCTGGGAGGCATATATACATACGTGCATACAACAAATGTTTCTGTGTTGGTTTTTAGTCACTGAAACAATGGACAAACTTCTAGAGAAGTAACACAAGAAAAGTTTAAAGGCCATGTCCACTGGTGGGCTGCAACTGGTTTAACTACTGGTTCTGTGACACACTAACCCCCTTGCATGCAGCATTCAAAATACAGCAATTTGCTGTATTGCTTAACTTCTAAGGCAGCCCCAGTCAGTAGAACAGCGCAAATGTGGAAATCAGCTGTGCCGCACGAATCAGCTGAGTCAGAAAGAAGGAAACATAGGACAGGATAGAGCGGGTGCGGGTGGGTGGGACTAGCTGATGTTCGGAACTACCTCTTCACTAGAACCGGTCCGAATCGGCAGCAGCCCACCGCTGCCCATATCAGCTTCACGTGTGAAAATGATCCCATCTTGTTTCATTGCAACCAGTACACAATAGTATTGGAGCTGGTTTCTACTGGCTTGGGAGTACTGATGTTTACATTTTCTGGAATTTTGCAAGCCTGTTCGGAGGAGAACTGAGCCAGGATTCCCAGTATGCTGATTAGTTGTTTGGTGGTCAGCAACAGCAATGAAGCTGGCAGAATTGGTTGTTAAATATTTGTCAGCACAACACACCCTCTAACCACATTAGCTGCGGCTTTGCTTATGCCGCAGAATAAAATTTTGAATTTTGAATTTTTTGGTTTGTTTGTTTGCCACGTACTAGGCAAACAAAGTCAGAAGCATTTGGGGCGGGGGGGGGGGGGGAAGCAGTCAGTAAATGCACTAGGAAAACTACCAAATGCTAAAAACCAAAATAATAGGAACGTGAAGGGTATCATGTCTTAAAAATAAATGGTGATCTTCACAGCACCATCAAATTATCCTGCCTCAGTGAGTGCAGAAGGAAACAGCTATCTAATAATGCCATGCATGGCTGAACTATAATGGGCCTTCGAGATTAGGACAGGAATCTCAAATTAGCCTGCAGGGGAAAGGAGGTTGGTTGGTTGGTTTTGAAATGTTTTCAATAATGCACTTCCTACCACAACTTTAATAGGAAATACAAATCTGTATGTAACTGGCTAAACACCCATGATCTCAGAAGTACAGGAAGGCCTCAGGGCTGAGATTTAAATAGTTTTTACCCTCTTCTTGGTTCATGAGCTTTCCGAAAAAGTTTCAGCAATAATACTTTGTCCAGAATTAAAATAAAAACACTGAAATGGATATTTAAAATTTCCAACAGGTTGTGTGAGCCAGATACACAAGCAGAATCAGTTACATGAAAGAACAGGCTATATTGTTTATATCCAGTAGAATAGGGATGGATGTATCAAAGAGATGTTAGCATACAATAAGAAATACGATTTTCTTTAACTGTCCATATAATAGTAATGATATTTGGAACAGCAGAAGTGGAAGTGAGTCGTGGCTGAAGTTAAACATTAGAGCAGTGTTTCTCAATATTGGTAAATTTAAGATGTGTGGACTCCAACTCCCAGAATTCCCCAACTAGAATGCTGACTAAGGAATTCTGGGAATTGAAATCCATTCATCTTAAAACTGAGAAAGGCTGCATTAGAGGAACCTAACACGAACATTAGCCCATATTTTACCTATTGTATCCGGGCAATATAATGTTTCAGAGAAACTACTAGGCCAGGGGTGAAATGCTCTGAAGTCTGCTACCAGTTTGCTTCGCTACCGGTTTGCTGTGCATGTGCATGCGTGGTGCGTGCCAAACCCGCATACACAGGTGCATCGCAGGTGCTACCGCGCAGCACTGATAAAGGAGGATTATGAAGCCTTTTCTAAGGTAAGTAGAACAGCGGGGGGGGGGGGAACAGCTGTGCCGCACGATTTAGATTCACTAGAAAGCAGGATAATATAAATCACGCGGCACAGCTGATCATTGGAAATACCGGTTTGTTTGAACCAGTAGCATTTTTTAAACTACCGGTTTGCCCGAACCTGTAGCTTTTGTTACTACCGGTTCAGGCAAACCAGTCCAAACCAATAGCATTTCACCCCTGTACTAGGCCCATTATTAAATATCCTGTTCCTTTTGTCTCTTTCATTCATTCATTTGCTTTTCTTATCCAGTTCCCCTTGCTTACCTCTCCAAGTGTAATATGTAATTGAAATATCTGCCCTTCTCCTTCAACTTGCCGAACACAGATTTTGCAAGTAAGTTCTGTAGTAGCTGGGCTGTATCTCTCAAGACTGAAGGTGCAGTGTAGTGCTCTCTGACTACCACTCCAAATGTGATAGAAAGGGATTTCCTGAAGGAAATAGAAAAATAACAGAAAAGATGAACAAATGTGTGCCACAACATGTCCCCACTCTGTAAATTTCCAGATGGGTCCTTTAAAAAAAACCGAAACCCTAAACAAAAACAATCCTGTGTATTTTCTCTTCATATCAAATTCCAGGCAAGCAGAAGCAAAGAACAAGGTTTAGAGCAGTGGTGAAATTCAACCGGTTCTATCTGGCTCGGGGTGAAGTGGTAGCGCAGGTGGCGGGAGGCTCTGCCCACCTGCCCGGATGTCATCATGTCCCGTTTTTGACCCTCTGCACTTGCACAGAAGGCTCTGCGCATGTGTGGAGGAGGGGCACGTGACAGGGGTGGGTTCTACTTACCTCCGCTTCCGGTTTGCAACAGGAGGCATGCGTGCACTTCTGCGCATATTGTTCATGATCATATCCGGGCGAGTGGGCGGAGCCTCCCGCCACCATTATTACCGGTTTGCAAGAACCGGACCGAACCGGGAGCAATCCACTACTGGTGCACACTCACGTTGGTGAACCGGTAGCGAAGGTAAGTGAATTTCACCCCTGGTTTAGAGTCTTTATATGGTAGTTTGATTGAAGGGCTCTTTCTTGCTTACTAGATGCTAAGTGATTGCTTGCTTGTGGGCTCCCCAGTGATAACTGACAGTGGTCACTGTGGAAAATACTGTGTTGAATAAGGTAAGTGTTTGATATATGTCAACTGGGCTGCTCTGAGCTACACAGGAGAAATTTCCAGATTGGTTTCAGCTGGAATTCACAACCCAGTTTTACAGGATGAAGAAGCTTGGTATGGCACATCTTTTATTGCATTTATATGGCATTGGGATGGGGCACTTACATTCATACTTGTCTTCCTTCCAAGTAATTATAGAACATGCATCTTAGTTGTATGGGAGAATGGAGAAGCAAAGGGACAAGTTGGAATTATGAAACATGGAAGAAGGAAAGGATGTGGCAGGCATGTCAGTCAGTCTTCTGAGATAATCAGTAAATATATATATATTTCTAATCTTGCCAATGTGCAAGATTAAAAACTTGTCAGCATCTTTGGCAGTGCCTAAAATTGAAAGTGTCTAAGAGAATAATAGAATTGGAAGGGACCTTAAAAGTTTTCTAGTCCAACCCCCTGCTTTAGCAGGAAATTCTATATAATTTCAGACAAATGGTTCTCCAATCTCTTCTTAAAAACTTTCAGCGCTGGAGCATCCAAAACTTCTGGAGGCAAGTCATTCCACTGGCTAATTGTTCTAACTGTCAGGAAATTTCTCCTTGGTTCTAGGTTGGTTCTCTCCTTGATTAGTTTCCATCCATTGCTTCTTGTCCTGCCTTCAGAGCAAGGACCCTTTGGAGCAAGGGTTTCCAACCTTGGAAACTTTACGACTTGTGGACTTCAACTCCCAGAATTCCTCAGTCAGCTGGCTGAGGAATACTGGGAGTTGAAGCAGGAGTGAAATCCAAAATTTTTCCCTACCGGTTCTGTGGGCATGGCTTGGTGGGTATGGCAGGGGAAGGATATTGCAAAATCTCAATTCCCTCCCCTCCTGGGAGAAGGAAATTGCAAAATCTCCATTCCCACCTCACTCTGGGGCCAACCAGAGGTGGCATTTGCCGGTTCTCCAAACTACTCAAAATTTCCGTTACTGGTTCTCTGTTAGAACCTGCTGGATTTCACCCCTGAGTTGAAGTCCACAAGTCGTAAAGTTGCCAAGGTTGGAAACCCCTGCTTTGGAGAATAGCTTGACTCCCTCTTCTTTGTGGCAGACCCTTAGATATTGGAACATTCAGGGGTGGGTTCTACTTATCTTTATTACTAGTTCGCAATGGGATTGTGCGCGCACACTCACTTCATTCGCGCATGTGCAGATCACCGATGATGACATCCAGGGTAGTGGGAGGGGCCTCCCGCCGGTTTTACTACCAGTTCTTGCGAACCAGTCCGAACCGGGGGCAACACCCACCACTTTCCAAGCATGAGTCTCACAGACTGTTTTTAGCAACATTTATTGAGATGAGGTTATGAGAATCTCAGCAACTCTTTCCCACTTAAATCCAAGATATTTGCAGGTGAAGTAGTTTTTCTGACATTCTTCCTATGATACAGCAGGGAGACAAGTCTCTTTACTAATAATGATGGAGATTGCAACTGGCTGTTTACATAATGGCTTTCTGGGTGTTCATATGCCTGGGAACCATCTACTAAAAGACTCCTATGAGTCACCTTGGAAAACAAAATGTGTTAATGAATGTATTTTTAGAGCAGTGGGAAAATTTTGCAAAGCCATCAGGAAGGTTGATTTCAAAGAAGGCCCTATGGCAGTGATGGCGATGTCAGCTTTGGAAGCCATATTAGGCCGGAAGCTTCCATGCTGCCACCTTCTCCTGTGTGGGAAAGTAGGAGGGGGGACTGAGTAGAGGGGTTGTCTGTAGACATAATAGCATTCTTCCTGTCGGTCAAGGTTAGGGCGATCTTGCATCTGGAGGAGTGGTCAGAGTGATGTCTCGAGATGGGATGGCGGTTGATTGGAGCATGTGATCGACTGAGGAGTGAGGGGATGGTTTGGGGTTTTTTGATTTACTGAGGGGAAACCTGGACCTCTCAAATTTGGGTTTTCCCAGATGTGCCAGTTTACCTATTCTAGTAAAGAGAACTTTGGAAAATGCTTGCTTCAGAGTCTTTACTTGGAGTTGGGGTTTTTCTGGAATGCTGATCGGTGAACCTTTTCGGCCCCGAGTGCCAAAAAGGGAGAGTGCGTGTGTGCTCGTCTGGGCCACAATCCAGAATAGGAGCTGCCTATTGCCCGACAATAAACTTCCAGTTTCCGGCACATGCATGCGTGCCAGCCAGCTAGTCTTCCAGGTTTCTGGCACAAATGCACGTGCGACAATCAGCTGGCTGGCGTGCATGATCACGCAGGAAAATGGAAGACCAACTTTTCAAGTTTCCGGTACTGCCGCATGCACAAAGGCCAGCTGATCGTCGTGCATGCATGCATGTCAGAAATCCAGAATAGGAATGGGTGGCGCCGTGCGTGCCAGGCGACATGGCTCTGGGTGCCACTTTGGGCACGCGTCAGGAGTGAAATCCTGCAGGTTCTGGAGAACCAGTAGCGGAAATTTTGAGCAGTTTGGAGAACCGGTAGCAGACATTTTAAGTAGTTTGGAGAACCGGCAAATACCACCTCTGGCTGGCCCCAGAGTGGGGTGGGAATGAAGATTTTGCAATATCCTTCCCCCTGGAGTGGAGAGGGAATGGGGATTTTGCAGTATCCTTCCCCTGCCATGCCCACCAAGCCATGCCCACCAAGCCACACCCACAGAACCGGTAGTAAGAAAATATGGATTTCACCACTGGCATGTGTGCCATAGGCTCGCCATCACGGCCCTATGGAATCACTCTTAGTCTGTTGTTCAAGTGACAGGTAAAGCACTCACCTGATATTTGGCTAGGAGTTTGCTCCTCCAAAGTGAATGAGGGATGTCATGAACCGAGAGGCGCAAATTGTGATAACTGTCCTTAAACAGTAGAGGCTTGGGCTCTTCTAACAGATAGCCGCCAAGAGTCCTTTCTATTTCAAGCACTTCCTATGGGACAAGCAAAACAAAAGCAAAAACACCGAAAAGTAAAAAAGAAAGCAATTTAATTGGGAAAGTGACACAAAATAGGTGAGACAGAGAAGGGACATGAAATGGACTGCAGTTCATGACAGCTGGTGTATAAATATACCCTGTAATAGCCTTCCTCAGAGGCATCTTCCAGATAGGCAGATCCCAGAACTTCTGACTAACAAGGCCAATCTAACCTTCAAAGTTTGGGAATTCCTGTTCCAACTGAGACAGGAGATGCCAGGTTGAAGAGGGCTGGCGTACATGACTCTTTGTATTTCTAGGTTTTCCAGTTTGAGTTTCCATGCTTGTTGGAGTATTTGATACACATGAATTTCCAGCAGTCTACAAAATGCATCTTGGTATCTCTTTGAATAAGTCAATAGATGTTTGAGCAAGTTAACAGCAAGGTCTCTCTCTCTCTCTAAGACAGGGGTGTCAAACTCAAGGCCCGGGGGTTGAATCTGGCCTGTGGGGTGCTTAGATCTGGCCCATGGGGCCAACCTGGAACCAGCGAAGGAGTGGCCCCATGGGCCTCTGCCAGCGAAAATGGAGTTTGGGAGGGCCGCATTGGCAGAGGGTTGCAGGAGGCAGTCACAGCCGAAAACGGAGCTCAGGAGCCCGTTTTCTTTGGCAGAGCGCTTGGGCCACCACAGGCATCCCCGACATGAGTGATGCCAAGCTGGCCACGCCCCCTCTGGCCACGCCTCTCCATTCCCCCCCCCCAAAGTCAAACACAACCCTGATGCGGCCCTCAATGAAATCGTGTTTGACACCCCTGCTCTAAGAGTACTTGACTTTGCCTATCTTGGGCACCAGGTATCCCTTAATATTTTGCAATCTTTTCTAATGCTCTAAAGCAGGGCTCTTCAAACTTGGCAGCTTTAAAACTGGTGGACTTCAACTCTCAAAATTCTCCAGCCAGAATTCTCCATGCTGGCTGCGGAATTCTGGGAGTTGAAGTTCACCAGTCTTAAAAGTTGCCAAGTATGGAGAGACCCCTGCCATAAAGCCTGTCAAACATGCAGGTGCTAAATTTAACTCAATCCCATCCAGCTATACTAATATGCCATGCCCTCATGTGCCATAACTCAAACCAAACCAATGTTCACTTGGGAACATCAATAATCTCATTATGACTTATTTATTTCAGCTCATTTACATAGTCTTCTTCATAATGCAGGTTTCTCCCTTCCCTAAAAATAACAAGAAAAAATAACAATAACGAAAGCACCCATGTTATATTTGCAACCTTCACAACGTTATCCCGATCAAAACTTCATTTGAGGAGCGAACAGGTAGAACTCACTGCCTGAAGGCATTCACCTCCATTCCTCGTATATACCATTACAACCTTCGATTTCTTGAGCCATGTCCTTTATTAAAAATGGAAGAAGATAATTTCCAGAGTCCTTTTTTAAAAAAAAGCTATTTTAACCTGGGGGTTGGGATGGGAGTGGAGAGGTTGAATGCCAGTTGTGACATCAAGGTTAAAATGCGCAACACAATAATGCCTGAAATACCAGCTTGGTGTGTTGATTGCTGGAACTAATCACTCTGGTTGGTAGATGGAGGCAGATGGAGATTTATACTTCATTAAGAATGATGGGTCACTTTCATTAGGCATGCAAAGTGGTGCTAACATTATTGATAGGCTTTGAAAATAACTTGACAATAGGTATTTTCAGAGGAATAGCAACTAAGCAGTTTCTGGTGGTTTCTTCATAACTGGCCTTTACACTTTGATCACAAAGAAAACTCAGCTATATTAAAAAACACAAGAAAACCTATTCTGGACTTGTTTAACTTGTGACTTGCTATCAAAGGCAGACTGGGTCATATACAAATACAAATCAGAATATGTGTTCCTTGGTTCCATAGCCTTCAGATCACCTCTTGACATTGGAAGCTGGAAGGGGATGTTAAAATGATAAATGATGCCATTACATTAATTAGATGAAGACTTTATAGAGAGAAGTCCCATATTTAGGCCAGAACCTGACCAAATCAAGACAGACTGGCAGCGGCCATCAAACAGGTCAGGCTAGTGATTTCCTCACGGTTGTACAATTTGACATCTTTTATCCAAAGACTGATGTGAAATCTTCTGCAGGCCAAGAATGTGCTCGACACACCATTAAGTGGTTATCTACCAACTTACACAGGGATTATGAATCATTTTCTTGTATTTCTCTTGAACCCTGAAAAGAAGGGAATTAAAGTGCACCTGAAAGATTATAAAGGTAAAAGTTCCCCTCGCACATATGTGCTAGTCATTCCTGACTCTAGGGCAGTGATGGCTAACCTTTTTGCTGTCGCGTGTCAAAAGCGGGGGGAGCGCAGGGCCTGCCCCTACCCATAATTCAATGTGTTCCACTCACCCCCGGGCATGCGCGCGTGACCCCTCGTGATCCCCTCGTTTTTGGCACACAATGGCACGGTGAGCCCAGTAGGTCCCACCAGAAGTCAGCAAAACGGCTGTTTCTGGCCTCCAGAGGGCCTCCAGGGGGTGTGGGGAAGGCCGTTTTCACCCTCTTCAGCCTCTTCAGCCTCTAGAGCCTGAGGAGAGCCTGGAGAGAGCGAAAAACGGGTCTTTCCCCCACCCGGAGGACCTCCGAAGGCTGGAAACAGCCTGTTTCCCGACTTCTGGTAGGTCCGGAAGGCCTGAAAATCAATTGGCCAATGCGCGCATGCACACCAGAGCTAGGGCAATGCTCATGTGCCCACTGATATGGCTCTGTGTGCCACCTGTGGCACACGTGCCATAGGTTCGCCATCACGGCTCTAGGGGGTGGTGCTCATCTCCGTTTCAAAGCTGAAGAGCTAGCGTTGTCCGAAGACGTCTCTGTGGTCATGTGGCCGGCATGGCCACAAAGGTAAGTGAATAAACACCAAAGGTGCACAGAAGGCTGTTACCTTCCCACCAAAGGTGGTCCCTATTTTTCTACTTGCATTTTTTACGTGCTTTCGAACTGCTAGGTTGGCAGAAGCTGGGACAAGTAACGGGAGCTCACCCCGTTATGCGGCACTAAGGATTTGAGCCGCCTAAATGCCGACCTTTCTGATCGACAAGCTCAGAGTTCAGCTTTCCTGGACAGATACAATCAGATATACAGTTTACTGCATCCAAAATTGCCATCCATCAGAGAGCATTTGGTCATGATGTCAGAAGTTCGCAAAAGGTGATCACATGACCCCAGGACACTGCAACTGTCATAAATATGAACCAGTTGCCAAGCATCTGAATTTTGATCATGTGACCATGGGGATGCAGCAGTGGTGGTAAGTATGAAAAATGGTCATAAGTCACTTTTTTTCAGTGCCATTGTAACTTGGAACGGTCACTAAATGAACTGTTCTAAGTTGAGAACTACCTGAATGCAATGTAGATTATGAAAGGTTCGTATCCTAAAACAAAGGCAATGGAATAATGTGATTTTCAGCTCTTGTCTATGACTTTGATGACTTAAGAAATATTTTAAACAAGAAAATTCATCTCCTTTCTCAAATTTTCCTTGGTTGAAGAGGCTAATGATTGGGTAGAGAAGTCCTAGTCTTATCCTTATCTTTGCTAAAGACTCCTGGACAGAATTTTAGGGGATTCGCCTAAGTTAAACTCATAGGTAAATCTTCTAAATCATCGGATTATAAATTATAATTTGTACATGGTGATCCTCCTAGTATCTCTCTCTCCCCCCCCCCTCTCTCTCTCCATCTACATATCTATCTATCTATCTATCTATCTATCTATCTATCTATCTATCTAT
>WNWU01000021.1:7741843-7830813 GCA_012654045.1 Ptyas mucosa | reverse complement strand
ATTCTATTCTATTCTATTCTATTCTATTCTATTCTATTCTATTCTATTCTATTCTATTCTATTCTATTCTATTCTATTCTATTGGCGGGTGCAGTGGCCTAGCGGTTAAGACATTGGGCTGTTGACCAGATGGTCGGCAGTTCAAGACCCAAGTACTGCATGATGTGGTGAGCTCCTGTTCTTGCCCCAGCTTCTGCCAACGTAGCAGCTTGAAAGCATGCAAATGTGAGTAGATAAATAGGTACCACTTTGGTGGGAAGGTAACTGTTCCGCGTGCCTTGGCATATAGTCATGCCAGCCACATGACCATAGAAGCATCTTTGGACAACTTTGGCTCCCTCAGCTAGGAAACGAAGATGACCACTGTCCCTTAGAGTCACAGGAAACCTTATAACTCACTTAATGTCCCATAACCAAGCAATTCATGGTTCTGAAATAGCCTGTTCTACTATTCTCTTGGACTGTGGCTTCATCACTGGACTGAGTGTCCATCTTGTGAAAAGTGTACCATGTTTTCCCCAAAATAAGACCCTGTCTTATTTATTTTTTTGCCACCAAAAAAGACCCCAGGTCTTATTTTCCGGGGGGCGGGGCAGGAGATGTCATCCACTGACTCACCTCACTTGCACATGTTGTCCCCGGTCTCCTTTTCACTGTCAGAGGCCTTCAGGAAAGTCCTGCTGGCTTTGCCTGCTGAAGAACTTCTTCAGCAGGCAAAGCCAGCAGGACTTTCCTGAAAGCCTCCCTAGCTAAGAACAGAGCTCCAGATCAATCCAGAGCTCTGTTATTGGCTACAGAGGCCTTCAGGAAAGCCTTGCCGGCTGCAGAAGAAATGGGCCAAGGTGTGCGAGGACTGGCTGCAACTGTCCTAAGGTAAGTTGTAGGGAAGCTCCCCCTCATCTCCACCCTAGCTTAATTTTTTCACGTGTACCCTGGAGAGGCCGGGGTCTTAATTAGGGCTTATTTTGGGGGTAGGGCTTATATTGGGCGCACATGTAAAAATCAAGCTAGGACTTACTTTTGGAGTAGGTTGTATTTTCGGGGAAACACGGTATTCCTTTACATACCTGTGCCAGGGATGATGAGCCTTCCTCCCAGGCAGCCGAATGTCCCTGTAGCACTATTCCCAGGATCTCGAGGCAGAGTCAGAAGCTGCTGGGAGCCCATGCTTTTGTTTCTAAGGTTCATGAAGTGGTTATCCCTGTGGCTGTCTCCTGGGAAGGTGCCTGGAGGCATGACTCCTAACAGGTCTGCTCCTTCATGCATCCCAGTAGAGGAGGATGCTGTGGAGGAATTATACACTTTGATCTTGAGATTAGGGAGGGGATCAAGCAATGGAGAGTTGGTCATGGGGATCTTGTCAGAGGAATCTTGCAAGGCATACATAGGACCACGATATACACCGGCATTGGCAGTTAGATCAGGCTGCACTGAAGGGTGGAGCAACTGGGGGGTATCTGAAAATGAAGACAGGGAAATGTTTAATAGCCTGTAAGCATTTTCAATAAAGGGAAATGTAATATAATAAGAAAGCACACATTGAATTAACCACAACTATTTTCATCTTGGTAACGAGTTGGAAAAAAAAAACCTAAATAGTAAATCAAAACTGAACCTTGATTACCCCTGCTACGGGCAATAATAAATGTGTTGCCATAAAATAGCGAAGAGTAGAAAGGGTGATGTTTTACCTGCAGCTTTTGTGTTGATCAGTTAAACAAGCTACTAAATATTCAGCTGTATATCTGTTAACTTTATGCATTTCATAGAATTTATGCCAATAGCATACTCAAGCATATGTTTCATAAAATACTAAAACACCTAATTCATATCGTATAATATCTCTCAGACCCAGAAAACGTAGCAGCATTCCTTAGAATCTTTAAATGCAAACATATTGATCATGTCAGAAATTTTTGGGGACTTGATTCCTTTTCACCAGATGGAATCTGAATCTGATGCAATCAACTGGTCTGCAGTTATTCACTGTATGCTGGCCTTTTTCTAATCTGGTGCCTTCCAGATATATTAGGATACATTTTCCTTTATCATGTTAGCTTTGATCAGTGGTGGGCTTCAAATAATTTAACAGCCGGTTCTCTGCCCTAATGACTGGCCATGGTGGGCATGGCCAGGGGGGTGACAGGCTGCCGGGGGGGGGCTGCCGTGTCCCCCACATCCTGTTTTAGGCCTAGTGGGCCTCCCTGCAGTCTCCTGGAAGCAAAACAGGCTGTGGGGGTGTTAACAACTGATTCAAACCGGTTGAATCCCACTACTGGCTATGATGATAGGGACTTCAGTCTAACATACTTGTGACATCAGGTTGAAAGGGGCTATTTCATTTCATATTTACAGTGCCATGAGTTTTTTTTTTCCTGTAGCAATACCACAAATTTCTCCTAGGAAAACGGATATATAGAAAAAAAAGGGGCATTTTATCTATTAAAATGTATCTAAGGAAGTTGGCATTACAGCAATGTACGGTGAACAGGTCTGCCAATGAGACTATGTTTAGTACAAATGGGTAGAGAAGGTTGTCTCATAATCATATGAAATCATGGACATTTTTACTTAACAGGATCCTCCCCCTCCCCCTCTTTTATTAAACCTCTTTTGTTAATATTCTTACTGTTTTAATGGAAACTGTATTGTGTCAAGAAATCAAGCACGTTCACCCCAGGTTGACAAAAAGAAGAACAGCGGCCATCAGTTCAAATCTCAGATCTGACCTCTGTCTCTCTGGCTAAGAAGGTTCACCAATACACAGAAGGTACAAAAACACATGAGGCAAATTTCAAAGCTGAACAAGCTGGAACTTACCATTTCTGGAAGTTTTGAAATTAACTGGGTGGAAGCCTCCCGTCAATGCAGCAGAGGAATCAGTTATGTCCGTGTCGAAATCCCGACAGTTTCGCCTATACACAACCAGCCCAACAGCCATCAAGATAACAATGAAGACAAAAATGGCCACCACTATGCCAGCATACAAAGCCACATCGCCTGATGCCTCCAGTACTGGGGGGATAGAGACAGAGAGAGGGATTAGTTAGAGTTGTCACTTTCTCTTTGCTCAGTTTCTAATTTAAAAACTTTCAGTTAAACTGTGACTATATAAACATAAGGATCGATGTCCCCAAAGGTGCTTTTTCTAAAAGGCCAAGAACACCAAGAAAGTCCAGTTGCCTTTTAGAAAAACCGCCTTGGTGGGATGATTGTGACCTGGATGATTGAGAATCTCCATAGATGTAAGGATCAAAGCCAAAAGATTCAAATTCAGTTACCGTATTTTTCGGAGTATAAGACGCACCTTTTTCCCTCCTAAAAGGGGGTGAAAATTTGGGTGCGTCTTATACACCCAATGTAGCCCCGCCCACCCACTGGCCCTCACCCTTTGGCCTCTGCCTTCCAGCAATTTACCTCCTTGCAGCAAGCAGCAAGAAGAAACAGCCCATTTCAGCTTCAGCACAGCCTGATTAGCACAAGCTGATTGTTGTACGAACAGGCTGAAGAACAGCTTTTATCCATGGGCTGTCAGACTCCTGAATGCAACATAACATCAGAAGTATGTAGTATGATAGACTTGCAGGGCTGGCGCAACATGTTCATATTGATGCAATATATTATAATGTAATGTGACGCACATCTATGTATAGAGGATTGTGCGTTGTTAGTATGTTTTATTGGGTTAGGAATTTTCTTTCTTTCACTGTGAGTTATTGATATATATTTATGTTAGGGGTGGTGCATGAAAGGGAGGCTCAGCCAATCTCATCGTACACATGTTGTGCATTGACGATAAAGGTTGAATTGAATTGAATTAATTGAAAGTACATGACATTTCCATTTTTAGCTTTTTAAAAATATTTCTTGATCTTTTATTTTTATATGCATTTGGGATGGGAGGGCATTATTTTATACGTTGACATTATTAGCTACCTAGTGTCTTCAAGAGTACGAAGCACCCAAGCAAGCAAACAAAGAGATAAAGGTGGTAAGAGCCTTTGGCAAGCAATCTCCTGCCTAGAACTTCAGAAAGGACACAAGTGCATGGAAAAAAATAATAATCACCAGTGATCTAAGAAAGCAAATACACAGAGGTGATCAGAGAATTGTGCATTTGGATGGAGCCATTGAATGCAGCCACCTCCTCAGAGAAATGTGGTAAGAGGGCTTTCAATAGAATCATTGGCTTGCTTTGTACATCATGCTAAGTCATGGTTTGGACGTGGTTATTGGTTGCAGTGTGACATAAACCGTGGTTGCAAATCACAAGAGTTGCTCTGCATGCTATGTATACCAATCCCAAACAAACAACAAATAAACACGAAACATGAATTTGAGCAGTGTTTTTTTTTCAAACTTGGCAACTTTTCAGATGTGTGAACTTCAACTCCCAGAATTTCCCCAACCAGCCTGTTAGCTGGAGAATTCTGAGAGTTGAAGTCCACACACCTGAAAAGTTGCCAAGTTTGAAAAACACTGAATTAGAGCAATTCCTTCTGCAGGTTTCTCCTTGATGAGAGAAGAAAGCAGCGTTGAGTCCTGAGCAGCTGAGCTGGCAATTATATTTCCTGCATACGTGTTTCTCCCCGCCCCCCACTACTCCCAGTGGCTCCTGACTTCCACCTTTATAACTTCTTTGCTTGCATAAGTGGTATTTATGTCATAAACCATAGGCCTTAAATTCAGTCTCTATGAGGTTCTTCAGATAAACCTACCAATCAGAACCAGACAAAAAAAAGACTACAGCACTTAAATGCCAGTGGAATCTTCAGGCTACATAATTTTTTCCCCCTTCTAGCTGTGATCAGTTTTTGTTGTGGTCCACCAGCAGCCTGCGGAGCTGGCAGCAGAGTCGGACAGTGAGGAGGCTGGGGAGGAACATGAGCCAGTTCTGGAGTCTGGGGAAGGCTCAGACGAGAGCTCTGTGTCGAAGGCAGAGATGGGGCCAGGGCCATCTGGGAGTTATGTTCTGACTCCAGAGCCCCCAGAGGCAGAGGAATAGGGGGAGCCTGTTCCCAGTGCGCGCATGCAAAGAAGGCAAGAACAGTTAAGATAAAAGGGGCGACTTGGGAGTAAGGCTTGGAGATGATTGGCCTCTCCCATAAGACATAAAAGAGGAGCAAAGGCAAGTGAGCCTTTGCAGGAAGCAACTTTGTTCATGCTGGTCAGTTTAAATTCTGAAGCTCCATTTTGACTCTGTGCTCCGTGTGGCCTTGCAAAGCTAATTGCCAATTAAGTCTTTGGCAGTGTGTCAAGGGAGATAAAAGTGGGTGCTTATCAGCCTTATCCCGAAGGACTGTGGCAGACTTCTGTCGGACTCTTTACAAACATTTGGTGGCTCATCACAGGCTGTGAATGAACAGAATTCACAGCTGTTGAAATAAAAAGAGGGTTTTGGGGACTAATTGTGTGCTTTTTACTGTCTCAGGAAGCCTAGATCAGAAGCCTTGGCCATTTTCAAAATATTACAAAGAGGCCTCATCTCACTTTTATTTAAACCAATGAATTATTCCAGGCACAGCAAAGGGACTAACCTTCACATGACCTACCTTGATTTCCCCTCTCTCCCTCCCTCCCCCTCCCTTTTCTTTTAAATTCTTTCCCGCTTTTTCTGGATTTGTTTTTGCCACAAGTGTCCTGGAGTCTCCTTCTCCTGTGAGGCAGAATATATGGAGCAGAACTAAGGAGATTTTTATGCTGCAATTATATCTGGGCTGTATTTATCATGGTGTGTGGTCCTCTGGGAGATTCTTCATCAAGGGACAGCGGGAATATTGAAGTGAAATGAAGGAGAAGTAACTGGTAATTTAAAATACACGTTTTCTATAGAGGGGATTTCATAAAGATGGTAAAAGGTACACAGAGGAACATTCCTGTCTGGTTTCCATCATTAGCTGTTACTAAAGTAATTCCTCGGTCCACCAGTCTCACTGCAAGGTGAAATACAGATCAGGTAGCATAGAGGTTGTATATATTTATGACTAATGCTGGTAGGGACATGTAATCATCTTCCTGCAGTGCCTCCATATAATATTTACTCTAATGTTATTATGATATATATATATGCTCAACCAAATGGCAGCATGTAGTCAACCTTGGCTGATTTTGCAAAGCTAACCAGGGTCAAACTCATTTAATGTCTACATAAATGTCCAGCAGTGTTGTGGCCCACCAGCGGCCAGCGGATCTGGCAGCAGATTCGGACAGTGAGGAGATTGGGGAGGAACATGGGCCAGTCCTGGAGTCTGGGGAAGGCTCCGATGAGGGCTCTGCGTCGGAGGCAGAGAGAGAGCCAGAGCCATATGCCAATTATCAGCTGCCTTCAGAGTCAGACATCAGTGAGGCAGACGGACAGCTGGAGCCTGTTCCCAGTGTGCGCATGCGCAGAGTTGCCAGATGAAGGGAACAGCTAAAGAACAAGGGTCGACTTGGGAGTAAGGCCACAGGTGGACGATGAATGGCCCCTCCCAAAGGGAATAAAAGAGGAGTGAAAGGGGAGTTTGCAGGAGACAATTAGTTCATTACTGCATTCTTGCCAAGTATTGTAGTGTCTGAAAGATATCGTCCTGGCCACTCTCTGAGCCTGATAAAAGTCGGTAATTGTGAACTATCTTGAAAGACTGTGGGAGTGGAAACACTTTGCTGGAGAGGAATTCACTGTAAATTAAATAAAAGGGATTTATTGGGACAAGGACTTGGCTTTGTGCTGTTGGGGAAGCCTAGGTGAGAACAAGCAGGAAATCCCCTGGCTGTAGAAGACAGTGGCCAGTAAGGCAAATAAATCAAAAAGCCCGGAAAGTGGTGATGGGAAACGTCTTCTTGAAACCCTGTTTTAACACTACCTGGGTGTGGTCAAGAAGACTTTATTCTGAATGACAGATGAATATAGCACCATGACGTATGGACCTACATCGAAGGATGCCAGTCTTAAATCTGATGAAAGAAAGAAATATGTGGGAATGGAAGGATGAATATGATAGTGATCAATGGGGTGAAACTAAATATCCGGATGTGGCCAAGTACAACTTGCCCTCTTTCCAATAATGAAGAAGGAGTTCTAGTTTAGCAACATCTGTGGCCACATGTTCCCTGCCCGTGAGCTAAGGAATGGCTCTCCCGGCTTCACAGAAATAAAGTATTTTTGGAGAGGGAATAAAAATAGGCAAGGGACAAAGAGCGTAAACGTTTTCAGAGATGGTCCCAAAACTATCCAATATCTGGGAAACCTAGCAGGATACTTTAACAGTGTTAATCTTAAAGGTAAAGGTTCCCCTCGCACATATGTGCTAGACTTTCCCGACTCTAGGGGGCGGTGCTCATCTCTGTTTCAAAGCCGAAGAGCCAGCGCTGTCCGAAGACGTCTCCGTGGTCATGTGGCTGGCATGTCTAAAAGCCAAAGGCGCACGGAACACTGTTACCTTCCCACCAAAGGTTGTCCCTATTTTTTCTACTTGCATTTTTTATGTGCTTTTGAACTGCTAGGTTGGCAGAAGCTGGGACAAGCAACAGGAGTTCACCCTGTTATGTGGCACTAGGGATTCGAACCGCTGAACTGCCGACCTTTCAATCGACAAGCTCAGAATCTTAGCCACTGAGCCACCACGTCCCCTTTAATTAATCTTTACTAACCCTTCATTTGATTTTTGACGGGCTTTAGAGGAAGGGGGGGGAGAAAGCCCTAAATTAATAACGATGAAAATTATTCTGTGCCGGATCCCCCTCAAGCAGAACCGATTACATCTTTTATGGTGCACATTCAATTGAGAGCACATGCTTTGGTCTTTTATAGCCTCCGAGAGCAGCCACTGTGGAAAATTCCCCTCAGGGGTTGCTTGGCAAAGGGAAGGGCTGACAGGAACACTCCAATTCCCACAAAACAAAAACGAGTGCTGGCAGATGTCGTATAAACTATCAACAAGTTACTGGTGGCCAAGAGAAAATCAGGGAAAGGAGAGAGGGAGAAAAAAAGACCCAAGTTAAGAGAGGAAAAAATTCTTACAGTGAGAAAGCCCATAGCTTGGTTGGATTCTCTACTGGGATTTTGTTGAACTCAACCTTGTTGAAGATTTAAGTGAAATATAGTTCTGGAAGATATGCACAGACTTCAATGTGTTTCTATTACAGGGTAGTCCTTGACTTATGACCCATTGTTGAGCCCAAAATTTCCACTGCTGACTGAAACATTTGTTAAGTGAGTTTTGCCCCATTTTGCAACCTTTCATGCCACAGTTGTTAAGTGAATCAGTACTGTTGTTAAGTTAGCAACACGGTTGATAAATTAATCCGGCTTCCCCGTTGACTTTGCTTGTCAAAAGGTCGCAAAAGAGGATCACATGACCTTGGGACACAGCAACCGTTATAAGTATGAGTCAGTTTCCAAGTGTCTGAATTTTGATCATGTGACCATGGGAATGCTACAGCGGTCGTAAATACTTTTTGCTGTGCCGTTCTACCTTTGAACGGTCACTAAATGAACTGTTGCAAGTCCAGGACTACCTGTAGTTCTGGAGGATATGCACAGAACTGAATATGTTCCTATTACTCGTTTTTCTAGCTAGACATGATGCATTGGGGTTTAGTATGGTATTTTTTGGAAAAACTTTTAAAGATGGACCATAAGGAAGGCTGAGCATCAAAGAATTGAGGCCTTTGAATTATGGTGCTGGAGAAGACTCCTGCGAGTCCCTTGGACTGCAAGGCGAGCAAACTGGTCAGTCCTAGAGGAGATCAACCCTGACTGCTCTTTAGAAGGCCAGATCCTGAAGATGAAACTCAAATACTTAATAAGAAGGAAGGACTCACTGGAGGAGAGCCTAATGCTGGGAACGATTGAGGGCAAAAGAAGAACGGGATGACAGAGAATGAGGTGGCTGGATGGAGTCACTGAAGCAGTTGGTGTGAGCTTAAATGGACTCCGGGGGATGGTAGAGGACAGGGTCATGATGAGTCGGACACAATTTTGCAACTAACAAGAAACACAATGGTATTTTGGAAAAGGAATTCAGAGCCTTGTGTGTGAGTTGGCAGTCCAACAGAGAGGAAGGCGTGGCAGAGAGACCTCTTCAACCTTCCAGTCATGTTTTTGCAAGAAAAAGAAGAAAACTAGTTTAGAATCACTTAGGATTCAGGTCTTATCCTACTCCATGTTTTGCCCAATGCAGGAGTTTCCAGGAAATGGCACAGAACTAGAAGAAAAAAACTTCAGTTGCTAGATTGTCTCCTCCACCGTGGGAGGCCTTTCTCTAATCTCAGAAAGAGATGTCCAGCTAATCCTGTTATAATTATAAATAGTGCAAAATATAATTAAGACTAATTACTTTCTCTCAATCATACCAGCACTTTTGCAACCATGGCCCCAGTAATAGATCCTTCTCCTTTTACTTGAAGCAGTTAATTGGAGCATTATTATCACCTTTTTAATAAATGAAGGAACTAAAGATTTGAATTATTAAAGTGAGTATTTTGGGAAATCTTGAAGGCAAGAGACTTATGTGTTTCTCTTTTTTTCTGGGGCCTGGCTTTTAATAATTGAATTTTAATACTGAGGTGAAAACTATTGTATCTCAGCTACCAAATTTAAAGTAAAATTCCTTTGACTCTTAAAAATAAATCCAGTTCGCTCTTTGAAAAATCCATTGGGCCTCCGGATGGACTTATTTTATTTTTGCATCTCCAAGGTTTCCTTCAACTATATTTGTCCCTGTTGATTCTCTCTAGCTATGAAGAACTATTCCTTCAATGGAGCTTCTTCAGGAGTGCCTTGACATCAGGGAAATAGAAACCCTTATTAACAACAACCCACCCAATATTATCCAATCACTTGAATGCAGAACAATGAAAAGAAATGACTATGAAATGGAGACTTACGGTGAGTTTTGGGTTCGCTTACAAATCTTTTATCTGTTAGAGGACAAAAGTTAAAGAAAAAAAAAAGAAAAATTGAAAAATGAGGATGACATGACAATGATGATGGTAATAAACAGAAATTAAAAAGTTGATTATCCCCCACCCTTTCCAGCAAACCTAAAAGAAAAAGGAATGATGGAAAATTTAAACACAACAGAACATAAAAGCTACATGCAGAAGAAAATCATGAACTAAAAGAAAATTGGCATTTTATACAATCTTTACTTTTTAATCATCTGCTGACCCACAACTCTAGTAGAACACTTTGTTTAATGTTTTAAGTTCTAACATCCTTATGGCCTGGGATGTAGTGTTAATGGACATATAATAACCCCTTCTTAGCAGCCCCTTCATTATGAGCAGCTACACAACTCGCTCAGTTGCCATTCCCACAAGGGGCATGTTACACTGCATTTCTATTTAAATTGCGGTCATTTTTACTACCTGTGCATCAGGAGATATGAATCAGCATATACACACTTTAAATACTTCTATATCCACCTTAGGATGTAAATAACAAGACACAGCAAATCTAAGCATTCAATCAAGCGAGCAGCACTTCCGTGTCATGTGCCTCTGGCAATTATTCAGGGAAGCAATGTTTTCTTATACTTCAGAGTTGTCTCCTCTTGTCCCAAAGCTCATAATATTGCTTGTTAAGGAGATATACATCTTCTAATAACTCATCTGTGCAGAAGGACAAACTGTCTCACCTCTCACTTATCCTGTCTTCCCACTTTCCTGATCAAAGGTGTTTATGCAATTACACCTGTACATCAATTCATTCCACCCATTTGGTTAGATTCCTGTGTACACGGTTTTGTTTCTAGACGCTCAATCTGGAGATTCCCTTTCATAGAAACGAACACACATCAAAACTGCCCACACATTACTGAATTGGAACAGAACTATTTAAGTGCAATTGTGTACATCCAGATTTACTGGAATAGGGTGGGAGTGGGGAGAAGAGAAATGTGAATAAAACATCTATATAATAACACCAGTTTGATTGGGAAGGAACAAAAATTATTGGCTATGCCAACATCCACCATACACAGGAACTTATTGAAGCCTTGTATTCTATCAAAGGAGCAATTAACAAGCATATTGATTTAGATCAGGGGTGTCAAACATGCGATGTGGTCGGATCCGGCTCGCGAGGCCGTCCTGAAAGGTGTGGCTTTGGCCCAGTCTACCCAGTGCAAGGAGGAAAAATGCAGCAGTTTGGGGAGTGGTGTCAAGGTGGCCATGCCCAGCCAGTTGGCCATGCCTGCCCAGTTAGCCACGCCCACCTGGCCCCCCCAAGATCAACCACAGCCCTGATGTGGCCTTCAATGAAATTGAGTTTGACACTCCTGATCTAGATTCAGCATATGAATACGTAAGAAACCAGACCATTCAAACGACCAATTAACAAGAGAACCAATCAGCTGCTCAGAATTTAAATATAGCTCCAAGAGAACAACCAATCACATAACCAACTGACCAACTGGCACACACAAGACATTTATAAGCTAAGGGGAATTCGACAAGAGAATACTGCTGATGATGTTACCTAGTCTGGTAACGAAACGTTCAGAAACGAAATTGAAACGAGCTTGGATAGCAAACCACGGTCAAAAACATCTGTATGTATATTCCAGGAGACCAAAAAAGTTGGCATAATTGACACAAAAGAGTGAGAAATCCCTTAAAACTTATACCAGAATCAAGGGGCCATATACCGAATTGAAGTTATAGAACAATTCTGATCTAGCTGCACCATAAGAATCAGGATGTTTAGGAGAACGGAAAAAAACCCGACGGAATCGTCAATTCTGCTTTCCTGTTTCTTCGTAAGAAAAAGTATTATTGATATTCTTTTTAACTGACTGTCCTGTTAAAATAGAGAATTATTCTCTACCTCAACAACATGCAAATATGAGTCTATGACTAAAATATATCCTATGTTTTTACAGCTCCATGTAAACTTATTGCCAAACTGTCTTTACAAGGATTTGTAAAGTACAAGTAAAAGTAAAGGTAAAGGTAAAGATTCCCCTCGCACATATGTGCTAGTCGTTCCCAACTCTATTGGGTGGTGCTCATCTCTGTTTAAGAGCCAGCGCTGTCCAAAGACGTCTCCGTAGTCATGTGGCCAGCATGATTAAACGCAAAGGCGCACGGAACGCTGTTACCTTCCCACCAAAGGTGGTCCCTATTTTTCTACTTGCATTTTTTACGTGCTTTCGAACTGTTGGGTTGGCAGAAGCTGAGACAAGTAACAGGAGCTCACCCCATTATATGGCACTAGGTATTCGAACCGCTGAACTGCCGACCTTTCAATTGACAAGCTCAGCATCTTAGCCACTGAGCCACCACGTCCTTCAAAATACAAGTACTGTGACATAGCAACTTGAAGGACCTTTTACCATCCTGAATTTTTCTAGTTTGTCTGCCTGTCTGTCATCTATCGACCTCTACCTACCTACCTACCTACCTACCTACCTGATGGCTTAGAGGCCAGTCATATGCATGCTTATTCAAAACTGTATCTCACGGATACAATTTTGGACACCGGGTGGCAGCCATCAAAATGTAAAACTATTAAACAACCCTCAGATCAGTTGGAGTGTCATTTATCTGATCTGCACATTACATTAGAAATTCCTTTGTGATGTATAACACTCCGTGTGCCCTTCTTAACCCGTCACATCCATCTTGAAAGAGAGAGACACTCCAAATACATCCTTTGGAGAGAAACAATGAAGAATCTTATGGCATTTTAATGACTAAAGCATTTATCAAGGCATATTTTTTCTGCACGAGAAGATTCTTCCTTGTCAGCTGTATGGGGGAGAGGACAGCATGAATTTTGTAGAGCTAATTCAGATTTTATTTGGTTCTCTGTTTGGTTCCTATATAGGACAGAGTAAGCACAGCTGTGGGGCCAATAAAAAAAAAACATTAGCACCTGATTGAAGCTCCAAAGCATGGGTGTCAAACTCGTCGTGTCACATTGCCATCACGTGCAGAGGTGGTATTCAGCTGGTTCGTACTGGTTCAGGTGACCGGCCACCCGCCCGGATATAATGCCGTCCTATTTAGCCACGTTTTCAAGGCCGGATGCATGCGCGGAAGGCGCGCGCACGAGCAAAGCGCATGTGTGGAAGGCCGGCGCATATGCGGATGCTGTGCATATGCGCAGCAAACCAGTGGTAAGAATATTGGAAACCCACCGCTGGCCACATGACGTATCACGACGATTTTTCCCTTTGCAGAGCTGGGATGGGTGTGGCCTACACATGATGCAATCGGCTCGCAAGCCGCCAGTTTGACACCCCTGCTCCAAAGGGTCAATTCAACAGCTTTATTTAAAATTTCAGAGGCAGGCTTCAAGGGATGGTACGAAAGCAAAACAACCCAGATAGGAAAGCAATTTGTTGTCACAACAGAAGTCCTCGTGACAACAGCAGATGGCAGCACCGACACACCGGGAAAACAATACATCCAAGTCTTGAAAGTTTGCTCATAAAAAAAACAACCACCACCAAACAAACCAGAGACATTAAGGAAGCAAAGTTTGCTCTTTTGCTTCATCAGGTAATTTATTCGTATTTCTCAAATGGGAGCAATAAATATCTCGGCTCTTCTGTTCTTCCCGATTTTATTTAGAACAGATGGATTAGGACCACACAAAAGCTATAGGCTTTTTTTATAGACTAACGCTCAATTCGCCCGCTGCTTTCTTTGTGACGGACCAGCTACTGGCTTGGCTTACCATGAGATTATGGAACATCTGTAAATGTGCCAGGCCAGACAGAGGATTCTGAACCAACAGCATCCTTTTTGAGATAAAGGACTATAATACTGATGGAGGTATTTGCTGCAGCTGCCTGACAACATTCCTTGTGCTATCAAAGTGTAAACTGGGGAAGCAGTAACATTAATTACTGGGATGTATTGATAATCCTTGACTTACAACAATTCGTTTAGTGACCATTCAAAGTTACAGTGGCACTAAAATAAGTGACTTATGATTGTTTTTCACACTTACAACCATTGCAACACTCCAATGATTATGTGATCAAAAATCAGATGCCTGGCAACTGGTTCATATTTATGACGGTTGCAGTGTCCTGGAGGGTCATGTGATCAACTTTTGTGACCTTCTGATGAGCAATCAATGGGGAAGCCAGAGTCACTTAACAACTGGGTTACTAATTAATAATTGCAATGATTCACTTAACAACTGTGGCAAGAAAGTCCTAAAAAGGGGGCAAAACTCACTTAACAAACATCTCACTTAGCAACATAAATTTTGGGCTCAATCCTGGTCGTAAGTCGAGGACTACCTGTACTGAAAATTTCAGATAATTGTTGAAACTAACCAGCCATCTAAGTCTATCATGGCTTGTTCCCGATCCTTTGATCTGGGACCTGATGCAGAAATATTTTTGTACATTGAAAAGGTGAAAAAACAAAACCAATACGTTAATTTTCAGATGAAATGCCTGCTCTTCTCTTATAACAGCATTTAGGTCTATCTAATAGTCTTTCTGCCTGCATTAATATTAAGGAATGTTAAATAGAAGGCCGAATATATCAAGGATGATACTTCCATTTGCTTGCAGAATATTAACCTTCAAGACTGTGACTCAAAATTAGTCAAGAAGAAGAGGCATTTTAATTCACTAATTTTCACTACAGACTCTCAATCATTTTGTTTTTTAAATGATGTATCTCAGAGAAGAAATTTAGTCAGTAGATCACACAAAAGTTAATTTTTAATGAAATAGTCTAATACAGGTAGTTCTTGACTTATGACCGGTCTTTAGTGACTATTCGAAGTTACGCCCCACCTGAAAAAGGTGACTTGGATCTGAAATTCTGACAGTCACCCCCCCCCCCGCATCCCCATGGTCACATGACCATATTTTATGAAGATGTTGCCCAAAATGGGCAGTTAACTAGTTTTGGGCAAAATTGCATCAATAAGAAACCATTGGTTCACTTAACAACCACAGGGCTCACTTAACGACCACAGCACTTCTTTTATGACGGCTGCCATAGAATTCCCCATTTTACAAATTGTAATGATCTAAAAGCAAAATGGGCAGGTTCCTCCATTACGGTCATAACTCAAGGACTATCTTCATAACGAAGAAGATGGAATTATTTGGAGCGATGCAGACTTTCATTTCAAGCATTTGCTAGCTTGAGCCACAAGATACGTGAAATTTGTTTTAGCTGATTTTCAGTATCCACGGCTCGATCCCAAAGCATGTATCCTTACAAATTGTTCCTACTTGAAATCCCAATCCATCAAACCAGATCTGAAATGATTCACTGAAAAAGCTGGTACAATTGGCTTGTTTAATGCAGAACGTAGAATGAACTCAACTTGCTGCTAGAAAGTACTCCGTAGGAATCTGTAACCCATCACTTCTCTGCAAGTATATAATGTTCCAGATTTGCAAGCATGAATATTATCCTATAAATGCTGTAGCAATTTGTGGTCAAAGGACTAGTTTAGGCTAAACCATTAAAAATATCCTAGAGAAGCTGGGAACAGACAGATTCGGCAATCACGTCTACCAATCTTCTCAGACACACCTTCAGAAGGCGCCTCACAGTTTACAAGGTCTTAAAAAGATCTCAATCATCACCTTGAACGTTTCTGCCTCTCGATCTTAGCTCTCTCTTTCCCAGCCTCTACAGGTTGAACTTACTTTGCATACAGAGCCCATCGGTGCAATTTTTGGAATCAAGCAGGACGCCGCTACAGTCTTTGCCGCCATTTCGGGGAGATGGGGCCATGCATTCTCGGCTCCTCCAGTGCGTGCACTCGGTGCTACAGGCTGACCACTTGCTCCATTCAGTCCAAGCTCCATCTACTGCATTGCCAAAAAAAAAAAAAGAAAGAAAGAAAGAAAGACAAATGAGCACAGAGAAAGCTAATCAGAAATCTATAGGCACAAAAAGGGAAGCTTATCAAATGGGCTATTTCAGAAGGCCTTTGGTGGTTGTTGCTGCAGATCAGGGCTGGTACAGGTAGCCTTCAAGTTATGAATGTAATGGAGCCTCCCCATTCCATTCGTAACCCAAGGATTCGTGGGAATGAATCTTGTACCTTGAACGAGATCACTCCCTCCTTTTGCCCACGCATTCGCTAATTGAATGCTAGACTTGTTAAGTGCACATGAGGTATTTCAGGGTGGGGAAGGCCATGGGGGTGCCTACTGATGGAACAGGCCACCTGCCTAAGGCCACCCAAGGCATCCCAGCTCCCAGAGACTCCATTTCAGCTTGCAACGGGCCAGGGGAGGCCCGCGGAGGGTGGAATGAGGCTCCTGAGCGGGGATCCTCCCTTTGGAAGCTCCATTTTGGCTGGCAATGTGCCGGATGAATGTTGCAGAGCCTTTGCAGTTGTTCGTAAGGGCGAACAACTGCTGTGGTGCTGCAAGATTTGTAGTTTCAGGTCTTGTTTGCAAACACTAGGGGGCGCTTTTCACGTAACTTTCAACGTTCACTAAGGGAACGCTCATAACCCGGGGGCTACCTCTATTAATTTTTGAATTTTGCATTAAAATCATCATGACGATGGTGTTGCAATTGCTTTAATTTCAGTATTTGCACACTGGTTAGAATTATCTCAGACTGAGGAAGTAGACAACAATTTCTTTCTTATTTATGCAATTTATTATTTGCTGCTGGGCTAAGACACCAAGTTCTGCCTATGGTTATCTGGTGTGATATAGGGGATATATGTAAGCTAAAAAATTTTTTAAAAAAACTTTCTACTTCATATAGGCCATAATTCTGGCTACCTCAAAGTGTTCTTGCAACATTTGCAAGTTCTAATCTCAATTTATCATAAGATATAAATTCAAAATCCATACCAAATGGAACAAATTCATCAAGCAAATGCATTTCACAGCATGATTTATCTTAGGGTCCAGCATTCTGTCATAAACTATATGCATTTTACTCCTGAAGCTGGCAAAAACAGCAACTAGATTAAAATGTCCTGAATTCTCACAAAGCAGCTTTTACTGTTTTTCCTTACTATAATGTTTATCCTATTTTTTTTCTCTCCAGGCTGCAAGTGTAAGAAGATTGTTCTTTTTGCCAGTACTTTGAAATACTATGTCTTGCTGCTAGTAGCAGATGCTGTGACATTTACAGGAGATTATGAGAATTACAGTGCAACATTTGAAGGGCACCAGGTTGGAAAAACCTAGTACAACATTTTGATTTTGATACCCATCTGGGAAATAAAACAGAACCATGTGTTGAATGATAGCCATCTTGTAACTTCCTGTAGATACTGTCAAATCCGCAGTATGAGCCTCAAAACTAGCTTGGCCTCCTTGTGTCAAGAAAACAACAACAAGATGTATTATTTCAATCGAACAGATGACTCAACTGGCAATATTTACTCTTTATTCCAGAGGCCTGGGAGAAAGAAAACGAAAGAAAAAGGAGAAGGCCACCTTACATGGCTTTGCATCATCTTTCAAGGTCTCTAAAGCACAGCCAAGGAAATGCGACGACTCCCCAAGATATCCCTCCAGATATCAGCTCAGAGAAGATGAACCAGTTCTACGCACATCTGGAGGGGAGTTGGTTAATGGCTCCATCTGAGACAGGGTGGGATTCTATCAGTTCAGACCGGCTTGGATGAACTGGTAGCTCCGACGATCAGCTGGGAGTGAACTGGTTCACTCCGATGATCAGGTTGATCCGCCTGCCCGTCCCTGCACTTTACTTTATCTTCTCAGCTGATTGGCATGGCAGAGCGGATTGCTGTGCCTCAGCTGTGTTACTCCTAAGTGGTATCACAGGTTAGTATTTGTAAAACTGTGCACGTGTGTGCACCAAAGCGTGCAGTGAAGCACGTGATCACCGAACCGGTTGTTAAACCGGCAGCATCCCACCGCTGATCTGAGAGGGATTTGGCTGAAGCAGAGCTGCAGCAGGACAGCCCTGAGGCTTTAAGTAGGGAAAGCATGTAGCTGCAACTGATCAGTGATGAGGAAGAGGAACTGCCTGCTGCATCTGATCCAAGAACATGTAGGGCAGAGAAAAAGCAGGAGCAGAGAATGTCAGCCAGATTACTCGCAAGGAAGCAGCCTCGCTCTTCTTCATGGGCTGTACCAGAAGCTGGCTATTTAGCACAGCAGACAGATAGAAATGATGCTGGGAACAATGTGTTCATTTTCTAGCTGTGTGTTTTCTGGCTGTTGTGATTCTTGCCTTCCTTTGGATTGACATTGTGCCTTAACTTGGATTGGGCCTTGTGAACTCTGAACTTTTCTTGCCTCTTGAACCTTCTTGTATTGTGGATTTAATTTTGTCTGGTGGGTTTATCATGTTTGGAAAACTTTCAGGTGCCTTTTGGACTCATTGGTCATTGCTCTGTGATTAGCATTGGTCTGCTTTTGACTTAATTGGGACAGTTCTGGGGTTTTGGTGAAGGGAATTGCTGGGGAATATTAACAAACCCACTAAACCGACAGTTGTATGCATGTGTGTGTATGTGTGCATGCGTGTATGTGTGAGCGGGTTAGCATAGGAAAGCAAATATTCATTAATATTTGGGACTTTGCTGGTCAAGAAGTCAAGTCAGGAGCAAGCTGTGAATAATTGCTTCAGAGGAGCAAAAGAGCAGGTTGACCATCCTTCAGATCAGAAAGAGTAAAGGAAATATTTTCAGAAATGAGTCACCTTTTTCCTTATGACAGAAGCTCCCAATTCAAGATCAGAGGCTCAACTCCTAGTAACATCATTATTAGCCTCCTTGAGCAGGATAAATGAGGGCTCTGATCCAATGAACTGAAAAGCAACATCCTCCACAGGTGTACCTACCTGGGCACATGGTAGTGCAGGCAAGCTTCTGGAAAGATTGTCCGTCGCAAATAGAGCCACCATTCAGTGGCGCTGGATTGGTGCAGGTGCGGGTACGTTTCTGCCATCCACGGCCACAACGGTTGCTGCACGAGGACCAATCTGACCAGGTAGACCAGCCACCATTCACTAGGAGTGAGGAAGGAAACAAAAACAAATAAAATGAGGGGGGAAAATTGAAACACAACCTCCTAACAAGTCCTCTTTTCTCTCAGCCAAATCATAACACCGCCATTTTCCCACATAGAATAACTACACGGAAGATATTCTATACTCTAAGCAACTCCTTAGACATCCAGCAATTATTCATCACAATGGTTGTCCCAGCTGTTATTAACATTCTTCTAGAAGATATTATTTTATTTCCTATAATCAGAGCAATCAAGAAGATAAGGATAAAACAGAGTCAAAACCAAAGAGGGCTATTTGTGAGACAATATGAGAACTGGGCTAGCCCCTAATCATATAAGGAAGGCTAAAGGAGTACATAGTTCAACAGAGCTCTGGGAATATGGTCAGAATTTGATGAGAATTTGGTATTGGTTAAAGAAATTAAACTGAGAAAATCCTTCAGAGAATTAGGGAAGGTGACACAGATCGGTACACAAACGTGCCAGGTTTCGATTTCAGCAAATCCTAGTAACAAAAGGAAAGATGCATGTCTGAAAAACTGAATTGCTGCTGAATATCTGTTTGGAAATCCTAGTCCAGTGATGGCTAACCTTTTTGTTGTTGCATGTTGAAAGTGCCCCCCATGCTCCCCGCGCATTCATGCCCAACCCTCCCGCCCCATTTTGGGCCTAGCAGAGCCCCCCACAGCCCATTTTTGATCCCAGGAGGCTGCAAGGAGGCCTGCTAGGCCCAAAATGGGCTGCCCCCTGCATTCATCCCCACCCCTGCCCCCTGTGCATGCACGCACAACCCCCCCAGGGCATGCGTGTGCATCTCCCACATGTGCCCCGCCCCCTGGGCATGTGTGGCAGAGACCCGAAAATCAGCTGGCCGGCGGAAGGTGTGCATGCCATAGATTCGCCATCACAGTCCTAGTCTGTGGATAGAACCAATAAAGGCAATTAAGGTAAGCCTGTTGAGAGAGAAGAACATCTAGCAAAGACGTTCTTCATGTTGCCTCTAAGATGCCTTTGGTTTGCTCTTCATATTTCAGATGATAAACCAGATGATAAAGGGCAGCTACTAGTACATCACGATTGGGTATCATGTGGTAAGATTGGGAAATGGTTGTTTCCATAAATTATTCTGAAAAGTCCTGTAAATTTCACCAGAAATAGCATCCTTCCTTCTCCGGGTTGCCTATTCCCTGCTTCCAGTCAAGAAATGTGAAAGTCTTTTGTACAGTACAGTGGCCAAAACTGTGGAAACTTTTTGGGAAAAGTGTATTTTTGAGGTTTGATGGCTAATAACACCACTTTTTGGGGGGCTTTCCAAGATAATCCTATTCCACTGCTGGAATGGCCTGGGAATAGCCCAGTCCTTAACCCCACTGAAAATCTATGGAGCCGACTAAAGAAACTTGTTAGTCAGAAGCAACCCAGCAATAAAACCCAGTTAATAGAAGCAATCATTCAATCTTGGTTTCATGTTATAACAGCTGCAGAACTATAAGATTTGGTTCACTCCATGGGAAGATGTTGTAAGGCCGTAATTCATGCTAAAGGTTACCCAACTAAGTATTAACTGACATGGGGATAATTTTTGTATATCTCGTTTTTTCCACTTTTCTTCTTTATACTGTGACTTCTATTCTAATAGCAAATCCTTCCTAAAAGTTATTGCATTACATTCTTGATTGAATTATCTTTCCATCAAGATATAATTTTATGGTACTACTCCAAAAAAAAAGTGATGTTATTAGCTAGTTTTAGAAAATACACTTTTCCCAAAAGGTTTCCACAATTTTGGCCACCACTGTATATCTTTGTTAAATGTACCTAGTTGTTTATTAAACCAAAGACCTACTGTATGGTGCAATTTCATGCATGCTTGGGAGGCTAGAAATCCTAATGAAATCAATGAGTATTTGGTTCTGAACGAGCGATGCACAAGATGGGGTCACACTTCAAATGCCTGCATAAACCAAATAAACATAAAGGCAGAGTGGTCTCCTTTGAGTCATGTGCAACCTCTGGCAACTTCATAGATGGTGTCCTTGCTCTTTTTTTAGCAGCAACATAAAACCTGTTTTCCATTATCTCCTTCCTGTGCGATATTTTATCTTCTAAGTCTATAGCCCTTATATTTCCCGATGGTTTCCCAACCCAATACAATGAGTCTGAACTTGTTTAACATTCGTAAGATCAGCAACCGCTGCAAACTGTATTCCTCGCATTCTCCCACAGAAACGGGATTTCATTCCCTCAGATTCCCCCCCCCCCCCAAGTTCTCAACAAATCATTACCATAAACAATTATTGTAGCCGTGGTGCTCCTCCGTTTGGCAACAATGTTTTTTGCCACGCAGGTGTAGTTGCCTGTATCAGAAAGCCTAGCCTGCTTGATGATAAGATTGTTATCTATGGTTATCAGGAAGTTTGTGTCCTGGGAAGCATCAATCACATCCTCGTTCTTCAGCCACTCCACCTATATTAAGTTTCAGAAAGAGAAAAAGAAAACAAGATGATAAACGGTTGGGACAGGCAGAAAACAAAAGACTTGTCAACTCTGAAGCAAACCTGGATGAAGCCATCTTTTGCTGACTCATAGTTGCCACGAAGCCTGAGAGGGCAAAGGGAGGGGGGAAGTAGATAGATCTGGCAACAGTCAAAACAAAAAAAAATTCCTGTGGGAACCAAGGTCATCTCAACAGGTGGCTGCTGAAGGAGGAGAGGAGTGATCAAGCAGCCTGCCAGCTATATTCATTGGACAATATGACCGGTGACATCTGGGAGGTGGGACTTTTGCTCTTTTAATTGGGTGAAAACCGCAGGAACTTTTAGAGTTGGTTTTCACCAACTATGCCGATATGATGTATCCCATAAAACATATTCTTGGAGGAATCTACCTGCCTCGGAGTTCTGCTTTTGATGGGTGTGTTACTCGGAACACTGACAAAGACAATGATAACTCTTATCATTAGAAATAAAAATTAAATACCCTCTCCCGAAATAGTTCCTTCTACTACAACAGCAAGTTAAAACCTGGAAATTTGTGATTGTCTTTGAAGTGTAACCTTCTCTGCGAAGACTGGGCCATTTGCCACCCAAAATTGATAAGGAGTTATAGAGGCCCAACATACTTTACAATAGTTTACTTAGTGGCCATTCAAAGTTACAACAGCACTGAAAAAAGTGACTTATGACCATTTTTCATACTTATGACCGATGCAGCATCCCCATGTTCATGTGAATTCAAACTTCAGACGCTTGGCTCATATTTATGACCATATTTGCACTGTCCTGAGGTCACGCGATCCCCTTTTGCGACCTTTGGACAAGCGAAGTCAATGGGAAAGCTAGTGTTGTGGCCCATCAGCGGCCTGTGCGAATTGTAGCTGACTCTGACAGCGAGGAGGCTGGTGTGGTGTTGCGCCAGCAGCCTGTGCAGCTGGCACTCGAGTCGGACAATGAGGAGGCTGAAGAAGATGTGGTGCCAGAGGCGGGGATTCAGCCAGGGCTTTCAGAACTTCCAGAAGCTCTTTTAAGTGAAGAAGACGAAGAGGAGGAGCCTCTTCTCGTTGCATGGGCGCACAGAGCGGCCAGAAGGCAGGAGTGGCTCCTCAGGAGGAGGTCTCTTCAAGAGTAAGGCTTGGGGCTAATTGGCCACTCCCTTAGCCTATTTAAGGAGGAACGCCGACTGAAGCAATTTGTAGGGAACAACTTTAGTTCATTCTCCTTCACGTCTGGATTCTCTGCAAATTGCTTCTGGACTTTCTGCCAACCTTAGTAAAATTGTGATTACTTTATCTTTGGTTTCTTGTAGGCTGTTAAGAAAGTTTATTAACAGCCTTCGTTTGGAAAAGACTGAGTTATTTTAGTAAATTTAAGTTTTGTGCAGACTTGGTGTATGCTGTGTTCTTTGGGGTCCGTAGCTGGGGCAGAACAGTCAGATTCACTTGACAACCATGATACTAACTTAACAATAGCAGTAATTCACTTAACAAATGTGGCAAGAAAAGACATAAAATGGAGCATAACTCACTTAACAAATCTCTCACTTAGCAACGTAAATTCTGGGCTCAGTTATGGTCGTAAGTCGAGGGCTACCTGTACACATGGCAAGTACAAATGGTGTTTTGCCTTACGCAGCACAATGATAAAAGCCCCAACTGGTACTTGTGACATATAAACATGGCATGAGAGGTGTGTGCACAATTATTTCATGCTGTTGCAAGCAATTGCCGTAAAATGATAGCTCAGTAAACTGGAAGAGATATATAAAGAACGCTAAAATGCACCTGGTTTTGCTCATTATTTGAGAAAGGATGGTTTTTCTTATGTACAGGCAATTCTATTTTTAACATTGTTTCGAAATGGTTGGGTCTGGAATGGCCTAATTTGTCTGGCTGTTTGTTGCAAAAAGTAGCAAAGACCAGATCGTTACTTGGCTGCATTTATATTCTGCTTTGCCTTATTGTGCCAAAGTCACATTGTGAAAGTCATGAGTCTCAAACCAGGACTCTGTTCAACAAACCATCCCTGGTCAAAGAAATTCTGGGAAGGAAGGAAGAAAGGAAGGAAGGAAGGAAGGAAGGAAGGAAGGAAGGAAGGAAGGAAGGAAGGAAGGACAATGAAGTGAGGGAGAAGGAAGGAAAATGGAGAGAGTGAGGAAGGGAGGGAGGGAGGGAGGGAGGGAGGAAGGAAGGAAGGAAGGAAGGAAGGAAGGAAGGAAAATGGAGTGAGGGGGAAGGAAGGAAAATGGAGAGTGTGAGGAAGGAAGGGAGGGAGGAAGGAAGGAAGGAAGGGAGAGAGTGAGTGAATGAGGAAAGAAGGAAGGAAAATGGAGAGAGTGAGGAAGGAAGGAAGGAAAGTAATGCAAGATCAATTACTACTGTCTGCATATGTTCTACATGAGTGACATGTTGAAGAAATCATTAAACTATCATTGCTTCTGGAATTAAAAGTTTTCTACAGAACCCTCAAGATATTAACTTCACCTTCCCAGCCTCCAGATTCTACGCATATGTAGTGCCAGAACGAAACCATTTCTTTACCCTAATCCTGATGTTCAAAATCACAAATAACTGACAAAAGAGCCTTGGTGGTGCAACAGACTAAATTGCTGTTAAGTAGCACCAGCTGCCAGTTCAAATCTCACCAGGCTCAAGGTCGATTCACAAATAAATAAATAAATAAATAAATAAATAAATAAATAAATAAAGAAAGAAAGAAAGAAAGAAAGAAAGAAAGAAAGAAAGAAAGAAACAACAGATTTTGGACATCCCCTCCCTGCCGCATAATCTGCTCATTCTTGAAACTTAACAGGATTTATTAGAGAAATAGGAACCACCAGTCTAAGCAAATACCCAGTTCTTGGTCTGTAACAGTTCTTTATGCAGATCTCACTGAGTTACTGGGAACCAAAGTCTGCAGTAGAGGTAGAATAAAATACATCCAGAGGAAAGGCCAGGGATTGTTGATCTTGCCAAGCGCTAATGGTTCTTTTTTCCATCCCCTTCTCGGGAAAACAATTTGTTCAGTGTTTTCTTTACTGAATTCTGTCAGGGGTTAATGGCTGATCAGCCTATGTAGGTGGCAGGATGGAACAGGTGTTGAGGTTAAACACATTATTAGATGTCAGAATAACAGATCCACTGCCTAAAATAAACACTTCTGCTGAATAATGAAAACAGACGGGCCCCCAGCGTGGTGCTATCCATCACAATCCCTCTCCATCTTCACCTGGCAACTCATTTCCCTAACAGGCTCACTTTCGGACCATAAACATCTGTCTGCTAGGTGCCAACCTTCACAGCTGGAATTTTACTACGGTTGCAAGAGAAACTCGAGGAAACAAGCCCGCATTTGAGAGGTGTAAACTCAAGGCAGGAGGCGAAGGCTGGGCAGAAATTCTGGGTGAGTCTGAAACTTGGTATGATTTATTAACACAATCTGCAATGGGGGAAAAATGATATGTTTCCCTATCATTATTCACCCTCCCAAAGCACCTTCCAGGGAAAGCACAGATGTGCCCAGCTGTGGGAAGAAAACGGGAGGTTTTTCATTACCAACTGCTGGCAAATTAGAAGAAAATATATGTATCTCAGCAACTGAAACTGGTAAAACAAAATTTTCTTATTAATAATAGAGGAAGGAAGGAAAGAAGGAAGGTAAGTCAGGAGATGCACATCTTCCTAAACCAATATACTTAATGAGAGAGTACGAACTTCTGTGGGAGGTAAGGAAACAGTTTAACTGAAGAATCATAAAGCAAAGGTAGTCCTCAACTTACCGCCACAACTGAGTCCAGCATTCCTGCTGCTAAGAGAGACAGTTGTTAAGTGAGTTTTGTCCCAGTTTATGACCTTTCTTGCTACAGTTGTTAAGTGAATCATTGCAGTTGTTAAGTTAGTAACATGGTTGTTAAGAGAATCTGGCTTCCCCATTGACTTTGCTTGTCAGAAGGTCGCAAAAAGTGGCCACCTAACCAGGGAGTAAAACCGCCGAGAGGCTCCGCCCACTGACCCTGATGTCATGAAAACGCTTTTGCGCATGTGCAAAAGAGTGCGTGAGAGAGCGAAGCAAGCACGTACGCGCAGCCCCGTTGCGAATCGGTAGTAAAGGTAAGTAGAACCCACCCCTGTACTTAACCCTGGGATACTACTACCGTCATAAATATGAGTCAGCTGCCAAGCGCCTGAATTTTGATCATGTGACCATGGGGATGCTGCAATAGCAATAGCACTTAGACTTATATACCACTTCATAGTGCTTTTACAGCCTTCTCTAAGCGGTTTACAGAGTGAGCCTCTTGCCCCCAACAATTTGGGTCCTCATTTTACCAACCTCGGAAGGATGGAAGGCTGAGTCAAGCTTGAGCCTGATGAGATTTGAATTTGCCAAATTGCAGGCAGCCGGCAGTCAGTCAGCAGAAGTAGCCTGCAGTACTGCACTCTAACCACTGCGCCACCGTGGTGCATGGTCATAAGTCATAATTCACTTTTTTTTCAGTGCTGTTGTAACTTCAAATGGTCACTAAATGAGCTGTTGTAAACCGAGGACTACCTGTAATTTTCCTAGAACAAGTCCAGGAGGGCTAACTCTACAATTATCAAGAAAGATTTAGATACAGAGAACCTCAATTCTGGGTGCTTTTAAAATTTGGCCCAGATTTTTTTCCCCAACACTTTTCCCAGGCAAGCAACCAATGATCTCCAGAAATTGTGTAGCCATTCCATCTTCATTGCATTGAGATATGTCACAGGCAGCCTTGCCTTGCCCCCAAATTCCTATTTTCTTCAGTTTGGGGCAGATGATTGTTTTACCTATGCTACTGTGATGCAATCCACTTGAAAGGCACAGAAAATATTGAACCTCTCGTAACCCAGATTATGAGCACGATTAAACTTATCCTGACCGCTTAACAATATGAATGAATGAAAGCTTTATGCTCAGAGTTTCTTGCGAAGAAATGATTAACCATATCAGCTGCCTTTCAGGATTCCACTCAAGGGAATTTACTTATTTATTTGGTTGGTGGCTGGTTTACACCCTCTGTTTCTGCTGTGCCAAGGCAGCTAACGAAGTGTAGAAAACAAAAATGGAATAGGCAAACAGACTAAAACAGACTAAAATTTACTGGGAACTAGTTAGCAAAATAAAGCGATGGTTAAAAGCCCAGTGGAGGAGATGCATTCTTGTAGATTTTTAAAAGTCCGAGTGATGAGAGGCTAGGAACAACCTCCAGGGAAGACTGTTCTGTAGCTTGCAGGCAGGACACACAATTTCTTCTTTGGGGAAATTTTCTATTTCCTTGAGCTGCTCTTACATCACAAATAATCTTGTGGGTGGATGCTCAACTACTTGAACACAAAACTTTTCCTACCGTGTTTCCCCGAAAATAAGACCCTGTCATATTTTTTTGAACCCTGAAATAAGCGCTTGGCCTTATTTTCGGGGGAGGTCTTATTATTTTGGGGCGTGTGGAGCAAGACGGGGCTCCTCTTGCCGTCTTACCTGATTTCCACCTCTGTCTCCCTAACCCTAACCCAGGGGTCAGCAACCTGTGGCTCTGGAGCCACATGTGGCTCTTTCACCCCTCTGCTGCAGCTCCCTGTCATTCAAAATATGCGTCACAACCGCCAGTGTGCAACACCAGCCGGCACGTGATTTATTGAGCTTTTCAACCCCTGGTAGGCCAACCATGGATAAATCCAAGAAAAGAAAAGTTTCAGAAGAAAACAAAACGTTTAATTCAACTACATATGCTAGTTTTGTGGCCGCTCAAGAAATAGTCAGGCATGGGAAGGGTTTTGTGGCTCCCAGTGTTTTTTTTTCTGTGGGAAATGGGTCCAAATGGCTCTTTGAGTGTTTAAGGTTGCAGACCCCTGCCCTAACCAGAAGAAATGGCAGGAACCGGCTGCACATGTGCTTAAATATTTTCGGGGAGGGCTTATTTTCTAGGGGGTTATTTTGGGGGATGGCTTATTTTCAGGGAAACAGGGTAACTAGTATGAGAGGAAATGAAGAATCGGAATCAACAGTGATGAAAAGCACAAGGTATCTAAAAACGAGATGGCCATCCAACAAACAGAGAAAACATCCTAGGGTTTTCCCCAATTTAGGCTCAACTCCAGATATGTCCCCCCCTTTTATTTTTAACCAGAAGCCTCTACTACTCTAGTCTTCCCCAACACAGACTTTCCAAATATACAGGTAGTCCTCAACTTACAACAGTTGCTTTAGTGACCGTTCAAAATTACAGTGGCATTGAAAAAAGAGACTTATGACCATTTTTCACACTTACGGCCATCGCCATATTCCCATGATCCTGTTATCAAAATGAAGTGCTTGGTAACCGGTTTATATTTATGACGGTTACAGGATCCCGGGATCACGTGATTATCTTTTGCGACCCCCTGACAAGTCAATGGGGGGGAATCCAGTTTCACTTAACAGCCATGTTACTAAATTAGCAACTGCAGTGATTCACTTAACAACGGTGGCAAGAAAGGTCATCAAAAACTCATTGAGCAAATAGCAACAGAAATTTTGGACTCAATTATGGTCATAAGTCAAGGACTACCTATACGTGATTACAACTCACATAATGCCCATTCATGCTCAGAAAGTTAGTAGTAGTGCCAAGCTGATGGAATCAAAATTCAAAGTTTCATCAGAATCCCTCTCCTCCTTTCTTGGGGTGCTCAGCTGGATGTTTGCAACTCTGCATTAGGAAATATTTCTACCCTTTCTTGGAAAATCCTAGGCCGTTCTTACCAATCCCTTTATGGCTGTAAAAGGAAGTCCGGCTCAAAGATACCTAGTGAAATTTAATACTGAGTCAAGATCTCGGTCATTGGAATCTGATGCTTCTTTTGGATCTGCAGTATATCTTTGCTGGGAGTCCTCTGTGCTGCCCTCCGCACAAATTGTGTCTTGTGCTTCTTGTGCTTGCCGCTGTGATTCATGAGCTGCAGAGGTCAATAGGCATGGTTGCAGGTGGATAGATGGTGGTACCTTATCATGGAGGGTATACAAAGGACTTCCAACTCTTCTGTGCCTTAGCCTGATTGTGACACTTTGACATACAGAATAACAGAGTTGGAAGGGACCTTGGAGGTCATCTAATCCAACCTCATGGTTAAGCAGGAAACCCTAAACCATTTCAGACAAATGGTTATCCAATCTCTTCTTAAAAACCTCCAGTGTTGGAGCATTCACAACTTCTGGAGGCAAGTTGTTCCACTGATTAATTGTTCTAACTGTCAGGAAATTTCTCCTTTGTTCTAAGTTGCTTCTCTCCTTGATTAGTTTCCACCCATTGCTTCTTGTCCTGCCCTCAGGTGCTTTGGAGAATAGTTTGACTCCCTTTTCTTTGTGGCAGCCCCTGAGATATTGGATCATGTCACCTCTAATCCTTCTTTTCATCAGACTAGACATACCCAGTTCCTGCAACCGTTTTTCATATGTTTTAGCCTCCACTTCCCTCATCATCTTGGTTGCTCTTCTCTGCACTCTTTCTAGAGTCTCCACATCTTTTTTACATCATGATAACCAAAACTGAATGCAATATTCCAAGTGAGGCCTTACCAAAGCATTATAAAAGTAGTAGCAAAGACATGTATCAAAGTCCACCAGATTTATTTGCAATGAGTACTGAAAGATCCTAACCTACTAATAGGGATGCAACAAAGGAGTAACATGTAGCACCGCAACTATAATACAGGTTGAGATGTTTTCCTGAGCTTTTGAGAAATAAACCAGACACAAAGAATAGGACAAACTCTGAGTAGAATGGGCATGCAATTTAGTAAACAGAATATTACAACTGTAAGAATGAATAGATGTGGGTTATTATGAAATATTGGCAGTCCTCTTCTTACAACCTTAATTGAGCCTGGCAATTATGGTCAAAAGTCATGATGGCTGTAAAGCAGGTCACTATGAGACCAGACCCATTTTTATGACCCATTCTGCAGTGGTCATTAAGCAAACCCATTGTTCACTGGAAGTAAATGCTGGTTTTTGACAAAAACATCATCCGTTGTGTTCATGTGACCATTGGGAGGAGGAGGGGCAATGTCAGAACTTCCGAACTGGGTCGTAAATCAGTTCTGGGGGAGGTGGTTATAAGTTCAAACGATTACTAAATGACAGCTTGTAAGTTTTGAGGGCTGCCTGTAATCTCTGTTTTGCTCACATGAATGTTTTCCCAGGTGACCGCCATTGATTATCCTCACTGTGCCTAACTTACCTCAGCAGTTGGCACTCCTTCAGGAGGTCGGCACTGCAAAAGGACCTCATGATCAAGAGGCACTTCTTTCCCCAGTGGCTCCTGGTCAAAGTTTTTCCTCAGATCTAAAGATAGGAAAGATATAAAACCCACCAGCATTAGCCATGATACTTACATTGCAATTTAAAAAATATAGGGCAAGTTACAGTAGTGGCCAAAATTGTGGAAACCTTTTGGGAAAAGTTTATTTTTTGAGGTTTGATGGCTAATAACACCACTTTTTTTTTTAAGTTTCAAGATAATCCTATTCCACTGCTGGAATGGCCTGGGAATAGCCATTGAAAATCTATGGAACCGATTAAAGAAACTTGTTAGTCAGAAGCGACCCAGCAATAAAACCCAGTTAACAGAAGCAATCATTCAATCTTGGTTTCACATTATAACAGAACTAAAAGACTTGGTTCATTCTGTGGGAAGACGTTCTAAGGCCGTAATTCATGCTAAAGGTTACCCAAGTAAGTATTAACTGACATGGGGATAATTTTTGTATATCTCGTTTTTTCTACGTTTTTCCACTTTTCTTCTTTATATTGTAACTGCTATTCTAATAGCAAAACCTTCATAAAAGTTATTGCATTACATTCTTGATTAAATTACCTTTCCATTGATATATAATTTTATGATACTACTCCCCCCAAAAAGTGGTGTTATTAGCTAGTTTTAGAAAATACACTTTTCCCAAAAGGTTTCCACAAGTTTGGCCACTACTGTACCTTAAGCCTAAAGAGGCCACTTTTTCATGTCCTATTATTTTTCCTAACGCCTGAAAAGCCTCAAATGTCAGACCTTTTATAAGTTTGGCCCAAAAAGTTTGTGTCATTTCTATCTAAAGGTATGAACGACAGACAAAGAGATAGCAAAAGATGGATTTATTTCTTCATATTTTGAAGAACATCCCATTATTTGAAATACTAAAATCGAATATCTTTCAAAGCATGGCAGATATGCATCTTAACAGAAACTAAAAGAAGAACTACTGAAAGAAAATAGGCCTTTGGAGGATTCTCCCCTTGGTGTTTTTGTCCTTATCAATGGTGCTCCTTGGCAAAACAACTGTTCCTTTGGTGTTTTGCACGAAATTGCAGGATAGCAATAGCAATAGCACTTAGACTTATATACCACTTTACAGTGCTTTACATCCCTCTCTAAGCGGTTTACAGAGTCAACCTATTGCCCCCAACAATCTGGGTCCTCATTTTACCCACCTCGAAAGGATGGAAGGCTGAGTCAACCTTGAGCCTGGTGAGATCTGAACTGCCAAATTGCAGTCAGACAGCAGTCAGTAGAAGTAGCCTGCAGTACTGCATTCTAACCACTGCGCCACCACGGTCATTTAGCAAAACCAGCAGCAAAGAGAGTTCCTTTTGTGAACCAAAACTAAACTATCTCACGAAAAAGCTCGGAGAATATTCAGGAAGCACATGTTTTTATGAAAGGACTACTATTTCTGTTCAGTTCTGATACTGAAAACAAATTACCGAATGCAGGATTTTAAGTGTCAAACATGATGGTAGCTTCCAATTGAGGGTTTTTAAGATTCTCTGAAACACCTATAGTTTCTACAAGCCCAAACATCTTTTTAAGGAAGAACATGAGTAAGACAACCCATAAGAAAAGATAGGTGTAAAGAATGAATCAGTAGGTGGCGCTAAAATCTTCTAAATTCCTCCTAAGCATTTTGACTAAACTAAGGTCCTAAAATATATATGCTTTCCCAAATAATTATTTTTTGGGGATGATTATGATGAATACACTGATGATAATTTGTAACCTAACTTCATGAAATGGGTTCTACAATGATTAGAGATATCACAGTACCATCGGCCTCTTGGGAGGTCAGTAACTAAATCGTTTTCGCGCAGCTATTGCCGCTTGCATTGCAAGCATGCAAAGGATATGACAGGCTTTTATAAGTCAAGCAAATCATGGCATAACATAAAGTGCTGCAATCATATAAAATGTTTGATGTCTGAACAGCTATGTTCACATAACATACTCAGCTCATTTTTAATCTTAGCTTGGTGAACATGACAGACTCAAAACACTTGGTTAGTTAATGGTTAAGTGCGTTGTGCAAACTCAGAAACTGGCTTAATCCCATTTACCAGGTTCCATGTGATTTCAGCCGGGGTGAGCAATGTAACCTGGTACCTCTCCAGATATTTGGGATTGCAATTCTCCCCCATTCCAGCCATGATGTCTAAATACCCTTCAGAGCAGGGGTGAAATCCAGCAGTTCTGACAGGTTCTGGAGAATTGGTAGCGGAAATTTTGAGCTGTTCGGAGAACTGGCAAATACCACCTCTGGCTGGCTCCAGAGTGGCATGGGAATGGATACTTTGCAATATCCTTCCCTTGGAGTGGGGTGAGAATGGAGATTTTGCAGTATCCTTCCCCTGGAGTGGGGTGGGAATGGAGATTTTGCAGTATCCTTCCCCTGCCACGCCCACCAAGCCATGCCCACAGAACCAGTAGTAAACAAAATTGGATTTCACCACTGCTTCAGAGTAAATTTAAGGTGAATGAAACTGGGTTATTGCTGGTTAAAGAAAGCCAAAAGGAGAAATATAACTAAGATGCTATGCCTTTGGATCTTAATCTCTCACTCCTGTAGATATTGAACCTAAGAAAAGCTGAATATGTCAATCAGGGACTGTGAAAACTGATTCCTGCTCCAGAGCGATTTCAATAACTAAACTGCAAGAATTCCAGTTCCTCGATTATAAGCGATCTCAGCTAAAAAGAAAGCAAGTCACATGTTTGTGTGCCAGCTGGTAAGCAGACATAAACAGTATCCTCATTCCTATCTCAGCTATACTACTGAACAAGACATTAATAACAATTTAGAATCCAGGACAACAATAAAATTTAGTCTGAAGATCCCCAGGGAGGAAAATGCTCTCTCTGTTGACCTACGACCCCAAAATAAGGGATTTCAGATTATATTCTGTTAAAAATCAGGCTGTTTTAAAAAGTTAAAAAGGGATTTTCCATGGCGTTCTGCTGTTTTCTGTACTGTGTAGCTGCCAAAAATAGAAATATTGTTCTAGTGCCTCCTACTCTTGCAGAGAGACACAAAATGACTTCATCTACCTGGCCAGGGTCCATCTGCAGTATATACGTCTAGAATGTGACCCAGCTGCAGAAAGTCCAGAAGTCAGAGAAGATGTGACTGGACAAGTTCAAGGCTAGAAAAGTGCTATCCTGGAAAATCAGGGGGAAACTGATGGGCAACTTGGACAGCCAGAGAAATCCCCCCGAAGGAACATAATTTGGCTGCCATATTTCTGATGGAAATTGTTTAGAAATCAGAAACTCTGGAGGTGCAATTGACCAGAAACACATCCCATATTTTTCGGAGTATAAGACGCAGCTTAATTTTGGGGGAGGAAAATAGGAAAAAAAATCTGCCTACCAGGTATTCATCTGACTAGAGTCCTTAGTCTGGTCAGCTTCAGCACATTAGTTTGCTGGTTTTTTATCCCCTGCTTGGGGATAAAAAACAGCTTCTAAGGCACAGCTGAGAGGAAGCAGCAATGAGAAAAGCAGGCAAAGCACGGGGAGATCGCTTCAATCGGCTAGCGCCTAGTTAGGGCTGAGAGTCAGAGCAAAGCATGGAGATCGCACAATGGAGAGTCGAGGGAGTAGAGATCACTTCACTTGCAAGTGCCTCATTAACACCTCGTTAGGGCTGAAAAAAAGCTTCAAAAAAAGCTAATTTGGAGTATAAGACACACCCAAATTTTCAGCTTCTTTTAAGGGAAAAAAGGTGCGTCTTATACTCCAAAAAATACGGTAAGTCAGAGACAACTACAGTTGGAGAAAATAAAGAACAAGGATTACTAAAGGCAAGTTTTTGCCTTGGCAGTGACCATCTTGGAACACTTCTGTGGGAACAGCATATCATCATCTTCATTTAACAACCTATAATCCCTTGTGGAGTAGAATCTGGGCAACTGAAAGGAGCTAGCAGAGTATTTTAATGGCCGGATGCCCTTCCTGTCCCCAATGCAGAGTTTTAGTTCAGCAGATATATTCTCAGTGTGCCCAGAAAGAGAAACATCTGCCTCTACCTACGATTGAACTCACAGCCTCCTGATTGTGAGGTGAGAGCTCCACCTCTAGGCCACCACACCACTCCTCTGTAGGAACAGCATATAATATGGAGAAAAAGCTGCAGCAGGACCAAGGATGCTATTCCATCCTCTGAGATCACAGTTTTATTCCAAAGTCAGCTTTATTTTCTTCTATGAGCAGATTTCTTTTTTAAACATGATTGCTCCTTCCCAATAAATTTTAAAAAAAAAGCACCAATGAATTTCTTCTTCCAGTAAAGGATATCTCAATATAACGACCTCTCTCTTGGACGCACACAAGCCTTTCATTAGCTAATAGTCTATAAAACGTTTGAGTGAGTGAATTATTTTAATGTAGCCGTTCGTGATATTCCCCTTTTTTCTGCAGGGCATGCAAGTGCACTAAACACCAGCCAGCGAAGTCCTAATGTGAAAAGATCTTCAAAAAGAAAGAAGGAACGAAAAAGAATTTCCCCAAACCTACATGCTATCCGAACGTAGGCTCGGCGACTTTTGGTGGTTCCAGCGGAACTCCAGGCCACACACTGACACCAGTAATCTTCTAGGCCAAACAGCTCCTCCACTTGCTGGCGAGAGACTTCGATCTGGACTTCTCTTACAAGGAGCCCTGGAAACAAAGATATCCAAAAAAAAAGTGAATTATTATGGAGTTGGAGGAACCAAGAACTGGAAGAATGACCATAGGTTTAAATGAGGGGTCCCCAGATTTGGCAGCTTTAAGACTTGTGGACTTCTGGGAGTTGAAGTCCACAAGTCTTAAAGCTGCCAAGTTTGAGTACCTCTGATTTAAATGAATCACCATCTATGAAAAGTGGAGGAATACACACCCATGCATCATCAGAGTGAAATGAAAAAAAAAATCTTTTTCTGCTGAGGTCTATGGTAGTGGTGGGTTTCAAATTTTTTTACTTCCGGTTCTGTGGGCATGGCATGGCTTGGTGGGTGTGGCAGAGGAAGGATACTGTAAAATCTCCATTCCCACCACACTCCAGGGGAAGGATACTGTAAAATCTCCATTCCCTCCCCAATCTAGGGGAAGATTACTGCAAAATCCCCATTTCCTCCCGATCAGCTGGGACTTGGGAGGCAGAGAATAGATGGGGGTGGGGCCAGTCAGAATTTTTACTACCGGTTCTCCAAACTACTCAAAATTTCTGCTACCGGTTCTCCAGAACTGGTCAGAACCTGTTGAAACCCACCTCTGGTCTACAGCAATATGTTCTCTCTAAAGATCAACATATAATAAACACAGATTTTTGTTTATGATACGTTTGTGTAACTTTGTGTTACATCTGAGCTTTGTGTACAACTATTGTACACAATGGGTATGACACATTTGAACTTTGCGTGCAACTATTTATCTTCTTCTGGTTCTTATGTGCATCATTTTTATGTTAGGTTGTTTGCATGCACAGTACTACAAAATTTGCACGCATAGTTTACATCTAATGAAAAAAGGTTGTTATTGGCCTTTTTTTTCTTTTGCTTACATCATTTTACCATGTAATCATTTTCTTACATGATTAAGACTCAAATCTTCTTAATGATGTGTATTTAGCTAATCACATCACTGGGTTAAATGCAGAGGTGGGTTTCAGCAGGTTCTGACCAGTTCTGGAGAACCAGTAGTGGGAATTTTGAATAATTCGGAGAACCGGTAAATATCACCTCTGACTGGCCCTGCCCCCATCTATTCTCTGCCTCCCGAGTCCCAGCTGATTGGGAGGAAATGGGGATTTTGCAGTAATCTTCTCCTGGACTGAGAAAGGAATAGAGATTTTACAGTATCCTTCCCCTGACATGCCCACCGTGCTAGGCCCACCAAGCCATGCCATGCCATGCCATGCCTACCAAGCCACACCCACAGAACCGGTAGTAAAAAAATTTGAAACCCACCACTGGTTAAATGTGATAATACTATTTGCTAGACAAGCAACGAAGAGACTTTTGATATCATACTCCTAGTCTGAGTTTCGATATAATAATGGTAATAATAATAGTATTATTTTATAATGATTGTTATGAGCCATGATGGCGTAGTGGTTAGAATGCAGTACTGCAGGCTATTTCTGCTGACTGCCTGCAATTTGGCAGTTCAAATCTCACCAGGCTCAAGATTGACTCAGCCTTCTATCCTTCCAAGGTGGGTAAAATGAGGATCCAGATTGTTGGGGGCAATAGGCTGACTTAGAGAGGGCTGTAAAACACTATGAAGCGGTATATAAGTCTAAATGCTATTGCTATGGCTATTATTAATAACAATGGTATTAATTATTATATTATTATACCCAAACCTTGGCTATCAAATAGCAAAAAAAAAATGCTACTAAAATCTCACATTTGCTTTATATGTATGAACCGAATGTTTATGGAAAATTGAAATCCGGTCATCGACAAGTATGGTAATAATTTTTAGCACAGTTATAGTAATGGAATTTGGCCTAGAGAAATGTGCTAGAAAAGCAATTAATTTGTGTAAAATCCTGGTAATGGAACTGAGATGCTGAACGACCAAACCACTAAGATGAAGCCTACAAGTATCTGGACATTATACAGTTGGATAACATCAAACACGGAGAAGTTAAAAATGTGCTTAGTAAAGAATATATCCAAAGAGTGACAAAAAGAGCTCAGTTTTTGCTGGCAGAGGGCTGCAGGAGGCCATCGTGGCTAAAAACGGAGCCTGGGCAGGCCACGCCCAACCTCCCCGAGATCCATTTTTACTGGCAGAGGGCTGCAGGAGGCCATTGCAGCTGAAAACGGAGCCTGGGAGGCTGCATGCGGCCCTCCCGAGCTCCTTTTTCGCTGGCACAGGCACTGTGACCCGGTCTTTCTGTGTTTTCAGGGCAGCCCTGCGGGCCAGATCTAAGCACCCCGCAGGTTGGATCCGGCCTGCAGGTCTCGAGTTTTGTTAAACTTTCAAGTGGAATAGGAAAACCCACCAGCCATTGATCATCGACGGCTGGTGGTGAGGCCTGTAATAAACTCGCATCTGTTTCATGAATATGATGTCATTGCAAGTTAAGCTGTAGGCATCGCCTCCTCTGTTTTACCCCTGCCTTCATTGCTACACTTTCCCACCATGGCCTCCATTCAACAAGAGACAGTGGCATCATGTCCTTTAATTTCACTGCCTTAATACATGCCTACAACGGAAGAGAGTGGCTTCAGCAGCCATTAAGTGTTTCTGATACAAAAAGAGAGAGAGAGAACAATTACCCTCTATTTCACCCTGCACAGATCCTCTAATGAGTGATGGCCTTAAAGATAAGCAATGTTTGAGAACTGTCTTTATTTAAGACGGTTGATGCTTTAAGGAAGATAGCGTGCTGCACAGATAGTAATTTGAAACTGGGAAAGCTTCGTAAAGGTTGCTACGTCGTCCTGCACTTCGTGAGCCTGGGAAGTTGTCATTTGATTAATAAAAAAGAAATCCCTAAAGCTTTATTCTCTCCAACCCCCCCTCCAGCTTGCAGTATAAAATCTTAGACTTTCACACTTTCTCCGTATTATTGGAAAATGGTTTGAAGAATGGTTGCAAGAATTGGGTATGGCTAGTCTAGAGAAGAGAAGGACTAGGGGTGACACAATAGCAGTACTCCAGTATTTGAGGGGCTGCCACAAAGAAGGGTGGGGGGTTCAACTTATTTTCCAAAGCACCAGAAGGCGAGACAAGAAACAATGGATGGAAACGAATCAGGGGTGAAATCCAGAAGGTTCTGACAGGTTCTGGAGAACCGGTAGCGGAAATTTTGAGTAGTTCGGACAACCGGCAAATACCACCTCTGGCTGGCCCCAGAGTGGGGAGCGAATGGGGATTTTGCAGTATCCTTCCCCTGCCACGCCCACCAAGCCATGCCCACCAAGCCACGCCCACAGAACCGGCAGTAAAAAAAATTGGATTTCACCACTGAAATGAATCAAGGAGAGAAGGAACCTGGAATTAAGGAGAAATGTTCTAACACTGAGAACAATTAATCAGCTTGCCTTCAGAAGGTGTGGGTGTTTCATCACTGGAGGCTTTTAAGAAGAGACTGGACAGCCACTTGTCTGAAATGGTATAGAGTCTTCTGCTTTAGCAGGAGGTTGGACTAGAAGGCCTCCAAGGTCCCTTCCAGCTCTATTCTGTTTGATTGAATTCATTGGTTTGCTTGAAAACTCACAGGTGTTTTCAAGCATGAATATCATTACTTTCTGGGTTAAAGGGAGTTCCCTTTCCTCTATTCTCCCATACAAAATCCCACCAAACTTTTCTCAGATTTACTTCACATCTAAAGGGATAGACAGGAGCATATCAAACCAAAAACATAGGACACTTTGGTTTTATTATACATTGCCCAGAGTCAGTTTGGAGTTGGGTGGTGCCTACATTGAATAAAGGTAAAGGTTCCCCTCGCACATATGTGCTAGTCGTTCCCAGCTCTAGGGGGCGGTGCTCATCTCAGTTTCAAAGCCAAAGAGCCAGCGCTGTCCGAAGACGTCTCCGTGGTCATGTGGCTGGCATGACTAAACACCAAAGGTGCATGGAACATTGTTACCTTCCCACCAAAGGTGGTCCTTATTTTTTCTACTTGCATTTTTTACGTGCTTTCGAACTGCTAGGTTGGCAGAAGCTGGGACAAGTAATGGGAGCTCACCCCATTACGCGGCACTAGGGATTCGAACCGCTGAACTGCCGACCTTTCGATCGACAAGCTCAGCGTCTTAGCCACTGAGCCACTGTGTCCCAGTTCTACATTGAACACATTAAATTAAATTAAAATCCTTATGTAGCCACAGAATAGCTGGTTTCACAAAACTCACTAAATCAAAGCTAAATGCTTTCTCTTTGAACCTTTCCATTATCTGTCACTCAAGTTATCTGACAAGGAAGCTGTGAAGATCCAGGAAGAGTGTTGGGAAAACCAAGAATACAATTTTAAGCTCTTTGACAAGGTCTGCTATTTAAAAGAAACACAGAGATTTTAAAAAAGGCAAAGCAGAGAATGTCTTCTTGAGGCAGGAGAGAAGGAGAAGGACGGGTACTTCCTAAGAGCAACGAAGCTGAAGAAGAAAGGAGACGAAGGGGGAAAAGATGCATCTATTCAACCAACACTTTGCCAACTCTGCAAAATGAGGCTTGCTTCTTTGAAGGTGCTGAAGCATATCTTGATATCTGGCATAAATCAGAAATTATACTGATGGTTACATGTTTTCTAAGAGTCCTTAGTGCTCTTAGAGTTAGTTGTTTGCTTGTAGACATTTCATTACCTGACTAGGTAACACAATCAATGCTGGTGAGTGTGGTGTTTGTTCCCTGTTTATATATAGTGATTTGCCCTGCCAATGTTGGTGAAAGTACAGTTTTCTCCTTTGTAGTTTCTTGATTAAGGTATTGTTCTCTGCTTGATTGTGTGTTTAGTGTTATTTCCTCCTTGTTGGCTGCTGGCTGCTAGAAATAATCTCTCCTGTTGTTTTTGTTTTGTGTTCTTAGCTTTTTTATTGTCTCTTTTAAGTTGTTTATAAGCAAGCTTATATTATCTATTTGGCTAAATCTGGTGTGTTGTGTAGTGTTGGTGCCATGGATTCTTTCTCTACTCCTGATTTTATGGACATAAAGAGTGCTGTGAGATCGAATGAAACCATAATTTAATCTTCTTCTATTTTCGGTCTTTGATTTTTTTTTTGAAAGCACCCAAAACTGTACAATTCAACCCTGAGCTACACATATTCTCTTCTACTGTTTCCTTCTACTCAGATAAAAATTCAGTGCCAGCCTCTTGATTATTAAAGTAACTTGAATGCTAGTTGCAACTATGAGGCTTTAGGCTCATTCCTTGAGCCCTACCTAGCAAATTCCATGCCATATTTCCTTGGTGCGTGGCTTCTCTGAATCACAGCCTAGCACATCTGGCTCCTTTAGCTGGTGTGACAATAACACAGTTGAGATTACAAGGGGAACATGTAGCAAGGAGTCTCTTGGGGCAAAAGAGGCTCCTGCCTGTTGCAAATCCATTTGCTATTCGTGTTACTAACTTCCACGCCAATTAAATAATTTAGCCCTTGACGGCATTTAATATGGACTTTTGCGCAAGTTCAACAGTGCATAATAGACTTATTAAATAGACTTTATTAAATGGAAGCTTTCGTTATAGCTACCTCTTCTTGCTTTGTTTTTTTTTAATGAAGTGAAATGAATCTAGCAAATGAAAAAGAAGTTATCATGATGGCTTTGGTAATAGTTATATATCTTACAGCCACTTCTCATTAATATAAATAATACGATATAGGGTCCAGTTTGAAACAAGGTTTATTCAAAGAAAAAAAATAAAAAGTCACTACATAAACTAGGCATTGGACCTGGAATCCTTAACCCTGTGATTTAAGAGAAGTATGAGATAAGAAGAGGGCTAATCTGTAATCCATCTACTTTTAGATGGCTTCTAAACTAATAAGCTCAAGCATCTTTTAAAGCTTGTCTTGACTAGTTGCTAGAAAGTTCAACATGGATAGATGGTGGGGGAACTGGATTGAAATATAGTTTCAATCCTCTTTGAATTTGTAAAATATGAACATATAGACAACTCTTCTCTCCATAACACTACTTGGCAGTGTGTCCAGGGGTGGGCTTCAAAAATTTAAGCAAGGGATTCTCTGTCCGGTTGCTGGGTGGGCGTGGCCATAGTGGGCATGGCCTAGTTGGCCTCCTACACCATGGCTCCTTTTTGCCCTCCCTGGGCTCCGGAGGCTTTCCTCGAGCCTCTGGGAGGGCAAAAACAGCCTCCCCAGGCTCTGGAGGCCCTCTGGAGGCCAGAAACGGACCTTCTGGTAGGTCCATTTTTGCCCTCCCTGAGCCTCTGCACACGCCCTGCATTTACCTGCATCCAAAACGGGCCGCGAGGGGACTCCCGGGAGGGGCGGGGTGGGGTGGGCAGGGCCAGCCAGGAGTGGGATTTGTGGGTTTTTTGAACTGCACAAAATCTTAGCTAAAAGTTCTCCCGAATCCCTGCAAACCCCCAGCAGCCCACCCCTGAGTGCGTCTAAAAACCAAACAGAACTGGTTTGGGTCATGGAATCCTTTGTGTAACATGTTAATAGATCATGCACGTAGGTTTTACCTCTACTTTTCAGGTGCAAAGGATCAGAGGGACCATATGTTAAATTGCAGCTCAAAAAAAGATTTATTCCTCAAGCCTATAGAGAAAAATCTAGTCAACAAAAGTTCAGTACTAAATTGGCGCCAAATAAGGGTCAATGGAATTTAAGAGGGTTTGGATTTAGATTGTTTGTGGGAACGTAATGACTCGAGCCTGGTGACTTATTTAACTCCTCCACCTCCATCTCCACCAGCTCTTCTCCTATACTACCAATTTATACCACATGTGTCCAGAGTTTATTCCACAATTCACAGGAAACAAGTCCCCAATGACAGTTCATTCGGCAGATTCAAAGTCACCTGCCCAATATCTACTTTTCATTGCCTCATATATTTTGTTACTGCTACTGCATTTACCATAACTGCACTGTTTTTATTTCATGGTGTATGTATGCATGTACTATTTGCTCTTTGGTGACATGAGAAAGGGAGAGAAAAATCTTAAAGCAGTAGCTTTGTTTTATTATCATTTTAATATCAAGTGTGTTTAATATCCCCTATGTCTGCAAGAACAAAGTATTTGTCTCTAGTGAAAACGGGGAAAGGAAATATTTTGAAAATTGGAAAAGAGTGGCAGTGCAAGTTTTTTTAAAAAAAGAAAAGTTCAATTTAGCTTTAAGTACTAGGAGGTCATCAGATTATCTTTCTTCTTTATAAAAATGTTCTTGATGGGAAGCAAATACAGGTGGTCCTCATTTAGTGACTGTATTTGGTTCCAGTGAAATGGTCGCTAAAGAGAGAGGGAGGGAGGGAGGGAGGGAGGGAGGGAGGAAGGAAGGAAGGAAGGAAGGAAGGAAGGAAGGGTGCAAAGATTGTTGGTTGCTGCCCTTTCATTCACATAAATTTCTCTCATACAGTGTTTTGTGCCAGACCTGTTTCCTGCCTCCCCTCTCCCCCCCCCCCCCCATAGGGCAAAGTGATTGCTTAATCAAGTTCTTTCTTCCTGAGATGCTTTTCCCCACAGGGTGTGTCTCTAAAAGTGCTAAGGGCAACAAGCTCAACTTGGTGACCTCAGTTAGATTACAAGCCTCCCACTATGGGACTTTCTGCCTGAAATCGACTAGATCTTAATCAGTTTCACACTGAAGGCTTTCCTCCAAGCACTGACCACAACTGGAAACTCACAAGTAGTGCGTGAGTGTACACTCAGGAAGTGATCCTGCCATCAAGTTGAAGGCAATTGTCGTTATGAGTTGTAAGCAATGATAATAAAGTGTGAATAAGTTGGAAAGCAGGTGATTTGTACATAAATAAATAAATCATCTACCATATTTTTCGGAGTATAAGACGCACCTACATTTTTGGTGAGAAAAACAAGAAAAAGAAATCTGCCTCTGCCTCCCAGCAATTTTGCCTCCTTGCAGCAAACAGCAAACAGCCTGCTTTACTTTCATTTTCGTTTTCAGCATAGCTTGATTAGCACAAGGAAAAAAAAATCTGCTCCAGCAATTTACCTCCTTGCAGCAAGCAGCAGAGCCCTGTGCAAAACAGCTGAAATCAAAACAGCTGAGAGTCGGGAGGCTGACCCAATCAACTTGTGCTAATTAGGCTGTGCTGAAGCTGAAACGAGCTGTTTCTTTTTGCTGCTTGCTGCAAGGAGGTAAACTGCTGGGAGCCAGAGGCCAAAGGGTGGGGGCCAGTGGGTGGGCAGGGCTACATACAGTGTATAAGCCGCACCTAAATTTTCATCCCCTTTTAGGTGGGAAAAAGGTGCCCCTTATACACTGAAAAATAGGGGTAATTACCTTTGGAGCAACTCAAATTATCAGATAGTAGTTTTTTTTAAAAAAAATGAAAGTGAGTTCTATAAGGATAATGCACTATGTAAAACATCAGAAGGATACAAGGACCTCTGAACACAGGCAAAATATGTTTGTTTGAAAGGTATTCTGTAGAGTAGAGGTCCTAGCTCAGAGAGAAGAGCATAAGGAGATTGGATAACTGGACTTTTATTACACTTGTGGTATAATGACTAGAACAGGAGTGTTAAACTGAAGGCCCGCAGCCCAGATGTGGCCCATAGGGTGCTTAGATCTGGCCCACAGGGCTGCCCTGGGAACAGCGAAGGACCAGACTGCAGTGCCTCTGCCAGTGAAAACAGTTGCATGCGGCCCCCCCGAGCTCCGTTTTCACTGGCAGAGGTTTGCAGGAGGCCGTCACAGCCGGAAACGGAGCTCGGGAGCCCATTTACACTGGCAGAGTGCTCTGGCCGCCACAGGCGTCCCCGACATACATCGATGTCGAACAAGCCACTCCCCCCTGGCCACGCCCCCTGGCCCCCCGAGGTCAAACTCAATCCTGATGCAGCCCTCAATGAAATCGAGTTTGACACCCCTGGACTAGAATGTGCTCAAACCGACTGTCACTATCTTCATGAGTAGTAGAAAATGGTGCATGTTGGTAGATTCATCTATATTTATAGTACTTTAATCTGTCCATCTTATTAAAACATGTTATGAAAAGGCTTTGATTGACCAAAGCCCTGATAGTTGGTAGTGGTCAATATTTATAGGTGATGACCATAGCAGTTACAAGAATGAAACTTGGAGTGGAAGAGGAACGTATAGTAAAGTGTATGCATGTGTGTGTATTGTATACTAACTAAGAGGAATTAGAACAGTGTAATAGATGCGAATAAACATGGTCTGAACTTTGGAGGGTAGCTGATGAATACATGCAGGGAATGAAGATATTCGTTTAATTAGGAATGAACTGCTGAAATATATGGCAAAATTTCTGAATTATTGTCACTTAGATCAAGTAGAGGTTGAAATACACTGGAATATCATTTGGAGACCCAAGAATGAATGAGAGAATGCCTGTTTGTGGAGTTTCCATTTAGAAAAAGGTTTCTTGATTTCAAGCTTATGGTTGAAACCAAAGCCTAGTCATAGATACGCACGATAAAGGAATAATATCTAAAAGTATGACTGATACAATGATGATGAATACTTTACTGAAGGATACCAGGTAATGAGAGGTTCTGAATGTGGGCGAGATCATTTCTCAGCAGGGTCAGAATGGATCTTGAGAGGGAAATGGAAGAAAAGAAGTGAAATCAACAAGAGTAAAAGTAGAACAATTGCAAGAAGACAAAGCATGAGTCCTACATTAAAAATAATAGAGAAATCTTTCAGGAGAAGTAATAGAATTTCTACTCTATTAATAAGGGAAGAAGGAAAAACTGATGTGGAAGCTATGTGGAATTGAATGTTGAGAGTTACTGCTACAAAAAGGTAGAAAAGTAGCAAGGGATGATTAAAATTGTTAAAGAGTATGAGAAAATGCAGAATGATTTTGATGGAAATAAGCAATTGCTTTGGAAGTTGTTGAGACAAGCTGTGCCCAGATCCTCCAGCAGAGTTGAGTGCAATCAAAAAGAAAAGTAATGAAATGCTCCAATTATCCCAGGACAGTGGCTAGATTTGGTGTAAGGATTTACTTAAAACATTTGATGACAGAAGTTTCTTAAAACTGGTCTTGAATAATAATCCAGTTTCCAAAAGGCATTTTTACTGCCTTTGAAATTGGAGAGAACTCTGGTTTCAGGTATTTCAAATTCTATTATTTTATTATGGTAATTGTCAAACAGGTATTTACACCAATGCCTATCAGAATATTTTAAAGCTGCCTCTCTTAAAATCAAGAAACAAAGAAACAAAGGATTGGGACCAGTTTAGATTCCAGCATGCTAAAATTGCCAGGAGAATGTGGAATTAACTCTGACATGAACTCCATTATTCTATTTCAGTCTATATAAGAATATAAAATCTTTCCTGGATCGTATCAAAAGGCCATTTAGTTCAGCATCCTGTTCCTAACAATAAACAATCAAATGCCTCTGGGAAACACACAAGCATGGCATGAAAACAAAACAAACAAAACCAAAGTAGCTTTGTAACTAAATCTGTCCTACACGGATGTGCCAGGTGGTAGATTCAAATTTAAATTTTGCAGACGAAGTCTATTGATCTACTTGCATTCCTTGGCTTATTTTTAGGGAGAATCAAGCAATGATTTCTCAAGGCAATGACCATTTGCAGACTCTATAAGCCAGGGATGTCAAAGGAGCCGAGGTGGCGCAGTGGTTAGAGTGCAGTACTGCAGCTACTTCAGCTGACTGCTAGTTCAGCAGATCAGCAGATCAAATCTCACTGGCTCAAGGTTGACTCAGCCTTCCATCCTTCCGAGGTGGGTAAAATGAGGACCCAGATTATTGGGGGCAATATGCTATTTAGTATACTGTCTTTGGTGTAAGTTGCCCAGAGTCCTCGGAGAGTGGGCGGCATAGAAATATGACTAATAAAATAAAATAAATAAAAATAAATTCAATTTCATTGAGGGCCACATCAGAGTTGTGTTTGACCTTGGGGGGGTCAGGGTGGGCATGCCCAGCGTGGGCATGGCCAGTTCAACATCACTCATGTCGGGGGCACCTTTGGTGGCCCGCGGTGCTTCTGCCAGTCGGCCCTCCCGAGCTCCGTTTTTGCTGGCAGAGGGCTGCAGGAGACCATGGCAGACGAAAACGGAGCTCGAGAGCCCCTTTTTGCTGGCAGAAGCACAGCAGGCCAATCTTTTGCTGTTTCCAGGGTGGTCCTGCAGGCCAGATTTAAATATCCCACGGGCCAGATCCAGCCCTGGGCCTCAAGTTTGAAACCTTTGCTATAAGCTAGATAGGTTTGAACTGTTATGAGCTAATTGTGTATTAGTGTGTTAAAACAAGTTGTAGGCCACCTCTTGAGCAACTGTAGGCCACTTTGAAAAGGTCTCCGCTGAAAGTCCAAGAAGACAAGAGTCAACTGAAGTTTAAGGGAAATATGACATCTAACTTCACAGTTACATTAATAAGTTACTTACTTTGGTGCACAAACTCTAGTTATTTCCATTACAGAAAGTCGCTTGAATATAGCTTTAAAATCCTTAATGGCATTATAGATAAAAAACTAGGGTTCCAGATCAGATTCCTGGATTTCTTATCTCTTGCCCATAAACAACAGACTACGCATCCCTCTTGTTTCTTCCTATGCTCTTAGCAAATGTGTTATCTGTGAAAGAATTTTATCTTCCTCACTCTAAGAAATGTTTTTCTTAACAGCCTCATGTTAAATACTTCATTGAAAAGTTTTCCTGAAGTAGCTATGTATGAGGTTAGTACAATTACAGTAGTGTGAAGTTATTCAGACAATATAATACTGAAATCACAAATCTGTGCAATCCCCCCCCCCCCATTATGATACAAATTAACTTAACAGCTCCAAAAATGTATGGATGGGAACTTGTCTACTATGGAGGATTATACACTTCTCCAATTTTGCAATGTAGCTCAGAGGGTTTTAAGGTGGATTTAAAAACATGGGTATTAAAAATGTTACTTCAGGGTGAACCATATTTAGAAATGCATCGTATGACATAAAATTCACTCAAAAATGGATATTATTGTGAGGAATTATCCTCAACATGAGGGACACAGTGGCTCAATGGCTAAGACGCTGAGCTTGTCGATCGAAAGGTCGGCAGTTCAGCTGTTCGAATCCCTAGTGCTGCATAATGTGGTGAGCTCCCGTTACTTGTCCCAGCTTCTGCCAATCTAGCAGTTCGAAAGGATGTAAAAACTGCAAGTAGAAAAATAGGGACCACCTTTGGTGGGAAGGTAACAGTGTTCCATGCGCCTTTGGCATTTAGTCATGCTGGTCACATGACCACGGAGATGTCTTCGGATAGCGCTGACTCTTCGGCTTTGAAACTGAGATGACCACCGCCCCCTAGAGTCGGGAATGATTAGCACCTATGTGTGAGGGAAACCTTTACCTTTTTATGCTCAAAATGGGAAGGTTAATGCCCTTCATTCAACAGCATGCTTAGCATCTCTGACACCCTCCCCCCTGCTTCTCTGCTGCTATGAGCCAGTTTGGTATAACCGTTAAAAAGGCACCAGACTGGAAACTCAGAGACTGTGAGTTCTAATCCCGCCTTAGGCACAAAGCCAGTTGGCGATTTGGGGACAGTTACTCTCTCTTGGCCCTAGGAAGAAGACAACGGCAAACCATTTTAAAAACTGCAGGGGGAAGTTGCCAGAAGTCAAAATTGACTTGAAAACACTCTTTGTTCTTCGTTGCTGCTGTGCTACTGAACATAAAACAGCTGATTGGCATACTGGCAGCAATCTGACTCCATACTTGCAGCTAGCCGCCTTGTTTTAACAGCACACACACACACAGTTATTGTCTGTACTTAAGACAGATTGTCTCCCTGCCTCCACCCTTATTCGAATGCCACTGACTTCATTTGAATAGCCTCTTCATAATTCTTGCCTTTCAGATGCATCAGACTCAATGTAAAAAACACCCTTCAGTTGAGCTCAGCACCTGCTAACTGCATCTTTGCGGTTTTCTTGGCAGGTTTCAGAAAGTGATTTGCCACTGTGACTTCTCAGTCTTAGCGATAGTCCTCACCCAAGTATTAACTAAAGTTACACCTACTTAGCTTCCAGGATCAGCCTTGTTTGCTTAGATCAAGGGTCAGCAACCCACGGCTCTGGAGCCGCATGTGGCTCTTTCATCCCTCTGCTGTGGCTCTTTGTTGCTGGTCGGCTCCACAATTGATAGAGCTTTCGATTAGGAAGATAGAGGAAAAAGGATGCCAGGCTAGGATGAGACTCTATGATGGGGGAACTGGACTTCCAGTTAGCTCCAGAATTGAATGGGGGCTCCCAGTTAGGACCTTTGTGGCTCTTTGGGTGTTTAAGGTTGCTGACCCCTGGCTTAGATACTACTGTATATTGTACCAGCAAGATGGCGGAAGCTGTATTAAAGGAATACTAAACCAAGAATTGTATTTGATCCTATGGCTTCTACTTCTTTCTTATATTAATATAGCCGCCACTCCAATTTGCACTCTTGTTACTGATTCTTCATTTGGGGTTTAGTTCCTTCAGGTAACAAAAATAGATTTAACATACAGGTAGTCCTCATTTAACATACAGCATGCCCCATACAGCAACTGCTCAATTACAGCAATGATGAAAAAGTAACTCTGCTACTTTTCCTTACATTTATAACCTTCAGTGGTCTGTAAAGCAAAGGAAAGCTGAAGTAAGATTGCAAACACAGTTGCCGTATCACTTAGCAACCACTTCACTTAACAAACGAGTTATGAGTCTCTTCTAAACAAGATTAGAGTTCTAAACGAGATTATTCTGATATCTATCTATCTATCTATCCATCCATCCATCCATCCATCCATCCATCCATCTATCTATCTATCTATCTTGTCACAGTTATGTAAGTCTATCATAATAGAAACCTGGTTTGGGTGAGGTTTTTCCCATGTTTGTGATTTTATAATTATTATGTTAAAAAAAATGAGAACAAGGAGAATTGTATAAGGAATAGATTGATCTGTTTCATCTCAATGTATAGCTTCTGTACCAGATTTTTCACGTTCTACTTTTGAAGGAATAATTTAGGCATCTTTTTAATCTTTCAAGGAAGATTTGCAAATGTAGAGGTTTCTGTTACGGGTCCTAGGATACGTGTTCATAGTAGGCTAAAGAATGAATTGAGAATCTCCTCTAGAATATACTCAATTTCCCAATGGTGTACAGAGGTTCAGCTATTTTTCAGAGCAGCTTGCCCATCATTGCTGTTCCTCTCTTTGAAGAACATCTCATTAACTTTCATAGGAGCTTACTCTGAACAATCACCCTTCCATCACAAAGTTCTTAACTTCCACCAGTCTCATAGGACAAGAGGCAGACATCTTTAGCCTCTTTGTCCACTTTAATTCCCTACTGCCAACGAAGGCAAGTCCACAAATCTTAAAAAGAGAGCGGGAGGTGGGGGAAAAAAATCAAACAGAATATAAGAAATGGATTAATTCTCCAAGGTTTCTCACCAGTGACTTCATCCAGACTCTCTGTTGTGAGATGATCATTCTGATTCACCCATTCTCCATTGCACTTGAAGTAGATCTGGGTGGCTGGATTGGCTCTGCAGGTCAGCTCCACCGGCTTGTTCTTCACTATGTAGGCATCTTGTGGCTCCAAGAGGAAATTGGGGAGGGACTCTGCAGGTGCTGATGGGAAGGAATCTGGCAGCACATCTCCATACTCAATCCCTGTAGGAAGAGAGGAAAAAGAAAAACTCTTCTAGTTGCTTTTAATAGTAATCTAACTTCATATTCAGCTATTGGTTCACCATTTTAAAGCAGCGTTTCTCAACCTCCACAAGTTCAAGCTCAGTGGACTTCAATTCCCAGAATTCCAATCTGAAGTCTATCCAGGAAATGGGAAACAGGCTTCCTGTCAGTCAACAGAGTGCTGACATACCACCACTTAGGAGCTGAGGACTTGGCAGCCCAAAGAAACAACAGCCAATAGCCAGCCATCAATACACCAATCAACCAATAGGAAGTCACATCCAACCGCTGTGCACCATATAAATACAATACATAGAGTAGCCCAAAGCACACATTCCAGTAGAGAGAAGTTCCCTGATGATGGGCTCCTGCACGAGTTCGAAAGCTCAGAAGACTAAACCTCTGATCCTGGTGAACAACCCAGATTGGATCCTGCAGTAAAAATGGTTTTCCGATTCTTATCATCTCCAGTTTGAAATTTAATACGGTCCATGCCTTTTTGTCTAATTTACACCAAGAACGAGTTCAAAAGTAGTGTTGTGGTCTGCCGGAGGCCTGCGGAGCTGGCAGCAGAGTCGGACAGTGAGGAAGTTGGGGAGGAACATGGGCCAGTCCTGGAGTCTGGGGAAGGCTCAGATGAGGGCTCTGTGTCGAAGGCAGAGAAAGGGCCATCCGGGAGGTACATGCTGCCTCCAGAGCCTCCAGAATCGGACCTCAGCGAAGGAGAGGAACAGAGGGAGCCTGTTCCTAGTGCATGCATGCGCAGAGCTGTCAGAAGGCAAGAACAGTTAAAGGGACGACTCGGGAGTAGGGCTTGGGAGATGATTGGCCCCTCCCATAAGACTTAGAGGCCTTTGCAGGAAGCAACATTGTTAATTCTGTTCAGTTTAAAGTCTGAAGCTCTGTTTGATTCTGGACTCCATGTAGCTTTGCCAATTAGATCTTTGGCAGCATGTCAAGGGAGATAAAGGTGGGTGATTATCAGCCTTATCCCGAAGGACTCTTTACAACTTTTTGGGACTCATCTGTGAATGAACAGAATTCACAGCTGTTGAAATAAAAGAGGTTTTTGGGACTACTCGTGTGTTTTACTGAATCAGGAAGCTTAGGTCAGAATAAGTAGTGGTAAACCAATCTTACATCAAGAAGCAAAAATGAAGGAGAAAGAAGAATACTGTGTTCTTACAATTTTTTATTTATTTTTTTTGCTATCAGTAGACAAACCATATTTTTACTAGACTGAAATCATTTTGGTTGGTCACTTTTTTGCTTTAGACATCAAATTGTAAGTTATGAGTAAAGCCATATCCTTAATAGGTCTGCAAATGGAAAAGTGCTAGAGCCAAACTTTTATCAATTTATAAACTTTATAAAGCAAAATTCTTGCTCAGAAATAAATTCAGTAGATCTTAATAAATCATAGTTACTCAAAGACAAAACTTGATAACATCAAAAGATTTACAGATGGCTTCAGACATTGCTCAGGGTTTTTCTTTTTCCTCCTCTATCAACAGCACGGGGAAAAAAATCACTCTACTGATATATAAAGCGCTCTGAATATTCTAAAGCACTCGGCAGATGTTAAACATCACTCTGACTCCCAAGTGTGGGTAGACTTTCTGTGCTACAGCTAGGAGATAACAGTGGCATGATAAAGTGAAGTCAGATTGTCAGGTCTTGGAGTCACAGACTATCTAGGATAGGAAGCCTTATTCCCAGCATTCTCCTGAAGAGAAAAATATGTTCAGGCCAGGGGTGGGCTGCTGGGGGTTTGCAGGAGTTCGGGAGAACCTCTAGCTAAGATTCTATGCAATTCGGAGAACCCCCAAATCCTACTCCTGGCTGGCCCCGCCCACCCTGCCCCTCCCCTCCCAGGAGTCCCCACGTGGCCTGTTTTGGATGCAGATAAGTGCAGGCCGCACATGGAGGCTCGGGGAGGGCAAAAAACGGGTCTATCAGAAGATTGTGAAGGCCAGAAATGGACAAGTTTCTGGCCTCCAGAGGGCCTCCGGAGCCTGGGGAGGCCGTTTTTGCCCTCCTGGAGGCTCGACAAAAGCCTCTGGAGCCTGGGGAGGGCAAAAATGTCCCCCCGCTCTGGTGCAGGAGGCCAACTAGGGCCAACTAGGTGCGCCCACCATGGCCACACCCAGCCAGCAACTGGGCAGAGAACCCCTTGCTAAAAATTTTTGAAGCCCACCCCGGTTCAGGCTCTTAGGGAAAACAGGATCTCGTTATTCCATACATTCCATACATTCTGATCTGAAGAGGAAGGCAGCATTTACAATACAATACAATAGGCAAACAATCCAGGAGAGATTTCTCCTATGGTTCAGTAATTAAAGATGCTGAGCTTGTCAGCTGGAAAGGCTGGATTCGAGACCTGAGTGCCACGTGACAGGGTGAGTTCTGTCAGTGTAATGATGATTTAAAGCTGACCAGCCGCTGTAAGGCTGTGGACCAGGATGATGGACTGAGGATGAGTCAGCAGGATTATTGCCGCTTTAAGACTGAGGATGAGTCATCAGGGTTATTGCCGCTTTAAGAAGATGTCTATATAAGGGAGGCCATGAAAGGGCATATCTCTCTCTCTCCTCGTGGTGTTTTATCTGCATTGTAGTTCTCTATGTAGAGTTGAAGATTGCTTGCTTGCCTGGTATGTGCCTACCACGTGTATGTATGTATATAGAAGTCTTGTATATAAACCACTGTTTGTAAGGCAAACCTCTGTGTCCTGTATTTTGCTCCTGAGTTGTCTCAAAATACTAATCATGCTGTAAACACTCTGACAGGAGAGATTTCTCCTGTGGTTCAGTAGTTAAAGATGCTGAGCATGTCAGCTGGAAAGGCCGGATTCAAGACCTGAGTGCCACGCAACAGGGTTAATTCCCTTTCTTGCCCCAGCTCCTGCCAACCTAGCAATTCAAAAGCATGCAAATGAGAATAGATAAATAGGTACCACTTCAGTGAGAAGGTAGCAGCATTCCATGTGCCTTGGCGCATATCCATGCTGACTACATGACTACAGAAAGTGTCTTCAGACAATCCTGGTTCCCTTGCCTAAGAAACGGAGATCAGCATTGCCCCCGAGAGTCAGACACACCTGGACAGGGGAAACCTTTATTTTTAATAATCCCAAAGCATGGAAAATCCTCTCAAATGAAACATGTCAGATCAAAAACAAGTTACTTTATATCTGTAGTCTATTAGGCAAGGTTATTTTGAGTAGAATTTAGGGACTCCCCCTTTCCCCTTAAATGAGCATGGATGTGATCATTCATCAGTATCTTGGCTGATAATGTAGGTTACCAAATGTCTGTGCTGTTTGAGGATCATGGGAGTTGCAAACCCATAAAACTAGAAGCCCACGTTTTGGAAGCCTCCTTTGGCCCAAAATAGCTGTTGGGTTCTTTTTCATCGTGGCATCATTCAAACATTGGATGCATCAAGAATCTCCTTTAGTAAGACCACATTTGGAATACTGCATCCAGTTTTGGTCACCATAATATAAAAAGATGTTGAGATTCTGGAAAGAGTGCCGAGAAGAACAACACAGAAGATTAGGGGGCTGGAGGCTCAAACATATGAAGAACAGGAATTGGGTATCTCTAGTCTAATAAAAAGAAGGACTACAGGTGACATGATAGCAGTGTTTAAATATTTGAGGGGCTGCCACAAAGAATGCCTACTTTTCAAAGCACCAAAAGGCAAGACAAGAAACTATGGAGAGAAACAACCTAGAACTAAGAAGAAATTTCCTAACATAACAACTAGTAGAATGGCTTGCTTTCAGAAGTTTTTTTTTTTTTAAATTGATTTATATGCCGCCCTTCTCTGGAGACTCAGGGCAGCTTACAATGCGCTAAGCAATAGCCTTCATACTTTTGTATATTTATACAAAGTCAGCTTATTGCCCCCACAAATTGGGTCCTCAATTTACCTACCTTAGTTGCAGGTTCGAATCTGGTGAGATTCGAACCTGCAATAATTGCAGGCAGCTATTGTTAATAACAGGGTGTTTTAGACCACTGTGCTATCCAAGGCTCTTGGATTGGGGTTGGAGTTGGTCCAACATTGGAAGAGACTGGACAGTCCTTTATCTGAAATGGTATAGAGTTTCCTGCTCAAGGAGGGTGTTGGACTCGAAAACTTCCAAGGTTCCTTCCAACTCTGTTATTCTATGTTCTATGTTTTTTCCTGCCAAGTCAGATTCTAGGAGGTGTGATAGGCAGAAGACAAAATTAGCAAATATTAAAAATTGGTGTTTCAAGAATTATTTCAAGCACTATTGGGCAACTTATTATCATACTGAATTTAAAAAAAGCATTGACTGATAAGTGTGCTCTGCATTTAAGGAGTTGGGAGGCAGACATATATTATACTATTACAAATGTAGATCTGGAATTGAACCTTGAGTTAAAGGTCTTGCTTCCCAAAATGATTGGAAAGCATTGAGTTGGTACCTGGAGATTGCAAGAAGGCAAAACACAAATCTTGCTTCACTCTCAAAACTGAATAAACCACCTTCCTTGGTCATATATTACAGTTGTTGAGTAGGTCCACAAAATAAGAAGGTTAAGTCATTGAGATTCTTGAAAGATATAATGGCCAACAACTTACCTACCCTCAAAACGACGCTATAGAGCACTGCACACCAGAACAACTAGACACAAGAATTTTTCCCGAATGCCATCACTCTGCTAAACAAATAATTCCCTCAACACTGTCAAACTATTTACTAAGTCTGCACTACTATTAATCTTCTCATCGTTCCCACCACCCATCTCCTCCCACTTATGACTGTATGACTGTAACTTTGTTGCTTGTATCATTTGTCCCCTACGACTATCATTAAGTGTTGTACCTTATGATTCCTGATGAACGTATTCTTTTCTTTTATGTACATTGAGAGCATATGCACCAAGACAAATTCCTTGTATGTCCAATCACACTTGGCCAATAAAAAATTCTATTCTAAATTCTATTCTATTATTTTCTTTTTTTTAAAAAAAAGTAATGGCCACCATGATGTAAAAGCTTAACACACTTTTATTGCAAGGACTTGGCAAAAACTCTTAGCAGGTCTAGTAAGGCAGGCTTACTAGAGCTGCGGTGGCGCAGTGGTTAGAGTGCAATACTGCAGGCTACTTCTGCTGCCTGCCAGCTGCCTGCAATTTGGCAGTTCGATTCTCACCAGGCTCAAGGTTGACTCAGCCTTCCATCCTTCTGAGGTTGGTAAAATGAGGACCCAGATTGTTGGGGGCAAGAGGCTGACTCTGTAAACCACTTAGAGAGGGCTGTAAAGCAGTGGGAAGAGATATATAAGTCTAAACGCTATTGCTATTAAAGGCAGCAATAGAACCATATGAAATCATCAGAAAAGCTTGTCACTGCTGGCCACAAATCAGGATAGCTTTTTGGGGGGAGTCTTTAGGAAGCACAATGGAGCAGACCCAAAGCAACCTGAGATGCCTCCTGAGCATCCCTCTCTCTCTCTCTCTCTCTCTCTCTCTCAGAAAATGTATACACACTACCATTTAAAATCCATTTAGGAAAATTGACTTTCCATTTCCATTTTAACACAGCACTAGGGAAAGCAGTAGGACATTTGTCATAATCCATTAACTGCTCTTTTGGAAACAGCAAATTAAACTCCAAACTAATCTCTGTGCGTGTGTTTGCGTGCCACGCACACATGTGCCCCTTCGTTTTCCTGCTCTCTGTTGCTGCCAGGTGTCCCCCCTCCCCCTTAATTTCATTTTCAACTCTATAATTTTCTCTCAACCTTACCAATTATACAAGAGAGGGGGGGCAAGTAATTGAGGCACACAATGCCCTCCTGGTGTGCCCTTGTGAAGCCGCTGCACAACAGCAGCCCAGAGTTGGTAAGAATGGAACGGTAAGAACAAAAGGCTTAAATCCAGACAAGACAGTCTTATGATGAATGGGCTTTTCTGGAGCTAAATTGAAAATGCTTGCCCAAGATCATTAGGAAGAATAAAATACCCCCTTCAATGTAGGTCCCAGAGCTAATAGAGATAAAGTGGTCATTACTGTTTATTCTTCGAAATGAGCTGCGGTTTGAATAGAAGCAAAATCATCATCATCATTATTTCATCATCATTATCAACATATCATCATCACCACCACCATCATCATCGCAATAGATTTTTTTCCCCCCTCTATGGTCTTTCAACCTCAATTTGTAAAATTACAGCATCTTGTTATGTTCTCCAGTTGGTTTTCATCAGTTCAGATGTCTCCAGAATTTGCCACATCAGTGATCCTTGCCTCACTCCCCATAACAGTAAGGGTGGTATATTATGCTCTAAGTGCCTATGAGTTCGAATTCTGAAACAAAACCAAATTTATTATCTCTGCATGTGATCCCAGTAGCTTTAGCTGCAGTAAAGCCAACTTTTCTATTAAAAGTGGACAATTTTTGCAACTCTATCAGTAAATTTAGTATTATTTGAGCGACTTTATTACAATTCCAGTATATTGATATACAGTTTCATTCTTGATTTTCTATTAAATGCTTGGTGGAGTGCCAATAGGATTCACTTAAAATTTAGACATTTTGAACTCTCCAGACTTAATGCTATGAATCTTGGAAAAGGTTACTCTAATTGGAACGACATACAGTATATTCGATAGCAACTCCTCCTTGAATCCAAGATCTTCGGCTTGGATCAAAATAAATGAAATAAACATCTGTGATATTAATTTGGTCACATACACAGACAAAATCCTTCCTTTTAATTTTTTGTTCACTTTATACAGTAATACCTTCCTCTGGGTCAAGGGTTGGCAACTACAATAACTCTATGACCTGTTGACTTCAACTTTTGGAATTCATAAGCCAGCACAGCTGCTTCATGAATTCTGTGAGTTGAGTCCAAAGGTCATAAAGTTGCAATAGTTGTCCATCCCTGCTCTGGGTGATGTTCTCCTCCAGGTATATATTTTGGAGTAGGACATGTCAGGGACATAGTAGCCTAGCAGTTAAGAAGCTGGGCTGGTCAACTGAAAGGTTGGCAGTTCGAGACCCAAGTACCCAAGTGATATTTCTGTCAACCTAGCAGTTTGAAAAGCATGCAAATGCAAGTAGATAAATAGGTACCACTTCGGTGAGAAGGTAATAGCGTTGGCGAATAGTCATGCTGGCCACATGACCACGGAAGCATTTTTTAGACAACGTTGGTTCCCTTGGTTAGGAAAAAGAGATGAGCACCATCTCCTAAAGTCAGTCATGACCGGGCAGGGGAAACCATTACCGTACTTTTCGGAGTATAAGACGCACCAAAGTATAAGACACACCTTAGTTTTTGAGGAGGAAAATAAGTAAAAGCTGTTTGGCAGGTGGATTGGCCTCCCAGAATACCCCCAATCAGCTGTTCCCAGAGGTGAATTTTAGCAATAGGTTCCTTGGTTGTGAGCTCTGTGCCTTGCTTTTTTTTTGCTTTTTTTTGCTGCCTCTGAAACTCTGTTTCAGAAAAAACTTTTTTTCCTGCCTCTGAAAGCCTCCAGAACAGAGCTTCAGAAAAAAAGCCTCTGAAGCTGTGTTTGGGGGCTTCTTTTCTGAAGCTGTGTTTGGGGGCTTCTTTTCTGAAGCTCTGTTTGGGGGCTTCTTTTCTGAAGCTTTGTTTCTGATGTTTTTTTCAGCCTCTGAAACCTCCGTTTGAGAAGCCGGGCGGGACTACATTCGGAGTATAAAATGCACCCAGATTTTTGCCCTCTTTTTTGGGGGGAAAAAGGTGCATCTTATACTCCAAAAAATACGGTATATTTTTATAATACGTGAACCAAACTCAGGGGAAACTGTGTTTCAATTATTCTGCCCAAAATTTTGGGAAAGGTATATGATTTTCTCCCTGACAGGGGTTGCCACTGCTACAATCATAGTGACAGAATAGCTATCATCTGGCATTCGAAGTTCACCCTGTGAAATGGAACCCATTACACTGCAGATAGGGAAAGAGTTGGTTGAAATATTGTACTCTCAAGGTAAGTACTGAGCACGAGGGAGGCAAGCTCCAACTCAAACCCCAAAAGCTGGTATTACAGACTCCTCTCTATCTACCATCTCCCTGACAGCACGGCAGAAACACAGATAAGGCACATAAATATTGATTGCTCTCTCCACTGCCTCTCATTCATCTGCCCGTGGAAAAAAAAGGCATTTATGTTCCATGCTTGAGCTGCAGGCTGTTTTTATGACTTTGTTTTACAGCTTTAATGCCAGGATCATTTATAAAGCAGGTTTGTATATAAAGAATGTAAACATTAGAAATCCATTAGTCTCTTTAAAGTGTGTCTGGCAAAGTTCTCCAGCCCCCACCCTCCCACACCACTCCAAGTCGCTTCCCTCCCACCTCCCATTTGGTAATCTCTATGTCCTCTCTCTCCGGCAGGGCCAGGAGGAATTTCAAAAGATTACAAGTACTTAAAGATATATTATCCTTGGCCACGGATGTTATACTGGCCTGAAGCTACCAATTACATTTTTCATTGCTGTTTGCTTTACTTTATTTTTATTTTGCTGAAGTGCTTGTGTGTTTGCAAACCAAACTTTTGATTTGAAACCCAAGGACTCTGGAGCTCACTACACAATACTTTGCAATCTGGAAGTGTGCTCTTTATTGTTATGGAAGGGACCTCTGGAGTAGAGTTATCAGTCATATTTCAGCTCATAGCAACTCCAGAGGACACCTAAGCTATTGCTCAAAGAACTCTTACAACTAAGAAGAACAGTTGCAAGGGCCCTTGGAGGCTTTCTAGTCCGACCCCTGCTCAAGCAGGAGACCCTATACCAGGGGTGTCAAACTCGATTTCATTGAGGGCTGCATCAGGGTTGTGTTTGATCTCAGGGGGCTGGGGAGCCATGGCCAGGGTGGGCGTGGCCAGCTTGGCATCACTCAAGGCGCTGTTTTTGACTGCGACGGCCTCCTGCGGCCCTCTGACAGCAAAAATGGAGCTTGTGGCCTCCTCGGACCTCCGTTTTCACTGGCAGAGGGCTGCAGGAGGCCATCGCCACAAAAAACAGAGCCCGGGTAGGCCTTGTTAGCCTCCCTGAGCTCCATTTTCGCTGTCAGAGGCCCCATAGGCCAGTCCCTTGCTGTTTCCAGGACAGCCCCGTGGGCCAAATCTAAGCACCCCGCAGGCCAGATCCAATATCCGGGCCTTGAGTTTGACACCCCTGCCCTATACCATTTCAGGCAAATGGCTGTCCAATCTCATCTTAAAAGCCGCCAGTGATGCAACACCCATAATTTCTAGAGGCAAGCGGTCCCACTGTTTAAGATCTTTTTTTATTTTTGAGCATCACATTCCACATGCATAATGTACAGCCTTCATTTCAGAACAGTCTTGTTCAAAAAAAAAAAAACATTTCTACTAGCCAGACTGATCCCAGAGAACAAAATGCATAAACAGTGATCTTGGAACTTCATGAAGACCATGGCAATTACTATTATAGGCAGCTGCCCCTTATCTTATTTCCACCGTCCCATAACATAAGGCTTCTTAACATCATCTTTATTCAATCCATGTTGTGCCTTCATTTTATTGCCCATTTCTCTGAGTTGGGGTCAGCCAATAAAACTGAACAGGGAAGGTTGAGAAAATGTTCAACAGCATGATGGCATGTCCTTAGCTATTACGGAAAGCTAGTGATGCCTTTAGCAAAGTATGCCTAAACCTCTAGTTCTCTACTAGCCTGATGTCTTTGCTCATAATCAACACTCTGAGAAGAAAATCTGAATCATCAGAACGTTGAAGAAATGACGAAGACTGGATGTTGCACATTTGAAGGACAAAAAATTCAAAGACAGTGATAGATGTATTAATATTGACTGGCTACTGAAATGTTTCCTCCCATATTATAAAGCAAAACGAGGTCACAGGAATGAAAGAAACACCAGGCAAAAGAGATGTTCCTTTTCTTTGTGCTGTCTAATGTTTCAAGTGCAGAGAGCTGTCGAGTGCCTTTACTTGTTCTTCATTGTGTTTCTTTGTTTTTGAAATACGATCTACCAATTTTGTCTTCTCCTGCTGGGAGACCAGCATGAAACCCATTAACTCATACAGCCAATGGGGCAACAAGGTGAGTTTTTCTTAAACACTTTGATCTCCAAGCCCCAACTTGCCTTCAAAAGCAAGAACTTACTCTGTGTTGACAGAACATGGCAGGAAGACAAATCTCACGCATGCTTCCACAATATGTGACTGTAAAATGTTATCATGAATAACCCTTTCACTTATTCAGCTTTATGGCAGGGGATCCACTTTTGAACAACTTAATAAGCACATTCTTCTGAGGGTACGTCAGAAATTCATCTTTAATCTAAAGAAAATTGAAGCACCCTTACTGCTTCTTTGCTGATTATAATTGGGGCTATCTGGTCATACGAAGTTGAGAGGGTTTTAGAGAAGAGAAAATCACCAATGAGTCAGGGCTCATTTAGAGAAAATTGCATGCTTGTGGATTTTTACCCAAATTACTTTTCCCTCTTGGTGATCAGAATCCATCTCTAGCCTTTCTGTTCATCCAAAAATTGACTTAGTGACTTCAGAAAAGAACAGGCACCTGAACTGACCCTAAGGCAGGGGTCAGCAACCTGCAGCTCTGGAGCCGCATGTGGCTCTTTCACCCCTCTGCTGCGGCTCCCTGTCACTCAAAATATGCGTCACAACTGCCAATGTGCGTCACCCGCCGGCACGTGATTTATTGAGCTTTTCAACCCCCGGTAGGCCAACCATGGATAAATCCAAGAAAAGAAAAGTTTCAGAAGAAAACAGAACATCTAATTCAACTACATATGCTAGTTTTGTGGCCACTCAAGAAATAGTCAGGCACGGGAAAGGTTTTGTGGCTCCCAGTGTTTTCTTTTCTGTGGGAAACGGGTCCAAATGGCTCTTTGAGTGTTTAAGGTTGCAGACCCCTGCCCTAAGCGTTTCTGAGATTTTCTTCCAGAGTATAGAAAATTTTGGGAGACGACTATATATTTGTGAGTTTATGTTTTAGAACCCTGTATCTCCAGCGGGCCAATTCTAGGAACTTGAAAATTTGAAAAGGAATTTGAATTTAAATTCAGGAAAGTTATAAATAGTACAGAGACTCAGACAAACATAGGGTGCATGTAGCTTTAATTGGAACTGCTTGCCTGGTGGATGAGTAGGTTCCCCCTGAGTAGAAATCTATGTCCAGAATTAGATTAGTGAGAAAGCCACAATTCAAAACTCAGTTTTGTTTATGTCTAAGTGTCCAAGGAAAGAAAGGGAGAGACCAGAATCATGGTCCATCAATGTATACATCTAAACAATTTTGCTGTAATATTGCATGTTGTATGAACAAAACGTAATTTCATCCTGAAGATCGCTACCTCATTTCTGTGACTTAATTGGATAGAGAAAAAAAATGGAGGTGAGGGAGGGAGGGAAGAGGGGAGGTCAGTAAAAACTTCTAAACCCCTCCCCCAAAAACCTTGCCTACTAGGAATCTTATACCCTACAATTAAACAATGATGGGTTGTGAAGCTCACTTCCTTGTGGGGCATCCTGGGTAGTGTGACAGCATGAACTAAAGAAACTAGCGACTGCTGGCATCCAGGCTATTCTGTAGACTTTCCTGGCTTTCAAAATACATGGCAACGAAAACAAAAACCCAGACATTTTCAGGCCCAAATGAAAAAAGAGATTGGGAATATTATTTGAATTTGCCAAATCAATGTCAAAGGGAAAGCCAAATGGGTCATTGAACCCCCAGTCCAGTGGTGAAATTCAAATTTTTAAACTACCAGTTCTGTGGGCGTGGCTTGGTGGTCATGGCAAGGGAAGGATACTGCAAAATCCGCATTCCCTCCCTACTCCTGGGGGAAGGATACTGCAAAATCCCCATTCCCTCCCTACTCCTGGGGGAAGGATACTGCAAAATCTCCATTCCCACCCCACTCTGGGGCCAGCCAGAGGTGGTATTTGCCGGTTCTCTGAATGACTCAAATTTTCCGCTACCGGTTCTCCATAACCTGTCAGAACCTCCTGGAATTCACCCCTGCCTCAGTCATAGGAAGACCTATAAATGATCCCACAAAAATCCCAGACTTTGAACTACCACCTCAGCAATGGACAATCCTGAATAGGATTTACACCTCACATGGCGTCTGCCAGGACACGCCCTATAAATGGGGCATAGCATTCTCCCCTCACTGTGATTGTGGGGTTCCATGTCAAATGGTGGATCACATGTGTGACTGGCTGTAAACTGAGGGCATATACCGGTCCAGTATCTAATTTTTTTTAAAAAAATACAAGTGAAGTTGTGTTTCAATAGTTAGATGGCCTTGGCATTGGTGTTTGAACATAGATCTTGTTAATATTTCTATTTTTTTATTGGGTTGTAGTAATCTAGATGAAACATTATTGTAGTAATCTAGATGAAACATATTGCTAGTCCATCTATGATATGCCAAATGCTCAATCAATCAATCAATCAATCCATCCATCAATCCATCAATCAATCCATAATGATGAAAAAAAGAAAAGAATCCCCTGCCACCAGAGGCAATATGAAAATGCAGGCTAGTAACATCTTAGAAACATAATATTACTTTTAAGGAATGATCTGGTGGGATGATTTCTTAAAGAGGAAGCCCAGGATCTTAAATCCGACAAAAGCAGTTGCAGAAGTCTTTTAATATTTTACACTTTTTTGAATGTACGCTATACCACAATGGGCCTAGCTTAAAAATCCCTTCCATAAAACAGATAAGATGCTAGAATGATGAATAATACAGTTGACAATGGGGGGACTAAGAGGAACTGCCAGAGCATAGCTGTAAGTGGCAGAAAGAAGCAAACAATAAGAATGATGACGATAGAGGATGCGGAGCAATGGTGGGTTTCAAATTTTTTTTACTACCGGTTCTGTGGGTGTGGCTTGGTGGGTGTGGCATGGCTTGGTGGGCGTGGCAGGGGAAGGATACTGTAAAAATGTCCATTCCCACCTCACTCCAGGGGAAGGTTACTGCAAAATCCCCATTTCCTCCCGATCAGCTGGGACTCAGGAGGCAGAGAATAGATGGGGGCGGGGCCAGTCAGAATTTTTACTACCGGTTCCCTGAACTACTCAAAATTTCCGCTACCGGTTCTCCAGAACTGGTCAGAACCTGCTGAAACCCACCTCTGGTGTGGAGGGAAGAATATAAAAAAAATTAAATTAAATTAAACTAAGATTGAAATAAAGAAAAATAAAATAATAAAGAAAACAAAAACAATCAAAAAGCAGACTAGATGGACCAATGGCATTTTTTTTTCTGTGTCAGTTTTTTATGTTCCTATGGTACTGGATAACAGCTGCAAGGGTAGAAGTAAGTTCCATACAGCAGATTTTTAATGTAAGGTATGGAAACAGTCTTTCATATCCTTCATTCCTAACTCCCTGGTTCATTACAGCCAGCCTGCCCACCCACTGCATGGGAAATCTCTCCTATTCTTCACTCAACTGATGTTCTCAGTGGGGGAAAAATCCATTTATTATTTTGTAGGGTAGGGAAGGGTGGAGTACTCTTCCACTTTCACACATACTGCATTGTGGGGGCCAAAGAATGGACGATCTTGGCCTCTATTCATTAAAAAAAAGTTCCCTAAAGCCTCTTGCATCAAAACAAAACGACTACCCCGCTGTCAAATAAAAGTTGATGAGTTTGGGAAAAGCAGTTGACCTGCTGAACTTACCCAACCACACCCAAGGAGCACTTAACGGTTCTCACTTCACCATGTTATTTTTCCCTTGACTCAGTAGAAAGCAGACATGGTCTGATCCTTTTATACTGGCCAAAAACAGCAAGCGGAATTAGGGATATCAGATCTTGACTACAAAAATCTGGAAGGCTACGACATGAACTCACTAGATCGGTGTTCCTCAACCTTGTCTGGACTTTTAACTCCCAGAATTCCTCAGCTATCATGGCTGACTGTGGAATTCTGAGAGTTGATATCCAGAGACTTTCAAGTTTCCAAAATTGAGAAACTCTTAAAGAGATACAGAAAATGTTCGCTTTGCTACCATCTTACCATCTACCATGTTTTCCAAAGCACCTGAAGGCCAGACAAGGAATAATGGATGGAAACTGATCAAGGAGAGATTCAACCTGGAAATAAGGATAAATTTTCTGACAGAACAATCAACCCATTGGACAGAAGTTGTCTTCAGAAGTTGTGGGAGCTTCATCGTTGGAAGCTTTCAAGAAGAGACTGGACTGCCATCTGTCAGAAATGGTGTAGGGTCTCCAACTTGGACAGGGGGGCTGGACTAGATGACTTACAAGGTCCCTTCCAACTCTGTTAATATCTGTTAGTATCTAGTGGTTATGTGTATTACTGCCAACCAGGTCTCACAACTCTAGAAGTGCAGGTATTCCTTGTTTAACAGCCTTGTTTAGTGACCTTTTGCAATTTGAATGGTGATGAAAAAGTAACTTTATGATCAGTTCTCACATTCACGCTTTCGCTGATTTGTAACGCAAATGAAACCTAACATTCACAAACAATGAACGACAAGCAATGGACAAGACGTTTGTGAAGCATTCAGCAGGAGTAAGCCTAGAGTAGACACATCTAGGGCACATTTGCACAGGAAATTCTGGCTTGTCACATGACCTGTATCACCATCTATTTTTTATGACCTCCTTGAGGTGACCACAGCTGGAATGTAGTCCTCTTCCCAGTTCATCACGGTACATAACTTAGCAATGAATCTTGACTTGATACTGGTTTAAAGTATCCTAGACTTTAAAACCGTTAACCTTATAGCTGTCAGGGCTAAGCACAAAGATTTTCCCTGGCCCGAAGTTCTGATAAGTAGCAGTTAAAAAGAGTAGCCAACCTCAAGGGATACCTTGGGTTGCAATTTCTTAGAATAATTTTAACATTTAAGTGCAAGTATATCCAAGTGTATATCTCACTACAGATAGTCCTCGAGTTATGACCACAATGGAGCCCAGCATTCACGGTATGTTGCTAAGTGAACTATTTGTTGAGTGGATTTTGTCCCACTTTACGACCTGTCTTGCAACGGTTGTTAAGCGAATCACAACAGTTGTTAAGTTACCCCGTTTCCCCTAAAATAAGACATCCCCGGATAATAAACCCAATTGAGCTTTTGAGCGCATGTGCTAAAATAAGCCCACCCGAAAATAAGCCCTCCCTGAAAATATTCAAACACATGCGCAGCCAGTTCCCGCCATTTCCTCTGGTCAGGGTTAGGGAGACAGAGCTGGAAATCAGGCAAGACGGCAAGAGGAGCCCCGTCTTGCTCCATGTGCCCCCAAATAATAAGATCTCCCTGAAAATAAGGCCAAGCACTTATTTCGGGGTTCAAAAAAATATAAGACAGGGTCTTATTTTGGGGGAAACACGGGTTGTAACATGGTTGTTAAGTGAATCTGGCTTCCCCATTGACCTTGCTTGTCAGAAGGTCACAAAAGCTGATCACATGACCCTAGGAAATTGCAACCGTCATAAATGTGAACCAATGGCTAAGCATCTGAATTTTGATCACGCGACCACGGGCGATACTGCAATGGTTGTAAGTGTGGAAAATGGTCGTAAGTCACTTTTTTCAGCCCCGTTGTAACTTTGAATGGTCACTAAACGAACTGTTGTAAGTCGAGGACTACCTGTATTAAGCATTTATCGGTTTGATGAGAGAAACACAGAGAAATTTCATTTCAACCCTGAGCTACAAATATTCTCCTTTACTGATCAACGCAGAGATTTTGTGTCATTCACGTACAGACAGATTCTACTTGATTTGGTTCCATGCCAAATTCAGGACCAAGAAATCAAGAAAAAAACATTAGATTCTGATGGACAGGTGAGTTGAACATATTCATTATTTCCGCTGCACAAACCATCAAGCTATTTGAGGTGACAAACAGTTACATATTTTTGACTGCAGAAACAAGGACTGTGTACTTATTCATCGCATTTCTCATCTTCATCTGAAGCAATGGTCATAATATACTTTGATTTCAATCAGATAACAGAGAAAATAATATAAGCCTTGTCTCTGAAGATTAGTTCAAATGTCTTGGAGCCGAGTTCCACTCATTCAACTTGCTGTCATTTTAGAAACATAAAAGTATATCTAATCAGTTAAGAATCACTGAAGGCCTTGACAAGGGAAGAAAAAATCTTGCAGAGGGAAAACTTCTGCTTGGCGGCTTCAAGCTACCACAATTTAAAAAATGATGTCCTTTTAGGACAATATGATCCTAAATATCACAAAATGATTGTGATGTATGATCACAATTGAGCCCAAATTTTCCGTTGCTAAGCAAGATGGTTGTTAAATGAGTTTTGCCCCATTTTACGGCCTTCCTTGTCACACTTGATAAGTGAATCACTGCAGTTGTTCAGTTAATTAAATAAACCTGGTTTCCCCGTTGACTTTGCTCGTCAGAAGGTTACAAAAGAGAATCACATGACTCCAGGAACTGTCATAAATATGAGTCAGTTGTGCAGCATCTTAACTTGGATCACACATGACCGTGAGGATGCTGCAGTGGTCGTAAGTGTGAAGAACAGCCATAAGTCACTTTTTTCAGTGTCGTTGTAACTTTGAACAGTCATTAAATGCACTGTTGTAAGTCAAGGAGTACCTGCATTTCCGAATTTTGACCACTTAAAGATGGTGGTGGAATTCAACCCTCTGAAATATCCAGCCAGCAAAGCTACTGAGGAATTCTTGGATTTGAAGTCCACACACATCTTCAAGTGGTCAAGATTGAGAATACTATTTAGGACCAGAAAACTGTGACCTTATTTCTATCAAAGAAATGTTGTTTATCATGGAAAAATAGGCACAAGCAGGTTAATATACATAATTTGTGATGTACTTTGCTATACGCAGCCTATCAGAACAGGATGTTCTGTCTGCTAGTTCTGTATGGAGTGAAGAAGATAGGAGATGAGTAGGTGAGTTTCTAAATGCTGAGAAGGGATGAGAGAGAGGAAGCATTGACGAAGCATCAAAGCAGCGTGATGCACCAGCAGACAATATTCTGCTCTCCACCAAATCAGTATGCTGCACAAGAGTTTATACTGAAGAGCATTCGGGTATTATTGTACCAAGATTCAACAGTTCCTATATTCTGCTTGAGCGCATGGAATGATGACAGAAATGGAGCCGTCTTGTCTATTCCTACCAGATCTGAGCTGCTGAAAGCTGGATGGCCACTAGCTGGCAGGCAAGAGCAGAGCATACTGTCGCTTTGCTGCCATCTGATGGTCAAATTGGATTTTTTTTGCAAGCCAGTTCCAGCAACCCTAATATGAGCCCACATTTTGCAGGGCAATCTTTCTTATATGCCAATTTTCCCACCAAGTATCGAAGTACAGAGGAAACACCTCTGTTTTAGCTGCTCAGGATGACTGAAAATGTGTCGGTTCTCATGGCCAGAAAACTATATTTCACAGGGACTTACACCATTGTGTACTGAACAAAACATTTATTGTTCAACGGAGGTTTGGGGAATAATACACAAATCATTGACAAAGTGATTTATATATTTAAAGCTTCCAAGGTCTCCTAAGAACTTAGTACCTCTCTTCCTCAAGTTTGCATCAATTAATGTCTCCAAGCCAAATCAGAAGGAGCTTTTCTAATCTTACAATGCCTCTGGTATGGAAAGCTGAGCAGCAAGTACATAGTGCACTGATGAGTAAAATCCTATTAAACAGTTATGAAGTAGGAAGAGAAACAAAGTAGGTCTAGAACAGGGGTCAGCAACCTTAAACACTCACAGAGTCATTTGGACCTGTTTCCCACAGAAAAGAAAACACAGGGAGCCACAAAGGCCCTAACCGGAAGCCCCCCATTCAATTCTGGAGCCAACCAGACGTCCGGTTCCCCCACCATAGAGTCTCCTCCTTGGGGGGTATCCTTTTTCCTCTACCTGTCCTAGCCAAAAGCCCTATCAATTGTGGAGCCGACCGGAGCTGCAGCAGAGGGCTGAAAGAGCCACATGCGACTCCAGAGCCGCGGGTTGCTGACTCCTGGTCTAGCAGTTCAAGTCTTGTGTTTTCTTCACAACTTTCCAATCTTCTAGTGCTCTCCTTGGCTTGCCAGAAATCTCCCAAGCAGCTCCGTAGACAGATTTTGCTACTGCAAAATTTGGAATGGTCTCTTTCAGCTGCCTCTTACCTAGATTAGCAGATGGTCAACTGAACTGTCCTTTCTTCCTTCCAATTTCCTCTCCTCTAGATAGGCAACCTTGATTACATCCAGCCTCTTCAGCCCTTTTCAATGCTGCGTGCTGAACGTACTCAAAGGGAACAGCTCATTTTAAAATTATTTGTTCCTTGGCTTTGCCTGCTGTCTGCTGTTATTCTGCAGGATGCATTGGCTGAATTAGGGCTGCTACAAAATAATGCCATGTTCTGAAGTGAGCTGGAGGGCTATAAAAAAAACATAAAAAGTCCTTCATTTGGGGAAAAGGTTGGCCTCCTATTTCATATTTAGCCCCCCAAATAGAATGAATTTGTGTATGAAGGAATTGTTCTTCTGTTTTACGGCCTGAAATACAGACTTATGACGGACTTCTTGCTCACGAAAGGCAACTGAAAGGATATGGGTTTAGTTTCTCTAGTTCTTGGGGTCCTTAATTTCTAAGACTTAGCTATATTAGCTATAAGAGCTGTGGAGGCGCAGTGATTAGAGTGCACTACTGCAGGCTACTTCTGCTGATCACCGGCTGCCAGCAGTTTGGCAGTTCAAATCTCACCAGGCTCAAGGTTGACTCAGCCTTCCATCTTTCCGAGGTGGATAAAAAAGAGCCCTGGTGGCGCAGTAGACTAAAGCACTGTTATTAACATCAGCTGCCTGCAATTACTGCAAGTTCAAATCTCACCAGGCTCAAGGTTGACTCAGCCTTCCATCCTTTCAAAGGTAGGTGAAATGAAGACCCAGATTGTGAGGGCAATAAGCTGACTTTGTATAAAATATATACAAAAGTATGAAGGCTATTGCTTAACGCATTGTAAGCCACCTTGAGTCTCCGGAGAAGGGCGGCATATAAATCAAATTAAAAAAAAATGAGGACCCAGTTTGTTGGGGGCAATATGCTGACTCTGTAAATCACTTAGAGAGGGCTGTAAAGCACTGTGATGCAATATATAAGTCTAAGTGCTAAGTGCTATATATGGCAGGATAAAAACACCCAAACTATGTGTAGTTCATTTATTGGCCTCTCTGCAAGATGATGGGCATAATGTGATGATTGAGTCCTACCCTTCTGAATATAAGATGATTAGGAGACTGGAGGCTAAAACATATGAAGAATGGTTCAGGAACTGGGTATGTCTAGTTTAATGAAAAGAAGGACTGGGGAGACATGATAGCAGTGTTCCAATATCTCAGGTGCTGCCACAAAGAAGAGGGAGTCAAGCTATTCTCCAAAGCACCTGAGGGCAGGACAAGAAGCAATGGGTGGAAATTAATCAAGGAGAGAAGCCACTTAGAACTAAGGAGAAATTTCCTGACAGAACAATTAATCAGTGGAACAACTTGCCTCCAGAAGTTGTGAATGCTCCAACACTGAAAGTTTTTAAGAAGATGTTGGATAACCATTTGTCTCAAGTGGTGTAGGGTTTCCTGCCTAGACAGGGGGGTGGACTAGAAGACCTCCAAGGTCCCTTCCAACTCTGTTATTATGTAAATATACTGTTGCTCCGGAATTGATCTACGCTCCTTTCTTCTGATATTTAGAATTGTGTGCCACCCTTCTCCTCCGATAGGTGCTTTTGTGTTCTTTCGAAGGATTGCATGTTGATGAAAAAGAAATTGGCTCATCATGTTATATCCCCACCCCCACCCCGGAAGAAATTTATGTAACTTTTCCTTTATTATCTTTGTGTGTGGTAAAGCATCTGACGCAAGGTTGATTCAGCAGCTGACTTCACAGATCCATCAGACAGATATCGGGCTTCTTCTAATAAGAGAATGAGTCAAGAAGATGTTGGCTAATACAAGCTGGAAGCCAAGGACGGCTAGATCATAGAGCTTGAAGAGTCTATAGAATTTTAACAGAAAAGGAAGTGGCGTTAGACCCTCTCCTTACCGAATTGGGATTTCCTACTAATCCTGAATGTGAAATAACACTAGCTCGGTTTCAGAGCAGCTGTCTGGAAAAAGCCACAGGGGGAAATAAAAGGCATCTCCCTGTCACGGCACTGAAATAAGGCGACACCAAGTGCTTCAGCTAATAGCTCGGAGTTTACAAGAGAAGAAACAGCTCTATTGAGTCAAAAGAAATGGTTCCCTCTTCTTGTCTTCCTTCAAGAGCAGAACAATGACTATCTAACATGACTACAGCTTAATAATGCATGGGAGTTAATAATGCATAACTCGGCAGACACCCTGCGTTCATGCTATTCAGTTCATTTACAGGCGTCACCAGAAACTGAATCTCCCATGTAACGGCTTATCCCCCCCCCCCCACCCAACTCTGAGATGCACTAAAATAATGTAACCTCTATTTGCTTTTGACATGATTTATTTGTAAAGTCTGGCTGGCAGAGGGAGAGATGCTGATGCTAACAACAACGGAGCAGGAATTTATTCTCCTGCTTACTAAACCCATTCCAACCGCACTCGTATACACATTTACTGCCTCTCACACAATAGCCGCTGAGTGCAGGGCAACCGATTTAAAAAGGTCCTCCGGAGTTGCGAAGTTGTGATTGTTTTGCCCTACACCGTGTTTTCGCTTTGACGACACCAGTGGGTCAGGGCCTCTGTCACCCTTTGAATACCCACAAGTCCTATTCAGCAGCCGGAGACAATTCCCTCGGCAAGGGGTAAAAAACAAGGGAGGGAAAAGAGGAATCTCTTTCAGGATTGAGAAGGGTGGCGAAAGGCGAAGAAAGAAGAAGAACCCTGCTCCCCCGGGAACCGATGAGAAGCTAGAGCCTGAGAAAAAAAGAAAATAACTCAATACACGATACACGTCAATAGACAGTGCTCAGAGCTTTCTGCTACATTGGGCAATTTAAGCGGCTCTCTTTGTGATGACAAAAGGCCTCTGTACACAAGCAACATCTTGCCTGACCAACTTGTTCAATGAGCTGTGATTTATACACAGGGTACGCACACACAGCCAATGTGAAGGTGCAAACCTGTTTCTCTTGCCTCTCAAGCCATTGCCCACCCCAGAATTTTCTTCCTTCCTGTTTTTCAGCTGAGTTTCAGCCTGAGGTTAAAGAGAACTGAGAATACTGATGTCAACATGATTAGAACTGCAGGGCCATCGTAGACCAGGATGAAGAAACCCGAAACTTCAAGGCAAGAACCTCTTGCAGTGAAAAGCCAATAGAAACCGTAATGGAGCAAGAAAGGCTTGGGAAATTATTCAGTCGCCAGCTTTCCTGGAGTCAATGACTTAAGTTAGCCTTTGTGAAAGGAGAAAACAATAACCGTCCAGACTCAATGACAACAATGCTGGCTAGACGTACACAAGACTGCCATATTTCCATTCTACAATACAGAGACACACCATCCGCATATTATGCAAAACATTTCACAAGTTGGATGCATTCTTGGCTAACAATCTACCAGTTGGTTATGTGTTGGTTTGATTTCTGATTGATGGATATATTATTTGTGTGTGTGTGTGTATGTGTGTGCGTGTGTGTGTGTGAGAGAGAGAGATTGAGTGTATTTATATCTGAATACATTTTCTTAAATAAATATTTTAAAATGTATTTTCTCACCATGTTTACATTTTCTAACAATAATCTTCTGAGAAACCCAAATTGTGAAAATTGAGAAACCCAAATTGTGAAAAAGAGATATGGGAGGATAAGGATATTTTTTTTGGACCAAAACAAACAAACAAAAAGCTCCAAATTAAAGTCATGATTTTAGAGTTAATATATGGTGGCAAGAAGTCTAAGAGAAAGTTTGTCTACCAGTTATGGAGATGGAGATGGTTACTAAGAATATTACAGAGCAGTGTTTTTCGAACTTGGCAACTTTAAGGTGTGCGGAGTTCAACCCTCACCCCAGTCAACGTGTCCACAGATCTTGAAAACCATTGGTATAGATTATAAAGAAGAACCAGTCAATTTATTCTGAACTGAAAGAGATGGGTTAATTCACTTAAGTGAACAGAAACTGACATACTTTGCATTTATCATACAAGAAGTTAAAAATACTTGAAGAAAAAGGGGGAAAAGGATCAAATGGATGGGCAGCCGTGGTGGTATTCAGCCGGTTTCGGCGAACTGGTAGTGGCGACCTACGGGTGGCGCCCACCCGCCCCACTGCCATGCCGTCTTATTTTGCCACATTTTCTAAGCCGTGCGCATGCGTGCAAGCCATGTGGGTGAGCAAAGTGTATGGGCAGAAGGCTCTGTGTGTGTGCACAAAAGATGCACGCTCACATTTTCGATGTGCGGTGAATAGGTGGTAAAATTATGTGACACCCACCTCTGTTTGGGCAGGACCAATGATATTGCATCCATGTCACTGGACGTTCTATCACTTTTGTTTTTTTTAATTCAAAAGCATTTATCCATGCATCAGGAATAAGTCATCAGGAATCAATCCTGATTTAGGGCAGCCAATTCATCATATCTTGCGGTACTCTCTTGTAGTTGAGAACCCCATTACAAAATACAAAACCATACAAAATCTGAAGAATAACTATGTTCTGACTAGCATATTAGTCTGCGAGATATGGTTGGGGTTCAACTGGAGAATAAAACCCTCAAGTAGTCCAGAGCCAATCCTTGGTCACCATTAATCAGTTGGCCAAAGGCAGCATTATATTTATCCAGAATGGCTCAGCAGTTAAAAGATGCTGAGCTTGTCAGCTGGAAAGCTGACAGCCTGGGTGCGAGACCCGAGCACCGTGAGATGGGATGAGCTCCCATTACTTGCCCCAGCTCCTGCCCACCTAGCAGTTTGAAAGCATGCAAATGTGAGTAGATAAATAGGTAACAGTTCGGTGGGAAGGTAATAGCATTCCATGCCCTTCGGCATATAGTCATGCTGGCCACATGACCATGGAAGTATCTTTGGACTGGTTCCTTCAGAAGAAATGAAGATGAACAGGACCCCCTGGAGTTGGACGTGACTGGACAGGGAAAATCTTTACCTTTACTTTTACCTAAGATTTTTGACTGTAAAGGTACACTTGAAATAAGAGCATATTTCATAATGAAGGAGGAGGGAATTCTATCTTCATTTCTGACAAAGCATTCTTTACAGAACGAACCTTTATAGGCTGAATTGAAACAGAATTAAATCAAGGTGAACAAAAGTCACTCTTCTTCCCCAAAACTCTTTCCCTCAGACCTGAAGTAGTACACATGGTTTATTTGATGGCTTACATATGAATTATTTTAATCTGCTGTTTTTGATCCAGATTATGCACAACATCTGTTTCCCCTTGACTTATTTGCAGCGATCTGCAGCTGGCTCTTTTGACTTGCAAAAAGAAAAAAGAAAAAAGAATTGGAGATACTGCTACAAACTGTTACAGCGGGGTAGGGTGGAATTAACAGAGAGAGAGACACACACATAAATACACACATACACACACACACACACAGAGTTTAAAAATAAAGATGCCAGCATAATCCTTGGCAAAGAGATATAGCATTCCTTCTCACCCAAATCCTCTTTGTCAATGTTTCTATATTTTATAGCAACCCTTCTCTAGCCCACAGCCCAAAAATCTGAGCATTGGAATGGCCTTTTCCAGCAATGTTATCATTCAGAATAACAATGAGTTTCTGTAAGTTTTAATAACCAAGAGGCCTTTGGACCTTGGACTGCCCTCTTCATATTGTTTTCTTCTCACCAATTTGACCTGTAAGTTCAGAGATCACTGCCTAATAACTAAAGGCAGACCAGAATTTCACATTACAAAAAAACAAACAAACTAGGCTGACATTTTTCATTTCACATTCCCCCTTTTTCTCCCATGCTATCTCATTCAACCAATCTCCTGTCCAAAGAATATTAGAGTATTTATCTGTTTGCTTCCATCAGTAGCATGGAAAAGAAAAAAAATGTCTTTTAGGGGAGGGAATACTTTCTATTTTGGGGTAGACCTATGGGGTTTGTTATTGGGGTTATCGCATTGTTTGTTCTACTCTAAGATTTCCTCCATAGCTTAAGCCTACAAACATCGCAGCCAAAGTTCACTACCTGTGTATGTGTGTAGGGGGATATACATCTGTGTCCCCCACTGCAGGGGTGAAATGCTCCCAGTTCGGACTGGATAGCCTGCTCCGGTAGCAATGGAGGCGGGTGGTTTGGAGAACCGGTAGCATAAATCCCTGCCCCCCCCACCATGCCCAGCTGAGCCGCGCAATCATCAGAGGGTTTTTTTAATTTTTAAAAGCACTTTTTCTACAACCTCTTTGGCCGAAAAAATGCTTTTAAAAGTAAAAAAAAAAAGCCTCTGATGATCGCGCGGCTCAGCTGGGATCGTGAGAGGCTTTTAAAAGCATTTTTTCTGCAACCTCTTCAACCGAAGAGGTTGTAGAAAAAGTGCTTTCAAAAGCCTCTCACGATCCCAGCTGAGTTGCCTGATCATCAGAGGCTTTTAAAAGCATTTTTTAAACAGCCTCTTTGGCCGAAAAAATGGTTTTAAAAGTAAAAAAAAAAAAAGGTTGGCCACGCCCACTCAGTCACATTACCCCCCCAAGCCACACCCACAGAACTGGTAGTAACAAATTTTACATTTCACCACTGCCCCATTGCCTTAGAAATTATTCAAATATTACAAGGAAAAAGAGGAATAAACTGAGTTGGATCTGCTTACTTTCCATTTCTAAAAGAACTTTTAAAGTGAAACTTGTGGATCTTACTTGAAACAAGACTTACACATTTCTATAGACTGGAGTTGTGGATTTTACCTCTTAACATGTCAAGCCCAGGAAAGAAAAACAAACATTCCAAATGGATGTCAAGAACTTGGAAATGACCAAATGTTAAGTACTTTAGAGCTGCCCAGGATGATTATTATGATTGGTTGCATTGTCAGCCAAATGTTTAGACTGTAATTGGCATTTTATCCACCTATTGAGTTCATCCCAAGAACAAGGGATAGGCAGATAGCAATAGCAATAGCTCTTAGACTTTTAACCACTTTACAATGCTTTAGAGCCCTCTCTAAGCGGTTTACAGAGTCAGCCTACTGCCCCCAACAATCTGGGTCCTCATTTTACCGACCTCGGAAAGATAGAAGGCTGAATCAACCTTGAGCCTGGTGAGATTCGAACTGCCAAATTGCAGGCAGACGGCAGTCAGCAGAAGTAGCCTGTAGTACTGCACTCTAACCACTGCGCCACCACAACAACGATGTTGTTATTTCATGATGTTAAAGGTATTGTTGCAGATTGATGGTGATGATATGATGATGATAATTCCAATGGAATATGGTGCAAAATACAAAGCACTTGTTATTCTCACATCCACTATTTCATTAATCCACAAATCGCAGTTTTAGGTGCAGAAGTAAGGTAAATGTGTGCCTGAATGTCTTATGTTGATATCATTACCATCACTGCAGGCTAACTCTGCCCACCGCTTAGAGTTCAATCCTGATGGAGTTCAAGCCTTGACTCAGCCTTCCATCTTTCCGGGGCCAGTAAAATAAGGACCCAGATTATTGGGGGCAACATGGTGACTCTGTAAACTGTTTAGAGAGGGCTTTAAAGCACTCTGGAGCAGTACATAAACCTAGGAGGTACTATTGCTATCATCATGGGTACTATTGCTATCATCCTCCCTGGATGGGGAGGAACAGGCTTCGTCTCAACCCTTCCAAGACCGAGTGGCTGTGGCTTCCGGCATCCCGATATAACCAGCTGGTGCCATCGCTGGTTATTGGGGGTGAATCATTGGCCCCCACGGAGAGGGCTCACAATTTGGGCGTCCTCCTGGATGCACGGCTGTCTTTAGAAGAGCACATGACGGCCGTGGCCAGGGGGGCTTTCTATCAGGTTCGCCTGATACGCCAATTGCGTCCCTTTCTGGATCGGGACTCCCTACGCACAGTCACTCAGGCACTCGTCATTTCCCGCCTGGACTACTGTAACGCTCTCTACATGGGGCTCCCCTTGAGGTGCATCCGGAGGCTCCAGTTGGTCCAGAATGCGGCCACGCGGGGGATTATGGGAGCAACGGGACGCTCCCATGTGACACCTCTCCTGCGCGAGCTGCACTGGCTTCCTGTGGTCTTCCGGGTGCGCTTCAAGGTGTTGGTGACCACCTTTAAAGCGCTCCATGGCTTAGGGCCAGGGTACTTACGAGATCACCTTCTGCCGCCAATAGCCTCCCACCGGCCAGTACGTTCGCACAGAGAGGGCCTCCTTAGGGTGCCGTCCGCCAGACAATGCCGGCTGGCGACCCCCAGAGGGAGAGCCTTTTCTGTAGCGGCACCCGCCCTGTGGAATGACCTACCCCCAGAGATACGCATGATACCTGACCTCCGGGCTTTCCGACGAGCCCTGAAAACACATTTATTTCATCTAGCCGGCCTGGCTTGACCCTATTGTTTTGGTTTTAAATTATAAATTGGTTTTAACTTGGTTGTTTTAAATTGTGGGCCAAAACTATTTAATTATTTTAAATTGTTTTTTAATTTTGTATGCTCTATTTTATTTTGGCTGTTCACCGCCCTGAGTCCAGCTGGAGAAGGGCGGTATACAAATTAAATAAAATAAATAAATAAATAAATAAATCATCATCTAAAATATTCAAAAACATCTCAAACCATTTTACAAAAGATAAAATGTGCAATATAACAATAATTTTAAAACAACATTAAAAACAAAAGCAGCAAAAAAGAGGGGAGAAAGAAAACAAAAGCCGCTGTCTGGCCTGGAAACCATCTTTCGCATTGGATCTTCAGACCTGCCACATTTACTGCTGTGGGAAACTGGGAGGTGGGATTGTATGGGGCAAAGGTGATATGTAGTCATAACATTCTTTTCTCAGAGAGTCAAGGACACCTTGCCCTGCGCCCGGGTGTGTGTGGCTGGGAGGCATCTCCAGTTGGGATGGTGCATTGATTGGACCATGTGATGGACATGTGGGTGCAGGGGAAGGGACTTTGACTTTCCTTTGGGTGGGGAAAACCTGGAAGCTTTCAGATTCGGGTTTTCCCAGATGTACCAATATGACATCTCTAATAAAATGGAACTTTGAGGAACTTCAAGCCTCGGAGTCTTTTTTCGTTGGGGGTGTTACTTGGAACCCTGACAGCTGTTTGTTCAACAGCCATACAAAGAAAGCGATGATGAAGAGACAGGTCTTCAACAGGTGCCTAAATGATGTAGTAATTGGTTTCACACAGATACACAGTTTAAGACCATGAGCAGGTGTCATAACAAAGAAAGCCTACTCCGGAGCGATTGCAGGTTCACACTTTGTGGTCCTTAGACACAAGGCAAGCATCTCTCCTATAATCTCAGTGACTGATTAGGTCTGCAACTGGGAAAGCAAAATTACAATTTTGAAATGTAGAACATCTACTTCGGCTTCTTGCAGAAACATTTGACTAACTGGCTGGCTGATAGATCTGTGCTAACAAGTTGGTGTCAACTCTCAAATAGCAATAGCAATAACATTTAGACTTATATACCGCTTCACAGTGCTTTACAGCCCTCTCTAAGCAGTTTACAGCATATTGCCCCTAACAATCTGGGTCCTCATTTTATTGACCTTGGAAGGATGGAAGGCTGAATCAACCTTGAGCCTGGTGAGATTTGAACTGCCAAATTGCAGGCAGTCAGCAGTCAGCAGAAGTAGCCTGCAGGACTGCATTCTAACCATTGTGCCACCACGGCTCAAATGATCACATGGATGGATTTTCTTAATGATGATCTGTCCACAACCTGGCCTTTCAAATCTTCCAATGGGCACTCATTGCCACTATAAATAAGTCTATTCCTTGCTGTTGGTCATCCCCTTTTTCTTGTCCCTTCCACCTTTCCTACATTAAAAGCCTTTTTCAGAGAGGTAGATTTTTTGCAATATCTGTCCAAGTTGGATAGCTTGAATTTGGTCATTTGTGCCTTGAGAACTCTGGGTTGATTTGTTTGAAGATCCATTTGTTTGTTTTCTTAGCTATCCACCGTATTCTCCAAATCAAAGTTAGATACAGATACAGATTAACAGAGTTGGAAGGGCCCCTGTAGGTCATCTAGTCCAACCCCCCTGCCCAGCAGACCCTACACCATTTTTGACAGATGGCAGCCCAGTCTCTTCTTGAAAGCATTCCGGAATGAAGCTCCCACAACTTCTGAAGGCAACTTCTATTCCATGGGTTGATTGTTCTCACTGCCAGAAAATTTCTCCTTATATCTAAGTTGAATCTCTCCTTGTTCAGTTTCCATCCATTATTCCTTGTCTGGCCTTCGGATGCTTTGGAAAATAGCTTGACCCCACTCCTCTCTGTGGCAGCCCTTCAAATATTGGAACAAATATTGGAACAAAGTTCAAACGTGTCAATACTCTTTCTAACCTGCTTCTTTATAGACCAACTTTACTTCTGTAGAGTATCACACAGAATACCATGCCATGCACGATTCCGATCTTTGTAGATACATACCTTTAGTCCTACTTATAAAAGCAATGCTCTTCCTAAATTCATTTTAGCAGGAGGCAGCAAGAGCTGTGGCTACTGGCATGTGAAAGGAGAGGAGAAACTTACAGCATCATTTCCCAAATTTATGATAGCTAAAGCACACTTGAAAGTCTAATAAGGATTATTAGGTAGCCTACCATTCACTTTCCCTAGTCTGTTCTGATAGGCCAGGGGAAGGATTCAGAGCAGTGATCCATGCAGGGATGTCCAAAAAGAGACCCCCTTTTTTTGCTGTATCTTTTGCACTGTATTCATTAAATGATTCAGTTGCTTCCACCTTTTATAAGTGATAAGAAGAAGGCAAAGCCAGCATATTAATTCATGCAGAGAAGCAATATAAAACTTCCTCTGAAGCTAACTTGAGCTTCAGATAGCAAATTGACAGTAGGCATTTTTTGTTGTTGTTTAAACTGTAAATTTCCCACTGAAAATAGAATGAAGGATTTTACTCTCTAATTTCTGTCCTGTGTAATAAGCTATCGGAAGTGCTTATTAGTTTGGAGTAATTTCTATGCACCAAAGTATTCCAATGGTCTAGTAGTCTATTTTGACCAATCCAAACAGGTAATTTGGGCCTCCTGAGCAGGAACTATTAAACAATCTTCCTACGGGAACCCAAACAAATGGAATCATTTGGTTTTGAATTCTGAGAGTCTTGGCTGCCTTTTGCCACTCCTACTGAAATCCATGGATATTCATACTAATATCCAAGGTCTGTGGATTAAAGAAATTTTGAAGTCAAGTGCCACACAATCGAAAACTAATGTGGGTAGATGTACTGTACTACAGCTTCCCCAAACTTGATGCTGTCAAAACATGTTTGGACTAAAACAGTGGGATACAATGCTGGATTTGATCGGTGAGCCCAATAAATGTTTGTATGAAAGGATTTGGTTGCTTAGTTGCTTAGTTGGATGGTTAGTAGAGATATCAATCTAACTGAGGAACCACTTGAAGTACTTAAGTTCTTCAGTCTAAGAAGAACTTGGCTTGGATAAGCTGTATATTTGAAAATTAAAAAGGGATGTGGTAAATTAGAAGGAAGATGGCTCTTTTTTTGTTTAATTATGTTTTAATTGTTGTAGGATATCTTTTATTAACAATAATTTTGGGGCCATTGCTTTATTGATCAGTGTACTGTATCTTTATCACTCCCTCTGAGATAGTGTGGAGACCAATATTACCCTGGATAAAGATTTAAAGCCAAATCACCTTGCCAATTGATGTCTTTTATTGATAGTGAAAAAAATTTCCTTCCTTGGGTTTTTAATTTTTGGGATGCTTACAATCAAATAATTGAACATAGAATAACAGAGTTGGAACTTGGGAGGGACCTTGGAGGTCATCTAGTTCAACCCTCTGCTTGAGTTGTCTGGTCTCTTCTAAAAAGCCTCCTGTGATGGAACATCCACAACTTCTGAAGGTAAGCCATTCCACTAGTTCAGGGGTCAGCAACCCGTGGCTCTGGAGCCGCATGTAGCTCTTTCATCCCTCTACTGTGGCTCCCTGTCACAGGTCGGCTCCATAATTGGTAGGGCTTTTGGTTAGGACAGATAGAGGAAAAAGGACGCCACGCTAGGAGGAGACTTTATGGTGGGGGGAACCGGACTTCTGGTTGGCTCCAGAATTGAAGGGTGGGGGGGCTTCCAGTTAGGACCTTTATGGCTCTTTGAGTGTTTAAGGTTGCCAACCCCTGCACTACTTAATTGTTCTCACCGGTAGGAAATTTCTCCTTAGTTCTAGGTTGCTTCTCTCCTTGATTAGTTTCTATCCGTTGCTTCTTGTCTTGCCTTCTGGTGCTTTGGAAAACAGGGTGACTTCTTTTTAGCAGCTTCTCAAATATTGACACTGCTATTATGTCACCCCCAGTCTTTCTTTTCATTAGACTAGACATACCCAATTCCTGCAACCATCCTTCCTATTTTTTAGCCTCTAGCATTACACTTTTTATGGCACAATTATGCATATGCACCTGTAATAATTGCTTCCAAGTATGCTTTAACATTACAACATTACTCTATATAACTTTATACAAGAGAGAGCTATGATAGTGTATTACATCCCCAAATCTCTTGTGCCTCATTATATTTTACATTATTGTGTGTCCACAATAATGCTTTCCCCCCTTCCTAAATTACTCTACCCTTTGTGACTTGCAGCAAGGCATGTAATTAAATGGGTAGAAACGAACATTTTTTCTCATATATACTAAGATTAGTCACTGTTCTTGTCACTTCACATATCTCCATCTTTGCTTAATAGTTGGGCCATCCATCCATTGTTTAATTAAAGGATATGTATACAGCGTTTGAACTGTGTTATTTACAGCCTTTTGGGTTTGGCCAGAATTAGGGATTGAGCAAGCAAGGGAAAAAACATGTCTAATATTTAAAAGCTCTTTCAAAATCAAGAAGAATGTGAAGTGACTTTAAACTTTAAAAGCTCGTTCAAAATCAAGAAGAACTTGACGTGACTTTAAACACAGTCCCAAATAATAGTTACTTAGGAGACAGATATAATAGTTGGACGTATAATGGACAGATGTAATGGATGGATGTATAATTGCAAATTATGGGATGTGATTCCAACTATGGGACATATTTCCACCCTGATTCATTGTTTCTTATGGCTGAAAATACTAAATTAATAACAATGCAAAAACATGAATTTTTCCAGATTCAGAAGTTTCATTCTTAGCAGTCTTACAAGACTGGCATTAGGCACAGTTAAAAAAAACAGTGCCAAAAATGGAAAAAGGTGCTATAAAACTCACTTCAGGTTGAAAGTCTGACACTGTCTATTTAATTTTACTTTAAGTAGACTGAAAGCTGAAAACATTGAACAGTTATATTTCCTAATTGGGTTTAGAATAAGAGAATGGATATTTATTATATGTGGTGAGCAGGCACTGATAATAGAATTTCTATATATTTTTGTTCTTTTTATTTGATTTCTGATTTATTGTTATGTATTAATAATCTGCATTCGGTTTAGATTCAATTGACTGAAGCTACAAAGGAGTAAGCAATAAATTATTTTGGCTTTGTTAGATTCGCAATCAGCATCCATCACAAAGGCAGTGGTAGACGATAACATTTGAAGGTTTGAATGGCAACGTCTTTGGTGAAATTTTCCAACCCAGCCAAAAACTGACTAGCAAATAAATCATAAATCTCTCATTATGGAGATAATAAAACAGACCAACTACCCAAAACTTTCAATACAGTACAGTTTTTTTTTCTAGAGTTCAATGAGATCTACATACAGTATAATAATATTGTCGCTTCTCATTTTTTCTACAAATCAGTGATGAAATCCAATTTTTTTTACTACCAGTTCTGTGGCGTGGCTTGGTGGGTATGGTGTGGTTTGGTGGGCGTGGCTTGGTGGGCATGGCAGAGGAAGGATACTGCAAAATCTCCATTCCCACCCCACTCCAGGGAAGAATACTGCAAAATCTCCATTCTCACCCCACTCTGGAGCCAGCCAGAGGTGGTATTTGCTGGTTCTCCAAACTACTCAAAATTTCCGCTACTGGTTCTCCAGAACCTGTCAGAACCTGCTGGATTTCACCCCTGCTACAAAGTATATTTGTGATGGAGATTGGACTGAGGATTTGTGGCTACTCTGAAGTTATCTATAGTGAATTTCCACAGATGTGGCTGAACTTGAGTTTTGATGTTCTTAATTCTTCTTGCCTTAATTATTGGCGTAGAACAGTACAATGTTTTCATAAATGCAAAAATCAATAAAGCTTTCATGAGTGTTTGATTTTTGTTTTACGGCAGCCGAGGATGAAACAGGAATTACATAAATAACAGCGGGAAAGCATAGTCAATAAAAGAGTTGACCATTTCAGATAACTTGTTTAAAGTACTGATTGCTAAAAACCATAGAGAAAAACGACTCCACATTTAAAAATGTACATTGGCTTTTCCTGTCTGAACGATTTTAAGCAAGGGAATCACATGCTGATCACCAAAGAATCAATTGATCCCACCGCTGTCTACTCAGATGATTTTCAAGAAGTTCCCCCTCCCTCCCCAAAATGAAAGCTGTATAATCAATCTATATTTCACTGCAAAGAGGTTTTTGCTTTCAGAAGCATGCTAAGAGGATCTTGAAAAATAAAAGGCAAACACAAAAGTACTTTGCAGTGGGTGAGAAACCGCTTTAATTTACAACACTACTGTACAAGTATAAGGGGTGACTTTATTCACAGAATATTTTTGTAAAGGGATAGTCCGCAAAAGCTTTGTCCTAGCTTGATATTAATACTCACACAGGAAAATAATTTCCAGTGCACATAAAAGGAAAAAAACCCCCAATCTATATCAATCAAATAAATAGGTAATGTGGAGGCTGCTTTAGTTCAAGAACCGTAAGGCACACGTTTTTCTTTTTCTACAGAATAGTCCGGCAGGGTGACAACTGGTCTTCCAGACATAGGAAGACATAGAAATGACCCCATAAAAAAAAGATGCCAGGATTTGAACTACCATGTCAGCAATGGACAATCCTGAATAGGATTTTCACCTCACACAGCATCTGCCAGGACTCTCTATATGAATGGGGCATAATATCCTCGCCTCGCCTCACCTCGCCTCGCCTCGCCTCGCCTCGGTGTGACTGCGGGGTCCTACTTCAAACTGTAGATCACACCATAACCATCTGGAAGCTGAGGACGTATACCGGTCCAGTATCTGATTTTTAAAAAAAGATAAATAATGCTTCACTCCAATGGAAAGATGGTTTAGACCAGGGGTGGGCAACTGTGGCCCTTTTACAACCTGTGGACTTGGCTGTCTCAGGAATTCTGGGAGTTGAAGTCAACAGGTTGTAAAAGAGCCACATTTGCCCATCCCTGGTCTAGATCAGTGTTGGTGAACCTTTTTGGCACCAAGTGCCAAAACGGGAGCGTGTGCGTATGCGCGCACTGGAACCTGGAAGAGCGGCCGCCCAGTGCACATGCATGCTGATCTTCCAGTTTCCGGTGCACGCATGCACACCGGCCAGCTGGTCTTCATGCACGCATGTATGCCAGAAATGGGAAGACCAGACGGCTGGTGTGCATGTTTGTGCTGGAAACTGGAAGAGCAGCCACCCAGTGCATATGCGCGCACCAGGAAGCTGATCTTCCGGTTTCCAGCGTGCACATAGACAGCGGCCAACTGGTCTTTGCACGTGCATGAGCGTCAGTAACTGGCTCTTGCACGCGTGAAGACCAGCTGACTGGCACGCTGGAACCTGGAAAAGCAACGGGCAATGGCTCACATGCCCGGAGAGATGGCTCTGCGTGCCACTTCCAGCATGTGTGCCATAGGTTCGCCATTACGGGCCTAGACATTGATATTTGAACATAGATCTTTTTAACATTTATATTTTATTGTGTTTTATTAATCTAGATGAAATGTTTATATATATATATATATATATATATATATATATATATATATATATTGCTAGTCTGTGTGTGATATGCCATTTGCTAAATAAATAAATAAAGAGGGCACAACGGCTAGAAATCTTGAGTGGTAGTTTAACCACAAATGCTGCCCACCAGCCGCCATATAAAACCAAATCTCTGGGTTGTTGCGAACCAACATCTGTCTTTGCCTCTTGTAGAGTCTCACAGTGTTGTGGGAAGCCTGGGAAAGAGACGTGGCAATCCCCTCTTTGGCCAGCGCTGTACTTGGAAAACCGAAGAAGGGAGCAGTGGAGGTCAACCTCAAGGAAAAAGTCATCTTCAGCCAAGCTTTCGTGGTGTGCTCAACAGTTCGTGTTGCTGCCCATCCTGACAAAACCCAGCCCAGTCCACAGATACAAGTTTTTGTTTTTTTTTCTGAATGGGCAAAAAAGCCAGGATGTACCTCTTTGTATGAAGGTGCTTGATGACAGGGAGCTGCAAAAGGCTGATGCAAGTTGGGGAGAGTTCGATGAAACAAAGGCGCAGAGGATATAATGGGCCCTGTCAACAACCTCCCGGGAAGGCCTTGTGTGTTACTTTCAAGCTGCTGTTTGCAGTTTGCTGATGTAATTCCTGGTCCTCATTAACTCAGTGTGGGAGTACATTAACCTCTTTTTCCTGAAGTGAGGGCTGGTGGACTGTAGGGAGGGGAACAATGCCCTACCAGAGTAAATGGGCAGATCACCATCAGGCAAAATGGGGCAGGATTGGAAGTTTTAACTGCCAGATTTTGATAATCCCCCAGTGGGTGTTAATTAACAAGAAGGAGGCAAGGCAAGTTATTATGACAGGGCCTTTTTCAGAGTCTGAAATGCTGAAAAGACAACGCAGGGGAGACAATGAAGGAACTATAGTGGATCCGGTCATCGGTATATTTATTCCACACTGATCATTATAGGGCCTGAAATACTGTAGGAAATTAGCACCCGCCCCTCTCCTAGAAGAATGAAATATTCTAGGAAATATTAAAAAGGCAGACTATTATACCTCCCTGGGTGAGAAATGAAGAAACATGTTTTTTTAGGCAAGAAGCAGACTCACTCTTAATAGCCCCCACAGTCCTCAAGAGTCCACAACAGATGTCCGCACTTAAGAGAGAAAGAGATAGCTAGGTCTATTCATAAGCAAATGCCCTCACCCAAGATCCAACAAAGATAGGGTTAGCCCTCTACCCATCTAGCAACAGAACTCACCACATGGCACCTGGGGAGATTGCATCACCCAGCAAGGCTCAACCAAGCCTGGGACTCAAAAGACAACCTACAAAGGTTAGTATCTCATGTTCTTTTTTGCCCAGGACCTCAAAACCATGTGATCCTTTCTGTCCAAGCAACTTCCATGTTTCCAGTGTCTTTCTCCCCACTTGGAATTGAACCCAGATGGACATATCTTCCAACAGTACTCACGCCCCTCACATCCGTGCTCAATCTTTACAATATTTAATAGATGGTTTATAGGAAAGCTGGAAACGGATGTATGGATGCATTTCTAATTCTCCCCTACTTTCTCCTAAAGAACATAAAAATAAGGTTCTGACGAGACATTTCCTAGACTGTTTTCTGGAAAATAATATCACAATAGGAAAAAAAAAAAGGGTTTCTTATACCATTCTAAAATAAATAAATAAATCTGCAGAATAAACAAATAGAGCTATGCTGGGTTGAATCAAGGCTAAACCACATGCATTTAAAATTGTTTTTCAGAGTCTGCTGTGGCCAGTGAATGCTGCTGTGTAATGGACCCACAAGGATTTCGCAGGCACTGCTTGGTATGTTTGCCTCCCACTCTGAAGGAATGGACTTGAAAGTTCAAGAGTTTCCATCATGATGGATAAGGCAGAGGTGGGGCCAGAAGGCCAGAGAGATCTGCCGTTTTTAATATTCCGATTTCTTTCCATATGGAATGTTCATATTGTGGGAAGAAATATCCATCTGGTTCAGTTCCAAGCCGGGAGAAAGGCACTGGAGACAAAATGGAGGCTGGAGGCTGATTGGAAAGAGAATCCATTTATTGATGAAGTAGAACCACATGGGTTTTTTGGTTCTGGTACAGCTGACAAAATAGAGTTGAAAGGTTTTTATACCTTTTATATCTTCTTTAGACTTTGCACTTGAACTTCCTGTTCCTGTGCAAGAACATGTATTCTATTGGCTGTTGTCAGACTCCCATGGGGCCATGTACAAATCCTGCCGGTAGGAGTTGGTCTGAGCTAGGTTTGGTTGAAGTTTGAACTGCTGGGGGTGGTGCAACTGAGATGATGCAGTGAAGGGGCTTTGACCAATTCCTATTGTGGCTGAGGGCTAATCCTACTTTTGTTGGATCTTGGGTGAAGGTATTTACTTATGAATAGAGCTAGCTATCTCTTTATCTCTTAAGTGCTGACATCTGCTGGGGGCTATTAAGGAAGGTGGGGGCTACTTTCTAAGAGCATTTTTCTCCATTTCTCATCCAGGGAAATATAATATTCTGCCTTTTTAATATTTCTCAAAATATTTCATTCTTCTAGGAGAGGGGTGGGTGCTAACTTTCTACAATATCCATATGGCCCATGTGGGCCGTAAGTGTCCACTACAACAAGCCACAATGACATCACATGCATCGTATCATTTGCATGTGATATCACATGCCCTTCCTGTGAAAGCCACGTCTTTCCAAATCTGGTACCTTTCAGATATTCTGGTCTATTCTGGTCAGCAACAGAAGCAAAGGATAACTGGAGCTGTAGTTCAAGACAGCTGGAGAGCAAATGTTGCAGAAAGCTCCTATGGAGCGCGATGTACAAAGACATTGTGCAAGGACCTCTAACTGGTTTCTTACTCTCAGGCTAATGCATGCTCGTTCAAAGAGGTGAGGTAAAGAATAAGAGATTCCATGTTGAGATAACAACCCATAAACTACATTTGCGAAAAGAAAAAAAGAAAAAGAAGATATCGTGTTAATCTACTACACAGAGACCAATTTCATCACACGGCCTTTGCCAATCCATCATTAAAGAGATGAACATTTTTTCACTTGGACTTCTCTTCCTTCTCTGCCAAGAACTAAAAAGCGCCTAATTAGTTAAGATACCTTGTTTTCCCCAAGCTTCTATAGGTCTCTGAAAGGAACTCCCAGGCAATTCCCAGCAGGCTGGGAACTCTAAGAAACTTCAGCTAGTTATTTGCAATCCAAACCACATCATTTACCCTCGTTTTAAGATTATTCACAGCCTCCTGCCTGGAGGAATTTACAATCAAAATGTTTAAAGAGGGAGAAGCAGAAAGATTTGATAAACTCGGCACTTCCACACAAGATAGTACCAGTAGTTCAAAAGTGGCTCAGGAGCTCTGTAAACATGTTGTATCAGTTCGAAAAAGTGGTTTTTTAAAAATGTTGTGGTTTTACGGATGGTTTCTCTTCCATCTGTCTCAGTGGGTTCCATCCTAGCTCCTGGGCCTCTGGTCTTCGAAAGGAAAGGAGACTGGAAGTCTTAGAATAGAATAGAAAAACAGAGTTGGAAGGGACCTTGGAGGTCTTCTAGTCCAACTCTCTGCCTAGGCAGGAAACCCTAAACCATTTCAGACAAATGGTCATCCAATATCTTCTTAAAAACTTCCAGTGTTGGAGAATTTGCAACTTCTGGAGGCCAGTTGTTCCACTGATTAATTGTTCTAACTGTCAGAAAATTTCTCCTTAGTTCTAAGTTGCTTCTCTCCTTGATTAATTTCCACCCATTGCTTCTTGTCCTGTCCTCAGGTGCTTTGGAGAATAGGCTGACCCCCTCTTCTTTGTGGAAGCCCCTGAGATATTGGATCATGTCACCTCTAGTCATTCTTTTCATCAGACTAGACATACCCAGTTCCTGCAACCATTCTTTATATGTTTTAGCCTCTGGTCCCTTCATCATCTTTGTTGCTCTTCTTTGCACTCTTTCTAGAGTCTCCACATCTTTTTTACATCGTGGCGACCAAAACTGAATGCAGTATTCCAAGTGTGGCCTTACCAAAGCATTATCAGTTTGTTCTCATAGGAGTCACTAGGATTTTGATTTTATGTTTTTTACAAAGGCATACAGTACAGGCGTACTTGGGGGAGAGAGGTACAAGCCCAGTTTATTTCATTTCTCTTTTGCATGAAGTCAAGATGATAGTGCTTTTATTATCCTTCAGGGCAAAGCAATTATTTTGTGCTCCTTGTTTTATGTTTTAAAGTCAGCAGGCTGGACAATGTTCCCAGATTGTTTTCACGGCTGCACTTGAAGGACTGGGGAATGGAAGAGTTTCAATGTTTTTTTCAACGCCCAAATTTAGGTTTACTTTTCTTTTTGAGCCATTGGGGCTTTCTTTTTTTTTTTTTAATGTGGAAAAGACTTTTCCAGAATCACTTACAAAGAAAATTTATATTCTTAATTCTCTCCTAGATATCAGCAAAATCAAGGATTGAATCTGAGTTTTTTATATGCCAAACCTATTGATATAATTCTTCCTCTAATACTTTTAGGAAACTAATCTTTTTCTTAATTAAAAAAAAATCACCATTTCAAATCAGGTTAAATTTTGGAATAATTTCAAAAGAGCAAGCCAGCAAGACGGAATTCTTCCAGGTGTTATGAAATGAATCAGAGTTCCCACATCTTGCAATACAAGTGAAGAAACATTTAGCCATAAACTGGGTATTCCAAATTTTGAAATATATATATATATATATATATATATATATATATATATATATATATATGTATATAAAATTTGGCGGTAAGCATTAGAGACAAGATTTTAGAATGCAAGGCCATAATCAGCTCAGTAATTTTCACATATCACACATCCCCTTCTAAATTACCAGCTGTAGGCCCATGAAATTCAGTGGGTTTCTGAGGGAATTAATGAAACTTTGCAGAACATCTTATGAATCCCAGATAAAAATGCTGCAGGCCGTACAATGATCATTTTTATTCTTCGCACAGTCTCATTCTACAATCACACTTAAGCAGGAAATGTCCCCAGTAAAAAACTGAAGAAAAAGGTGTAACAACTACCAGGCTATTGAATCATAAAATATAGGCCCCGTATGATGTAGCCACAGGAGTAAAATATATCAAATGCAGAAGGATAAAACATACTTAACTTTTACTCTCTTCAAGCACACATATTTTATATTTGATAAAAAACCTGATTGAGAAACAGAACGATGACTTTCTTCATCAATGTGGATTTATGAGTAACTTCCTGATTTGGGAAAAAACCCTGTGAGATACTATTATATATTCTTACAAATACCACCTATCCTTATCTTCAAAGTTAACAGACTCAATACACTGAAGAAAATGCATGTGTGGGAAATTGGGTGGGGGGGGAGAGGGAAAGACAAAGCATAAATCCTATGTTTGATTTACAAAAGAAAAGGGGGGAAAAGAGATTTTTCCCTAAGTACATCTTTCTGTAAGGACTCAACCACCTTATATCCATCAACAGTCCTTTTCTTGAAGTTCCAGGTTGCTGTTTTTCTTTTCTTGTCAAACACAGAGTAGTTTAATTCTTCCCGTTATTTAGCAAGCTCAGAGGTATATCCAGTTTCATGGTTCTATTTTCTTTCAAGAAACCCCAGTGGGGGTCAGTGCAAATGGCTGACAGATCAGAAGTGGGCTGTGGGTTTGTAGCTCATCTTATCATTTCTTTCTCTCTTACATGCACATATACACATACAAAGATACAATAATAATAATAATCTTCTTCTTCTTCTCCTTCTTCTTCTTCTTCTTCTTCTTCTTCTTCTTCTTCTTCTTCTTCT